>JAZARR010000159.1:1200000-1800000 GCA_037389465.1 Baylisascaris procyonis
GAGGTGTTTGTGTGTACTAATTTCAATGCATACTGAAGTGTTTTGCAAGCAAAAAAAAAAACTCGCTATGACCTATCGTGTAACGCACTTCCGGTTCTTTTTTTTTTCAGAGAGGATGAATATAACGAAATGCTGAAAGTGATTACATCAAAAGAAGGCATTGTTTCGAAGCAGTTACTGGTTTCGAGTGAAATGAGAACGCGAAAACTTTTGCGCTCTCGTGAGCTGCTCCTTGAATATTCATCGCTATCGTCACTCGTCGTTGTGTATGTCCATTTTTCGTTCTTCATTTGCATTGTCAACAATTTTATCAGTTAGTAACGATGCCGATCTCGGAAAACACTTAGTGAAAGAATTTGTTGAGATCGCCACCACAATTAAGAGATCGTAGATGTCGACTTTTGGAAAGGATTCTTACCATTGTTTCATTTTTCTAAAGGTTCCCTATCTGTGTTAAACAATGGTTTATGTACATCAACGGGTAGATGCACAAAAGTTGGTGCAGGCTGACGGCTGTGTATTGCAAAAGATGGCCTTTGTACAAGTGGTGAAGAGAAAGTAAAATGAGCTATTCGGTTTGGGTTTTTTAATGCGAAAGTGAAATTTATGGCCGATTAGTTGTTTTAAAAAAATGAACGTTGGTAGTTCTAGTTCTGTTCCTAGTTTTTCTAATCGAAGTGAAAATCATTTTGTCTCTACTTGTCCAGTCTGCTTTAAATGCTGCTAGCTATGAAAATCCTGTACAGGTAAGGCAAGCGTCGTTCGCATATTTGTTGAGTTCTTTTTTTGGAACTTCTAGAATATTTTTGAAACTGCTTGCAGTACACTACCTGTGGCTCATAAGGAACTCGTCGCCAGTCCACTCTATTTGCTGTGGTTGGAACTGCTCAGCAGGGATCTGCCGCCGACGCTTCTTGTGAGGGGCAATCAGACATCCGTCTTGACTTTCTACTCTTAACACATCCTTCCTGCTTTACAAATGAAATCTGTACAGACTGCATTGTTACTGTTGCTTTTATATCTTGTTGGTCCGTGTCATTTAAGGAAAAGGAAGCCAAGGAACAACTGCTTTCGTGTTGTCGCAGAACGAGGCCGATGTGGATTACTCATGTAATGAGACAGGATTGTTTGTATCAATGATCTATTCATTTACAGTGGACGTGAGATGTAAATGAAAGGAGCTCTAGGAAGAGTATTTTGTTTGAACACGCTGGTCGACTGATAAATGCAAGGCATTGTTTCATTCGTTCTCTTCTTTTCATTTCCTTCAAGTTAAAAAGAAGAAGCAACAGCAAAAACTTTCCTTGATAAACTTGCCAATTACCCTTTATCCAAAAATGAGCAAGTCTTCTTTTGAAATATGTTTTTGTTTTCATATGCTCCATTTTTAGGAGACCAGCATGTTTCTCGCTGTCCTCGTATGTATGCTCAAATAGCACGAAAACTTTCTTTCCATTACAAAGATTCTTAAATGAAACGATATTATTTTACAATAAGATCAGCTTAGCAATTCTCAAATATTGTGCCATTCTCTGTGCCATTTCTCTTTTCATTGTTTGCTCTCTCATATTTCCCTCATATTAATCTATCTATATAAATAACGATTCATTCGTGAAAACAACCATTTGCAATAGCAGTTATTATTTATTAATCATCAACTATAAACTATCAGAGTGTAATTAAGAAGGCATTTTCAAAAGCGATTTCTCTGCACCTTCGGTTGAATCGTTTCACAGTTTCTGCAACTCGAACCTGCAGCTTCAACAAGGGCTCGGACCAGTTTATTTCCAACTGCTATTGTTCATTAGCTGTGACATGTTCAGCGTGCTACATTCTGGAGCTTTATTGCTGAATATCTACCCACTAGAAAATAACCTAATTTCTCTAGTGAACAGTTTGACCTCCTATACGGGACAGTTCAACAATGCAGATATTGACTTGCCTCTGTAAATGATACAGACACTGTCGAAATGGCTTCTTTATATCGATTCTCGACCGGAAGAACACGTAAGGTCAAGATTACAGATTCATATTCGAGCAAGATTTCTTCCAGAAGTGATGTTCCACAGAGTATTATAACTGGTTCTTTGTTTTTCCTTCCCTGAATAAATGACCTATCTAAGTGCATTCATGTTCCTG
This sequence comes from Baylisascaris procyonis, assembly GCA_037389465.1. Lineage (NCBI taxonomy): Eukaryota > Metazoa > Nematoda > Chromadorea > Rhabditida > Ascarididae > Baylisascaris > Baylisascaris procyonis. The sequence goes on from JAZARR010000159.1 coordinate 1,202,140, forward strand.
TAGTACTGACGATATCAAGTTCTTTACTGAGTATTCGTGTGCTGATGACCATAAACACCTACTTTGGCATGCATTAAATTGCCTGTGAATGGTGGTCAAAATGTCAAGTGGAAATACCTATTCAAATATCGTCACAGTTGTTTTATGCATCACACTGGCTACTCTACAGATAATCGAGCAATCCATCATTGACCTTCTCAAATAGGTTTTAGCGACTATAAGCGCTAACAACTTAAGTTTCATGATTGATCCCCCTCTCAGCTTTAAATCTCACACATGGAAGATTGGTCCAGAGATCTGGCAACCTAAATTAAGCAGCCACTGTTCTAGCACTGAAAGGTACTTAATTCTTTCTACAAGTTGCTTTGAAACAGGAATTACTAACCTATGACCTGTGAGTACACTTCAGCCGACCCGTAGCTCCACAGCGGAATCTTTAAGACTCGGAACTGCAAGTGCTCAATCGGCTTTCGAGCTCTTTAACCTCGTTTCATTTATGCGTTACGGAACATGATTCTTGATTCTGTACCTTTCTATTTCCTCATCAACGCTTTACCATATGCGATTCTAAGTCGCAATGCTATCTGCTAAAGTTCCGTTGACCAATATTCGTACTAGCTCAACAATCATTGTGGATGTTGCTAGTGCACTACGCATATGATCCCCACTCCGCCGCTTCAATATTTCTTCATTTTTATGAGTTGCTTCCTTGTTGGAATGTGGTTACGATTTTTCATTTTGTATTTATATATCTCGTTCTCATTATATCAGATGAAACTGCACAGCCACATGTGAATGTAGGTTTAGTTCTATGTACAGTTAAAAATGCTCTTCTCAGGTCGTTATTCCGTCCTTTTTATTTATCTTGTCGTATTCTATCCTATAACAGTTTTATACAATAAACAATGGAAGAGTTTATGTCGAACAACACAGATTAACGATGAAAAAAAGCGTCGAAAATATTGTCCAAGAATGGGTTAAAACCGATAAGAGTCACCTACCCATTGACGAAGGAGATAAATTAAATGGAGACATTTTTTAACTACGACAGACCAAAAAAAAAAAACGCCTCTAATTCATAGATGCCGAAGTGGGATGCGACGGAGGACGCGTTAAAGCCCTTAAAGATTACCCACGTATAGACGAATAAATTGGTGCGAAACAGCTTTCATACATAACAGACCACAAAGACATCCATCCTCGTAGAATGGTAATGGAGCAATGAACACCTTTAGAGGTATTAAATAAAGCACCATCCTCTCCCGATTCATCGCTTAGGAACGTGCCCTTCTTTTTTTTTTTCTCTCAAGTAAGCCTCGTTATTTGATAAAATCTGCCTGTTATTATTTACCCTCTTATGAAGCCGCTATATTTGCGCAAAAATTGCAGTCTCAAAACGATATGCCATTGTCCTATACCGTACCTTAATTTGGCGCTGTTGTGCACGGTGACAGTTTACGCGATATGTACAAATGCGTAATTGTTTGGTTTTTTTTTTTCCATTATAAGGAGGAGAGGGGGGGGAAGGGGGTGGATGATGGGATAGCTTTGCGAGGTGTTTAGTGAAGGGAGGGGGAATGAAGTGTTACGTGGCCGATATCAGGTAAAGGTAGATGCAACACCTATTGCAACATGAACTGCTTTGTTTTTAGGTTCCGTTATTGGGTTGTTCGCATTTGCAACACGCTTCTTCAGGTGAATCACTGGACCTAAGAAACGTTGTCGACTTGGTATTCTATGATATGTATTTGCTGCCTATTCTTCATCTTTCTTTTACCATTTCCTTCTGTACATAATCCTTGTTTATGATTGTTGTGCAGACGATATGCAATTCACAGTTTTTTCTCATTATTCAAATGTCGCCAAAAACTTTATTTTCTTCTGTTGATTTTCCTACGAAGATGCTTTTGATTCTGTCCTCTTCGCAAGATGCATAAATTTGCACTGTCAGTATGCAGGTTCCTTTACTTTCACTTGGATCATTTTTGTATCAAGTCTTGTTTGCTCTGGTCTAAACAGTACGTAATACCAACAGCAAAAAAAAAAAAGAAAAAAAAATCGGCAGGTTTAAAAACAGGTGGAGATTTTGCAGATATCATTTGTGACCAAAACTTTGTCCATATTATTGTATAATATTCGCTTGTTGCCCATAAGGCGTTGCGCTTTGTGAGGATTTGGTTTTGCAGTCAGAATACCGGTTTTGAAGCATTTCTACGTGGATAGTGAAACCGTGCACTCTTTGTTTGACGCTCACTGTGTCAGAACCCTGAAAATAGTTGCATCTGTTTTTTCCCACCTTTTCTCCCACCTAAAAATCATCTTCCGCTCAACTATATACTCAAACGATACTTCCTGGTTTTTGCCTTTCAAAAAATATGCGGTCCTAGGATTAGCCTCTTTTGTCTGTTGTCTTGGTGCTTGTGTTGTTGTATTGTTTTATCGGGTTTGCTGAATCTGAGGGATCGTTGCTTTTTGCAGTTATGCGCGTATAGAACTCTATAAAGTACTCTGCATGTGTTTGTGATAACCGTGATATAGCGAGCACAATGGGAGTGTGGTTGATTTTTAGTGAATGTATTTTCAGGCCATCAGAAATGATGCGTAATGATGGCATCATGGAAGGGGCCATCTGTGCTTCACCGAACTGTGGAAAGGCAGCGAAGCTTCGATGCCCAACTTGTATCAAACTCCATCTCAATGATTCTTATTTCTGTTCGCAGGTATGAATCCAAAGTTTTACATGTTTTTATCGCTTTTGTCAGCCAACAGTGAGAATAGTGCAACAATACAGCGATATCTGAATTGGCAGGTATGATACCCGTGCAGTTGTGCGTCCAGCTATGTCTCCACTAATTTCAGTTATGAGCAGTGCTGCATACTCAGGCTTAGGTTCCACTTTAACATTACGCTCGATGTTTTGCAATTAATTATGATTTTAACGTTTAGTTATCTTTTTGTATGTCGATTTTATGGGCGCGTTATTCTTTACGGAGCCGTAATCTATACTGTAGATTAGCGGCTTGTCCTCAACTTCCTTCTCACTGATCTCTGTTATTCCTTCGATCCAGCCAAATTGAGATTTAAACGTGACATCTTTTCTGGACACAAGGAGTTATCGGTGGATTGGTAAAGTCCCTGCTTTTATTTCTCATGCTGTCCATTCGAACTTCTTTGGCCTCATTTGTTAAGCTGTTGTGACAGCTGAAGACATGTTGGATTCGTTTGCCGGTAAGACACCCTTCCTAAGAGGAATTTCCTTCTCAATTCTACTTGGAGCCGTGAAGGATCGAGATGCGAGATGTGAATAGATGTAAGGAGGGATTTGGTGTGAATACTTGGTTTAATGGGCAGTTGTGCAATAGGCAAGTCGTGGTACTCAGCCTCCTTGGAGCGCGTTTCCTACTTCGTTTCTTGTTGCTTTCGATATTTAAGTAAGCATCCTATTCAAGGAAGATGATGTCCTTCCTTGCTGTAGGGCTACGAATGGGAACTTTTTTAGCGTTGATTTCAACCTTTACGCGGCTTGGCGTTCAGCAAGAAATGATTGCGGCAACGTTATGTCCATTCATCACTGCGCATAGTGGCGATAGTTGTGAAATTTCATAGGCACAATGTGCATCATAGGTTGATCGGCTGTTTCCGGTTGCTTTGTTAATTTCGTAAGGAGTTGCAAACACTTAACTGCGCCAAAAAGTTTCTATACATTGTGCACCGATCGGTTTTCTATTTTACCCTAGTCGGGTTGTGAAGAACAAATCTATGGAACATTTGTACTGGCGAGCGGACCAATTATGAAGGCACTGATGAAACTGATTGAAGAGATGAGCGGAATGCAGAAGCATATGTTGTGCAAGAAGTATATTTGCACGTTTTAACTGCATGCTAGTACTGCCAGTTCTGATGAAAAAAAGTGCAATGTAGGTGGTATAAATCGAAATGGGAGCATGTCATAACCACATGCCGACATATCCCCCTCTCATAGTTTAAGGTGAAGTAAATCCTTATCGCCCATTGATAAGAACTATCCCGCCGTATAGAAGAATTGATCATATCACTTAACTCTGTGAACTTCCTTAGCGTTGAAAGTGTTCGCTAAAAGTGATTTACACATTTTAACCATCACGTAGTTGGAGAGGCTTTTGGTTTTTCAAGTTCTCTGTCGTCACATTTCAGAAGGATCGTATTGCAGGAGTGTTTCAAAGAAAACTGGGTACTGCACAAGTTTATCCACCTTGTAAAGAAGGAACAGTCGAGTGGCTACAATCCGTGGCCGGACTACAAATTTACTGGAACTCTTCGTCCTGCTCCACAAGGCATAAAGAGAGCCGTACCGGTGACAATCCAGCGTCCAGACTATGCACTGCATCCTAATGGTGTATCTCTTGAGGAGCGAAGCTGCAAGAAGGAAAGCCCAAAGGTTTGACTACAACTGCATCCTTGAGGAAGCGCTTTGTCTGCGTTTTCTGCTGAGGAAAAAAGGCAGAAGAATTGTTGTGCCGATTTTACGCATCACAAAAGTGAAACATTATCCGAAACAATGAATGTTGGTTTCACGCCGACATTTTTGAGGTAATCGTTACAACCCATTGACATGTCTTTTTGTATTTACTTTTCATCTTCTCCTTTACCCTTGGCCAATACGTTTGCAGTAGAATCTGTACGAGATTGCGGGATCGCAGGTAGAGGTGAAGTGGAAAGCAGGACATAGGACTTCGGGAGGTCAAGCAGGTGACTGGAATAGGGAAAATGGCTCTGACAACCTTCATATAAATCGCAACTTCTAAATTTCCAGTATGTCACGAAACCTGGAATAAAACCTCCGCGCTCATGAGTTCATCGTGGTATAAGTGATGTTTTGACAAGGAGCAGCAGCAGCACATAGTGCATTGAGTTTATGCAAACAGGTTGTATTTTTGCGTTTCATAAACAGATAGCGGTGTATAAAACAAAATAGTTTTGTTGAGGCGGGTCATTTCTTCCCGGAAAATTAAAGAGATGTGTTCATTTCTGATTTTTTATTTACGAGAGACGATGAATAAGAAATTAGAACTGTAATGGTGAAGACGTCTTAAATGAATAAAAAATTTGTTCGAAAGAACGCTTTCCGTTTTTTAAAGCGAAATTTTTCAACTTTAAGGTGCTGAACGACGAGGAGATCGAGGGCATGCGAACGGCTTGTCGACTGGCCAGGGAAGTGCTAGATGAAGCAGCGCGTGTATGTGCACCAGGTGTCACGACAGACGAAATCGACCAAGTGGTGCATGAGGCCTGCATTCAGCGAGATTGCTATCCGTCTCCGCTGGGGTATTTCGTATTCATAATGAAATGTCCACTCTCTACACGCTAGTATTGCCTCAGGAATAGCTGAGCAGTAGAACTTGCAATTTCCGCATTCAAATGGCTGCTCACGGTCATCCGAGGTCAGCGACTTTGAGTCTTCCTTGTCGAACGATGATGCAGATTGGATATTTAGCGCCAGAAAAGTCTTATTCGATGCACAAGGACTCGATGCTTTAGATAACAAAGGCTTTTGCTGTTCGACTTGCTTGAGGTGTTTTTGGAACGGTCGAAATTACTGTGGCAAGATGGAGATATGATACTTATAGATAGCCAACAGATCTTTTAAGGGAACAGGAGCAAGGGTTGAGAGAGCGGTTGGATGTGCATACATTCGTTTAAGATGTCTTTTTGTTATTGGCGAAATGGAAGAAACATTTTCTAAGTTTTATGGTTGAAGTGTCCTTATTGAAGTGTGTTTGGAGAAATACTTATAAAGATAGAAATAAATTGCTGATATTTCAAATACATACAAAAATTCATCTAATTTTTTAGCTATATTTTGCTCAGCGTTAAATTGAAATGGTAGCAATGATAAACGCATCGAGTGAAGTTAGAACAGTGTAAACATTGGCAACAAAGACTGGGCCCGTAATTTGGATCACACTTCACTGGGAAGTGCGATCAAGAATGCAGTAACTATCTTATCCTCAACTATAACAAGATGATCTCATATAATTGAATTCATTATGTGCTTGCGTATGTAGGTCTATTCAATTTTATTTTCTGGATCGCTGTGTTGACTTCATTTGTTAACCCATTATAGTGAGGGTACCTTGGATCGTTTAGTCTTCAGAGGAGAGTGATTTTCCAACGGAAATTTTCTGTAGGACCGATCCGAAAACCTAAATGGAAAGGAGGAGGAAAGGCTCGCAACTGTAGCCTTAGGAGACGAAGGGAATCGTAATGAAGATGTGAGATACCTATCATGAACACAATATTCCTCGATCACCTAGCCTTCCTTGTGTCCACTTTGAGCGAATGGAGATTTTGGATTTGTGGATTAAGCGAGGTGGAGCAATGTAGTCGAATGTCTTTGCACTCCCTAACTCCGGATGATAATGCCTCGTATTCCTCAAACATGACGTACTCTATGCAGATGACCACGCACTTTCTGTTACAGAGGCACAGCTGAGAGAAGTAATGAGGTCATAAGCAAGGCGTGTGCTAATGCTTCCTTAAGTTTCTATGAAGTTTCATTTAATTGCATTCTCAGTATCGAAATTTATCAGGTCCTCTATTTTAGGTACTACCGCTTTCCAAAGAGCGTTTGCACATCAGTGAATGAAGTGATCTGTCATGGCATACCAGATTTGAGACCTCTCGTGAACGGTGACATCTGCAATGGTTGGTGTTCGTTTAATATTTGCAACTTCCCATCGATTATCCCTTTCTCGCTTTCCTTCCTTTTGAACTTCTTTCCTTAGCAATTCAAGGAGAAAGTCGCTTCATATATTTTGAGCTCCCACTTCCATAAAGCTTCTAGCTTTTACAGTTTAAAGCGTTGGATATAGTTGCACCTGCCAAAGTTTTTAGGGGAAATTGCCCGCTCCTTTCTCAAACTAACTGATCTCCTGAATTCCTAAAATTTTAACCTCCGGGGCTTTGCTCAAAGTAATACGATAGTTTATTTACCCTCTGGTGAGCAGTCGTCTTACAGGGTTGATAGGTGTTGTAAAAAGGCGCTTTGAAAGCGCTGTCAAGAATGCTTCGGATGGATCTCAGCAATATTTTCTGCTAAATTGCCGCTCATAACTGTGCTCGCTTTCACAGGTGAATTTGAACGGAAAAGGTTCACTGGGTCGAAGTTGTTTTTATTATCACGTGCAGTCTCTCCACTTCTCCCTTCTTTCGTATACCGAAGCTAAGATGAGGAGGATATAAAACAGACTACAAGGCATTTGTTTACCGAAGCCAGAAAAATGCATTGTTTGATATTTTCCTAAATACCGAATGGTGACTTGCAATGAGCGGTAGTTGAATCTAAGTGATATGTTGGAAGGAATTGCGTTCATCGTATGTCACTTGCCATTGATGTTAATGACCCTCTGCAGTAAAAATGCTTTCTCTATTTAAAAGTAATAGCATGTTGCGAACTCAGCTTGTTGCAACAAGAACATGTTGTTAACAGGCTTATATATAAATATGTTTAGGACTTTGATTGCACGAACTGAACAGGTAGTGTTTCATAATGTGTACGTTTGTTGAGCAGGCGGTCTTTAAATTGTGAAGAGATGATAAACGAGTACTTTGAGGACATTTGTGATTTGAAAATAGCTTAACCACTTTTACATATCTTTTTCTCTTTTCCACTTTTTCTGTTCTTTCGGTTGTGTAGTTTTACTGTTGCGTTTGCATTTCTGCATTGATTTATGATTTAATTATGTTGATAATTACTCGGAAAGCTGAACGCTGGAGCTTTGCAGTAGATGTAACTGTGTTCCATCGTGGTTTCCATGGTGATCTGAACGAAACATTTTTGGTTGGTGACAAGGTGGATGAACAATCCAGAAAACTGGTTGCAGTCACATATGGGTGCCTTCAAGAAGCGATTAATATCGGTAAGCATTTCTTCATATACTTTATTTCGTTTTCTTCGGTTGATGCTCATTTTGGAAGCATTTTGATGAAGAAACATTGATCGGTATGTGTCAAGCTCCGGATACTCATTGACCACGGGGTTTGTCACTGGTCGAAAGAAACTTCGATGCTTCGATGTAATTTCATACCATTGTTGTGAAGATGTTTCAGCTTGCAATTGGTGGTGGATAAGATCTATCGCTGATCAAAGAAACATCTATGCTTAATTTGGTTCTTACCTCGAAATTTGGCCCAAGTCTCGTATTTTGAATAATTTCGTTCTTGAATATTTGAAGTACCGTTCTTATTTGTTCTACACAGAGTCCGCAGTGCAATATTTTGAAACTTTACGGTATTTTTAGCATTAAATTTCCCCACTTAAAAGATTTTTTCTGAACAATTGACGTTTTTCTTTGCTTTCATGATGCGTGTTGATATTATATGTAGGCAGGATCGTCGTTCTCATTGATGGGTCATGATCGTATGGTAATTGTTTTCAGTGCGTCCTGGGACGAAATTCCGCGATATTGGCAACGTCATTCAGAAGCACGCAAAGGCACATGGATTTAGTGTCGTAAAAACTTATTGTGGTCATGGCATTAACAGGTGCGTTGCTTTTTCGATGATTACATTTATTTTTTCGTCCGATGAACTTAATTATAACTGTGCGTTTTTGATTCATTGTATCCATAGTCGTTTGTTTTTTCCTTAAAATTAGCAGAAATCCGATTCAATTAGGGCAAATAGACTATTGAAATTGACCATTCAACAGATGGCAACTTTATAGAGCCTCATAAGCAGTTAATCTTTGAATTCAAAATCTCCCTCTATCAAAACTCGTAATCCGTTGTATTGGAAGTTCAGTTGCAGTGGTCACATTTGCCTAGCGCGTTGTTTTATTGTTATATGGAGGAAAAGCTTAAGAAAAAATTCAATAAGGCTACAAGGCAGCAGTTTAGGGATGTTGATGGAAACGCTACGATGGATCATATCGATATTAGAAAATTTTACTTCCTTTCGGCATTGTTTTACATCTTTGAAACTTTTTAAGAGAGTGTGATCGAAAAGGTACAATTCGCTTTTATAAAGTTATCAGTTATTCTGCAGTTTGCAAGTACCCATTGAAATGGCTGAACATTTTTTGACTGCGATTTGTTACTGATGAGTTCTGCACGCTTAGCTAATGAAAAAATTTGTACATCACTGAAGCATTTGAATGGTTATGCTATGCAGTCTATTTAAATAGTATCCCCAAGCTCAGGAAAGATTTCGCCTGAAAAAACATTGCGCTGTGAAAACGCCTTTGCGTCGGGAAGGCGGTAGATGCGCTTTTCGATGAGGCACCATGCTCCATTTTCTTGCCTTATATCGACGAATAGTAGACGTTTAAGGCAAGTATATCGGGTCGATAACCAACGAGCTTGGAGGCACGTTAACTCTTGGTCTGTGACATTTGAGATCATACATTGATTTCAGAATTTTTATATTTCCAGACTCTTCCACACGGCGCCGAATGTCCCTCATTACGCGAGTAAGTTTATTTCTTTGTTTTCAATTTTTCAAGCATATGACGATACCATCTTATCAGAGTCATTTATGGCTTACATTTCCCGCTTAATCCCCTCTTCACTTTCTGGGTGTTCAGCTAAAGATTTGTTCATGTGCATTGGATTCTTTTTACACATATGATTGTTTCTCCTCTCAAGTAGTTAACGCTTCAAGTGCCTTATTCATGCGCCCCAAGGAACTGTATACTGCGAGAGGTGTGGTTCAAGCGCTGATTTATCCACTATCTGTTTCAGTTCGATTCAGATGACTAAGAGGCGTCCACTTTTGAACTCAGGTCCTAGTGCATACTTTGGATTCTTCGCCTCTAATTTTGTCTTGGTCAATATATCTGCCCGATAGGTGACAGTTTAGTGTTTTAGAGAACAAAGCAGCAGGGCTTATGAAAGTGGGCAATACATTCACAATCGAGCCTATGATAAATGCTGGATCGTTCAACGACGAACAGTGGCCAGATGGTTGGACCGCGGTTACGGTTGGACTCTTAACGCTTTATTGTTTTTATGCTGTTCTTTGCTGTTTAATTCTGCGGCCATATTTCCCGCTGTCTGTTAGCATTCTATCCCACCTAAAGTGTGCAAAGTAGGAGTCTTTCGCTTAAAACTTCTCCTTTGTTCTCGCATGCAAAACAATATCGTTTCGCGCTGTCTGTGTTCTCCTTCATTGCATTAAAATTCTTCTTTCACTTTTAGAGCGTCGTAAAAAATTGGGCCTTCTATCTTCAAAAAAAAAAAAAAAAAAATCACCTTCTCTGAAGCCATCCAGCTTGCTTTAGCTACCGCTATTGATAAAATAGCGATCTCCATTGTCTGAATGTGCCCGAGTGTTCATGTAATCGTTCGCTAAATGCGGACATATCCTAACGTTTTGACACGAACATTTTTGGTGAGCTTGCTTAATTTGATTTTCGATTTGGTCAGGCTTGTAGCAGTGAAGTTTCATTTATTTAAATCCTGCTTCCATTTTTATGAAGTTTGTAGCCCATCTCTAGCTCTTCACCTTTGCAGAAATATTGTCTTTTTGGATGTGTTCGTGGAATATAATTAAGTTTTTCCCAATAATATTATCGCAGTCATCGAACACAGACCATTCTCTCGCATTTGGGGTTCGGGATTGTTTCACCTTATAAAGTTACATTTTGAAAAGTGATTAATTCATGAGGTTTATAGAGCGTGTTTCTGTTCAAGAGAAGAATGTCTCTATGACGTGAAATAAAGAGTTATATTTTCCACTATCTGCCAGAGATGGCTTAGTATTCTCGTCTTTCAATTAGGATTACCTTCGAGGGCTGCTGAACTCAGGTATCTTCCCACATAAGCCACATTTTACACTCGGGATGCTTAGAATCAAGTTGAGATAGTATTTGGTCTGGAATTCCTTGAAGCTAACTCAGTGCGTTGATGACATTGCCGTTGCTTTATACTTATTTTCTGGTAAGCAGATATGTGCTAAAATAACCAATGGATAGCAAACAAGGTTGGCACTAAGTTTTGCGAAACGCGAGATTGTGCGAAAAATTTAATGTCATGACTGCAGCACATTTCACACACAGCCTCAGTGTCGCAAATAGTGCACATACTGTAGGCGTTTAAAGTTTTCTCCAATTACATGTTTTTAAATTGTGAACTGTGTTGAAGAGTGAGAATTCCAGTTTCCCCATCAATGCTAGGAATATCTCTGTTTGATGATTAATGTATCAAATTGTTGTCTCTGTTCAGCAGTATATAATACTTCAGTTGTGATCGTCGTGGGATAGAAGTGTCGCCTTCTTCGCCCTTCAACACTTTTCTTTCAGAAATTTTCGATTCGTTGCTTTTGGACGAAATTTGCATCTGACTATTCTTGGCAAAAATTTACAACTGAGTAGTTGGTAGACTGCTAAGGGCCATTTTTTGCATCTTTTTTTTGTACGGCAGCATCGCTCGAAATTATGTTATTTTCACATTGCAAATCGTAACCTCCAGCGACCTCTAGTTCATCCAGAAAAAGGTTTTAATCTTCTGCATCTAAAGATTATTTTGCTTGATTCTTTCGTCGTAACTAGAAGTGAGACGAAAGATTTACATTTACCAGGTGTGGTTGGGATAGAATACATGATGGCGAGAGAAGGCAGTTCATAATGCAGTTTAAAATAGGAGCATAAGTCATGTGTAATTTTAGAGGTGTAATGCGTATAATGTTTTTATTAAGGGATTTTCCCGCTCGAAAATTTTTTTACAGAGTGGATGGTTTTGTATAGGAGCTGGTTTATTTCTAAAGATCTAAATACTTATTCGTTGGGACTGCGAATGCGGCTAAGGTCTGGCAAATAAAAGTGATATTTTTCTTTAGGTCGATGGGAAGCGTTCTGCGCAGTTTGAGCACACGCTTTTGGTGACGGAGACAGGCTGTGATATCCTCACTGCCCGAGGCAGCGGTCATCCGTGGTTCATGGATCAGCTTGAGAATTCTTATGCGTCGTGAGATACATTCGTTACAACATGGTAAACAATGGTTGTGCAGCATAGCATGCACTCGGCCTTCACAATATTGTTGTCTTTCAGCTGTGATGCCATTTTTGATTGCTTTGTGGGGAATTTTCCATAATGGTATCTCATAGAACGGGTGCGTTTGCAGCCAGTTTCTGGCGCATGTACACATGCTACGACTATGGCTGTTTGTCTAATATGAGCAGCTTGGCTTTATATGCCGTACCAGGGGCGTGTGCAGAACTGCCGAAGAGGGGAAAGTAGAGAGAACTGAAAGGATTTTCACAGCGCATTGCCGTAATGAAAAACGAGGGAAAGGGAAACCAGAATGAAAGCTTCATTTTGCACCATTTGAAATCAGGCTCATTCAGATGGGCAAACGGATAGATCTGCGATGAATAAAACTTTTAGCATAAGCATTATTTTAAGCTTTCTCAGTGGAAGGTCGCAATAAAGACCTCGACGTTATTGAAGGTGCAGGTTTACACCGATTGACTTTACGGAAGGTGGAGGTTTACACCGGTATGTTGTGCATATCGCACGCCCTTTTCATTTTCTTCCTTGTGCATATACCACTGATCTTTGTTTCTGTTTTTTTCTTTCACGATACAACATGTATGCGTGAAATTGTTCAAGTTTTCATTCGTGTTGATTCAATGTAAAAATCGACAGTGCTCAGAAATATTTATTTCTATCGGAAGTTCCAGTATTTGTTTCTTAGCACGTTTGCGATGTGCTTGCGGCTGTGTCGTTCGATTATTTAAATGTCTGTCATTCGTTGATTGATTTGAGCCGTTGAAATGTTCGTATTGCCTGTTCATTCAGTTTAGCAGCTTATGGATGCGCCGACTCCACTGTATTGTTTGTTTCGTTTGTGCATCTGTTCTGAGCGTTGCTGTACTCAATTTTTGGTTTGCTGCACCGTTTTATGGAAAAAAAATTTTTTTTTGAAGCGTTATCGATCATGAACTTCACGTTCATTAAGATTAAATATGTTGCCTTATCCTCTGTGCGGGATTATGATCGACGATATGCGAGACGTTGCACTCAAACTAGAAAAATGATTTAAAAGTTTCATCGAGCTGTCAATGAATTAAGTTTTTACTAGGCAACTTTGGGAGTTTTCATTGCTGAATAATGATTAGCAACTCGTCAGGGCGGTGCACCGATCGTGTTCGCTCGCCTTGAAATTGTAACGAGTGCAGGGATATGTGAAATGTGCGCATAAGGAGTAACGCCATTGGTCAGCGCTGGGGAGAGCCGTTGCCTTGCAAAAATCCATGAATAGTGCAATTCTAGATGGAAATTGCCGTGGAATGTAGCATTTAATTCTTAGAGCAGGTACCGTTAACCTATACTTATGCACTAACTAACAGTCCCACATTGTTCGACTACGCCTCACATCGTAGTGCCAATCAGCTACCAATTAATAACCGGCTTTAGTTCCACTCACAACAACTGGCTTTGATTCCATTTTAAGTCTCTCATCTTGGACAGGTTAGCGGATGTGCTGCTTGCTCACTCGGATCGTTATTGCCACCTGATAACTGCGAGCGACAAGGACATTCATATACAGGCGCTGAACAATTGCTTTGCTTATGAGCGAAATTATATGATCGCCATCTACCATTTTCTATAGAAATTATAAAGTCATAACATCAAAACTTAAAGATAAACCGACCGAACGTGCACTAAATGTGCTCAAGGTAGGTACGGACGATTCGGAAGTTCAGCAGGCATTACTGGGAGAAGAGGATCCAGGTTTTTGAAAAGCTGAGAACGGCACAGTGAGGGTGGAATGGATCCAGAGTGGTGGGGCTTGTATGCGATCTCACGACAGTCTAATTTTGAGATCAAGATGGGAAAGAATTAGTAGCACAAAACAAGTACGAACACAGAAAGGATGAACAGCATGAATGGCCAGTGCATCAAGAAATGTCAGAGTTCAGGTATTGCGGAATAAACAGTCATCGGATGATGGAAAGAATGTTTAAAGGTTCTAACTGCTATGAATGCTACAAGAAAGGTCATATAAGTCGAGCATAGCGTCAAAAGAAGCGATCATGACCTGCGCATTCACCTAAAACACCATTATTAACGCGTACTTGTTTCGTAACAAATAACACAAGCGCAGAAGACGTCATGCTTAAACGAACCATCGTTCCTTCAGCATACGGAAAGGGTTTCGTACTCCAGGTAGACACAAAAGCACAATGCAGCAATAATGTTCGTCCTTTCATTATTTCCGTTCCGTTCAAAAATTTTAAGTTAATAATATGGGTTGGGGTCTATGGTTAATTCAAAACAGTTTGTAAATGCTTGTAATAGTCAGCTCCCCTGGGCTCATCTAGTCGTCCACGTCTCCTAGAGGATCTGGACCTTCTGTGGAGATGCGGTCGAGTAAACTGCAAAGCGACACGGGTACAAAGGGTGAACAGTTTGCCACGCTTATACGGTGAGGTGGCGAACAAGAAGGGCCACTAGGATGGCTTCAACCGCCGGCATGACCAGCAGTGGAAGTCCGCGCTCCCACCGATCACCTGGCGCATTCCAACTGCCACCCATAAGCCCACTCAGCTTAAGAATAGCCTAGAAGCTGGAATGAATACTTGAAAACAACAGGCCTTTTATGCCTTCCCGATTATGCCTCGGGATATCCCCACGACCCATGCTGGGTAGTCGTTTGATCTACCTGTATGCTTGTGGCGAATGGAGAGTGGAATGCCGACTTGTAGTGAGTTTGCCCAACGATGCCCCAGGTTATCCGTCTTGCCTTATATAGCCATCCCCATGAATCTTGCCTTATAGCCATGCCCAGTTGCTATCAATTGAAGATCGTCCGTTCTCCGTTTCATGAATGGGGCCTCGTTGTGAATGGAAAATCCCCTTTTTCTTCCTTCTATGAAAGGGGATTCGCTTGAATGGAGAATCGTTTCGATGAATAGGGAATCGCCAGCTGATGCCTGCTGATTCAGCATTTTAATTTAAGAAAGTGCATCACGGCTCCGCCATGATGCACGTCGTCGAAAGAATAACTATTCAATTAGAGTCAATTGGAACTCTTCTATAAGATGTTCCAACAATGCTCTTGCCGTTCTTTGGCTTACCTTGTACGATGCACTACTTCCGCAAACTAAACAGCGTATGAAAGGAACTGTCAGCATCAGCATGGGACTTACGAATTCAACCATAAGTGACACATTAAGGGAAGCATAAGAAATTAAGACGTACAGATGAAAAAGATGCCGATCTCTTAGTAAACGGACGTGTTGAGATGTAGATACAGCCTTGGCTTATCAGTTGGTAAGATAAAATTTCAGAATCCTGGGCCTGCTCGGATAGAGGGTTATAAGTACGGAATTTCATATCCTTGAATTGCCCAGAATCTTCTTCGAAAAGCGTTACGAACAATCACACGCGTACAGATCGATGCGATGGTGCGTTTGTCAATATATTGGAAGGAATCGAGAGAGGTCATAAAAAGCAGATTTTTCGTGTCAACGACTATTCGCAGTTGGAGATTCCATAGCGGAAATAGTCTGACTGATGGCTATGAAGCACGCTGTTTAATTTGTATTTCTTGGGAAGTATTTGAAGACTGTGAGAATGTCGATCTCGAATGGAAGCCAGTGTGAACATTACCTTTGAAGGTGTGTTCGAGAAATGTTTATTAGTTTGTAGCAAAGAGCTAAAGTGAACTGATTTCGACGGCATTCTAGCACATATAAATCATTTTAATTGACACTGCATAACTCGAAGTGCAGGAGTGAGGAAACAACCTGCGGAAGATGATACATCTGAAATACTTTTAAAATCTGTAGCGATTTTGATATTGGCATGAAGATGCACTGACCGAGCATGAGTGCAATGCTCGGGAATGGAGCATCAGTGTACAATAAAGACTTTTTTCGGCGACATTCTAAACATTTGTACTCCAGCATTCATTGTATAAAATTAGCAATCTGAGACATTGTTTAGGAAGGCAAAACTACAAGCAATGAATTTTCTGGCATGAATTGCCGTTAATTTTGAGATCCAAATCCAGGGCTTCATCGTTGAAGTTGGGGGGAGTTGAGGTATTCAGTCTTAAGGACATTTACGTTGAAAGTTGAAGTAGAGAACTCCACATCTTGAGATAAAAATATCTCAATGCCACGTTTCTGAACCCTTACTGCCTTCTGCAATATACGAAAATCCATCGGAAGATTGTGCAAGGGCCGTAAATTTTTAGAACATTTGCAAATAGCTTGCATCAGCTGGAGAGATGCTCGAGTACATTACTAATGTAAACTGTGACTTAAAGAGCCTTCCGTTGAGGAGCTCAGCTAATTACGTTCACCTTGAAACCTCTCGCCTAGCGCCTTCGTCCAGTATCACAGGAAGTAGCTTGCACTGACATTGTTGACTGTCCTTATGAGGAGTCATAATGCGTCATGTTTATCGAGTTTTCAGCAAATATGCGCTAAAAGATCGCATTTTTGTGGTTATTTACACTGCTTCACGGACGGTAATGCAAAGATGATATTTTTCACTCAGTTAGATTGATGCTTCTTCAAAACGGGTCTGAATTCACTGATTATTGCATCTCCTCAATGTGAGGGAACCGATCAAAGCGAAATTCTGCTTTCAAAAATCATGCTGAAAGCATTTGAAATGACAATCGCAGTAGTTTTAAGAAAGTACGGAAGAGCCTTGCTTTGCTTTTTTAACTTATTGCTTTCATATCTTTTTAACTGCTTTTTAATTGCTTCGTATTTTAATAGAGGAAGTTGATTGCTTAGTTTTTCATTCCCATCCAAGATTGATTTTCCCTTCCAATTCGTCAGTAAAGGAATCGTGCGTGGTTCTGAAAGACATCGCTGCATCACGGCAGAGAAGCAAGAAATTGGCACTGAGAGATTTCTAGATTTATCGCAATATCTTTGCGACTGATATAGGGTTGTCAAATGAAGAAAAAAATGGGAGTTGTATGTTGAAAGGGTGACAGATGGCCGAGCAATAAATCTTTTACAGGATGTCTGGTTCAGTCCAGATTAGTCTTCGAGAATCTTGGATAAATATTTCCTTCATCCTCCCCTCTTCTAGTCCAGCAACTTCTTAAGAGGTGATTAAACCAGCATATTTGATGGCGCAAATGGGATATTACTTCAGTGTTAGGTGAGCTTCGTTTCGGACCATTGGCAGCGACTTGGTGTCACTTTCGCTTCCATGAACCAATTCACCAGCATGTGGGAGGTGACAAGATTACCTACAATCAGTGTGAGCAACAAACTACCGAGTTGCCGTATGTCGTTGATATGAATTTGCGCCGTCCAGTTTTCTAAAGAACGCTTGACGAAGGGGTTTCAGTTCGGAGTGATTTCAAGAACTGCGCCACAGGATCATTCATTAAGCCATCAGTTTTTATACCCAAGCAGAATATCAGGACAGCGTGTTGAAACAGCATCGACCGCGTATTTGTTAGATGCAAAATTGATTGCCGATTGGTTTATCGATGCTCGGAGGGTTGCCTTGACCTCGTGGTTTCATCTCCGTTCATTCGTCCTCTCCAATTGATTCAGTGTTCGCATCTCGCGTGCACTACTTTGTTTCCTATCATGCAGCCTCACAGGCTCATCGCTTTCTACCGATTTCCTATTACTGTCTAATCTGCAACGATACGTTCCTGTGGGGAGTTATCTGAGCCGATCTGAGCTCCGCCTGATGTTTTCATTACGTTACCCAAAAATGCTAGACATAAGCTTGATTGGTCTTCTTTCTGTGAAGTGTTTCAGGCATTTTAATTTTACTTACCTCGTACAGTCGAGAATTAATGTTCGTTCATTTCCTCGAACTCCCTGTTTGACTAGAGATGAGATTTCAGAAAAAAAACATTTTGCAGATTGCTGTAATGTAAGCATAATTTGAATGACACTAAGGACATCCCTTTTACTTTCCAAAAGGATTTCATGAGTTACCGTTTGGACTGAAATTTGTGGGTCACTAATTTTCGTCACTTTCGAGTCATTGTTTCACCGATCGCCGTTTTCGCCACTAGATTATGAGAGAGTTTCGAACCTCGCGGTTTTCATAGTTTCTTCCAATGCTTGATAAGGGAGTTTTCAATTTGTTCTTATGCTTGTTTATCAACTAGCTTTGTGTTACTTCCAGAAGATTTCGAAACTTGATACCTCATGAATTGAGGCGTGAGGATGGTGAATGGGTGGGGGGGGGGGGGGGGTGAGCTGTCCACATGTCATGCGAAAGAGCTAGAATGCATCATAGAGTGATATTCCATTGCAATGAGTAACTTTTGACATTAAAACTTTCGTGCTTGTTGCTTGATACCGAACTATTAATCTATTGATATTGTGCGCGACCAGTGTGCTTATATGTTAGAGGCAAATGCTTGATTGCGTGATAATATTATTAAAGTTTATTATGAAAGTGTTTAGAAACGGTGCTGAATTGAACAGCAGAAAAATAAAGAAACCATTTGTATCTACGGACCATACGTAATTTAAAAAAAAAAGCGATTAATCTGAACATCTGTTGTATTTGAGTGTTGTTTGTATCTCAAAAACGATAATAGCTCTATCTTTGAAGTTACAGCTGCCTCTACAACAAATAATAACACCGTTACTCAAAAAATGACAAAAAAATGAACAAGATAATAAATAAAATGTTGTCTTCAATTGATCTTCCAGTAGTGCGAATATTTTTTCTTCAATTTTTATCGCTTCAGATTAATATCACAAATTAACGGAAGAGAATGACTGACGATGAGGGTAGAGGAGAATGGAGTGTTGCTGTGTTTTATGAGAGTTAATGTTGATGTTCATCGTATGCGGAACAAAGCAACGTGAAACGCATTTCACAATTTTTGTATGGCTGAGAAAAAAGTATGTGATGAATTGACTGAAGCAATTATTTTGTTCGGTTGGTTATGAGTATGTTGTAGTATGAGATTGATCGATAGTTTTTGATGCCGAATTACACCTAATTTGCCCCAGGTAGTTAGAGATGTTTGGAAATATCTTTCTCCTTTTATTTGGCAACGCGTGTTCTCACACTACAGTTCACTTCTTCTCGGCATGAAAAGGCATTGTGGTGTCCCTCATTAGACGTCGTTAGAGAATTCGTTGAAAAATACACATTACTACCGAAGTTTATAACATGTACGGCTGAACGCGTCGACTGCACTTCGATGTTCTCATTTTGAAATCAAAACTTTCCCACAGTGAATTTCATGTTCATTCGGTGGGCAGTTTGTTAGGATGCTATCGCTGTGTTTGAAAACAATAATAAACTCTGCAAATAAAATAAAAAGAAATGCAGATTTATCAAGTTCTCTTAAATTATCTGGCTATCCATTATTATTTACAGCTTTTACGTAAAACTTTTCCTTTTACGTATAAGAAGTTTCCATTACAAACGTTTTTTCCAATGAAAAAGTTTTAAGCATTCAATGTTTTGCAGATGACGATCTCATACACTTTGGATATATCACAAACAGGCGTTAAAAGTTTTATCAAGCTTATGATTCGATGGCGAGGCAGTGTCTGGAAATCTGTATTAGGAGAGCTCATAATTTGGACGGTTCTCTACTTTATAATCAGCCTTATTTATCGTTTCCTTCTTGACGATCTCCAAAAAAGGTATCGCGCAGTGTTGTCAAACAAAATATCTCAACAGTCGATGTCAGTCGTTGAGGGTTTTTTAGGTGTTCTCAAAATGCTTTTTTTTGCATTTGCGTACTACGTTAAAATGACTAACATAATCACTCGAATCACAGAATTTGTGGGAATCTGAAACGTCATACCAACTTCAGATCGCTGTAGTAGCAATGTAACAGAAGTGATATTCCTAAAAATACAAGCTCTAATGAATGTGATAGTTTTGCAGGACATTTGCTGCATTTTCTACTTATTTGGACAACAAGATTGACACGTATATCCCGCTAGCATTCATGCTCGGCTTTTTTGTGACATTCGTTGTTCTAAGGTGGGGATCAATTGTCAACGAGCTCGGGTCGATTGAAAAGTTTGTTTATCCTCCAACAAAAATGTTTTTCTTTTGTTTTCTAAATGTCGCTCATCTCCTAATTAAGCGATCATCTAGGAGAGTCGGCTCATAACGCATGACAGCAATATCGCATCTATGTTTTATTATTTTTTAAAGACGGTCTTTCATGTTAGTCTATTCGGTTGAATCATTAAGTAGTTATGGCTGAGAAATTTTGTGCTGGATAACTTCATGGCATAAACAGTGCAAATCATGGTCCAGTACGTCAAATCTTAGATCATCTTTTGGCCTATTCCACCTAAGGATTTCGTAATTTTTCCTTTGATGGGGTTAAATCTTCAAAACCGAAAGTGGTCTCATTCAAGACGACCTACTGCTGTCGAATTTTAATGGTCTTATATGGAAACATTCCGAAAAATTTCGGATTTTCGATTCATTTCATTTCAAAATGGCTTTCAATGAAACTCTGCTTGGTAGATGCGCGCTGATTTCCAAAATATTGTGTTTCTTGCGTTAGTCATCAACTAGCGTCTGTTAAGTTCTAGGAATAACTTTGTTTTTGACTGCGTCACAATACATCTTTTCTATTATACTCTTTAGTTTTCTGCATATTTACGTGAAGACGCTGTCCAGTCAGCTAAACAAAATTGATTTTTACCACTAATTGAGGCTTGCTTTTATCCGTACACTTCAACTTTCCTTTGTTTGCTGTGTAAGTTCACGAGATGTCGAATTGGGCATACAGTAAAGTTGGGACAAGGCCGCATGGGAGCCGACTTACCTGTACTTCTTTGAAGTCAAAGCAGGACCAAACAATTTTCAATAGGTGCACGAAAGCGACGAGCCCCGGTTGCGCAACATGCGGTATTTCGCTGCAGTGGAGAATTTACAATTCGCCTCAAAAGGTTTACTAGAAAAGTAAAGCGTTTGTGCTATGGTACAATATGCACGGCACGTGTCTCGCGAAATGCCACAACTAGCGAGTTTGCTTTTCTTAACTTCTTGTTCCTTATTCGAGTTTTCTTGAATACACCGGGAATTGAAGATGAATAACCTCTTCTTTCTTTTCGGTAATTGTTTTGGGAATCGAAGATGAATAAGCTCTCATTCTGAACTGGAAGTTCTGGATGCGTTTATTTCTTTTCCGTGAATTATTATCCATCCCTCTTTCTACGTTTCTACGATAGCACTACCCTCGTGCTACCGAAAGTCGATCAACGGATAACAGTGAAACAGTCGAAATCATTGCAATATTGAAGTGTCATGCATCGGGAATTCTGGGCAACTGGTTACCGGATTACTTTATGAAGATAACACTGGAAAAGCGATGAAAGTGCAAATGAGCAAGAGAAACATCAAAAAAGATTTGCTGAGGCATGCTGAGCAAAGTGAACAATAAAACAATGAAGTAAATCACAACAAATAAACGCACTCAGCATCAAACTGTGGAATTTGCTTTTATCGGGGTGTCAACGATAACTTAACACGAAACTCAATAAGGCAAGCACATCGAGATGTTATAAATAGAGGGCATCGAATGGATTCTGAAATATGAATTCCTTTCAAGGATAAAGTAATAATATTAAGAGCAAGTAACACAACATCTCTGCGACAAATAATGATCAAATATAAAATTCACTTCACTTTACTCATGACAGCAGGGAGATGAGTGAGGAGGGTGCCAAGGTAAATGTCACACTACGCAAACTTGAAGCTGATCTACGGTGAAAGTGAGTGCAGGCAAAGTTAATAAAGTGATTTCGGGGATTCGGGGCGATAGATGGGAATGAAGCAATTGTAGAAGGGATAATAGCAGTTACATTAGTAGCAACTTTACTCAAAGAGAATAGCAGATGCAAACACTATCGTCTCGCTACCGCTGCAGTGGTACAGCGACTAGCTGAACGCCTCGAAGCACAACTGCAAGAAGCTCGCATTGATCAAGTAATGCGAGAAAAAAACTGGAGAAGTGTATAAGTTGATGGGAAGGAAGCAAGTTTGAAGCGTCATTAAGAAAGCTTGCGCAGTTAAGGGTATTCGAGTAAATAGAAGAAATTATGAAGGGCCAAGCCTTTGTCTCTATAGCACGTTGCGAGATATCAACGAGTAATTCTGAACCTTAATAAGGAAGATCTACTGATAGGGATTTACTATCCCAAAAGGAGACAGTATAAAACGGAGTGCAATAAGTTGTCATGAACCAACCTTCTGTAAGCAATAACTCCCAAGATTTCTAAACGGGGCACAATTGTCGAATTTCTACAACAACTTTTCCATTGCAGCGAAACATTTCATGTTGCAAGTGTTGTTTCTTTCGGGTGTTTTTTCAAACAGCGATGATCTCGTTGTTCCCGAATTCCAAAGACTTGTGGGGAGGTGGTTTCAATCTGAGCTTCACATGAGACTTCGAAATGTTATGTTGCGCATATTTGCCCATCTACACTGTTATTATAGCTCAGCGATTTGTGTTGCTACATTCGTGCGCGGGACTGATGAGGATACATGCATTTTACGGCGAAACATTGTCAGGTATATCGTGCTTACACAGGCGTTAGTGCTAAGAGACATCAGCTTACAAGTGCGCAAAAGATTTCCGACACCAAGCACACTTGTGGCTGCAGGTATGATGCCGATGTATTCTTCTAATATTATTATTCATTGGTTTTCCTTGATATTATCCTTGATATTATTCATTGATATTCAATATTATTATACATCCATTAGAATCAAAATGGCGTGACATCCGATAGACCAACGAATGTGTTAATTTTTTCAAATAAATTCCACCAAATTCTTTCATCTGTAACAGAAAAAATTAAAGGAAAGGAAATTGTAGTAGTTCATGTAATGAACATTCAATTAGTGCCCAAAAGCGAGTCACTCGGAGTGTCCAAAGTGTGCTTTGAAAAGGGCAAATACTCAGATTGTGTTTTTGATGGCATAATGAGGATCGAATTTGCACTTGTGACAAACTCACCTGCCTATTAACGAGAACAAAACTCTTTACTTCTAGGTCTATTAACGAAAGAGGAGAACGAAATCCTCGAGGATATTCACGATCCTTGTAATCGTTATTGGTGTCCTATTCACTGGTGCTATTCACTGCTCTACGATGCACGGCTTCATGGAAAAATTGCTAGTGATTTTTTGCTCGATAGAATTACAAACGTAAGTGCCCTATCTCTTTAATTGATTTCATGACACAGTGGCGAATAGCATTTGCGTCACAAACGAGCCTTCTAAATGATGGATTCACTATCACAATTTAAATATTTTGAAGTCATCGCAAAAATAACGAAGCAGCGTAATGACCCCTTCGTGCACCTCTGCAAGCATCCGTTTTGCACAGCGCATTACGTCGGTGTTGTGTATGTCGGAATGTATGCATATGTCTGTCTATAAGCCAGGTGTTTCCAGCGTTGGAATCACTAAAATTTTTGGTGGGTATCGCTCGCACCGTACGATCACCTCTCATACCATCTTTTATTTAATCTCTCAATTTCAAAAGCACTTATAGACATTTAGTGGTGTCATAAGCAAGCTCAATTCTAGCAAATGACCATTCGTATGTTTGTAAATTGGGGAGCGGTTAAAAACAAAGTAGGTGTTTATTTGAGCAGTCGACATCACCGTATGGAACCTCTCGTACTTAAGTATTAACACAATGGTTACCTAAATAATTGTGCATACTCCTTTTCACTCATCAATGGAGATTATGAAGTTGTTCAAGAGAAAACATGTGATAAATCTTGCAGGAAATATCGTTATTCCGTCATGGACTGGACTCACTCCTGAAATATGACTGGGTACCGGTTCCACTAGTTTATCCACAGTTGGTGTTCTTAGCCGTGCGCGTTTATTTCATCCTTTGTCTCATCAGTCGGCAATTCCTTATGTCGGAAACCATCGACAGCACGAACTCGGTAATGCTTACTAATAATTCAGCAGAGCAGTTTGCCATCATAGACTTCGTGGTCAGCGCTTATAAATGCATAAATGCCTTTTTATTCTCACTCAGTCTCTGCATGTTAGCAAATGCACTAAAGTTGTTTACTTTTAACCAGTCCATAGTTGCCTGGACAGCGAGAAGGGCAGAAATTTTTCCAGTTAACAAAAAAAAAAAAAAGAATAGACACGTTTTTTTGGGATATAGTTGATCAGTGTGTCACTGCAGACGTGTGCTTAGAGATATTTTAGTTGCAGCTTCGAGTCAGACCAATGTAAGCGCATCGATCATCGAATACTTGACATTTTGGCTAACAGAGTCATTGTCAGTCTCTATTAACAAAAATATTCAATGCTTTTTATTTCAAGTTTAAGCATATCTCACAATCGTTTTGTGGGTTGTAATAGCACACGTATAAAGAAGCTTTATTCACTCTCCCGTTTGTTCACATAAGTTCAATTTCGAGAATAGCTGAACAATTTTGTGAGTATGAGTGATCGACTGTGAAATGCTGAGTGCTTACGGCTCGAACTGATCGAAGTGAAATGATACCTGAGGGAATCCGTGGATTGATTTCGCTGTCTTTATGAGCATATCTCCCTGTCTACGTTATCTAGCCACTATAAGTCCATTCAAAAGTTTAATTAGAAATCACTCGGCCTATAGTCATCTCCCAGCTTTAGTCTAATCGAATGTAATATTGCGCTATCCATCTGTTTGCTAAGGTCAGCCAATGATGAGGTTCGAGATTTCTCTGGAACTTCACTTTTATTTCAAGTGGAATTCATTTAATTAGTGGCGAACTAAGTTCCTAAACCGAACTCTGAAAGTCAAATGTACTCATAGTGCTATGGATCCTACTCTCATAAATTGTAAATGATTTTAGCGAACGATTTCCTTCTTTCAGATCGATTTGTGGGTGCCATTGACGACGATGATACAATTCGTCATTTATATGGGGTGGATGAAGGTAGGCGGCTAATTTCAGTTGACTCGGTGCATTGACTTTCAATGTTGACTTACCACTTAGATAACCCGTAACAACTCTTCAGCTTGTATCATTAAATGTTGTGATGCGTTGTAGTGTTCTGGTGTCTTACAAGCACTTAAGTATGCATGAAGTAGTTCTTAGGGTGCTACAGTAAAGTATGAGGATTTTGAGAGGAAGCGTAACTCGCCAGCTATTTCAGTCCCCTCTTACACTTCACTTATTGTCACCCAGGCTGTATGCTCCAATCCTGCCATATCCAAACAGTTTTATGCACAATTTCGAAGCGAAGTGTCTTCAACATTCCCCTATTGCAGCATATTACGATGCATTCCGTTTTGTAGAGATTACTGAACATTGGGGTACAACACAGGTCCAATGCACCAGGTGTTTTCATTTGCAAGTGGTGTACTTATGTCCAACGTGTTGGAAGCTGAATGTTACCGGTGATCAACACAGTGATCCTCGATGAATCTTGCAGGTAGCTGAAGGTCTCCTTAACCCTCTTGGAGAGGATGACGATGATTTGGAGTGCAATTACGTCATCGACAAAAACCTTATAGTTGGTGGCCATGAATTGTTTGCACAACTAAATTTGAAATGAATATTTAAAGAGAGTGACGTGAAACTTTCTGCTGAAAACATCTATTCATTTCACGATTCCAAATTCCGCCTTCGTTCAACTCTGAAACGTGTCGTTGAGTTACATTCGAAAATAGCTGATGTGAGTGATGAACAATTTTCTCTCATAATTATGTATATAGAGCTGTATTTCTCTATTTAATTGCATCAAGACAGTTCTTTTAGCGAAAATATTCTCTGAGTTTTTTTTGCTGGCAGTTTGTTGCATTTAA
This sequence comes from Baylisascaris procyonis, assembly GCA_037389465.1. Taxonomy (NCBI): domain Eukaryota; kingdom Metazoa; phylum Nematoda; class Chromadorea; order Rhabditida; family Ascarididae; genus Baylisascaris; species Baylisascaris procyonis. The sequence continues at coordinate 1,227,883 of JAZARR010000159.1, forward strand.
GATATATATGTTCGCACTGCACCACTTCAATTGCCATGAGAATGAACCTATCAGTTGCTCATTTTATCATTTCATTTATCCGAAGTTTTACCTAATAATGAAGAACACCTGCAATAACCATTGGTCGAGCAAAACTGCTAAATAGGCATTTTAGATAGGTTTTTCCCATTGCTTTCTGAACAGTAAAGCTTGCTTGAGAAATTAGCTTGATGGCCAATGCCCCAGGGGAGAATTAGTTACGTTCTCTCAAATCCAGCAGTTTCGCACTGTTATTAGGCGGTTTTCTTGAAGAGACAGTTACTTGTCGTTAAAATTCTTTGGATGAGAGAAAATAATCGAAGCTTTCCTGAACGCTTTTTTAAGGCATGCATGCTTCACTTAAAATGCTTGCTGGAATTCACAAGAAAAAATGGACATTTTAGACAGGGCTGAGTATCGCGGATGGAGCAACGCGGCGTATACCAGCACGGATGAAGGATGAATTCTGGGGTAGCCTTCACATTACACCGCTGTACTCATCTGATGCTGCCAAAAGGACTGTCCATCCCATGCTGGGCTCTGCAAATGGTGTCAAGTCAGCCATTTTGATTTGTATCTGCTTATAAGAACAGCGGTTATTAGGACGTATCAGGTGTGGTGCAAATTTGGGGTACAAGCAAATAGGACCTGTAAATATCGTGCGATTCGCATTCTACGATCATTGCAGTGAGCGCGAATAACAGCAGAGGCGTAGAACTCTATCAACGTTTTATCGTGCAATAGTCCGTAAGATCATCGACCAAAACCGTTCAGCTGTTCCGTTTTTCAGCATCAGACTTCCTTTAAGCCTAGCCTGTCCTCAACACTAATCCGCCAGTATAATTTAAGCCATTCACAATCCACTGAATCAATGAATGAGCTGACGGCTCAAATTAGAGTCTTGAACCAGCATGGGCAGCCTAAGGGTACGCTGAATGGTTTGAGGATGCATCAGACGCATAATACTAGTGATAATGTCGAACAGCGATCGGCTCATTCATAAGACACCGTAACCGATTGAGAAAACAACGAGATGAAAACAACCATTCAGAATATTTGCACTACAAAAGAGTGCGCAGGTGGGCTCTGCTGTCTATGTTTGGTAATCCCGTTTTCTTCAGCAAGAGGGCTTCTACGATTCCTCAAGATCATAGGGCCCATGCGAAAACGGGAGGTGAGAGCGGAAACAACGTCATGTTAGCGGTACAACTGTCAATATGAGAAAAGCTGGTTGCAGATATACTAAAATATATATGGGCGGAACCCGCGGGATGACACTGCGGACCTTACCAATGGGTGATAACTTTTTGGGTGTGAGGAAGGGTGATAGCCTTGCATCTGATACCATTGTGGTCTGCAAGAGCACTACGCCTCCTCCCCATTGAAGGAGTGTTCTCGCAGGTATAAAATAATCGGAAGCTCGTGCCAAACGTTTCTTCCGTGGGTAGGCTCCCACGAAGATGACTAAGCGTCCCTTCGGAGGAAGGCGAAGGCAGCTTCATCTATCACCTCCTGTTCCCAGTAGGTAAGGAACCACTGACGTGGTGGATGAGCCATCACCTTCGCATTCGTGCAACACTTCTATTTCCTCGAAAGCATAAAAAAAATGCTTGGGGGCACACTTTATCTTGATCCTGTAACCGGCTATAATCAGCAATCAATGCGTCTACCCAAGGTTGCAGTTCTGTCTCTTAGTTCCTTTTCAAGGACATCGGTAATTATTTTGAAAAGGTTGTGACACATTTGATACTCCTGGTATCAGCAGAGTAGGACTATGATGTTGGACATCAAAATGCAGGATTTTTTTTTGTCTTTGTTCTGTCGTGATCATATAATTTAATTTCAGTCTCGTCAAAAACAAAGCTGAAATCCTAATGACTCCTCATAAAAGCAAACTCGCCACGTTGGCCACAGAAGAACAGGTTCATTTGTTATCTGTTGATAGCATCGCATTATATTGCTGATTGTTGTTGGTGAAGGTGCGTGCAGACACAGACCTAAACGAGCATACACACATGCAGAAATCACGCAATATCGTCATGACGAGATTTCTACAGAAGCGCACAGAAGCAATCCTAACCGAACATCTGGACGTTGCAAGATTAGTGATAAACACTGGGTCAGGATTGCTGTGGAATGAATGAATTGTTGGCGGTAGGTTGTGGAATGAATTGTTGGTGGGTAAGGAATAGGCCGTGACCTGAAATGTGGCTCAGCAAACGCTGACTTACGAGGTTTAGAAATGTGAGTTGGTAAATGGTGAGTTTTAGGCTTAATTATGGGGCATAAAACGGTGGTTTTGTCACTGAACGGTCATTGCATCATGCTCATATCCCTTTATGAACTTATAATAGTGGTCATGTGCGCCGCCCTAGGAACGTTATTTGTCTACTCGTAGTTTACGTTCCCAGAATGAGGTTTTTCACCGATGTCTAAATGTTGAGATGCCGATCATTGTGGTACATTTTACTGTGTTGTCCCATAGGAACAAGCGCTTCGTTGCACAGCTTTCATGTGAAGGCGCTTTCCATGAGATAAACAGAACCGTCCATGAGTTTACTAATTCATGATTCACCTTGAATCAATAATTAGCTTAGTTCTTCAGCTGAAGCTATCGAACAGCTGTGCTAGTGAATAGAATAGAAGAAAAGCATAACGGGCTGATGTTCTCCTCCTCTCACTCTCCCCCTCCCCCTTCCTAACTATGCATTCTATTTATAGAAGTCGTCCGACGTTCGCTCACTTACTATGTATTTAGGGTGTGAACGTGAAAAAGGTGAATGTTTTGGAGCACAACGTTAAGACCGAGCTCCAAAAGACGAAAACGCACAAAAAAGGAGCTGAAAAGCTTCTCAACAACGTCCGGAGTCGCTCAACGTAAGTGCTTAATGCTTAGGCCTCTTCCCTTATAGACATTCGCCTGCTTACATGATAATTTTTCAAAAGGAACGCTTTGAAACCGATATGTTTATGTTGATGAAAGTTGAACAAGTATGTGTTTACAAGCAAACAATAAATAAAATGCATTCCTTCGATGAATAAAAATTCGTGTTCATATCTCTGCATGAGCATTTTTGCATGTGGAGTAATAAAATTCATTGATAGAAATTTCATCGGTAAAGTGAAGATGGTTGAAGACTGCTAGAATCGATTGACTTCAAAGCCTTTCCATTGTTGAGAACGATCTTTGCTCTTTCTTTGATTGCCTGCTCATAAATGAGGCTTCGTCAGAAAATTATTGGCGAAAAGTGACAAAAATATTCTGACTGACTGCATGCATGTTTATCTGTATTGATTTGGCTTTATATTGTATATATCGGATGTGAAGTATATACTGAAGAAATTTCAAACATTTAAAGCAATGATTAATTGGGTATCACGCAATGAGGACCTTTTATTTGAACATGCTCTCTCATCGTTAATTCAAATATCCCTTGTCAAACTTTTCTCCTAAGACCTAGAAAACTGGATAAACATATTTATGGTTGGTTTCACAGAAGATTCGAACATATTTGAAATTGGTAGCCATCGTATTGGGAGGAATTAATCCTTGGTACATTTGCAAAATTGTGAAGCCGCCACAAATATTTTGTGAGTGAAGAGAAGGATTCCTCACGAAATTCGCAACAATTTGATCATCTGATGATTAGAAATGGCCAGAGAAAATGAATAATGTGATGAAATGTATTTCCCATGAGCGTCAAAAAGAGTAATCCTGTTTAATACTTATTTGATTGCCTTTATGACATGTTTCTACGACAGAGACAACCTTGATTGCCTTCAGTTTCAAGAAATCGACACGTGAGTCTTGTTATAAAATTACCGTTTTATACTATCAGTTAGCAATATTGAACTAACTGATAGCTATCTCGTAAGAAATATATAGCAGTTTCCTTGAAAATCAAAGCGCCTATGTTCCGATTGGTGTGGGAATTGATAAGTAGAGGAACTAAAATCAACAACAACGACGAAACAACCAAACTTTGTGAAGTTTTTACCGATCATGAAGAAGGTGAACAAGTCGACTTCAGAAGCTATTTCTGGAAAGTCAACGAATCAGTTTTTCTGCTAATGCTGGAATCACATCTGTGCAAGCTGGAAATAAAGTCACAAAAATGAATAAGGAAGCTCTAGTCTCGCGAAAGCTCAGTAAAAACAGAAATTTATGACACACAGCAAAATTATGGCTCAACGCTATATGCAATTCATGCCACACACGAAGTTTTTTGGAAGCCTGCCAGCTTCGAATTCCGTGCAATATTTGAGTACTGCCAGAATAATTTGTGGAATTTGTTGTGCACTTATATTTTTAAGTGCTCACAGCGAAAGGTGCCAATCGAAAACTAGTTTTTCCTGGGTGCAACAGATGATATCTGCTGCGGAGTCTTGTCTCCCTCATTTAAACGTTGAAGTTCCGATGGGAGAATTACCACAAAGTTATAGTAAACCTTTACAGAGCAAGAGTTCTAGCGCATGATGGAATAGAAATTCCCATCTTCCTCTCATCTAGTCATCGACAAGTTATTTCACCAAAAATATATTCACTTAATGCCGTTTGTGCATATTATTTCCACGTTAATGGTTTGTCTAAGCAGTTATTGTAGTGGCAAAGTCGTTCGGGAGAGAAGTGATTTCGAGAGCGGTTCAGAGAGACGGACTAATGGAGGCACTACCGATGTTGTTACACCTCTTTATGACACTCATTGGAGGCGGACAGAATATGGTTAGTTGCAGATTTAGTCTTTTTGAGAAAATAAACTAGGTTTGAAGTTTACTTTTTGAATATCGAGTTCCCACTTCACGTTTCATAAATTTTCATCAATTATGCTGATGAAGCGAGTAGAATTATCGTTGGATTCTGAAAGTGCATTTAATAGCTATAGTTATGCGTAATAGCAATGTGAATCCATGCCACCATTTAAGGAAATTTTATTCGCCGTTATGGACATATAATGACTACGCGGCTGACGTCTTTGCTACAGTTCGCCTCTAAATCAGAAGTGATTTAGAGGCGAACTTGTGTTTTGAACATAGGAATTTTGCTTTTAAATTAGACCCCAACTACGTCGTCTTCGATCAAATCGCATAAGAGGCAACCGCTAACGTCTAAGTAACTCTTGAAAATGGAAATTGTTACAGCATACTGCCTTTGAAAATGCAGCAGATTTCTCCATGTTTTTATGTTCAATAGCTTGTTTGTACTCGACACCCACGACTTCTGACGTTTGCGCCAGCACAGCAGGTGTCTATTAGCGTAAATATCTCTCTGCTGAAATTTCCTTTGGCGCAAACGCCGGTGTGAGGATATGTGAACGATAAACGTCAACGTAAATATCATCGTCGCTGTTTTGTATTACTTTTGGCGATTCGAATGAAAAGTGTTATGATTACATTTACCTACTCAGAAACAGCGCGCTTGCTGCAATGCTTTTCGCCGTCCATTTGAGTTTTAAAAATGCTCGCAATCACAACACTCTTCTATTTTATCAGCTCATTGACGTACGCATTCCTCAGGGCGATGCTTGCGATGGAATGTTTTCGAATTGCACCTGAGTTCAAATTTCAAAATATCTTCTCAACATGCCCGAAGTAGACAAATTCGATACTTCATCAATGCACATATATGGCAACTATACTTGCCGCCTGTCAACGTATTAATAGCCAAAGTAACCAACGTGCTTACATAGGAACACCATTATTCCCACTTCATTAAACAGAGTCAGTCACATTCTGCATTATGTGCTCGCGAACAAATCATAAATATGCGTAGTGATTTCAAAGAGTTATAGCGATGAATATTGGCTCAAATCCGTTGGATACTCCAGCCAAAAGTCCACCGAGAGATTATTCGCCCTATCTGGGGCAAGCTTTCGATGCAAATAGCGGTGAGTATGATTGCTTTCTTACTAATTTCAACATTTTAAATCTTTTCATCTAGCCTTCCATCAACACATTTTCCACTCTTTCCCGTTTACACATTATTATGATTGGCGGCGGCGGCGTTGAGAAGGAACGAGTGTAGGCAGACGCAGTGAGCAGGTAACGGTCTGTTGACGGCGATATGCGAGAGCACAAGCGAGATAAAAGAAGTAATTCATGGGGGAGTATCACGACCCCCAAACATGAATAGAATCAAAGACATCCAAACGGACAGAATTTCGACTTATATAGGGTTCAGATATGGCCTGGGGCGGCATAAGGGCACATAACTCGACATTATGTGAGGAACAATAAATGAGATTCAACTAAAGGAGTAAATGTGATCATTGCAGTGTTCAATCACAAGTAGATATCTTGGGTTGGCTGTTCGGTACCATACACAACACACATGTAACAGCTAAACACTCTTTCTAAATTTTCTGGTTTTTATGTATTTACGTTTCGCTGGTCATTCGGCGTTTTCAACGCTGATATATTTCATTTTTTTCCGGTGCATTTCCTTCGGAAGGGAGGGGAAGGAGGGGTTAGCTCCTATGGTAATCTATGTGAATGCATGCAAACTTAACTCTTATGCGTCATCTGTTCGAGTTGCAAACGGACAAATAATTTTGCAACTTTCACGTTTCCTATAATATAATTCATTTCATTTTACTCACTGTCTAGTCGCCTAGCTTTCTTTCAAACTAAGAAATACTTTGGTTGAATCCTGTTTCGTTGATCACAAATTAACTCAAGCAGCTCCATCAAGCATTGTCGATAAATTCTCTAATAAATTTCCGTTTTTTTTTTTTTTCTGCATACGACGTGTCAGTAATGTTTTATTTAACGAATTTCTTATTAAGCGTTCAAGCGATTGGATTTGTTTCTTTAAGAAATACCGAATAATTTGAAAGATTTGACGAATTCTTCAAAGAAAATTCGCGGTAAGTTTTTGTAATGTTCCTATTTCTAACGATTTATAATGATTCAATTTCATCATATTTTTTAGTCGATTCACATGTCAATTGAAGAAAACGTTGTGGCACTTGGGAATCATCAATTCTGAGAGTGCGTTTTCGGAAAACAATTAAACTTTCAGTTGCAACAGGATTTAATGATGTATGCAAATTTCAGGAATGGATGAAAGAACACGAGGTGGCCTACGAAGATATTGATAGAATTCACAAATCCCTTAAATAATTTTCATCATTGTCTTGAGAATATCAGAAAATTTTATTATTCAATGTTGCGCACTGCTTGAAATGCGGGTAAGCTTGCTGAGACCAATCCAAAGAAATGCTTATTTCATTTATAGACATGTCTCGATTAACAGCGATATAGAGTGAAGCCGACGCAAAACTAGTTAAACAGAGGATAATTAACTGAAGTAAAATCGCTTTCTCCGACAATCTCAACTACGATGCTTTTTAAGCTCTTTGAATTTCTTCTTCTGGCAGCTAAGCTGCTGAAAACCCAAAATTTTACCGAATAGATCGTCCATTTGAGGCGAGTGTCCGATGAACTCGTCCATGTAATTTTTAAACTAATTCACAACACATGTACGCAGAAGTGCAGGTATCGACCAAAATGTGATAAAAGAATTTGTGACAGAAGAACTCATGCGAAAAACGAGCGAATCGTGCCATCATGGCTGAAAGCAGCTTCTGCGATGCTAATCTAGAGCACCCGAGCCTCGAATATTTGATGGATGAACGATATCTGGAGTCGCCACATTTTCGGGTTTTAATCGCTCACTATCATCAAATTTAGATAACGCCAATGTAGACCTTTATTGACGACGCTCAGGTTGAGCTCTACCAGAAAAAATGTGCATTAACCTGCATTCCAGCAAACCTTACTCAGCTTAAAGCGCTCATCGAAGAGGTCGACGAGTGTAGGTTGTAATATAAACATTAAGACGGTCAAGAACGTTAACGAATATTGTACAGTAGGCTGTGTCGTACGAGAAAACCTCATAAAACTAATCAAATAATGCGGATGTGAAAAGAATTATCGCCAAAGGAAAACGAATGCAATAAAAATGCTCACCAGAAAGTTGACCTCATTTGTTTCAAATAGGGGTATGGAGAAGGCCGGCTGGCACCACAACATTCTTACACAAAGTAATGGACCGAATATTTACGAAGCTATCGATAAGCAAAACAATGCAACGGCAAACATTTTATAAATGGCAAAAATGGGGTTATATGACTGAATAGACAAATTATGGCTGAAATGAAAAGCACCGTCATCGAGCAGAATGTATACAGGAGCAATAAAAGCAGAAGACAAGTATCGAAAGCTGCTTATCAATACAGCAGCGCATGAGTAAAGGTGAACGACGAACTATGAAATGTTTCACTGGCTCTTTTCACTAGACGCTGCAACAGGGTAGTAGACAACATTCAAAGATTAAGAAAAACCATTAAACCAACTACATTGAATCCTCCAATATGAAGGAGCACTTATAAATATGTCTTTATTACACGTTACTATTTCGCAGGTTTCTTTTGATATCTGCTCTTTCCTCGTGACTCATCAAACTTCAATGTTTACTGTCAGCTAAGCATATAACGCCATTCCTCGTATTTGTTGTTATAGGTGTTAGGAAAAGAAAGAATGAAGCATTTATGAAAAAAATTGCACCTATACCGTTTGCAGGAAAAATTGACAAACGTGGTTCGAAACAAGCATATGTGAACGAATGATAATATAACTCTGTAAGAGGAATCTAATGACTAACTGAGAAGTTGAAAGCGATGGCAACATAAACGAGGAGGAAGAAAGCAAAAATAGAGGCAAACATCAAAAAGTGTTCCGATAAGAAATATTCCGCGGAGCAGGAGGTGCCAGAACTAGTGTGGTGCAGGTTCCTTGCTTTTCAAGGAGGTCTCAGGAAGGAAAATCATCGAAATGTAGTTCCCTGGGTTTTCGCCGGGGTCCTCGCCAAGACTAACTGTTTCCCGTTGGGGACCTCCCCATTGCAGACTGTATGTTTACTAGAATCACGAGTAACTAAACCGGGTGGAAATTGCAGTTTTCTTTTTGGCTGTTGAACCTTTACTGCCTTGTAAATGCTAGTGCGACTACTAAAATATTTGCTCATCATGGCCGCTGAAGTTCTTGTGATTGTTACAATGCGAGATCTATTAAATGGCAGCGAGAAAGACCTCACTATAAACAGTTTCATCACTAATGGCCCTGGTACCACTGGTAATAACCAAAACTGCATTAGTGGGATATTACCGATCTACTATGCTACGAGTAGTATTAGGGGTGGACATCGAGAAACTCCGAGAAATTAACTTCACCCTGATGTGGCATTAACGATTTTTGTTTATTGACTTGAAACACTGCTATCCTGCGGAGTTCTTCACATCCATCTCTCAGCTCCTGCCGCAGAGAATGCTCTCTCAGCACCACACTAGCAGAAAGCCCAATACTTAATCTGATAAAGTCGTCGAGGAGGTGCACTTTGAAGTCAAAGATTTATTATAGTCGAATTTTTTTGCCGAAAGGGTACCTAAATTAAGTTGTACGAATAAAGAACACAGTGAGGTTCGATGCTAAGTACAAATCACAACAAGTGATACACAGAAGACGCCCTGTGTTAAAATTTTATTCTGAAGGATGTTGCGATAGGACGTGGGGGAGGGGGGTGGGGAAGGAGGCGTTGATTTGAGCTGTTCAAATGACATGACGGCGTGATGCGCCGAATAATGCCCTCACAGTTCATTCAAATCAAAAAATCATACCAGTTTTCGGCGTTTTGCATGTATTGCGTGGTTTTAAAGATTACGTGGAAAATCAGGAAGAAAGAAAAACAACCATAACAATTCCCTGAGATTTCACTCATCCACTTTTATAAATTCAAAATATTGGGAATGGTGGAACTCCTTTGTTTATCCTGATTTTCAGGTCGTTAGCTCGGAATTTCAGAACGACTGGCAAAAACTCATTACATTAGTAAAAGTCCTCATTATATATTACAGAATTTCTTCTTCCTCTTGCTTTAGATTTATTAGGATATGTTCCCCTGAAGTAATGAGCAACTTGCCGAATAGATTGCAAACACATGATGGTTAGTAAAAATGTGGTTCATCTGAAAAAATCGAGCTTTTGTCGTGACGACGCCAACCACCAGCTTTAAATTTTGGGAATTCTATTTCTGGATAGTAGTCGGGCCAAACTGGACGCAGCTCCATGTCAAATTTGTCGTTGAGGCTATGCAAACTGCCAAATAAGCGTTCTCCTCTTTTCTTTCTCAACGCTTTCTCTCTTTTTGTTTCCAATTCTTTTTCGACATATTGCAGCAGGAAGTTCGAATTGTTGTTATTATCCCAATAAGATGCGCCATTGACCGTATATTTGATGCAGAAATGGCACATCGTTCCCATCTGAAACTCATGCAATGCTTATTAATTTCTTTGTGGCCACCTATTTTAACGCTTTCAACTTATATGACAATTAAAGCAAACGATATACATTTGCATATGAATGAGCAAACAGCAAAACTACTATCGATAATCTAAAACTCGACGCTAAAAAAATTGAGTAGTTTAACATATATCGATTGTATTCAATCGCTTCTTTCTGATTTGTCTCTGTATTCTATGAAGAAATGAATCTTCCGTGGCAATTTGTATTTCTATCATTCGTTTCCAATATTACCGGAAGATTTTTCGGCAAGTCGATCGAGAAGCTAAACGAATCGACTGCTCCATCGTTGCCATGAGCGCTCATATATACGGCTGTTGCATCAGCGAAACTCATCCACTCATTAGTTGAATATCGAACACATACCTCAAAAAAAGGAAATATGAAATACTTGATAATCGATCAATCGAAGTTGATAGTCAATCAATAAAACTTGATAAACAGTCAATCAAACTTATAATCAATCAATCAGTTGATAACCAATCAATCAAATCATTCATTCACTGCAATAGTAACTCTAAAATTTATTACAGTTTTGATTCAAATTTAAGCTCTAATTTACAAGCGAAATAAATTTTCGAGAAATCCCACTGAGGAAGACACATCGAAGCAATCGACATAAAATTAGTGAAAATTCACTTGATATGATGCACGTAATCAACTGATAAATCATATCACTTTGATTCATCATTCCATCTTATAATTAACAGTGGACTCTCAAAAGTGAATTAGGAATCTACTATGGAGTGTGAATGCTTACGGAAACCCGACCGAATGAATGCTAATTTATTGCTCGCACAACAAACCATTCATAAAATATGAGTGCTGAATGAAGGGAAGCAGAGCAAATAATATTTTTTTGAATTGAAATGCTTATTCAACGAGTAACAACATCACAGTCGTTTTTCGGGTTTCCGAAAAATTCCTCAACTCCTTTATGCAGTAAACTTTCTTCCTATCCTAGCCTTAAAAGAATGAATAACATATGTGATAGTTGGCAAAAGCAACCGGAAAAACGATGCAAATATGCAATAAATTAAGATTACCTGTTTATCGAAGGCTAGATTGAGCACATCGATAATACCGTTAATATTCACATCAGAGATGCTCAACGAGCGCAAGCAAACACATTTAGTACGCGCTAAATGTGTTGCCTCGGCTTCAGATCGAATCCGAAAATTTGTTGGTACAAGAGTAAGCGCTATTGGTTGTTGCGGTGTGTAATGCTCGTGCTGTTCGCATCCATTGAAAACCAAGAAACTCGGATATGAATGGCTGTGCCTGCAATAATCTTTTTTCCATTATTATTCTCCATCAAACTTTGATTTACAACTTGTTTGTATTTACTTCAACTGCGAATCATAAAGAAAGATTTTTGATAAAGCAAAGATCACATTGGTAGTCGTCTTTCGGCATTCAAAACAATCAGACAAAAAGCGCACGTGCACACAAAAATAACGACACGCTTAACCAAAAAAGAGACATAATTAATACATTGAAAAAAAATGAGTGCAATGAAAACAGACAAGAAACAATCACAGAAATCGCCTTCTGAGAGCCTTAAGTAAGTCTACTCTCAAAACTAGAACCTGGCATTTTTTTTTTTGTTGTTTAAAGTCTCAATTCCTCAGATCGAGTCTTCACCTCATCCAGCAAGTAAATAAGAAAGAAAGAAATCCTGCTGAAACACATTGTTTACATTTAAATGCACTATGTTGGTTGTAATCGTTCTCATATCCGATCACTTAGCGATGCGCTTATGTAATCCTATCCTCATAGATCAGATTAACAAAGAAATATCTTCTAAGCACAAAGTGAATAGAATTAACGAAGGAAGAAGGGAAACAGGATGATATTATGTCAAGAAATATTTTTCTTTCGTACAATGAAGTAAGCAACTCCCCCTCTCCATCCCCATTTTTGTTTCATCATGGCATGCAATATACACATACACTAGAAGCATAGCTTTGTGTGATTGTACCTGAGAGCAGCAATCTGGCTCACTGCCGCTGAACTGGGATTGACAAGAAGCAATCGCATAAAAATGGCGACATTTGATGATCAAATAGAAATTTATTGTTGGCAAACGTGTTCCTTCTTTTTCGTAAAGTTCTGTTACCTTGGCAATTCAATGAAGCTATAAATTCAATTCAAACTTACTAAATGTCGTCTTAATTACTGAAGCTTGAAAGCATCCTCATACAAAACGAAAAAAAGCAACGATAGAAGTGGATATCACGCTACCTCAATGCATGCTTCCAGAACCGTGTGTGGTCCAAAGCTCCGAGAAATTCCTAACGTTTCTTTATTCTAGCGAATACGAAAAATATATTGCATGCATGAGACGATTACCCTTTTAGAACGTAACTATACCAAGGTAAGTTCTGTTCGTCGCTTACTGGGTGCTCACCCGTATTATACATCTATTCTCAGTCAACACGTTGATTATACTGGACAAGACTAGCTAGCATCACATTAGCGCATTACATAGACGCAATGGCATCATTTAAGTGCTGTAATCTCGTAAAAGGTTGAAAAATGTAAACAGAAAAATCGACAACCCCAGAAAAGATTTATATAAATTCTTTATGAAAGTGTACAATCTTGACGAGGCTCCAGTTGGTTATTGTTGAAACGAGGTCTTGAAAAAGGAACAAGCGAAGAAAGTTGTATTTTGTTGCAGAAAATAAAGGGAAAAAGACGACTCGTTAATCCCTAACTTTTCAACCGAAATGAAAAAAAAAATCAAAGGAAGGCGTACGGTTTTTGGCACCAATCATCCTCATCAAAAAAGTTCTTCTGCTCGAGATCGAGTCCCATCGAGTCGGCAAAATGTACCGACTTCTGACTTCTAGTCCGTGTTTGTGCGCGTAGTGCAGATGGCAAAGTTATTGATCGTTCCCTTTAATGAAGTGTATGTGTACGCACTAATTGGAATGAATCGAGGAGCTCATAAACGTCACATGTAAAATTATTTCTTTGAAATGCGACAAGCTAAAAAGCAGGATAATGAGAATAAACATCTATCATTAATATTAAAGTTCCTTTTGAAAAAATAAAAGGTGAAATAAGAACAAAGCAACAAAGTCAGCATAGTTCGAATCTACGAGGAAGCATTATTGGCTATGACACAAGGTGCATTGTGGCAAACATTTAATAGTCGAGATTTGAGTGGTTCGTTGCCTTTCCTGTCTCAAAGATATATTGTGCTTCTAAAGGGAGGTTCAAGACATTCTTTTTCTCAAGTTATTTGCTCACAATGAATGAGATCCTCAGCCTAATATTATTGTCTGGAAGACTTAGAATGAAACTAGGTGCCACACATCTACAAATAACGATGCTAACTGCTTGTGAACAGCACTCACAGTTTAGTCCTCAAAACTGGTAAACGATTCGGTGAGTAGTCGTCGGAGAAAAAACCCGAGTCGTGGCATGTCGACTCATTCACTCTTTTCTCATCTTCGCTCGATGAAGAGCTCGGAGAGCAATCAGCAGGCTGCAAATTATCTTTTTTTTTTATTTGTGCAAGAACCTTAAGAAGGTGAGAAGAACTGTTTAATGAAAAAACACTTGTTAATTCGAAAACAGAAGACACTTGGAAGAGTCAAGTTGCAAGTGCAAAGATTAACGCTCACACCAACGCTCCAATCGATCATTTTGGTGTTGTGTTGAGGCGTCGCACCCACTTCCAGCTTCAGGTCGAATCGGCTGTGCAGTTTCATCGGGTCAACACTTCCGATGCAAGAGCTCGAACTCGAGTTCCACAGTTTTTTCACGTAACCGATAGAATTGAGGACCATGTCGTCACAGTGCTGTTCTTGCTGATTCTTCATTCGCCCACAAAAATGTACCCTCTCGGAATCACCTTGAAACGTAGCGGCTATTCGCATAAAATTTCCAAAAATTTCCCGATCGGATCACCAGAAATACACATTATGAAGCGCTCGCTCTATTTCTAATGCTTTCTGTGCGGCAAAGAAAAAATTCAAAGTAAGAAGGCGTCGAATTATTCTGATATGACATCGAAAGCTAACCTCCTAGAAATTACTCGCTATTACTAATTTAAATTACCTGCTTTTACTGATTTAACGCAAACAAAACAAAAGTTAACATCAATATCGCACTTCATCAACATCAAAAGCAATCACGAGAACAAAGTCTGTTTAAATTACCTTGAGAACCGTATTGCTTCAAGATGGTGTTCTAATGTTCGACTCGATATGCTTCGTTAGTTGCATCCATTCAACTAATAATAGTGAATCTGTTTAAAGACGTGAGAATCTATGAAAAATAACGGATATTATGTCACGAAATTGAGATAAGCCCTCATTTATGAGCATCTGAATATGAAAAACGATGACGGTTAATTGCCAAGCGAATGAATGATGCACTCTGCGCAAACACTAAAATATTACGCAGATTGTAGGTGAGAATGCTGTTGCATAGTGAATGAAAAATGAATTGAAATACTTCTGATTGGTGAAGTGAACGAATAAAATCGGATGAGAATAGATCGAAAGAACGAAACGAATGCATTAACTGTACTATAGATAGTCGATATGCACATGATCGTTTATTGTGAGATATGAAAACAGCGATGACTTATAAAAGCTATTTTAAGAACTGCTCACTGGTGTGAGCGATAAAATTAGCAACGGAAACAACAATAATTACGCCACATGAGAATCGATACGATCAAAAAAGTTTGTGCAGATCTAGCGTATAAAAAACATTTTGAACGTGGGTCGTAGTTGCTGAAAGCGTACACTGACGAAGCGTTTCTCTATCCTCTCCTCTCCCTATCCCTTTCCACCCCCTTCCCCTTCCCTCCACGCTTCCTGACTTCTCTTCTCCAATCAAGGGAAGGTTAGCAGCAGGTTTAGGGGCCTTTAGGTTTTGAATCGCAATCAGATGAAAATCGACTGCAGTAAAGAATCGCAAATTTTATGAATATGCACAGCATAGAATTGAAATTTTTAAAGAGTCTTAAAAAAGAATCATTCAAAAATCAAAATTGTCAGTGATCTTCTAGCCAACGTAGAGAGCCACTACAACTCATCATTTGGGTGTTACTGTAATAAGGCCAATTTTGCAAATGAAATTTCTGCTTGCCAAGTGAACAAATGGAAAGCGAGCCAGAATCATCACCACAATACGTGTTTTTGCAATCGCGATCAGCAGACCAAGAATTACTGCGAAACGCCAAAAAACAATCAAACATACAGAATAATTTGTCTTTACTTTAAGATCCGCTCGTATAAACACATAAAAGTTTAGTCTTTTTAGCGTATCTTTGCGATACATCCGGTTTACGATATCGTTTGCAAAAGTCGCTCTTTGTCTAGGAGTATTATATCCGCCAAAATTCATAGTTCCGAAACTACTGGAGAGGTTGTTGGCTTTGAACTGCTGGAAATTAGATATGTAGGCACCTATATGGGAATACCTAGAAACGCACTTGCACTACCACACCATAATTCGCTTCGCAAATGTGAGTTTATTGAGGCGTATAAAAACAGCCTAATAATTGAAAAGTTGCATACTCCTACAGTCAGAAAGGCACGGAGAAAATGACATACCCATGTGTGTTTGAATCATCAAATTATCAGCTTACTGTAAATCTCCTTTGATCTACTCCAGCAGGTCACATGGGCGGAATTACCCTGCCAAAATTGTAGCAACATAGCATCCTTACTGCGATTGTTACATAGTTGTGACAAACTTCTTAAATCACAACTTAACATACTCTTTATTTGTAACACACCGTGACCTGTGGAGGAAGTATTATATTCCTTACCTTTGCAGTCTGTTTACCTTGTCACAACCCAAACTTTCCCCTTTCCTCTTAAACAGCATAGTCAGGCCGCTCGGCGTTTATATGTTATGTGTTCTATCATGACGTGTAAATGCAACTGCAAAAAAGCTAAAAAGTCCATTTTAATAAATCACACAGCAACTGAGTTGAGAAACGCATCAACGAACAGCGAAGAAAGTGAATGATGCTCATCTGCGATGACGTAAGAAAAAGTACATGCGATGGAAGCGAGATCATAAATCACAATGAAGAAATAACACACTGTGATTCCTCTAATATAATGCTCCATAATAATGAGATACTCCAGTCAATGTTTTTATTTTAACGCTTTTAGATACTGAAATGTTTCTATTCGAAAATAGTATGTTTGATCGCTGATAATCGACCTTTATGCTTAGGATTAATTCACAACGGCACCTACTTTGTACTTACTTAATACTTGTAATAAGCATTCTGGTGCTTATCAGAGAAGAAGATAAGCAACCATTATCAGGGCGTCATTAATGTTTTTTTATCTTTGTAATGCGATTATCACAAAGATTTTCGGGCAACTGGATGAGAAGAAAAACTCATCGGCATTAAACAATTTCAATGGTTTTTACAACTTATCCGCCTTTATCTTAGATTATCTTTTAAACATAACCTTGAACATTAATGCCAAATTTTATGCGAACACCAAGAATTGGATTGAAAGGAGTTGACTGGCGTTGACGCATGCAAAGAAAAGAGAACATTCTCTGTGAACGACCCGTTCAAAATTTGTTCCGGGTTTTTTGAAAATTTGGCGATGGTTTTTCGATTTTAGTGCAGCGACAGCAATTTTTTGCAGGTTTTTCACCAATTTCACTGCACATCGCACGCACCATGCCTACACTGAAGCATGCAAACTTGCTCTCATTCTATTTGCGCCCTCTTTCCTTTTCTACTATTGCTGACTCTCTCGAAAACCTGTAATGTCAAAAAATTCGCTTTTGCATTGAAAACTCAATGATATGTAAATGACGTCTAGGGAAAACTGAAACGACTACCCCCTTATAAGATTTCACTAAAACACTTGTTTCTGAGGAGTTGTTTTCCTCAGCCAGTCACTTCACTCTCACAATCTGATTCCTAT
Source organism: Baylisascaris procyonis (assembly GCA_037389465.1). NCBI lineage: Eukaryota > Metazoa > Nematoda > Chromadorea > Rhabditida > Ascarididae > Baylisascaris > Baylisascaris procyonis. The sequence continues at coordinate 1,245,186 of JAZARR010000159.1, forward strand.
TATAAGCACAAAACTTAGTGCAGTTGGGATAATCGTGAAGCGGAAATCCGATATTAGTAGGACAAGGTATTTTTGTTAAGTCGAATGATCTTTCTGGATACATCGAACTTCACGATGAATATACCAAACAAACGAAATTCCGTGAAGAATGATCTAATAGCTTTCTAAAGAGTTAAGCACTGTTCAGTGAATAGTGAGAATTGGTTAAATGATGGCATGTTTAGTTATTCCATTTAAGAATGGAGTGGCAAACGAAATTGCCACTTCAATGAAAAAGAATTCACCATTCACTCATCAACATAACAAATATTCTGAAGGATATTGCCGAAGATGTCATAAATGAATCCAGTTATATTCACACAACAAAAAGATGACTACCTGCATATCCATCGTTTTGCAGCGTTCTATCCGTTTTAGCAAAGCGACTGAACGCCACGCTGATAAGGCAATCGAATGAATCGTGTGTGCCGTTATACAATGATCCGGAAATTAATGCGAGTTCTTTTTTTGTTAACAATCACATTCGACAATGCGATAATTTTGCAGTTTTCTGCCCGCAGCTGGCAGCATGGGGCTGTCTGTGCCTGGTGGATGAACGTGTTAGCTCAACCTGCACTCCACAACTCACCATAGCAATTATTTATCAATGGCATAGCGCTGATAACAGCACAAAAAAAAGTCGCTTCAACCACTCACCAAGTAGTGCATATATTGCTTTGTTTTGACAGCAGTGCTAAATAAAACGGAAAACAAGTTTAGCTAACACATTGCACGTGCCATCGACGAACATACTACCTACAATATCTCAGAGACCAAAACTGTACCATATAAGCAATCTCATAGGTATTCCGTTGCAACGCTCACACATATTAACACATCTCACGGCACACATTATGCATGAGGAACCCGTTCGCATCTGTAATTATTCCTAAATTTCACTCCAAATTAAGCTAGAAGGGTGCTTCGTTTAGCATCTAACGAGTTAAGCTATCAGATGGCGATGTTTCACTGACAAGTGCAAGAAGGAAAACAACTTATAGACCATGTTGAAAACGCTTGCTCTGAAGAAAGGTGTTTTTTATACATCAAAAAAAAAAAAAAAAGAGAAAGAGAAACAAATCTATAGGCGGTCGCAAGAGCTTTAGATGCTGAGGATGTGATTTCTCACCAATCAAACCACCTCAACGGTTTCTCATCGAAAATGCAGCATAAATTTACGGCCAAAAACAGAGCACGTACACAACTTCGCCTGAAGTGAAAAGTTCAAAGCAGTTGCGCTACACAGTCACGTCGCCTCTTCAACCGGCATTCAGCAACGATCTCGAAGCACTGAGCAAACGAAGCTATTGCTTCTACCACATCCATCTTATGTCCACATGCCGTCTAAACAACTAGCTCGAGGCAACAATGCAACTCAGGATTAAAGAACATCGATTTTAAAGTTTTTAGAGCTCGTGCGATATAAACTCTATCGCAGAAAAAACTATCTGCTATTGGCTGCACAGTGAGTTTTGCTGCAGAACTTTTCCATGTATACATCAGTCGCGCAATGACAGTCCACAGGGGGGTCCATATCCCTCAACTGCATAGCAGCTGATTGCTATCGCTAATTCAGACAAAGCATCCAGAAATCCTTGCAAGAAGTGCCGTGTCAAATTACAAAATCACCACATATCATATTAAAATGAAAATATTTTATTAAGGTTGTAATATGTTCAGAATTACACAGTTACAATCTAAAATCACCGAGCGTCGAAATTCGGTAGCAAAATGTTTCAGCATCTTTTTTTGATATCAGAAATCGGGGACTACTCAACACGGAAGAGAGGATATAGATCCAATCGATTCCTGCTCTATAAGTGATTGGTTAACTTGACTTGGCGTCAGTGCTGTCTAAAATACTCTTTGATAAGAAACTACGTAAGTACGTGAAGGAAACTGGCCATAATACGTCATTGAAATGGTCGCATTATTCGGCAGTCAACAAAGCACAAGCTAACTGATGCTGAAATTTTTCGCAACAACTTGAAAAATCCAACTTGTCTCTTATAGTGACCACACACAGATGAAATGGTGCAGCTTTTCGATCATATCAACGCAATATTTGGTCAATACGAGACTCGTATGATGAACGGAACGCTCATCTATGCACAACTGTTTCTTATAACCGTTCCATCGAAGTTAACTTTGCAATGGTGCACGAAAAATGAGCTTGCAAAGCAACATTGCATTCGATCGCTGATCAACTTAGAAATCATTTTGAGAAAGAAAAACCACTGCAAACAACCACTGAACAGTAAGGCCGTGGGCATATGATCTTGGACAGAAGCGTAACGAGGCGACCGATGATTGCTGCTGCTTCATGATATGGGGAACAAGGTTCAGTGATTGCTGAACGTGCCCTATCAGCGGGTACAACTGCCTAATCCGTCTGCGCCTCTTTCAGCTTACCAATCTCTTCGGTAAAAGATTACATCAGTAGACATTCACGTGCCTTAGTCGTGCCCTGTTCATAATACTTCGAGTTTAGCAAGGCGTTTAACGCCAAATATCCATCGCACTTCCGCTCTTCAAGTGCTTCCCATCAGGGACAGCGACAGATGTCTAGACGTTGCAGAGAAAACGGTCAAGCGTTTAGACTAAGGCCATGTTCGTTTATCGTTTTTCTAAGTATTTCAGCTGGTTTAATCCTATCTCTAAGCAAAATTGCACATACCTTGCGAATGGTGGCTAAGGCAAACTTCAGCGCCTCCTCACTGATCGGACTATATCGATAATCTTACGGTGCATATTTTGATGCAAATAATCTGTGATTATATACTACTTTACTGCCAAGGCGTTATAGTAATGAGAGCAAATAATTTTCACACCTGAGGTGCAGCGTATCACATTTGTGTTGTTAAGGAGTCATCAACAAAATTCCAACCCAGTAGAACGAATTGTCTATTTCACTACGAAGAAGTTGAGAGAGGAAAACCACATGATATCAAATCTGTAAAAGAGATGAAAATCCTAATTAACTTTAGATTGCAATAAGACAAATGAAAATGCTGCATTTATCACCATGGCACGTACAATAGCCGAATTATCGATCTCAGTAACGTTAAACGTGATCGATTACGTGAAAAAGTACTTTAACACGAAAATATTAAACTTAAAAAAGGCTTCTCATTTGGAGTATCACTTAACCGAAAATGGCTATCGCTTTGAAACATCATGGCAAACACTCCTGTGAAACCTATTTATGTGATTCTTGAAGGCTATGTGACAAATGCACTCGCAGTACTTGCTTGCCAAGGTGCCTCAAGGTTATGCACGGTCACGACTGTCCTTCTAAATAAACGCATGCCCTGACATGTGTCATTGGAAGATGAGTGCCATTCGACTATATTCTTCAGAAAAATGCGTAAAGGTTCATATGGTTAAAGTATAGCTATGAGAAATGATCATACGTGACATAGACGTATAACCTCTTATAAATGAACCACGTACGTTGGTATAAAAAATTATAGACAAAACGCATGTTAGAAATAGCACAGTTGCTTAAAATGACGCAACGTAGCTAAATGTTGGCCAAATGTACCCTTAACCAATGCTCGTCGCGGTTTTGCGCTTTTATGAGCATAGGCGGCTAGACGAGAAATTGGGGGCTTATGCCAAGAAATCGGCTTCATAATTGACATTTTTGATATTTTCATCAAGAAAGTGAACCTGCTATGCGTGATTAATTCATACATTTATCTCGTACTTTCACTTGCTTCTTCAAATCATACATTAACGGTGTTTACTCACAAAGATCTGGGCAATCTCCACTATGATATGCTGTTCTATTCTCTATCAGAGAACGATATAGAGCAGTGTAACTTTTTAGGCTGGAAATATGGAATGGGAGGAAATAGCTTAAATATTTTTTAAACTTTATAGAATAAGATAGGACAGCTTTTGCATTGAGTGATGCATCTAGAATGCTATAGTGAAGCTTTAAGAAATCCAAAAACTACTTTTCAACTATTCTCTGCATCTAATCTATTCTGTGATTTCCAACTATTCTATAATTGAATTGTTTTTCTTAGTGAACTGACAGGGCGTCATCTATAATGCTTTGCACAGGCCAAATCTCAAGATTGAATTCCTCTCGATGCTAATTGCAACACTTTTCAGCTGTATGGTGCGTAGAAAACAGCATTTCAACAGAATTTCACGTGTTCTTGCCGAAATCAAGGGAGAAAGAAAGTGTTGGGCAGCTTAGCTGAAGTTGTGAAGAGTAGTAGTTAGATATCGTAGGCGTGGTTTTATGGGCGGGAGCAGGTAGTGCTGCGAGCAGTGTTCTCCTGTTTTAGGCAATGGAACGGTGATTCGTTTTTAGCACTTTAAAAGCGAACATCAGTTTGACAGAGTCGGAGGCGATAAAGCAACGGGGAGTCGACACAACGTGGATGCGGACAAATTAGATCGCGGCACCGCAGAGCGGCCCGTTGTGTGTCGTTTGAATTTGATAACGTTTCGGTTTATTCACTTAGGTAAAGTTTTAAGGTTGCTAATATGGCCTGGTAAGCATGCGAACGCGTTTTTGATGATAAAACACGTTTAATGCATGTGTGACTCTTCTAGCAGTACCTGTACTCATGCGCACACTTGTGTCCCCATTCAGCGGGTTGAAAATGACATCCTTGGCATAGCTTTGTTGCCTTTTGTAAATATCTGACTGCTTGATATTCTATCGGGCCCATATCTTTGCGCCCATATGCGTGCGCCGTTAGATAGGTGCAACTAAAGAACAGCAAATACTATGACGAGCGAGCCCGAAGACTGTAATGTGTTCGTGAAATGACGTCATACTAATGCTGCTGGGATGTTGTAATTCAGTTGTAAGTAGTGAATGAGCAATATCACTTATGTTGAGTTAAAGGTGGGCATATCAACGATTGCCAGCACTTGATCCCTGCGAAGTAGTTGCTTGTCGTGCAGCGGCATTATCGTAATACTGTAGGATTAGCTGCGACAGGCCATAGCTGAGGCGTTTAGGATCGAACGGAAGCAGAATGCGATATGATGAGCACCTCTCATCATGCTTTGATGTTTAACTACTTTAAACAATGTTTAAAAGGCGCTCTAATAAATACCCACTCTGCTTCCTATTCACACCGTTTCACTCATCAGTTGGTATACCTTCTGGAATGTTTCTGTGGTCACCTTGCATCATTTACCTTTTCAAAGCACACTAACACGTTATCTCTAACAGCAATTTTCTCTTCAGCGAATATATTTGAGCTAACGAAGTTTACTATGTATAGAATAGGATAATAAAGAATGATATACTTTGCTAGGGTGAGCAGACGATATTGAGCACTGCAATATAACTCTACTCGTCAATTTTTAAAAACGGAGTGGAGTAGCATAACCTAAGCGAACGTGCATCCAAAATAGAATAACATACAATAGTTCAATTTAAATCATAATAAGTGTACCGTAAAATAGCACAACTTATAGCAACTTTGGTCATTGCTTGGCTAATTCCAGTGCCCTGAAGTAATTTAAAAACATATGACTGAGAATAGCGGCGTTTAGCTCCTTTACTTTGTCATATATACTTCTTTGTCCTCCCCAGCGTGTTCGGTTATAAACGCCATCCCGCAAGCTGTGTTAGCTTCTCTCGAGGGAAAATGGATGTTGCACTTTTATTGCATGTTTTATGGAGGCTAGAGAAGATTCCATGAAAACACTTTCGTGCAAATAAATTTATAAGAATGGCAAATTCAATTAAAAGATGTTTGACTACGTCGGAAATTCATCGGTTCCAAATTTGGAGCTCACACTCCCTCTTTCCTTAAGCAGTTCTACATATGATTTAGAAATCATCTTACGATATAACTTTGTCTCACGCTATTTGTTACAGGTATTAATTGAAGTATCTGCACAAATACACAGAGCTTCCAAATTCAACTTCCTACAAACGCCCTCTTCACATGCACCAGCATTAATCTCTCTATTGGCAAATTTGCATTTATATCTCACAAACGGTTCTTGACGAAAACAGCAATGTAAATGCGACAAGAGCAATGAAGGCGCATTTGTTTGGACACGATGAATGGCGCATTTGTCCATGAAATAACGAAGAACATTAGAATGTATGGCGCTAATGTCGTTTGCAATTTTATCGCTGCGTTACTATGGTTACTTCTTTTATCACATTATAAAGCAAACTTCTATTGCCAAACGTTAAATTTACTTTTCAACAATTAAAGTGATATGCGCTGATATAATCTCATCGTAATCGGCATGAGATGACACCTTCAGTTCTTTAAAATTCAATCATTCAAAACGAATTAAATCTTGCAAGCGGATCACTGAAGAAGAAAAATGAATTTCTTCACTGAAAATTTGATAGCTAAGAAGCGTCACATCGTCTATTGGTCTCTTTCAAGGAAATCGATAGCGTCATAAATTTGTTTCAATTGCATTCCGAGCAGTTGAAGCAATTTTTACGGTAACGCTTCTGCTCATCAATGCATCATTAGGCAACTCTTTGAATACCCAAATTAAGGTTCAATTAAACATTACCAAAGTGCAGTTAAAAACTTTTGTAGAATTACACAGTATGAACTTCTGTCAACATTTCTTAGTCAATAATTTCTAAGGGTTGAGATGATTACGTATTAATGTTGGCGCTCAGCGTTGATGAAAATAGAATCGCCCTCAATTTGCACTCTTGCTGTTTTAATGGTTGTAGTTTTCTTATGTTGTGATACTCTTCAATATTTATGATTGTTAATTGTTAGTCAAAAGAAACAATGCGGCACAAAATATATCCTATTTGCTTTCATTACTGCAATAAGACAACAGCTACTAAAGTTCATTTCATGCACTCTTTGCGGTGTTATTCTTGAAAAAGATGCTAACATATTCTAATACTATTTACTAATCTAGTGAATAACTAACTACCTGCTATCAAAATACGCTTCGATAATATGCTGAAAACTTTTGATCTGCCATGATTGGAATTACTCCTAGCAAAAGTTACTAGCAATAGAAATTAAGCAATACTTCACACTGTCATTGAATAGCACACTTCCACCTTTCTTCTTCCATTGGTTTTTGCAAAAAACTCAACTATGTGTAATGCGTTACTTTAATGTGATACCCTTTCTCGTAATTCTCCCTAATATGATACAGTTTATGTTATCATCTATAGTATACATCTATGCAATCTTACGTTTAATGGCATAAAGAAATTGTTGGTATCGTGCTGAAAGGAATTACTCCAATCAGCGACAAGCCATCTTTCTCCAGCGTTACCGAAAATATAAGGCTGAATTTTCATGCAGAAAAAACATAACCTTCTATGCAACAATTTTTTAAGCAGCAGTATTTCAATAAAAAATTTTCGGCTCAATCATTCACCTCAGCTTCTCTAATATTTACAGCTAAGTCTTTTTAGCAGAAAAAAAGGAGTGTTAGATGGAATTTGCTATCACACACTTATTTGAGCTTATTTATCTTTTTTGCTAGTGACTGACGTTTATTTGATTTGTTGTTGTGAATATTAATATAACATACATCTTAGATTTCGACCTGAGAATGAAACAATTTGAAAATTGTTTGATAGTCATTTAGCTTTTAGCGTTACAGAGTGAATACATTTTTTTTCGGAACATTAACAAATTAGATGCGTTGCAATTGGAATTATTATAAAAATGAAATCGAATTTAAAAAGTCGTCCACGATTGTGCTATCAAAAGTTATTCGAGGGATGACGTAATTGCCCTCCAACGAAATTTATCTCTGTAAATGCAAAATTAAAGGTTAGCCTTTGCAAGAATGCACTTTGATTAAATGAACTGCTTTTTTCGCCTTTCTCTTTCAATGGCTTTTTTTTGCGCAACACATTGTGTTGCTATGATGATTTTTGATATAGTTGACTAGTCACTTTCACAGCGAAAAAATCTCCATATAGTCCTTCAAAATGCGTTCCAATGGAAAAAATTTTCTCTGTTGTACTTTTGAGCCGTTACCAGAGTTCTGTCATATAGCCACTTATGAGCACGAATATTGCTTCGTTACAAAGCGCGTTCGTCAAAATATGCGAAGAATCGAAGGCTAATGAATTCATACATATCATCGCTTAGCTAAAATATATCAACGCAATGAAGTGAAAGTTTTTTTCCTCAAATCAGATTTCTCTTTTACTTGATAAGCAACATCTGTATCATATTCAACATTTATCGCATAACAGAGGTTACGTTGACTAAGATCCCTTCAAAATCTGCTCTATTTCAAAAATTGTCACCACTCATGCACATCGGCTGCTTGTAAAATAATTTTTTTCGCTTCGTCCAGCAATTTTATCAATCATTGTAAGCATTCATTTGCTATGCAAATGCTTCACATCTTCAGCCAGCAATGTCACGCTATACTTCCTAAAGTTTTCCGCTGTTTCCAACGAAAAAAACAGCAGAAGTGGACTTGCATTTTATCACTTTTTCATCGGACCCTCATCCATCATCAAAGATGGCTATATACTGAGTTTTGCTTATATTTGTCCTTGAAATATCCGTTATTTTGCTCTATCTAATTTCTCTTAAGGAATAGCTATGTTGCAGTGCATTTTTCGCCTTAAAATATATCTAAACTGTCAAAAGTTATGCTACAATGCTATGCGCAGTGTTGCAGAGAATAGTATGCTTCAACAGGCATATCAAACACTACTGCTGCTAATTGTTAACTCTATCCAAAAACGAAATACGAATCCGACATCCTCCACTTCCCAGGTATTCACTCCAACCGACTCAGGTAATTTGAGCGTTTTCGGATATTATTATTTGGCTCTTCGTCCCATGTGAAACAGCAGGTTGCCCCATTCGGACGAACCACGAGTGCATCGTCAACACTGAACCTCCAGCCAAACTAGGGCTGGCTTTACCACAAATTTCAGTCGCATGCACCATGTCGTCCCAAATCACGCCAGCGACATTTTGACCACTAGTATTAGGTACCCACCAGATTTATTGCAAAATGAACACAGTAGAAGCCATGAGATTGAAGTAGGCCAGCGAAAAATAACGAATGGTAAGTCAGTTAGAGCATCTCTTCGAAAGGTGGCAGAAGTGACCCTTCCTTTTTTTGCGAAATCGGCGCCATCAGAAATAGACTTCTTTCTTCCCATGGTCGGTATTGAACTCGTAATCTTCCACAGTCTTAAGCATTTAACTCTGTTTCATCGATTCAGAAAAAAAGAATCAAAACGGAGAGTGTAGGTATGATAGTGCCTCAACTAATGAACACAACACATATGCTCTCTTATGTAAACGTCGCGATGCGTGACAAATGTGTAAACTCGATTTTGCCCTCCACTCCACTGATGCATGTCATTTTCCATTTCTACCTCATTACCATTAGTCGATGTGAATCATGATATTTTTTATGTGAGTATCAAATTACTATATTGATATAACAAAAAATATCTTCACATCTTCGACACCTTTGTGAAGTGGTTGTTTTCCTTTAGGAGTGTTCACTGTCACTCAGCTAAAAAACTATCAGAAAAAACTAAAAATCAACCTTATTTAAGCGAAATTTTTCTGCCATTATGTTGCATTCGAACTGAAAAGAATGTTTTCTCCTGAGAGAAGGAAAGCTTGGTTATGGTTTTCAACTTACCTCAATCTCTTCATCTGCGTTATGAATTTCCACAAATGTTGCATTGAACTGTAGATGGTACTGACATGCAATAAACGTAAATGCAATAGCCGACTTTTCACCAGAGACGAGCTGTGATGAATCGCACTAGCATATTTAGTTTTCGACACTGGTTTTGGAAATTCTTTTGAAGAAATTTGAAAATTTCCATACAGAAGATTTTTTAAGCAAAAATCTAGAACTTCTTAGAATTTTTATTAGAGTTTTCATGAATCGGGATAATTTTTGAATTCATTTGTGATGGAAAATCGTTTAATTGTTAATGATTTGTTAAGTTTCATAGGAAATTGATCGTTTAGGATATATTCATGTCCAATAGCTTAGAATGGTTGCCTATCAGGGAAAATTTGATCAGATATGGGAATCCTCTGCAAATGAGGAAAGTTCACATTCCTTTTTCAAAACCAATAGAGACTTGCCTTATCACTTCATCAAAGTTGGAGAATTTTGCTCAGTAAAATTATTCATATGCTATGGATTCTGAAATCGCAATACTCTAGCATTTCTGAGTATCTGAGAATATTTACAAAATAATTCGAGAAATTTACTTCTCAATATCTGAGGAAAACTGATAAATTTGATTGAACAACTTATTTAAAAAAAGACCGCAATTTTGCATAACGAATGAGTCAAATAATTTTTCATTTTTTTCAAATAAATTATCAGTAAATCATATCACCCTAAAAAAACAAATGGATGGACATGTGACAAGAGTTGACACGATACGCATCTTTGCGTTCCGCGTACGCAATCAACCGGTTTCATGTGTTACCGGCAAATAATGAAATATGAGGATAAATTCGCCAATAAAATGTGCTCCCTTCGAATCTTCCATCAAGAGGTCACTTCTTGCGACCAATTCGGTGCAAAATGCACGCACATATTCTCCTATATTTGAATGTCTAAAACCCTTCTCGAAGTTCATGGATTATTTTGACAAAATTAACTATAGGGTGTTAATTTTTGCAACTCTGTGTTGAGCAATTCCCAAGATGAACTACTAGGCGACAGACAGACATGTGAGCATACAAGTACGTAGACATGACGCTCTGCGCATTAAAAATATATCGTAGTTTTAAAATCTTCATATTTAACTGGTCTAGAAAATTGCAGTTAGTTCATGATGAAAAGAATTTGTTCACTTTTGATCGCTGCTTTTTCAATAACGTTTGAGCCTGATTTTTCGCCTTCTTTGGGCTGTACAGTCTATTGTTTTAAAGTAGACTTTTTATGATATTGATATATTTTTACTTATACCAATAATTCTCTATTTCCAGTTCTCGCGCTGTAACGTCCGCTTTTGTGTTTGCCGATCATATTCTGCAAATTCTTGTCCTCAGTTTCTGCCCCTTCTTTCTTCCGCTCCCCGATTATTCTAAAGCTTTGAAGGAAAATGCAATAACGTATATTAATAATATCAGATTAAGATCACATACGCCTAACTTCCACGAAAAAAAAAAACGAGTCTAGAAGAATTCACAAAAACTGAATGAAATCTCCGGATAAGAGAGGTCTTTACTTTTCTCCAAATGTAGAGGGGCTATAAACAAAAGCCTATTGTATCAACAAAGAGTTCTATTCGATTTAGTGAGGTATTCTGCTGTGAAAGTGCCAGAAGAAATGTTGTGCACCATTTTCAATACACGGGGTAGAGATTTGCATCTACATCATATAATGAAAATGCTGTATAATATTTTTTCTGGCAATGTCTAGCGAATAAAATATAAATCAGCTATATTGAACTGTCAGAAGGAAAATTTTAAAAATCACCTCGGAGTCGGCTCGTCGCCCTGACAAAAGTTGGAGCTAAGATGTTGTCTGCCGCTTTTTCCGGAGCTGGACTCAGCAGGTGTCTGTGTTTTATGGAATCGGAGTTGGATCCCGGAGACTGCATTTTGGATCCCATGGGAGTCGAACTTTCATTGTGGTCCATTACTCTAGCAGGTTCTGACACAACTTTGCTGAGGTAATTTTCACTCGTCGCCAAATGGTGGTTACCACGAAGTATAAGCAAGGCAAAGCTGGCTAGCTTCACCACAAAATTCAGCCGCGTGTATTAGCTTTTAGACTGCGATAACTAATTTTCCTTCGAATTTTATTATATTGCAAGTGACGGTGAAAGGCCCTTATTGGTGAACGAAGAGGTGTGGGTATGATCTAATTCAGTCATTCCATCGCTAAATATTTGTGCAAGAGTAGGGCAGGGAGGGAGGAGGATATTTGAAGGCAGAGATCATTAACGGGTTTAATTCGAGGTTTGTCTACAAGCAGGCAATGTCTTTTTCACTTTGATTAAAGATACGATTCTGCAACCACACGACATAGAAAAGAATCCATTTTTTTTTTGTATGTAACAGATAACTACAAGCAGGTAACATATGTAGCAGCAAGAGGAACAACATGTGAAAGTGGATCGATGTTTTTTCAAAATATTTCTGGGAACAACAATGGCAATCAAAATATTAGTGCTGGCAGTGCTAATATAAAACTTCATTAGCGCATCATAGACAGAATTCTGATATAGACAGAAGTATATTTGAAGGCAGAGCTGATTAACGGGTGTAATTCGAGGTCTGTCTACAAGCAGGCAATAAGATAACAACAAAAGGCAAAAATTTGGCTAATAAAGAAGTGGCTGGCATCCTAAACTATGAACTATATAGAATACTTTAGCTGTAAGTAAGCAGCCGTATTGTTAAATAAAGAAGATTTGGACTGATGAAGATTGCGGAGCATCAGAAAACAGCCTGTGGTTTGAGAGCATGAGTTTTGTTTAAGTTCCACAGGAAGACGTGGCACGAACCCGACAGGCATTTGTACTGAAACATAGTGCTTCAAGATTCACTGCTGTGTTTACCTATATGCGCACGAGGTCTCTTCTTAAACACAATACGATGCCTCTTCTAAACTAGAGTACACTTTAAATGCAAACAATTGAGCAGATTTTTGAAGGTGCTCGGAGATCACCTATTATTCCTAGATTTCCATGAAAACATAGCGTACGAAACATAAACAGATACATCAGATTCTAATGGTATAACATAGCCAATAAAAGTTGAGAATACCACCTAAAACGGATCGAACGAGGCTTGAAGAGGTTCAATTCGAGGAACTTGCTTGACGTTTCTCGATGTGATTGCGGTATCCCTAATAGCTTTCTAGAATAGTTGTATCAGAATAGACGACTGTAGTATCATAGTTGCGAAGTTAGGCGGGCGAGCGAAAATTTGCCGATTGGACTAGAGTGATCGTCGTTTGATAACGACACGATACCGTTGACATTGGTAACGCCATAATTCATCAAGCGCCGTCGATTTGCCAGAGCAAATGGGTAGCTGTGCGCATTCACATCTCACACTTCGCTCCATCACAGCAATACGAAGCTCGTTCTTCCACCACCCGCTCGCGATTTTAAACAATTGCGCACTGTGGATAATGACCGTTCCGCCATATTTATCAAATTGCAATTCATAAAAACAAGGAAAACAGCAAAAAAGAAATCACTATTAAGAATATATCAATCCTACATGTCACGAAGATAAGACTACAAATCTTAATAGATTTTAGCGTCTCTACTAAAACCTCTTATTATAGATGAAACTGGGTAAACCTGAGGATCCATTCAAAGGCAGCCTCTCGTAGCATTTATTATATCATTCAAGTTGTCTATCGCCTTTTGGCCGATGTAGACGACACCTTGTTTCTAAAAAGGTTGCTAGCTGCATCGTTTCTTCATGTGCAAAATGAGTTATGGCGAGGTCTATCTAAGTGCACATAATATATGCGTATGTGCATGTGCTAATGTATGCGGTAGTTTGAATTCGAGAACCACTGACGTTAGAGCTATGGGATTTGGTGAGTATGATTGACACGATGAGACGATTCCAAGGCCAATTTCTAAGTTCATCCATCAACTTTTGAAGGAGTTATGGCTGTTTTTTTTTTGATATTTAGGAGTGCTTAGAAATTTTGTGCGTCTTGCATCCGTCGGGACGGCATTAGGTAGAACGGCGAATAAGGATGGTGCTGTCGAAATATTTTTTCTTGAAGTATAAGAAAACATAGAGATCTCCTTTGTAGAGAGCTCTTATATTAACAAAGTGATCTCTCCGTCCTGTTCAAGCATGTCAAAAACCCAAAATGTGGACAGTATAAGTATTACAGTTGTTGAGCCAACATACTTATTACAGTGTTATGCCAAATCTGAATGCCGCAAATGCAGTATAAGTTCATTATGTTCAGCTTTTCAAAAGTAGTTCTAGTAGAGTTTTATAGCACTTTTGAGGAGGACTAAGAAATACACTATAACATGAAAAACTTTGCTACGATGTCGTCACAACTTCCCGATTGGGCTTCATCGTAGTTCATCTCGTCTCAGAGCTGCTTAAACCCTAATAAATCAAATAAGGGCACTAACTCAAATTGGACACCTTTCATGAATTTCGATCTCTTCATAAAATTATATCCAGATAGACGACTCATTGAATTTCTGATGAACTCTTGCATGTATATTGCAACATAGAAGAACATGTTATAGTGAAATTTATTAAGTTAATAAACTCATTCATAGGAATGAAACACAATGCCGTAAAGCAAAAAACTATCATTAAGTTATGATTTGGGTTTGTAGCGTAGTTGCTGGCTGCAGAGCTCCAGTGCTGTCAAAAAAAATTTTTTTTTAGTGCGGCTTCCGAACATTCCTTCAAAATCCTTGATGTTCAATTCACATTACCAAAATGACGCATTCTTCTTATTGCTTTTCAACTGCTTCAGGCGCCGCTACTTGAAAGGCCAAAAATTTGAGGGTGGAGCATTTGAAACCGGAAAGGTGGGGTGGGGGGGGGAGAGGGGAGTATTAAGAGATGCCCAAATTTAATCTTAGAATGCTTCATCCATTCTAAGACGGACTTCGAAATTATCTTTTGAATGGTAGCATTCATTTAACTTACTAATAAGAAATAAATATGGTACATTCATGCTTATTTCGCTGCCCCATTAATGTAGTTAATTTATAAATGCGAAAGTTAAGTCTCACCAGAGCATGATTATAAATAAGGTCAACAATTTCTGAGTGTTCCATTGAGGGGGACGAAACATTTCACTTGAGAATAAATCCTAAGCTTTAACGGAATCATTTTTAAGCATACTAGAGAAGAAAACAGTAAATAGAATACCTCTGATAACGTTCTAATGGTCTTATGGGATGTCGCATTTGCATCTTGATATGGAAACCTATAGATCACATCACCAACATATAGAGTACTTCTCTTGCCCTCTCAATAAATCAACGTTTTCCACGTTCGCAGAAAATTCCCTTGAGATTTTTAAGGGATTTTCCTCGGTGCTAAATAATTTTTGACGCATTCAATAGAATGCTAAAACCTATCAATTTGCAACGAATCGATTATCATAAAGCAAATTCTTCCAGTGAAATTTTTTTAACTAAATTGTCTTGTCCACTACCTTGTCCACTGCAACTTACTAAGTTCTCGAGATAGTGGACAAGAATAGGCTAATCGCCTACTCTTGCCCACTATCTCGAGAACGCATTGTGATACTCGATTGCAATGTCTATATATCTTCGAAAAACTGGTGCAGACATTCAATTCCTAGATTTATAGGTGTTTGTTGCATTTCCAATGCTATCTCATTTCTACGGCATTCGTTTCCGACGATTAAGACGATAACCAAGAGAAAATCTCAATCCATTCCGTCGGTTATGCTAGAGATGGATGTTGGCAGCATATTCCCACGTGAGTACTTATCACTGTAATATTTTTAGGTGCTTTTTTAAACGCTGATTCATGCTTTGTTTTGAGCGCACTCTGCGCCTGCATCGGGTTGAGCAATGTTTCGCTAGTCTTTCTTGTGTAAGCGTTGACAGGCAACTAAGAGCCGAGTTGTAGCGTTATCTTCATCCTCCAACTGGATATGGCACAATTCCTTGTATAGCTCGGCTTAGTGATTTTTCGTACTCGAGCAGGCCGATAACCAAGTCCTACTTTGGTGTTTTCACTTTTTTTTTTTTTTAATGCAGTTTCTCCAGGTTGCGTAGCGCTCTGTAAAGTACTGCTGGTAACATCGCTCCATTTTCCGTCCGCGAGTCGATTCAACCAGTGGATGGAGAATGGCGAATGGCCCAGAACTATACCGGAAAATTGGTGCGGAGCTGTGTCTAAGCCTGAAAAAAGTTCGATGATCAAAAATGCACAGAAAGCCCGCACAGCACAAGGAAATCACTAAGAGGCGCCATTTTGACTGAGAATATTCTCTTTGAGTTTTGCTGCTCGAGTGACAACTTGAACGTTACATGTGCACAACTCTTCCAGATAAATCATTTTCCTTTACTTCAAAATTTATATAGCGTGTGTGTCAGCGCAGTGAAGAATACGTACTAAAAATGGCCAATTGTGCATTAAATATTAGCTTTGCTTAAAAGCGACTCTTTCTTTCTGGAATTAGCCGTCGTGGTCGGTTAACATTCACTAGCTCGACGTCATTATAGTTCTTTTTTTAAAATACTCGTTGCCGATGTTGAATACTTCATGAGGCTTCGAAAGAACTGCATATGTGCAGCTGGCTGGAAGCAACTCGATCAGACCTTATTAAGCAAACGAAAGTAGACAGGGATGAGGGAGGGGCAAACGATCCTGAAAGAGTTGTTAGATGTTCAGGGTGATCAGTCAGCGTTGTTGGTTTGCATGTGCGCTTACATCTGAATGATGGGCAGAGCTGCCCTGCCTGGCTGTGTTAAGGTGCTGATGCGGCTCAGCCGACATGAGAAGCAAACTTGAAAAGCGAGGCACAATTTGATTGAAGGCTCACCAGGCCATACTCCTCAATACGCACGCAAGCAAAGCGCGACGATTGGCCGCTGTGCTGCCTGTGGACGCTTGCCGATGTTAAGGTGCGCCTGGTGGGGAGGCGGCGAATTTTTAGCTGATTTTGGTGTGTGAACCTCGGTGAGGGTTGCGCCGAGGCCTAATAGCATCGCTATCGGCACGGGGCCGTGTGTTGTTTTTTTTTTTACTTGTATCGTCGGCGACGTCGACCGCCACAGCACGTTGTGTTCAACGATGGCGGCGCGCAACCGAACGCAAAGCATTGTTCCGAAACGATGAAGCATTTTGTGCTGATAAATCGCCCAGACAGCGCGAGTAGGTGTTATTGATCGCGAAATGAAGTAGCAACGCTCCTCGAGAACGAACGCCAACAAGACGCGAGACGCGCGCGATAGCGGCCCGCTAGAGAGAAATCAGCCTAAGCGTGGAGTGCGTTGCGCTGTTGGCCACTGATTGCGGCTGCAACGCTTATGCGTTCGGCCCCCCCGAATGAAACCCTCTGGCGTAACTAGGCGAATGGCGCCGTCAGATTCGTCGTAGCTTGACTTATACCTTCAGTTGACTTTAATACGCCAAACTTTTCATCTAAGCATTTTATACTTGAAATTTTATGGTTGTATTCATTTGATCGTTCGCTAAAGTTGACGAGCAAGTTTTACGATCTCGTCAAACGACCCAGCATGCATTGCTTAGCTCACTTGTTCACCGCTAAAACTATCGATTAGTGCTTTACAAGTCGAGCTCAGGTACGAGCTACGCCCCGAAAAAAACAGTGGTTTGTCTGCACTTCACGAGCTTGCTATGACTTGTGAGTTTGTGCTGCTTCTTCCAGTGTCGTACTCTGTCACGCACACTGTTTTGTGATTGAATTGGAATCGTGCAATTTTGTTGCAAAACCCTAACTGGAATACTAATCAAATCGTTAAATAAATCAACACCTCTTATGGGTAGCATTTAAAAAATTCTTTGTGAATGCTGGTTACAGGTATGAGAGCTATCTGGTTTCATCGTCGTTTATTTCACTATTGAATGAAATTTTTTACGAGAATATAGTTGATACTTACGTTTGTCTCATACAGGTAAGTCGTATTGGTCTAAACACTATTGCCGCTCTTATGTGTTGAATGTCTATTCGCTTGGATTGAAGTTATGCTAACGTTTAGTTATTTTTTGCGGTTCATATTTATGTATTTGTATGTTTCTCACCCCAGAACGTTGAAAAGAATTAACAAATAAGTTAAACCTCTGCTGTGCTTTTTCTTCGTTTTGAATAATCACGTTTGTGATCGATTTTAAAGGCATAAGAATCCTCTTGTGTTATTCAGAATCAGGTACAGGAATTTGGCGCAAAAGCGGACCGATCCTCTAGCAATTCGTTTCTGTGCGAATTTGCCCTCGTTTACGAAGTTTTGAACAAATTGCCTATATACCAAACTTTGGAAGCGTTTCATGGCGCCGCCATCTCTTTGCTCATGTATGCGTGTGTTCTATCTGCGTGTCCGATAGTTTCAACAGGGGACACTGAAGCTAAAGTTACGAAGTATCGCGCGTATTGCAACTTCAAAAATGTTATTGATATTTATAGGCGAGAAAAAAAAATTTGTTGGCATTTTACACCTGTCAGGTTGCAATAAAAGACAGATTTATGCGAGCAATTAGTTTCATTAAAACGTACTTCATTGTCTTACATGTCTATTATTTCTTGGCAACCTATCAAAGTAATTGGCCAGGTGAGGTGAACGCAGAAACGCACACCGTATCAGCTCCTCTAATATGCTTCTGCATTTGTTTTTCTTTAGAAACGTTGCAATCCATCCATGACACGCTTCACCGTGCTGTAGTGTTATCACTTATCGCCACCATACAGCAAAAAAAAGCGGAAATGGCTGCAGAAACATTTTTATATGCAGGGCTATATTTTAATATCAAATCTGAATCACATTAATTTTAATACCAGATTCACAAAAGCTATATTCTAATGCCGAATCTAAGTGGGTAAATGCAAATGCGGCAGTCGAAGAAGACAGTTTCATAGGAAAATGCCGTCAAGTGTTAATTTGTGATCTCATTTGATAGGAAAGATTCCTATTGAAGACGCATAATTCATAGAGGCGCTGGCACTAAGCTGCTATGTAAACAAAAGAATAAGCGACAATCTTTCTAAGAATAAAAGCTGAAGTGTCCCTTAAAAGCATAGTTGTGTATTTTATAGCTTATCATAGGAATTGTCAACATTCCCTCAAAAGTAGATCGCCCACAAAAAATGAACCCAAACTAAATTATTCCGATTTCTATGTAGTTCATTTCAATTCCTTCTCAGAATTTATGAGTTAAAGGAAAAATGACTACTGTGCAGTGATTGATATATGTCTAAGAAATTCAACTAAATCAGCCACTTCTTTGTCGAACAACCTTTTTGACGATATTGACGTCCGTTATGTGGCTATGTCGACAACTTATGCGGCCATAATTTGCACATATGTTATTGTGTTCACTTTTATTTTGCAACTTCCAAGCAAAAGAACTTCCTTATATTGTCACTTTCAACAGAGATTCGCTATGTTTTTTTGCGAACAGGTTTCAGCTTCTTTTTCAAAGCGTGTTTATTTATCTAAGCCATCTGGTGTATGATTACAATTCATTGTCAGTTGAGGTATGATTCTTTCTACTCGTTGAAGTGCTGAAATCCTAAACATAAATCTATCGATTTCGATAGAATTATTCTTTCTACTTCGGAGGGAATTCGACTTTAAAAGCATCTATTAATGCAGCATATAGCGAATTCAACTACGGTACTCTATCAGGTGTTTTGCTTTGATGGTTGCATCGTGAAAATATTACAGCTTTGCTGCACTTGGCTTCTGTAATCATATCCGGCAGTCTATAATCAGAGAAATTTACACTTGTTTTGCTTATGCGGTTGTCTTAGTGAAATGATTCACACTGTATTATTAAGGAAAGGAGTTGCTAATATCCAATTTGAATTCGGTGCTCTATTTCTATTTCAGAGCATTAAGCCAATAAAATTGACTTTAAAAAAAAAAAAGAGGTTTTTCCGCTTTCTTTGATTGCTTGCTGTGCTTCCTTGCTATCAAATTTTAAAGCTTTTCGTTCACGTATCAATTCATTTCTTCTATCTCATGGTGCGTTTTGCTTCTCTTATGAACTTTCTCCATTAAGAGCTTCATTGAATTTATAGCTCATAACTTCATTCTCTGAAGTTAGCGGGATCCCCTGGTGAACAAATCGATTTCGATCAAGCATATACGTAAACACATTTGTGCAAATTTGTTGTGTAGTTTGCCTGAACACAATGTATCAGACATTTAACAGTCATAAAAACGCGGATCGTTTGTTGACTTTATTTTTTGTGCGGTCTTATTTGGCTTTCCTGCTTTAAAAAGCGCTTCATCGTTCGACTTCGCTAGCCATTTCCACTGTGCTAGTTGCTAGCTTTGTGGTGGTTGTACTTTGCCAAGAAATCACCTTGTTTATTTAGCACGGCACAGAGCGACTTTTGAGTGTGCATTCCTAAAAGTTGATTTTTAGACGGTTCATTTTAGATGGCTGTGCTATGATTTATTCGTTGAAATGTCACATCTCATTCTATGTACCTTGTTCAACATGTGACTCTCGATTGAGTGCTAAACAATTTGGATACATCTATGATCGAACTCATAAAATTCTACTCTTGCATTTATCTATCCTTATCTCTTTCCTTTTTCTGCCACGGTCAGCGTCGACTTCCTCGGAAATGATGAAGCGTTTGGGAGTGACGCTTAGATTATAGCAGACATGTTGCAGTATTCACCAAGAGATAGGCGACTGCAGTGGGCAAGGGTATGTACTGGTCGCATTTTAGCGTTTGCTAACTGAATTTGCACTCAGAATGTGACAGCTGTGATAAATATTCGAACGAAATCATCCAGCAATCACCATACACTATGAACTATACGATCGTTTGCTGTGTTGAATTATTTACAAATGCAGCTTACAGCCTCGTCATATCTTAACCGATAAGCAAACTGAATTCAAAAACGCTTGCCAACTCACACACGCCTATCGAATGCCGCCTCCAATGTTGCAAGCAGTTGCATTTGCGTTGGCACTTGTGGTCACGTAAAATTGTTTGAATAGCTTAGGAATCAATCGAAAACGGCAATTTGTCAATCGTGCATGGTTTTTATTTAGGGGCTGAAAACAGCTGCTTGGAGGGATTCGTTCATTTTCGTTCGCATATTCCGCACAGACGGAGGACATCTTTTGTTGTATTGTAGTCACCTTCGCCTTTCTTATTTCCAGCACGGCCTCTGTTTTTCCAACCTTTTAATGTTTTTTTTTTTTTCAGTTTCCTTGCATCAATTTCGCTAATAACTGCTTTATTGATCAGGCATTTTTTAGTTGAAACGGCTCTGCGCGATGTTTATTCAAAATTTTATGACGCCTCGGCACTTCGCCGACATCAGAGGCTGTAAAAATTTGCATTTTGCACGAGTTCAGAAGGTATTTTGAATAGCCGAAAGAAGAACAGGGAACAAAATAAAGGGGTTGGTGAAGAGGATTTGCTAGAAGCTGAAAACAATAAGGGGAGAGCCACAAAAAGGGTGGAAGAATGTAGAACAAGAGGATGCGTTTACCAAGATGGGATGTTAACCACCGCTCATGATCAAGAGAGTGCTGCAATAATGCGCGTTTGCATTGGATCGTTGTAAATTTTTATGAAATGCACTGCCAGATTTGGGCAAGCGCTCAAATGTTTTCTGCTCTCTATCTCTGTAGGATGATTGGCAATTTTCTCAGCGTTCCCAGATGTTTCCGATTCGACTGCTTACCCTGTAGTCAGGGTAGGTAAGACTGCACCAGTGCGCATTCTTTGTATTCACCTCAAGGGATGCGTGAAAGGTCGCAGTAGCGTTGTAATTTGCTGCTCCCTACTAGTCCGGTAATCACCATAGTCAAAGCATCACTAACAGACGGGATAACAGAACTGATTGTTCCCTTCTCATAAGCTCCAGCAGAAGAGTAAAAATCGAAGTGATCATCAACCCCTTTTTATTCGTTGTTCTCGGCGGTCTTGTCTACTGAGCATTTAGCGCCTCTCTTGCCTTCTTCCTATTTACTGGCTTAATAGCAGTAGACCTCATCTGCCGAAGAACGTTAAACTTCCGAAAGGACTGGTGCGCTGACCGAAAGTTTATAGATATATTTTGTTACTGGCGTTCTGAAAGCACATCATTTTGAAGTTACCTCCTGTATTAACGATACTGGTAGGGCGTCGACAAGTTGGGCGGATATAATAGATATGGCATAGAACCATTGTTTTTGCGAATATGCAAAGTTAGTGTTCAAGAATAAGATTTTCATTGCCATATCTGGATCAGTAGCCTTCACTGATCATGTATTTTGTCTCCTATGGCAGCGGAACGGATTTTAAGACGTGCAATTGAACCGTTGACTTCTGCCGTATCGGCATTGTCTGTTTGCACAAATGCATGAGATGTCCATGAAGAAGGAATTGCAGTATTGCATGCAGTAGAATGTACCAGGCGCTGAAGTTGTAGGCATTATTATGGTTGATTGGTTGGAGGCGCTCCATTAGAGATCTTCAAGAAAGTTGTTTGTGCTCATCTCCACTGTTATTGAATAAGAAATCGTCTTCACTTGTGTACTGCTGCGATTATCTTAAAGTAGTAATCTCTGTCTTTTTGCGGTTCACAAAAAAAATCGAAATGAGCAGTCCATGGTAGTTCTGATCTAGCTTTGATCCTCTATTCTGAAAAGAGCTGTCTCGTTGAAACAATGAAGTACATTCGTTTCCTTTAATTGCTTCTGAGTTTCGCTTATGCGACCGTTCCCTCTTTTTTTGTTAGCATGCGAGGCTTTCAACAGAATTCTTTAAGAACGTTCTGCTGACTTTGATAGAAAATTTAAGGTTTCGTAAATTTATTCGTAAATGCAATTAGGAGTGACTTTTAATGGCGGTTTCACAAGCACACGTTAACAAAATACACCGTGATGCGTTATTTGCTTATAAACTTCGGGGGTTAAGCACTTTTCCGAGGTTTTAGAGGTTTAGTTAATCGGGCGAAGGCTTTTTTATGAGAGGATTATTTCAGTTTAAATTTTGAATGACGCATATGGAATACGAAACAGACCAATTTCGAAATGGTACAGAGCGTACTTGGAGTAAGTTCCTGAAGAATAGTAAATGGTGAATTGAGGGCGTCTACACGCATTCGCTAATGGAAGGATTCGAAAGGTCAATGAGACGCCGCTGTTCAGTTCTGCGAAGAAGAGCGCCATTCCATCGAGCAAGAACAGTTCTTTGCAGATTAAATTAAGTGTCCCGAGAGCGTTATATATATGCGATGTATTTTTTACATTTTATATGTAGAATGCATATGTACGACGTATATGTGAACAATGTACAATGTATTTACAACATGCATATGTACAATATGTACATTTTCTAATGCTGTGGTAAGAGGAAGAAACATGGGGGGAGGAGAGGAAAAGATTGTATACGTTTAAAAGGGCTCATGAAGCTACTCTCTATGTTTGAGGTAGCAGCTATAGTAGAATGTGAGAATTTCATCAACAGTTTACTAGAAGGGCGAGAAGCGGATGCATTCGTAATCTCTTATTTAACTCTTTGCGCAGGAATTTGAATACAAGACGTCTTCAGCGGCATTGTGGGTGTCACCGTTACTATGATTCTTTCGTTCCTGGACACTGTTTATAAAAGAGTTTATTCTGAAAAACCTTTGTGCTGATCACACGCTTTTTTAAATCGGAAAACATTTTTTCCTCTCGCCGTATCTAATTTCATTTATAACTTTGCGGAATGTTCTTCACTGTGCGTTCTGCTGGGTTTGTTTCAATAAGAGGCTGTTTTTAGAGAAATTCGGCACCACATAAAGTGTTAGTGAAACAAAGCTGCAAATTTCTTGCAGAATGAGAATTCGTTAGCGATTGAGATGTATGGCCCATTCACTGAGATACTCTTTTTATGTTGTCTATTCGAACTACAATGAGCAATATATTTTGTTTGTATTGCGTAATTTATATTAATGGTGTTTTCATGGGGATCGAATGGTTTCTCATCGACTAAGCATCGATGTTATAAGTGTGAACGCCCTTGGATTCGTTTTTGCCACTACCGAATGTCACAAATTCATAAAGTAGCATATTTATTTGCTCATCTCACTGTATACCTTTCACAGTAATTTTCTCTCCGAGTACTCTCTAAACTAGGCGCAGGAGGTTAATTATCGAGATTAGCATCAAGTGAACTACACCCTCTAGCTGCTGGTCACAAAATCCGTGCTCTGTATCTGCTTCTTCTGATCAAAATTTTTTTTTCAATCACTTTCGTTGTATAGAGCTGTGAACATTGCGATAAGGCAATGATTTGCCTGAGCTGCACAAAGAGTGTTGCTTATTGGTGATCTTTCAAAGCATTTTGTTATGTTAAATAAACATTGGTTTTATTCATCCCAATATTTGTTGCATTGCAATATTTGAGATACCAGCGTTCCCGTGCATTCGCCCACTGCATTAACTCTGAGTGCACCATCAAAAAACAAAGAATCCATCTACCGATGCAACTATTTCATACATTTGCAGTTTGAACGCTTTATTTGCAATCATAAGTGCTAAATTAATAACTGGATGATGGTGGAATCCCAAATATTTAGTTAGATGAGATAGTTATTGCGTTTATATAGCTGCTATTAGTGAATGGCAATGAAATATGGACGCCATCAAAAGTTGTTGTTTTGTTTTATTGCTGGATTGGACTCGAACGTTTGACTGATGGAGCGCCATCGCACGCAATGAAACATTGAAGCGCACGCGTCATCAGGCAATCAGGAAATCGAACAATCATTCCATAATAGAGCCCCTTCATTTCCTGAAAGTTGTGGATCTCGCTGTTGCTATGGTGATCATGAGGTCATTGGTGTGTTCGCTTGTTCTGTCATTACCCCACTGTCCTCCTCTTCACTGCGATTGCATTCACTAACCAATCGCTTCGTTTCATTTCCCACGAGCTCATTCAATGCTCGATAGGTGCTTCTTCCAATGTCACTGCTTTTCATTATTCAACATTCCTTGGCGAATGCAATATTCATTTTTAACTTTACTTATTGCTGTACGCAGCCATTTGTAATTGATGGTGGTCCTTGTTTCATAAAGGTAACAAATAGAGATGTGGACAAGATTTTAGAAGACACAAGGAGAAGTGACCTTCAAAGCTCAATGGTCGGCTATCCACAGTCGGCTCTTGCTTGGGAAATTTCGCATTACTTGGAGGTTGTTAAACGTGAGTAATGCTTTGTGATGGCCATACTTAGCTCCGATGTATATGTATAATACAGTTGGGCGGTGCGGGAATTCGTCCTCAAGGGGCCTGAGCTCCTGGGCTTTTCTGAAAATCTTCGAAGTGTTGCGAGCTCCCTATCTTCCCCAGACTGTTCGGACCGTCTTGAGCCAAAACGCGATTCTAAAATTTCCTAGGGCTTCTCATCCTCTTACTCAGAACGTACAAGGTTATGCCTCTTGTCGTATCTTCCCTTCCCACCTCTTCAAAAAGCGGTTTTCTGTTGTCATAACTCTTCCTATACCAACGGAATGAGGCGTCGCGTTGTCGTATGGAAACAACAGGAAAGTTTGAAACGTAATAGTATGCAACTGCCTTGCAGGAAAGGGCAAGCAATTATAGGTGCCTATGAGCATGTAAGCACTGAACTTTCTATGACTGGCCATTTCAAGTACTGCCTCAAGCACAAATATTTCATGTTGTAATGTAGAAGGCTTCAATATCTGATGCATGTGAGGTCAACTGTCCTGATCATCATTACGGCAACTGCTGGACTTAATAACATTTGACCCTTTAACTGTAGAATATGGACTATATTGAGCGGCTACAATTTTTATTAAAAAGGCCAGAACGAGCTCCTTCTGCTATCTGCAAAGGTTCAGCGTAGACATACGGTATTCCGGCTCCGAACTCTTCGGCTTCATCCCGAAACTATTAAGATATCCTGAAGGTGGAGACTTTTTTAAAAATTCTTGGAGCGGTCAGTGCTTAGAATTTGAAACTTTCGAGGACAAAATCGCTCCGATGTGTATTTTTTGGAAAAGCTACGCACTCATCGGAATGCATATTGATGCACCCAGTGCATTAATTTTCTCATGGTATTTATGTTGCTGTTACAAGCATTTAAATGCAATATTTTTAGGTATATAAGGTTCAGTGATGATTGTAGTACCCAAGGGTAATGAATAGCAATTGTTGGGTAAATGCATTATTTGAGCTTTTGCTACAAATATACGCTTATCGTAGCTTGTTACTTTCATAACGTTCGAAATTACTCTCGATTGGGCAATATGAGCGCCTTATGCATGTTTCTCGACTAAAGCATTCGGCAATTATGTTGCCGAAGTACCTGTTACACTTTTTTTTAAAAAAAAACGTCGCAGCGCCATTCGATTTCATTTTGTACCTAACTATAATGTATTTTATTTTTTGTATTTTAACTTTATTCGTATGTAAAAAATGTTAGCACTTTCGATGTTATCAACAATTTTTTATGTAGTAGTGGTGTGGTAATTGAAGTGCTCAAAGCTTGAGGTTTTAGTCAGTTAAATTGCTCGTTCTCATATTGCTATCCTTAGGCATCACTATTTCCTAAACACTATGCATGCAATCACAGTCCCATTGCTCAGCATTCATTTACCATTATAGTTATATGCGAGGTATCTCAGGTGCCTGATATTTAGCCGTCTAAATAATATCGCTTCAAAACCTTTTGGACGATAGAAACAAGTAGCCAAGTAATCCAAGTTGTTTTTATACTCAACTCTTCTGAGAAATGCGCTTTTTTTTTGCACTGGCTATTTGTTAGGCAATAGTAATTTTTACTAGTAATTATTATTGACTAATTATTTCTGCTTTATTTCCTTGCGTTCTTTTTGCAATCAATTATGTTCAATGTAATTTTGTTCATTATATAGATATTAGAAGGACGAATATTTGTCGCCGTACTCTATTCGAAGCGATTCAAATTTGATGGGCTGCATTACGTAAATTAACGATTGGGCAAATGTTCGATAATATCATCAAATTAAGCTTTTATAACGTTCAGCAGCGTTCATCCGAAAAAAAAATTTTATCTATTTGTGAGGTTTATGAAATGAATTTTTTTCTTTTATTTCATTGATTATTATGCAGTCATTTTGATACTTGAGAAATGCACATATGAGAATATTGAATTTTATTACAAATATGTGATAGTTTAAAGAATAGTTTAACGCATTTTTCACGCCTTTTTTTTTTTTTTTGCTGTACAACATGAGCACAAAGATATTTCGAAGCTTTAAAACTTTATGGTGTTCGTTGTATTTTTGACGTTTACATAGTTCATATTCTTCGTTTCGATAGTGCTGATATTACAATATGTGACTGACTAATTCACTAATGAGAATCTGCCTTGTCTTTTCAAGGATAGCTGTTTACTTTTCGCGCACGTAAATAGCTCTATGTAGAGTATTCTCATTTCTTAGCGAGCAGAAAGCAGGCGCTTCCTTGATTTTCGATCTGCCATTGAATTTAATAGCACATGTAATTTCAAGGAACTTATTTCCTGGACAGCCGTATGAGTACGTTTTTTTTTTCATTGCATATACACTCTTTTGCATTTGTTTTACAAAAGTGTATCGTGATGATGTGCATATGTACACGTGTAATATGTTTGTCTCTTCGTAGTTTCAATTGGAAAAGTAATGAAGCGAGAGTTTAAAAATTTGGTGGATGCAACGTACACATTAGGTTGGCCTCTTCTTTTATATTTCACCTTGATTTATCAGCTTCGAAGGAAATCATAGACATTTAAAGGTGTTAAAAATTTTTCTGCATTTTACACTAGTAAAGTCACGTAAACAACGAATCTTTTATAGGACGTTTATGTGGGCAATCGAATCACTTAAAATATGAAAAGTATTATTTTGCATAATCATCAAATAATTACCTGTTTATTTATTTATTTATCTTAGAAAATGTGATCATGCCGATGGAATGAGCGAAATGCAAAAGCCCACCTCTCGTCTAGCCCACTTATGTGCGAGCTTTGAGTGTTGCTGTCATTTTGCATGAAGGAGCTCATTGAAACGGGCGTTTTCTATTTACATTTTTGGATTGATACCACTGTCGTGCCTTACGAAGTACGCAACGTATTTGACTAAATGGAAGCCCTGGTACTTATATTTTTCACCATATTCAAATAGGGAGCTCAAAGTAGGGACGTTTGTTGAAGAGAGTGGGCTTGTGTTTTTCGCTTTTTAATTCCGTTTTACTGTTAATTTAGATAGGTATTTAAGTGTTGCTGTGTGCGTTGGGATATTGAATTGACGGGCACAGAAATGCTATTGGCTATAAGTCCCTTTAAAAAGGGGGCTTATAATTGAGAGTGATCTTTTGTTGAATAGAGACTCTCCTGTTGTCTGTGGACATCTAAAGAGGTCTTTGCTCAAGTAACTATTGCATTTTTAGGGGTGTAAAATATGGCGTTAGCTGTGCTCTGCACCGAATTGGCCTGCTCTATGAATTATATTATAGTGTAATTGCAGATTGACGCCGAGACCCAATGCGGCAATTGATATTCTCTTCGACGATTTATTATGCCATTAGAGACGGCATTGAACTATTTATTTAAATGCCAGTGTGAAGTGTTAGAGTGTGGTAAATGGATGTTGTGGAACCCGATAAGAGCACATCGACGACCATTCGTTCCTCTTTGTTGCCTTCTTCATCATCTGCACGTCACAAGTACAATTTGCTCACTTAAAACAATGAATTCATGTTGCATATGAGAGGTATAAGGGGGAAAGTGCATACTCTATTGGTTTATTTATGGGAATGCCACCTTGTGGTGTTTTCCGTTAGGCTGGATAACGACAAAGATGAAATTAGCAACGATGCTCAGCAGCGCTACTTGGGAGCGTTTCACCATAATACTTGCACGAAAAAATGTGTTTGCTTCACCGGATAAACGCACACCTATCGTGGATCGTTCTTATCATTTTCTTACTAAGTAGCTTTCCGATACATTTTAAATCGTTCTTAAATTATTTTAGATCGTTTTTTGTTTATATCGATCATTTATCAAGCACAGCTTTTGTCAGATTCAAGCTTAGATGATTTCCTATAACCGACGTGTTATTGTACTTTCCAATACGAAAGGATCTTTCATTCTTTGTATTGTCATTTTCTGTTCCATTCCCTCATTGTAGTGTATTTACTATAATTCACGAAGGTTTTATTTCCCATCTATCTATCATAAAATTGTCTATTCACTAGTAAATAATTAGCGAAAAAAAGAGCCAATTTTGTCTCCAAATGCAACTTTCTGTTTTTGTCTTATAAAGGCGATGATGTTCTAATAAATAGGTCTAAGGGAAAATAAACTTTTCTCACATTCATCGCTGCTGCGAACAACTTCTTGATCGAAAACCACATTAACATTCATAAATTTTCGCTTTTAAATAAAAGTAACCTCGAAAAACAACTTTCGTAAACACAAAACACCACTTTAGCATCAAATAACTACATTCGCTTATAATTTCTAGATTTTTCTTCCTTCTCATAAAATGCTTTCATTTATTCAGATTTTTCCTCGTTCGTTTCTATTTTTTTCGCCACTTCTCAAGTTATAATTATCTGTTGATGAGTGAGGAGAGTTTTGTGCCATTTGTTTGCTTTCTTTTGGAGCGTTTATTCTATTAGGAATGCGTTTATTAAACCTGTTTTACCTTCCGTTTGATGTATTTCGGCGATGTTGAGACTGCCGCTTCGCTTCTATCGGATTCAATAAGTCGGCCACGCCTCGCATATAGCCAATAGCTGGCAAATTCGCGAATAATGGCATGCACGTTGCAGCCTTCCCGTTTGTCTAGCTGCAGCCGGCTTCCATCGTGTGTAGCGTTGTTGTAGCGGCGTTGTATTTAAGTGTTTTGTGACTCGACGCATCATAGACCGAATTGAATTCTACTTGTGAACACAGCCAAAGAGGCATCGATTTGATGATTGTTCAGGGGTTTTACAAAGGTTACTACTACCTTTACATCACATTCATCGTTGCGGATGCGAACAAAGTGCCTGCCATCCGCTTGCTCGATCAACGCTTTTTGACTTCGTTCCTTACGCGGCTAATGCTAGTTGCCTCCGAAATGGTGAAAGCATTGAAACGCTGCTGCCTCATCCGCTTGCGCTAAGTTGTACTCAATCGATTTTATAAATTGAACCCGCGAGCATAAGTGCACTTTGAAGCGAAAAACACCAATGCAGTTCCACGCTTCTTCTGGCCGTATATCTCCCAACAGTGAGTGACTTGAACCCCCAGACATGAACTGTGAACAGTTCTGTGCCAAACGAGTTAGGCTGTCGACGCGTTCGACAACCCCTACAATATGAACATGGCGGAACATGCCTACTGGTGTTGAAGAAGCGGAAATGTCTCGTTGGGGGGGGGGGGGGTTAAATTTCAAGGCGATTGTGGTTTTCAACCTTGAGACCTGTCAGCGCTAACGCCTGGCTCACTGTTACTGTTCGCTTTATTCAGTTTATTGTTTGTCCATACGTTAATATGTCACTGGTAGCTGAGCACTATAATTTGATGAATTATATACCAACATATAAGCATCACAAACGAATGCACAAATGTTTGTAATAAGTGGCGAATCACCAAATTTGATCACCTCGAGTACCTTCGGCCGATACATTTCACGACGTTCTGCTGCTTCAGCCGGTAAATGGATAATAGTTACTTATACATAAGTTGATTGGTACAGTCGTTCTGTCGGACTTTGTAGACTTTCACGGTTAGCTGCATTCGGGCATCCTGAAAATTTGGATCCAGACGAATCCCAAAAGCCACATTTCTCCAGTCTCTTGAAATTTGTTCGGCAGTTTTCATCCAGTAGAACTGAATCAAGACTAAGTTCTTAGTTGCCGCGCTTGATGCTTTCTGAGCGAGGTATAAGATGAAATGCAGTGCAGCAAACAGTGGATTGTGGAAGCGGAAGTTGGTAAAAGATGGGTTGTGGAGTTACATCTAAGACAGTAAGTAGTGTCCTGCGAAACTGAATATGATGTGGCGAGAATTTCATTGTGAGGTAATGGGAAATGGATTGTGGAATGAAGTTTGAAAAGGTGAAGAGTGGGTTGTGACACAAAATATGAGTCGGTAGAGTCTGATTTATGGTTTGTACTAGCAGCTTTTTGCCTTGTCGTAGAAAACTTTGTTTATCTGGTTGTGGTATTTACGTTCGATGAATCTTTGGTCAGTGTCTAATTGATTGTAGTGAGACCTGCGAATATTGTCTGCTTAGTTTGCATTTTAAAAGGCTTTTACGCAAGGAAATATGATTGCACGGCGCATACGTGAAGTCGGACCTCATTGTCTGAGTGAAACTTCTATGAGAGCTGCTGAATTTCATGGCGATGTGAATAAATTACCATTCATTGTTCTGATCGGAGAGCAGAGAATGTGAAGAATTGTTTGGGAATCTCTGGTTTTGATCGGTGATAAGCTACCTGTACTTGCCGATATGGTAGGTGAAAAACTAATCCCTTTCCGAAGATAATGCATGCAGCGTTCTTAATGTCTTTTCGCGCCTATCCTTTTCGAGCTTCACGAAGTGGTTCAACCTTCTGCCAAAGGGTTTTCTTTTCATTCGGTCTTTTTACAGTGGTATGCATCAATTCTTCCGCTTTCCAGAAGTAGTTAGAGCGAAAGTGAAGTAGTATTTCTCGAATATGTTAATGTAACGTGCGCTTGGTGAAGATTCCTCAACAGTTATCTTTATTATTCAGCTACGGCTTGAGCAGCTAGCACATATGGATCGGCGTTTGTTGTACACTTAGGAATTCAAAGCATAAAGGTGGCGTGATTCTCGAAGTTCATATATTTCATGTGTTTACTGATTCGAAGACGGTCCGACTTCCCATCTCTTCAATCGGTTTCTTTTTTTTTTCTATTTTCAGTTTAGCTATTTTATGCTCGAGCCATTATTTTGTTGCTTCTCGTTTCATAAATTTCTCAAGCAGTTTACTGCCGATGTTATTATTTATTTTTCCTATGTCATGGACCATATGGTGAAGTTAAAAGTGTTTATAATAAATCGTGGCAAAGTTTTGCTAGCATTGTTGAAAAAACTTGGTGAAAAACGGTTTCAAATAGTTATTGAGAAGGTCATTCACACGAAACGCCAATTTCATCACAATGAATTCACTTTGATTTTTTCGTATATTCTTGATAGTGGCCCATTTAGACTGCACAGTAATGACAAAGAAAAGAATGTATTACAATGTGATTGAGATTGTGATTTTTGAAGTGGATGATCTATGAGATGGAATCCTTTCCGCATATCCCTGGTTACTGAGTTTTTCACACTCTTCCAGGAGGTTCACCATCTCATGGATACGTGCCACACTTCTCGTGGTTGGTTGTTAATCGCCATAATTTCTCATATCTAATGTCTACTCTGACTGAGGCAGGAGCACATTCAAGCTGAAATTGAGCTAATTTAATTTGGGTAATAAAAGGCGAATAAATGAGTTACCTTGTTTTGCGTTGTAACTCTGATGAAATTTTAAAAACAACACAAGTTTTGCCATTGTGTTGATGTGAATTGTAAATTTAATTGTTAGAGATTTCTTATTGCATATCAGTGATTCTCTTCTTTCCTATGAAAAAAAAATTACATCTTTAACGAGGCGTTAAACTTGTCTACGCTAACAAATGGGGCGGGATTTCGATGAAGGCAATCAGTTTGTGGTTGCATTATTCATAGAATGCCCAAGTGTTATGTGGAAGTGCAGCCAAAAAAAAAAAAAAAAAAAAAAAATCGTACTCTTTTTATGTGAAGAGCGGTAACGACGGGAATCTGAGCATGAGATCCTTACGCGAGCCTCTATAGCGCTTCTGTGGCTAGTTTAATTTTTATTTGAATTTCTAAGCAGCCTGTTGCTGTTTAACAGGATTGCAAAACCACGTATTTTGCCACCCTTTGTAGTACGATTTCCTAGCCGCTATTTTAAATCAAATGATTTTTCAAAAATTTTCCTCTTTTTCATCAAAGTGCATAATTGAACGGATGCTGAGGTTGTTAAGGAAGGGATAGCAGCAGTGGTTTTAATCTGTTGACTAGTGATTGCTTCTGATAAGGTCGACCTGTTAGCCTTTGCACATGCACAGATGGTTCGAGGAATACTGTTTGCTAAAATGCTGGCCATCAGGGCAGCTGGTTGGATCGTGTGCGCATGTGGTGGGCCACTTGGAAGAATTATGGTCGGGCCAAACAGAAAATAAGTTGCGCTTCCACGACCCTCTGGGAATGCGCGCAACATGCTCATCGGCGCTAATTAATAGTGCTTGCACAAGGATGTTTGTTGGCAGCATTCGAATACATGTTGATTCACTCGAGTGGCTGGTTGGCCCTTATGGCAGCCGCTATGCGGATGCTCGCAAGCGGAAGATGGCTGTTGCCTTATTCGCACTCGATTACTACCGTGCAGCCATTCTCACCAGTCCTACTTCTCTTCTCCGCCTTCTTTCAAAACCATGCTCCTTTTTCGTCTATCTGCGCCTGCTGTACTTTCTTTAACCAAGTCCTGCGATGCTCCATTCTTCCTTCATTTCTTTCTGAGCCCAAAAGGGACACCAATTCAGTTGTATTTTTCCTCACAAAGGAATCATGTCCTCGTTGGGTGTAAAGTTATTCCCGTTGCTTGTAAAAAGTCTGCCTTATTTTATTAGTCTAACAGTATACCTCGTGGGACAGCACGTCCTAAATTTTGCGGGAAGCGTCTAGGGGAAGGAAATGATAGTGTCGGTTATTCTGTCGATTAAAACCATCAAAGAAAAAGTTAGGCGATGAACTGCTCTGTTTATCAATATGGTCGGCTGTGAAACAGCAACACGTCCTCAACGGTGGCGTTGAAGCCATTTATTTATTGCTGGCGGCGAATAACGTATTGCTTTGGGAAGCTATTCCAAAGCGACAAAGAGGTATAGTTGCGTGAAGCAGAGATGCCTTTTCATATTTCGCAAGGTTTTCGCACCTCACCTAAAGTGAATTTGATGCAGCTTTTACAGCCAAATGAACTTCATTTCCAGATATTACGTAAAGTGAGAATAGCGACCCTCGAAAGAAATTCCATGGACTATTTATATGTATAATTTCAGCGATGAGGTAAAAATTTTACGAATAGACTACTGAAGCGCATTGAGCACATCGGAACACAAATAAACAAGTATAAGCGTATTTCTTTAAAGCTAATCACGTGATAACGCCATTTTGCGTCTGCAGTGATAAGGCTGACCATCTCAATGATATAGCACAAGTAGTGGTAATAAGTAAAGATGACCACCGAATTTTTCTTTTTATTGATGCAAACTTTTCTTATTACTTTACTCAACATTTGCACTAACTATTTGGGTTGTTTAAGGTCTAGTATCGATCGAAGTTTTGCTAGAGGATCTCTCAATAAGTGCTACCGCTGAAGCTTGGCTATTTGCAGTCTGTATCAACGAAATGTCAAGTTTGAGGTGGTTGAGTGCCATTTTTTCCCCTCACAGAATGTTCCTTCTATCGAAAAAAAAAGAAAAATTGATACCTCGCAGAGCGTGCGTATATTTTCTGATATGGATATTTCCTAGCAAATGGGTTTCATTTCAGGGAGTCACTATAATTTTTTGTTCAATTCAGACGCACTCTGAGAGTAGTCATCACGTTTTACGTTCCTCTATAGCAATAGACCTATAGATTTCACTGACTCTTCGCTTTTCTGTCACATCTTTTTCTATTTCTTATCAGATCAAGAGCTTGTCATGATTTTGCTGCCCTCAGATGATTACTGGTCTCTGTCCTTGAAAGCAGTTGCAGCCTATAAGAGTTGTCTAATTTTTGAATTTTTGTGCCATCTGCTCGTTGAATTATACCATTAGAGTTTTGTAATAACTTTAAGCGATGCCCGTTATCCAACAGCGAGCTAGAATTATCGGTTCGAGCTATACTGACAAGAGCATTTTTGAGACATGAACATTTCTGTCCCAGAAATAACCAAAAAGCAGCTATATTTCGAAAACGCGGCAATAAAGATAGTTAGCTGCCTCTAAACAAGTAGTAGTAACTTATTGCGCACCAACAGCCTGCACTACTCTATTTTTTAATTTCTGTTCCCATGGCAACAGCACGTCATAGCAGTAATTAAGACCGGAAAATGGAATGGGATGCTCCCACAAATGAGCAAATGAAAGTGCAATGGCGAACATTGCCGACAAGTGGAGATGGATTATGACAGCCGGTGTTCTGGAAGTATTTCTCGTTTTGCTTGATCGCGTTGTGAGGCCCAATTTGCTTGAGCAAAAAAATAAATAAATAAATAAAAATAAAATTGAATCTGAGTTTCGCATTTGAGAATAGGTGAAGAGCACCTTCATCCGAGATAATTGACGATTTTCAGGAGTGAAATTTTTGCTTCTGTTGAGGCTGAATGAAAAAGTCGTTTGCATTCACGGTAATTTTATTTCGCTCGTGATGCGCTTGGTCGTCTTTGGCGTTCGATGTTTTCGCTTATATTTGATGAATAAAATAGCACTAACTGTGTGGGGAGCGGTAGATCGTAATGTTGCCCATAATGGTCCAACTGGATTCATATTCGCTTGAATAGTAAATTCTTTCAAATGCATTTGTGTAGTGGCTGCCCGCAGCACACATTTCAAGTTCTCAGTGATTTCTGGATTAATACTCGGTCATCTTCCTACTTGAATCCTGATATTATCCAATGAAGTTTATAGTCGCTTCATTCATATTGTTTCCAAAAAAATTGAATATTGTTTCTTTTCCATTCATTTCGCAAATTAGTGTGTAAGTTATCTCACTAAAAACATTGAAAGCAATTATTGAAAATTAAACTAGTAGAAAATTTGTCTCCTATCGACTCTGTCCTAAAATTTTTGAGCAAATGCAATATGAAATTCCCACGCAGACCTAATGCATATGTGGCGAACTGATATCGAGCCATTTCTTGAAAGCCCATTTACTTATGGTGTCGTATGCGTCTCGCTTACTTAATGAATGCTAGGCTTGCACTTATCATATCTTTTACCTTTCATTGAGATCAAAATATAGCTCCTATTCATTCGATGTGACGACACAGTGATGTTTGCCCATTGCATGGCTTTTTCCTTATGATATTGGCAGGGAGGGCATTCAGCGAATTTCCCATAAAAGTATATGCGAATCGAATCGTATGTACATAAACGGATGCACAATGAGTGCGTGGCAAATGTGTTCTTCAAAGATGTTAAGCTATCCGGTTTGCGTCTTCGTTGGGCCGGTTCTCCATCAGTACTGTCTCTCTACACACAAAAGCGTACTGTCTTTAGTGCCGTTGGTGCGCTCTCTTCCTCCAAGTGAATGTGCTAGACTCGGAGGTTTTCCAGAGGTGTAGGATGAGGAGGAACGATGGGCAGTAGGTGATTTGGCTGAGGTTGAGTAACAACCATACCCCTCGTCGTAGTAATCGAGTTGTTTCGGATGAATTGGGAGCAACAAATTGGGAGAAATGCAGAGGCATTGCGCTGTTGCGGTTGAATATTCGGGGAAAACGCGCGCTAGTTGAGTGGAACCAAAAAATACTTGTTGCTGTGTGTGTATATTGTGTTGTTATGGTCCATCATTTTCGTGTTTCGGCGTCGCTTGCGTTTTTTATCTGCTCTTCCTGTTCAAACCGAAAACAAAAATGCGAAGTGTTTTACTAGAGTAACGGTTGATTCTCGATGGCGTTTGTGGATGCGATATTCGATCTTATAGAGGGAACTGTCAGTCACAGTTTCTAACGTTTCGGATTTGAATTTTAACAATTTTTAGATAGAAAATATTTGACTCGTTGAGATACTTTCTCTATTCACCTTCTGCATTCTCGTTTTTCATTTGGCATTTCGCTGTTGAAACGATATCTCATTTGTTCTGTCTACATTACATTCTTCGGAATATTGGATTTGGTATTCGAGAAGCGTTCCATGCTAAAAAAATATTAAAAACCCTACAGTCCTTTCATAGCAATAATGTTTTTTTCTACAATTACAAAATTAGCCTGAAAAGATTTCACTCTCTCTTCTTGGATATGCTAGAAATTGTTGAGAAAAACAAACAGAGCGATTGTTCATGTGTTCTATACCAAATAGTGCCATACCAGTATGTTTTTGTGTTTTATAGAATATGTTGGCCACCAATTTGCGCATTTTATCCCAATTTATACCCGAACGGTTTACGCGTTTTCGTATAATTCGAGCAAATCGATGCCCAATAACAGCAAAAAAGTGGACGAACTACGATTCGAGTATGTGCATGATTTCTTCTTTCAGATCGAAGCATAAGTATCAGTTATAGATTCACTTGTAGTTGCCTTTCAATCCAACTGAGAAATAAACTGTGCGATATTTATAAATGCGTGAAATTTTTGTAGTACCGCTTTCTCTTAATCTACATTATGCCCCACAATGCTGCACTTTAAGTTATAATGCTGCGCTGTAATATATCATGACGTTTTGGCAAGAAAATATGGTATAGTACACTTTAGGACGATAAATAGTAATTTAAATGGATAAAGCTTTAAAAAAACTGGCATAAGACGGTGCAGTATATTTTAAGGACGCGCCTGAACTGTATCTAAAATACACTTCTTTTGAGAGATTAGTTGAAATAGTATGGAAAATTTAAGAGATTGAGGAGACTTTCTGTCTGTTTCATGCTCCGGAAACAAGAAAAAACTTGGACGAGCATGTCGATATAACAACTGCTTACTTGTTAAAGAAAAGTAAAAAATTTTATAGTAAATCGCTAATCAGAAGTGAAGACCGTAAATACGGCGCATTTATATTGTGATCGTAGTTAGACTGACATACATGCGCAGTCAGTGACATTATTGAGTTAAATCACTTGGATTGTTATGACATAATAGTAGTCCTCGAGCAAGTACTATTTTCACGGCTGAGTTAGCGCCTCATTCCCGAATTACTGATATAACTGATGCCACTTAATCGGTCAGTGATGCGTTTGTTTATTGCTTTTTTGTGTTTTTTGTATGCAAGTTTTGACTAGAGTACTTTCTGATCCACTGGAATTAGTTCCTCGGAAGGTGGCGTTTTTCCGTCGGAGCACTACTGAAGAACTCGGCTAAATTTTTCCACCGAAAGAGTTGTATGTTAAATGGGCTAAAATTGTTTATTCCACGGAATTTTGTGTTTCCGGTTGCTGTGTTGTTTTCTTCACGAAAGAAGGCTCATATAAAGCGTTAAAAAGCAACAACCTTTTTTTCCTCTCGAAGTCAGCTCTTATAGAGCTTTGAGATCGATTTTTTTGTTATCAAAGCAAGTTTCTCGAAGGAAAAAAATTTTCTTTTCATTCTTGGATTTACTGTTAATTTATCCTAGTTTTTAGTTCATACACCATTTAGAAAGTACACCAGTTTCTGTTATAGTGGAGCTAATTTTCGATATAAACGAAGATGAATAAGCGTGTAGGTATGGGACATAGCGGAATTCATGAAATGGTCTCTTTTTCCTATTACGATGATCCAATAAAAGATGTGGTTTAAACTGAAGCAACCCGAATTTATTGAAAAAAATATTTGTAATGTTGCAGTTCTTCAGAAATTTTCTCTCTGAGGACACTATCAGTAGTGCCTTTTTAATTAGCTGTAATAGATGAAGCGAACACTATTCATTTTAAAACATTTGACTACTTTTTAAAGTTCACAGTTTCGACGAGTAACAGCGTTTGCTTGAAAGATAATTTTGCGGAAAGGGATTCTGATCCCATCACTCTATCTACCTATTTTCGTATGTGTCCATTTGTTAGCTTCACCTGGAAGATAAGATTGAAATCAAAAAATTCTTAAAGACGGAATTCTGCACAGCATGCATCAAAGGAACCCTTCTATCTTCAAATCTGAGTTTATCATATTCCGTGCGAGTTATTGATAATTGAACAAGCTGTAGATTTTTCGAGGGAAACTTGTTTTGTTACCGGTCGCATTCGGCCACCTCGAGTGTTTAGGTTTGGAAGTAGCCCAATTTCTTTCATAAGGAACGTTTTATTAGGCGTTTTCTCAGCATTGTCATATTATTAAGGTAGCAGCTGATTGTCTTAACGGGTGGAAATGCGAATTATAAATGTGCCTTTTTAGCAGTTTTACTATTTTCCGTTCGAAAAAGAGAGTTACTTCAATAGATTGTTGAGTTTCCTTATGAGATTTTTAAGAGACATTGAGGATTTCGTATGCTGCAATGAGGCCTTTATTGGATCGCTGATCATTTCCCTATGCAAATGCTTATGTGACGAGAGCCGTTCCATTAATTTCATAAAACAGAGGAAAGTTAAAAGTGGGCATTATTGAGGTAAATTATCGCAGTATATGTCAGTGGCCGATTTCCTTCTTATTCCATATTATGCATGCCATCGAGTTTTTTTTTCTTTTTTTTGGTATGGACTTGGCTACGCAATCAGTTATGTAATGAGGCTCAGATGTTGTTGACTCGAAATTCTACTATACTTGACATGTTAATATTGTTCATCGATGAGAGAGGAAATCGTCGTCAGGCCGTACACTACTCTCGGCCCTAACTCTGCTGGGCACTGGAAAGTGAAGCCTGATTTTTTTTTTTTTTTTGAATACATAGCCAAGGCTGTGCTTCTCTTTGGAACTTGCCTAGACCATATTTTCTTCTCGAAATTGCCTCGACTACGTTTTGCAGTGAGTTGCCGACTTGGGATTAAGGGATGCGCGTTACTATTTCGTTCGCTGACTTCGTTCACTCTTCGAACCGTCTGGCCGCGTTGTTGCACTCGTGGTCTTTTTTCCCGAGCGTAGTCTGGCCAAGTTTCTCCTTAGATAGGTGACTGCGGCGAGGACCACACGTATGACTTAGGGCTAGACTTTTAACCTCCCTGTTGGCTCATTCTTTCCACAACAAGTTAAAGGAAACATGGAATGTACATAAGCTGCAGTACTGTACAGTACGGCACGGCATAATATAGTATGATGCAGTATTGAATAATATAAGCACACCTTAGACGGGCAAAAGTTAACTGCAATGTGGACATTTTTAAGGACTTGAGATACAATACTATATAGTATAGTTTGGATGGAAAATTATGCACTGCATGCTATAGTATATGTGTACTTTAGTCGCGCATTGAAAGTATAGTGTTATATGTTTTGAGAAAAAAGTATAAAAACATCAGTGATTCGTTTATTCCAGAGGCAATACCAACCCAAATCTGCTTATTTATAGGTGCCTCACATGCGTCGTATTGATGTGGCTCATTTTTGCTCGGTAAACGACAAATGGCCATACGTTAATGCAAATAGGTATGGCGTTGAGAGATACACATGACGATGTGAAACACGCTTCTCCTATCAGTTAGACAAACAACTACCCTATAAGTTTTTCATCGTATATCTTGGCATTCAATCGCCGTGCGTTTGTTACATTTTTGCCGCTAAGCATGATTGTTGTCTTCATTTCTCGCAAATATGCAAAAGGAATTCAGCTTTTTCTGTTCTTATGTAATTCGCATATGAGTATTCCTAAAGCTTTCACTACGGGTTATTATTTTTAGACGTTCAGCTAGGTGCATTCGAGGCTTTGATTGGTGAATACTTAATATGATTTGAACAGAATAGTGTGAGGGAGTTTTCAGCATTTGCACTGGAGCTATTTTTTGTAAATGCCTATGAGGGGAGATGTGGAAGGGAGAAATCGCATCTACACGCTGTGAGATGACGTTCCTTGTTGAAGTCAGTGCAAGCCTTCGAACTGAAAAAGCCTTTCACTTACATCGACAGCTTTTTGTGACTGCTGCGCGACACTTGGGGATATATTCAAATAATCTCATCTCATTGCTGCATCTTAAAGATTTACACTATCGGTCGGTTTTGTAATAGAGCGTCTCGTTTTCATGTTTTGTCATTGTTTTTGCCTATTTCAAGCCTCTATTCGCTGCTGCTTTGAAATACAGAAGCACATTTCCTGTCATTATGCCTGATGCGCTTTTCCACTAATTTTACATCAGTAGCATCATAAGTGAACGATAATGGTGATTCCTTTGTAAACGGAGAACGACACCAGAAAAGATGAATGCCTTTGTAACAAATAGTTGAGGCTTTTTATTGTATATGTATCTGTTGTATGGAAATTTTGAACTTTTATCAATTGTGCGATTCTGAGAATTCGTGTAAAGATTTTTCTTCCATTGTTTAGTTTCGGTTCGAAAGCAACGTGGAAGAATAGTACAGCTTATTGGTTGCTCATGCTCCGATGAAGAGCCTCTCGAAATGCGAATCTTCCTTGCATGATTGCTTCGTTTAGCTGAAGCATTTAGCCGTTCTCGTTTAATTGTGCTCAGCATTCGCATTCGTCAGCTTTACTAATAATGGCGACCGATTGAAATTTCATTCGGTCGGTAGCGTTTGAAGGCGTTCCATGGCAACGAAAATTGCGTGGAGACTGAAGGCATTTCAAAAATGTCGACCGCTTATCGAGCAAAAGTATGCAATAAAAGTTAGATTTCGGTTACTGGCGAAAAACCAACCGATCGTTGTTTCTTAATTTCGGCTTCCTTTCAACTGAAGTTCTGTTGAACTTAACTTGTCACGAGGACAACGTGGAACCCAATTTGATTATTGCATTCACGTTCCATGTAACTCTCTCCCAACAATAACAGAGAGTGAATAACCTATTGAAAAGAGTCATTATAGATGCATTCAAAGGCAAGAGCCAGGACTGAAATGATTAATAGCAAATCCGTAGGGACGACAAGGATCTTTCATGGAGAAGCGGAGTAGAGAGGAAGCGTTAGAAATGAAAGTCATGCGAGAATGTGGGAAGAAGCGACCGTGGGTTATTCATTTCAGAAATTTGCATGAGACGAAAATCATCATATAGCTTCTGATATATTTCTTCGTTGCTGTGAAATTCCAAACGTCAGCATTTCGATTCAGCAAGACGTAACGAGGCTGTCCCTAAGGTACCTTATCTCTTGAATGTGCGTCCACCTAAATTACCTAGAAATACGTCACGTGGCATTAATTTAGTTATCTGAATCTCGTCTCGGTTTCTTCCATATTTTCCATTTGGTTATTATTCCTACACATGTATTCTCCTATCTTTGATGTCTGTACCCTTTGTCGCATAATTTTTTATTTTATCTATCATCTCGTAGAATTATTAGGTGTTTTTTCTCTTCAATCTATTTTTCTTTCCAAGTATTCGTTTTATCGTGCCTGGCTCTTTCCTGCTCGTCCCGCTCCTTTATTTGCTCCTAAACTTGGCATTTTGCAGGTGCTTGCACTGACAATCGCTTCATGAGCTAAAATGTGAGCAATAAAGGTTTTCAAAACACATAAATTGACGACGAATTATCGCTCTTACTATTATTATCACGATTATGTAAAGGCTGATGCGTCTGCGTGATTCTCTTGTTATTGAAAAGTATGCAGATCTGTACGGTCAAACTACCGATTTCAAGCGGTGCCGCATTAAATAAGCATTGTGACCAAAGATCGTCAGATTCGAAGTACTAATTTCATTTGAGCAGTTTGTGGATATTGGTTTCCAAAAGTGTTGCTGGTTTTTATCCACAAACAGCTTAGTCATCTAGCTAAAAAGCTGCCATAAATCCACAAAGATGCAAAGCGCCAACAAAGTCTTCGTTTCCTCTTCTGAAAGAATGAGAAAAGAGAGAATTTTGATGCTGTAGGAGTTCGCAATTGGCAAAGTAGCATAGGTTTTTCGAAATCAATTCACGACAGAAATACATACTGTCGACTCGTTCTAGAAGGGGAGAAAACAAAGGTGTATTTATAGAATCAAAATAATGCCTCAGCAATTAGATGATACTCAATGGCAATTCAAGCTGTGCACCTTCACTTATTACAATCTCTCCGCATAACAAATTCTCTGCATAGCAAACGGTGATACGATCTTCCGCTTGAGTTGTTTGTGGTACGCCATGACGCTGACTGACGTTCTTCATGTGCAACATCCCTTCTTACCTTAACGCACATTCCTTTCGTCATCGTTATCGATTGATCCTCCATATGCTTCATAAACTTCCATATGACGTCATGCTTTGCCTTTTTTCCATGTAGTTCCGATAATCGGTTCATTTCCACGAACCATTTCTTGATGAAGGTCGGAGTCTGTGGAAATCCTGTGCATGTTCGAGATGCTATTATCCATTTACGGTATGCCCAAAATGTCCTCACCAGAAAAGGAATAAGTCAAGACGTTCGCTGCCGAAGTGACCAAGGAAAATAAATAAAGAACTTGATGGAAAAGAAATGATAACTGTTGCAATAACAGAATATGACGGAAAAAACGCGAAAAAAAACCGGATTGCCTAACAAAAAGGCGAGCAGTCTTATATAACTTCAACGTTATAAACACCGCCACGCGATCCCCCATCGGCGATGGACTGTCGAACTGAATTTCATCTTGACAAAGGCGTGAAAACCAATCCTAGAAACAACGGAAACCAAGCAAACTTTTTAAAAAATATGTCATTGCTGAAATCTGAAACCAAATGTTACTTTGAC
Organism: Baylisascaris procyonis; assembly: GCA_037389465.1. NCBI lineage: Eukaryota > Metazoa > Nematoda > Chromadorea > Rhabditida > Ascarididae > Baylisascaris > Baylisascaris procyonis. The sequence goes on from JAZARR010000159.1 coordinate 1,288,392, forward strand.
TCGTTCACACAGTGAGAACTACTTTGAAGCGCTGCATTACACACATACTCCACCACCCTTCGTTCCACCTTCGCCTTTTTCTTCCTATCCTCCTCTTCAGCACCCTCTTCCACCTTCATCTTCCTTACGCCACATTGCGTTAGCCTGCATCTATGTAGCATTCATTTTCAGGTCTTGTTTTCTTGTTTAAAATGTTATTTTAGTAGAGTTTGTGCTCATCCGACCATAGGGGGAATAAGTTTAACACTCATATAACATTCGCCACCTCTGACGTTCTACAGAAAAAACCTGTTATGATAGCATGATAACAGTCGGCTGCTAAACGTGGGCAGTTTGTAATAGCAACTTTGTTCAGCTTTCTGAGTTGCTTAGTAGGTTTGTAATAGATGCTTAAACCGTCATTTTCAGGGCAAGCCCGAGAAATAACCTTTCATATCTGCTACCTGTGACAGATAGGGTTTATTGCCGAGACGCCTATTTCAACTCGTTTCTCGAATATCCTTCTATAACTAATATAGCAGCAATAGAATAGAAATATATTTTCTTACGTTGTCCTAGACATGTATGTGGGCAGCTTACGATGATGGAACTAAGCTAAATGTGGTACAAGCGTAATGAGCATAGCGCAAAACGCAATGCATAAATGTTGCTGAATTTGGTGACATATTAGCAAAGGTGCCGAATAGGCATTCGTTGAAACGTAAATGGACTGAATAAGAAATAGTAAATTGAAAGAAACTAAGGCGTTATAAAATGGCTCTTACAAGTTAAAATTTTTTTGATATGAGAGGCATAATTACGAGTGGAACAAGTGAACCGCTATGATGTCAAATGTTGCTAAGTAGGGCGAAGAGGGATCTTCCCAACGTTGTCGCGATGCTGCTATGCAAAGTGTGAGGGAATCTGCTTTCTTTTAATACACCATTATTGAAAAAATTTGCTATTTTTTCAGGATCAAACTGTTTTCTCCACCGAATTCTCTCTTCTCAGCAATAAAATAACACCTTCGATGACTCCAGTGCCGGAGTGTACTCACTGTGGGGTATAGGTGAGCATTTACCGAATTGCGTTATGGGAGTTGAAACAAATAATCCGCTAAGAGATGCAGCTGCCAGCTTGGTGCCTTTAAGAGTATTTGAAAAGTAACCAGCACTCGTGCCACTCGTGCTAGATTTGCCTTCAACGTATACCCTATCGTGAGAGATCAGTGGTTGTTTTCCGACTTTATGTTGTGAGATTGATGAACATACTGTTGTGATGTTATTACTGAGTAACTACCAAGAAAAGGATAAGGAAAGCCTACCGTCTATGTACAACAGCTGCTGAGTTATGGAGGCTTGCTTCTTAAGTCCTAAGTAAATGATGAGTATGAGGTAACATTCCTAAGCTGCTGCATCTAAGAGTATTACATGAGGAGCAAGAAATTATGAAGAATGAAGACTACATTTGCAGTCTATTGCATGATATCAGCAATAGCCATTTTATCGCATATATCAAGTAAGAGGAGAGATATAAGATTAGAAAGTTGCTATTGCACCCATAGTTAACTTAGCATACCATGAAGAAGTTGTACACGGCAAACCGCCTCAACATTTGCCTTTTTTATTGTACGACGGCACAGCGATCTCGACTGTATATCAAATTCCCTACTCCAACCTCATATCCCTTGTCGCCTAATGGCCTTGACCGCTTTAACGCATTTTTTAGAAATCATACGATTTAAACTTGAAGTCTGTGGAAGGTCTGATCCGGATCGAAGTATGCTGGATTCTAACTGTGCTGCTTTTTGGAGCATCGTTCCCGTATACTTTTTTTCAAAGCGTCAATGATCAGCTGCAGCCTTGAGCCTAGCTTCTCTTAGAACCAGATTCCCTGGAGGCTCAAAAATCGGCCTTTTTTACGGTGCACGAGAAGTATGATATCTTCAACATCGCTCTAGAGCAGAACCATAGGATCTGAGCAAGAGTTTTTGCAGGCGAGCAGAACACAGCTCGAAGGCATATTTAAAACACGTTTTACTGGGGTGAACTTAAACGCCTTTTTAAATAGCGTTCTCCTTTGAACATGTTGTAATGCAGTGCTTCTGCGATCACAGTGATCTGTTTGCAACGCGTCGAGTTTTTCATGTAGCGATGGTGTTTTGATTGTTGTGCAACCGCACTTTGGGAACGCTTCAGTACTTCTTCGCTGCAAAGATTATTTGCATTACGTGAATCTACGAGGCGGGGGATGAATTGCTGATATATTCAAGCGCTTCATCTCATCTATAACCCTTCTAACATCTCTAGTACATCAAGAGTTCCTAGCAATATGAATCCAGCTTGTTGTGCTGTTATTAGTACGCTTACAGCTAGAAGGCCATCTGGAGGAGGAAACGGGATATTGCTTCAGGAGATGGGATATGGCTTCAGTGGCTGTGGGAGCTTCATTCAAAGTCGTCGTTATTCACACTGTCACCCACCTCGGGGAGGATTCATGATACGCATTACTGCGCGGTATTTACTCATAGGACCTCTAAATAAGCACGAAATGTAAACCTATAGCTTCGCATATTTTCAGAATGGTCGGTGTTTTGACGCTAATTAGTTCATATCAGTTAAGTATTTATAGCGAGCAGAGAGACAGCGACTTGTTTCGCATTCGCAAAAGAGTTCGTTGTTTGCGTGCTAATCGTTTTTTTTTTTTTTGTGGTGCGATGTTGAACGTGATGACAAATTCGGTTGCCTATCTCATGCATCCTTTCGAATGTGTCGTCACCTGTGCATGACCGCGAGGCTGCTATCAGCATCTTTGTCGACGATTTGAGTTCTTATTACATGCTTTCGTACGTATAGCAAGCCAGTCTGGTCACTAAATTGTCATCTAACGATGAGCGTTTTTGAGCGTCGACTACCGGCCCCTTCCCCACCCCTACCCTACTCCCTCCCTGCCCTTCCCGTGCCGAAAGTGACTGACCACGCAATTCAGAACCCTTTCAAAAAATTTAAGGACTGCATCATCGAGCGGGAACAGATTACCAGCGTTCCTAATAGGAGCGAGCGGTCAACAATTTCAGGCGGGTTTTACCACGAAAACTCAAATGATTTAGCACTGTAGCACATGTTCGCAGTTCATCTCATTCCTCTGCAGTGATAATGCGTTTCATACGACCGTGCATATTTATTGCATGTCGGTTGGGATGATAGGCGGATGCTCATTGCAATTCACACTGGGTATCCATAGTTCTCACTTCTAATTAGCAGAATATATGAGGCATTCTTTATTCTTAAATTAGGCCGGCTTGTTGAGCGCATCCGTTTGGGATATAAGTGTGAAAGAATAAAGGTTGTTGACAGCTGTGAAATGCCAGTCGTCGCACAAATGTTGCAGAAAATATCCAAAATGCACGCTTCAGTGCACATCTGCCCACCTATGCAAATAGTGCATTATGCGCATATGATGAGTGCACAATGCACACCATTGTTTCAAAGATAATGTCGTAATGTTGAGGGCTCTTCTTATTAGACCATAACGGCGCTTCTCTGCGATGCTTTATTAAGCTGAAATTCGAATAAGATCGATAGAAATTGCTTACGTTGGGAAATGTTATTGGGACGATCAAATAAACCCGCTTCGCTTGTTGGCGACAGAACGCAAATTGTGGAGCTTCGTTCATATCGTTTATTCCTCACATCCATGGACGAGTGAGCATTGAGACCTGGATCCAGGAAACCTAGGAACTAATACTAATTCCTCGCTCATTCCTTCTGCTTCTTTTCCACTGAAAATTATCCCTCACAGAGGATGTTGCAATGATGCTTTCGGTTGTTATTTTTCTCTTCTTTCAATCTGCAGAGAGAGCGTAAATCTTGAAGATCTTGTTGAGCACATGTTATTGCACATATCATATTGCTCGACACAATATTATCTGTTTGGCAACTTCCATTGAACGGCCATTGAATTTTTCTTTTCCTATTCACTATTGTAGCACTGATTACTCTCTGCAGAGAGTACATGCCCGAAAGCCTGCTGTTTATGATTCGAAAATTGCTTTCAATTTTTGTTGAAAACAAAGCTAATTTTTAGTGTTTAATAGAGGCTATTTTCGAATGAATAGATGAAACTATCTGTATATTTTCTAGCAGTTATATGGCCTACTTGCATTGCAGTCGTTTTTTGATACGTAGAATACAAAAGGATTGCATATTATGGCCCTTTCATTAAAGATTCGCCCTCATTGTACTGACAGAAATTAATAGTCAGAAGACAGCTCTCCCGCAGATCGCTCTCTAAGCCTTTTTTGAATTTTAAGTGATTTCCGCCGTTTTGCTCCACTTCCATTCTTTATCTTCATTGACCACTAGCTGTTGATATTAACCCTTATCGTCTTTAGAATGTGATTGTCTGAATGCTGTATCGTTAAGATGTTCGCTATTGCATAATTGGTGTAATTTGAGTGCTGACTCGAGACATGTAAAAATTGTGACCGTTTATTGTAATACTTTAGGTTTAATAGTTTCTTCTGATCATCGGATGAAATCGGTGCCAATTTAAGAGAGCCATCAATTCAGACTGAATCTGCTTCTGTTTATAAAATCGCTCACTTCTACTTCGAATCGGTTCATAAAGCGCGAGATCCAAGGGTATGTATGCAACAATGTTGACAATGTGGATTGTCACCGATAAGAAGGAGGGGACTGATTGGTTAATCTGGTAATTAAATGCGAGGGCAACTTTGTGCAAGTGTTCATCAACAATCGATTGAGCCGAAGTCGACTGACTGTATAGCGGTTTATCGGATACTCGTTGCATCAACCTTGAAGAATTGCGAACGGGCGCGATGGAGTCTTCGATGGGGCGTGATCTTAGCAATACTAGCTAACAGCGAGCCATATGTCAAATGTATCCGTGAACCAAGTCTCGTGCGATGATTTAAGTCATCGCACCACAAATATTCTTATTACTGTTTGTGTAGTCAGTCATGTTTGTGAGTTTTGCTTAGATGGCATCGATAGGGTTTTTCTTAACATTTTAAGGTCGCTTACAATTTATTTTATTACAGGTATTTGCTTTATAATTTCACTTTCCGCTCTATTTTCACTGAAATTTTGAGCGGCACAAAGTCTTTTGATAAGCATCAAGCATGTTGATTTTTGTGCTAGTACATGGCACATGCTACAAAATTTTTCGGTTAGCACCTTCACTGATAGGTTTTCATTTATTTGATCATGTTCAATGCACTTCTATGACCCGTTTATAATCACACAATGCACTGTGCTGCGAAATGTCATTGAAAATACCATTGATACTAAGAGCGCTATGTGTTATTCCGTCATGAGCTATGTTTATCATGCGTCATAAAATGCATGATCACGTTTAACATTGTTTTGTGTTATATTATTGGTTAGCACTGTTCCACTTTTGGTCGATGGAAGCACAACACTTGTGAAGTCACCTAGAACGCTTCTGCTATAATCTTATCGGTGTTAAAATTGGCCGACATTTAGCGCAGTACTGTCTATTCTATTACTTACAAAGAAATGACCTTTTGGAGTTCATTTATATTTCCTGTAATTTCATATGCAAGAGTTATCGTAGCGGTTTTGTAATCATTGAATCGATATTATCAATGCTGATAGCGGATGATAGCTAGACAGCACAGTGCGAACGGCTTCTTGCTAGTTGTAAGTGCACTTCAAGTGCCACCTACATTCACATCACTCCGAATGAATGCTTCATCGCATAGTCTCATCCACTTGCGTGCATTTTTTTTTTCATTTCTGGTCGTCGTTTGTACTAGTCGCCCCTCAATTAATCACCTGCCCTTAATACTTTGACGGACATTTAATTACGAAACTATGAATTGCATGTGTTGCATCTCTCTTCCCTTACTAGCCTTTAATGTTTTCATCGTTTCAATACTGGTATATCGAGCTTTACGCCATTTGAAGGATTTCGTATGGATGGTAATTATCGGTTTATCTCACCTTTGTTTACAGAATTTTGTCGACTCTCAAAGCTCCTATTCATTTGCGTTTTTGTGTCCCGCTGTGAAAAATATTAGTATCTCAGCATGTTTCTATGTGCGTGCATGTGTTTATTTTTCTAAAGTTGTTTTCATTTTCACAACAAACCCCCATCTCCTTCAGGAAACCTGGAGCCTTAAGACTTTGTGATCTAATCCTTAAACCAAGAGAAGTGGAGAGATTGAGATGCAGCTTCATCGACATAATACATAATGAATGAATTCCGTACTAACACCTGGAAAATCTTCTAGAATTTTATCGCTATCTTATCTCAACAAAAGTTCAAACTTAGCGCTTTGTACTAATATTGCTGTTGGGATGGCAATTCTATTGCATAGTTACGCCGCAAAAAATTCAAATTTAGGTATAACGTTTCACAACTTTATTTGATTTGCAGAGAGGGCATTCTCTCCACTTGGGTTCAGTTTGTTGCAGCGCGTACCTAATGTATAGAGAGATGTTGACGAGATGATCGCAACGTAATTCAGCGAGGGCACCTGTTCACTTTTCTTCGATTTCTCCTTCACAACATCATCTTTCATGGAACATATTTGCACTAGATTATCCGGAAACACTTTTCCAGGAGGAGCCATTGCAGAAATAGTGACACAGATCATCAGGTACGATGTCTTTCTTTCCATTTCTTGTTGCCTGCTGCCACTTCCAGTTTTTTTCTGCTTTCTTTGTAAGCCAAACGATGGACCTATACCACATCTGTGCCCTTTTACCCACTATGAAAACATTTTTCCACATCCCTCAGCACTGTTCATTCAAAAGCACCTGGGCAGCTTCATCGGAACTTCAGGTAGAATGTTGTGAGGTTTATGTGAATTTACAGTCTTTGTCGGTTGCATCCAGATCAGCTGTAGGCGCGTTTTTCTGCCCGAAGTTTAACTTACATCGGAACAGTATGGCACCGGATCAACGTGCATGTTTCGATAGTTGTGCTGTTCTTTAGTTCAGGGAATTTGACAGAGTTAAGGATGCATGAATCTTTGGTCGGCTATTTGCGTGAACTATGAAGAGGAGTTGGGGAGAGGCGTCACACACGTTTTACGAACCAATAGGGCGATGCGCAACGAGCAGAATTGGTTGACGTGGATGTCGATGCGTGGGCGGTGGGTCGCTTTAGCAGTAGAGGTTCTTTCGTAATTAGCTGCTGCAACAAGTAAATCATATTTAGGAGCCAAACGTGATCGATATTTGCTGCACACAGTTCACCCGCAAGTGCTGCCGGGTGCACACCGCACGTGATGTAAGCGTCTATGCGTAGCGCATCGCATACGTGGGTACGGCGTCCTGTCGCCTCGTACACACTCGTTTCCATGCTGAGCCTAGCTGCTTTCATCCATTAAAGCCCTTCCCTCACTCGATGCATTGTTTGCCTCATCTGATGTCCTTCTAACGTCACCGAGTCATCACAAAAACTTGAAGCGGGGTTTCACCTAAGATTCCAATTTGAAGCTTTTGGTCTGCGGCTGTAACGTCTTAGATTTTTTCGATTCCGGTGGAGTATCGCCTCCTGATCGCATAAACTCATACATATCGCATACTCACATGCGCACGACGTCCTTCGTGGTAGACTGTAGAATTGCTGTCAAACGTATGTAACCGTCTTGACGAGGTGCAAATTCAGAGGGGATGCGATGCGCCGAGCACGAGGGGAACTTTGTTGGCGGCAGTTTTCGCCGTTTAACTCTTTGTGTGAACTCTGCCAGCTAGCTGCCTCTTACAATAAGCTGCGTTCGTCACGTCTGCTTCACTATCCGAATATATGTTATTTCGGTCGATTTCACATTAAGATGATGTTCGCATTTGTGCCCAGGGTGTGGTCAGAACTGTATTGTCGTATGCTGCTACTTTCGAGTCAATGTGAGCCGATGGATTTAGTATTTTGTGATAAAAGCCCTAGACGGCTCATTAAGAGCGGTTATTTATTTCCGTTCTGTGGTCACTCTGTATCATTCCATACGTATAGCGATCTTGATGCGGACCACGCATTACTGCAGTCAGTAAATACATTGACTAAAGTTGCTACAGGCTTTGAGGTTTAACTCGATGCGCAGTACAGCAAATTCTAATTGATGTCACCATATTCCTGATCGGTGCCATCTTAGTTTCCCGTTGCGTGGCGCTTGCCTGCTCCGTCCTTTTTTCGGAATAAGCAAATTCTAAGTGTGGCTATCTGCAGTTATAATACTGTGCGGATGTCCGCAATGACTTTCAAGGAAATAGTGGATTGTCGATAAAAGTGCTGACCAGCTGGCGCGACGATTGCCACACAAGCCGGTAACGTTCTCTTGAAGTGGACACAAAGGCAGTCGCAGTAGGACGTTGTTGAATGCAGCTAGCACGCGGCTACACGAACGGCCCAGCCGGCATATCGCTGTGCGGGTGCCCCCTTGAGACTTTGCGCTAAGCTCTCGCTCGGCCTCATAGTTTATGTGAAAGATGCGCGCCACATTTTTCCCCCGTTCGACTAGCGCTAATCGGACATCATTGGGAAATTGAGCGCCCCTCTACGAAACCCTCACATGCCGCATTATTCCACTGCATTTCCACATGTTGCCGCTTTAAGCGTGCAGTGTTCGTTCGTCTTCAAATTATTGCGTCGATTCATTTTCACTACTCTTCACTAGTGGATTTGATGGTTCCCTTCACAACTGCAATACCGTCGCTCTCATTGCCTTCAGTGATCGCTTTTCTTACCTTTACCACCAATTTTCTTAATTTCCGTTTCAATGAAAAACCCGTCAAAATTGTATTCAAAGCGTTTTATGCTTGTGGATTGTTTTCAAAGTTTTGAATTGAAAAGCGTCTTTTCTAGGCGTTGAGAAACCATTTTCTTCTTTGAATCGGAATGGTGTGTACATTGTGGGAATTTCACTGAATTTTTATCTCACGTAATGTTTAATGTTTACTTCTGATGATTATTCTGAATGAAGTGTTTGTTATATGAGCGACAATTAGTGTGTTTATGTGACACGTAGGAAATTTAATTTTTATTCATTTAGCTGCTGTCACTTAATTTGTGTCCATTTTTTAAAATATCTTTCCATTTATTTTTTTGCTTCCATATTTTAGCGTATTTTGTGTATTTTTTCCTGTAAATCTCGACATTATCCTCACAGGTATATCCGCTCGCTGGATATGGTTTTACTGTGTAGCTGACAACCCCTCGATCTCTCTATTCCGAAGTTTTCAGCTGTTTAATGCAATCTTAAATTTGGTGCATAACGTTCATTTTCAAGTTGACGTAACACAACTTCTGAATACTTATAAACGGATGTTGTCGTTGCTAAATTCATGAAACCTGAAAGGTGTAGATTTCATGCTTCCCTGCAAATAATGATAACTGAACACTTTAAAGCGAGTGAGTTTTCTTTGCCGAACGTGCTTCGAAGTGATGTGCACTTTCCATGCGTTTACTGAAGTATTGTTGTTCGAGATCTCGAAAATGACCACCTCTGGCTTTGGAGACTCTTAAAGTCGGGACACTCGTTTAAGTTGAAGTTTTAGGATGAAATTTAAGTTTCTCCGAAATGCGATCATCGGCCTGGTAGACCACTTCTGTGGAGCGTCGGAGGTGTTAGTAAAACTGCTCTCTTTGAAAATGCAAAAAGTAATTGCCACAGACCATCTTTTTAGAGGGCATCAGAACGGTTCTTAAGTGAAAGTGCTTCAACACTAATTCAGTATGTAGTTTGATAGTTATTATTGTCACTTGTGATGGGTTTGCGAAGGAGTGAGGTTGCACAGAAGAGTTAACATGAAGTACGTAAGGCATGAAGCGATATGCTTGGGATGCTTTTCTGTCAACGTTTTTAGCACAGGATATCTCTTGCTGAGTGAAGTGATGTAAGGTATGTCGCGTAATAAAGGCCTTCAACGATGCACGCACACAACGGAAACAAGCTCCGAAGGCAGCGTTCAAATTTTATAATGGGATAAATGCGCGAAATGCGGCCCCTCCGCATTCAGTTAGCTGTGGCGAATTGAAGGCGTTTTTCGTGAATTGAACTTGTTGAAGGGGACCAGAAATCGATTTTGAAGCCAAACCATGTCCTGCAGATTATCGATGCGAAATCTGATCTTGACAGCTTTTTTGTTGTTCACCACTCACTGCCAGCTTCAGTACCTCCCACGGGTTAACTAGTACGTACAATATTGAAGAACGTGGCGAACATCGTGGGCGCCTTGGCGTTTTTTTACTGGTCAATGCTCTGTGCTAAAATTTGCATTACATGTGTAATTTAGGGTGTTCAGCAGAAGCGTGGTGTCTGTGTGAGTCGCATTGTTGGTTGAATATTGCAGCAAGTGTCCGCATTTATTATAGAGTTTATTCGCAGTCATTTGAATCGGTACCCACTTGCAGTCGTCTCGAATATTGCACAGAGAGTATGTTGAAGCGTCGTTTAACCCATCGCAATATCGTCTTACTGTTTGCAGTAATGGTTGAAAATAGCGTTGATAATTAAAGTTCATTACGAAACCGAACGAACTGCACTCCGTGGAGATGTGTTGGCATCTCGATTATATGTTTTGTTTTGTTTTATTTTTTTTCTTTCAGAATGCACGCGATTATTGAATCGATGAGCCGACTATAGTGAAAGCACACGGAACGCGTCTTGTTCGCCGCGCCCTCAAACCGCAAACTCACGATCGGCACGTTGCGAGTTGTGTGACGCTTCCTGAAGCGTAGACCGGCGCTGTGATCCAGCCAGCCACTCGCTTGAATGGCAACTACATCAGCGGGCGCCGATGGCGCTACATCAAACGCAAGCAGTTCAACGTCGGCGCGTGCCACCACTGAACGAGTCATCAAAAGTAGATGCTCCATTCTTTCGAAATTTGCATATTCATACCTAAATGTCTTCTTCAAAGTACTTTCGAAGTTGTCTTTCTATAGAAACCACTAACTGAATCGACTTTATTACATCACTTCTAGTGGCATGAAGTAAAAACTCACCGAGGTTCTGAAGTTCGTGGCGGAGAATTTTTCTTTGTGACTAATTTTCCAAAAAAATAATCTGAATTCTTTTATGGCTTTTACCACTAATACCGAAAATTTCGTTGCCATGAGCGGAAATTTATCTTTCTATTGCACCATTCGATAAGGCAAAAAATCTTTCAGCGGCAATCGGGTCGCATCTTTTTGCAATCTTCGCAAACCAACCAAGTATTTGTGATGTGTCGCTAACTTTCTTTTGCAGCGCATCCGCACCATAATGTATCTAACTGAACAGTGCCGTTGTATGTGCCCTCAGTATTTTGCTGTTGTAGGAACAGAACAATTCATATATGTATATTCGTCTATTCATTTATATTTACATGTACTTTCGTGCATGTATATGCGTACATATACACACGTATGTATATATTTGTATGCACATATGCGTATTTACGTATAAGACAGATGTACGCTGACGTATATGTATGCGTGCATACCTGCTTTTTTCTGAATGTGGCTTTTGTTTCATTATTTTTTGAGCCACGGACCACCCATCACGAATTTCAAAAATTACATTCAGTGGTCGACAGTAACTGCGATCCCTTTATAAAGGAGCGGGGGGGAGGGGAGATATTATATTGATGGAGGAATGCTAGCTGACACGCAGACAGCGCTTTTCTTTTTAATCATTTGGCATATCCTTCTTACTGGATCCAAACACCGAAGTAGTTTCACTAGGTGTTAAAAACCTCTGTGCACACAGGCTGAAGCTATTCAGATATGCTGTATAGAAAGCCTTTATTAATGGGGGAGTTGGCACATATCAAAGCGGGTCTTTTTATAAGTTAGGCTGCATGAGGGAATCGTTGGAACAAAATCCAGATCGCACGTTGCATTAAGATCACTAGCTTTGAATGTTCAAATGAAAGCAGAAACTTTCGAAACATATATGACACTCACAGTGCACTGTGGAAGCTTGCTGCAAACACGAATAACACGACAAGAGAAAGGATGTGTTGTGGAATGAAAAAGTTGCTTAAAGTTGCAAATCAACTCCTTGCCAACCATATTTTTTATTGTGAGCTGAAAGGTGTTGTCGACCTGTGGCCGCACTCGTCACCATGCGGCCCACAGCTAATTTGTGTTCAAGGCTGTTGAACATTCTTTCCACTTCTTAGCGATGTGCTGTGCGTTATTTACTGTGAACTAAAACGAAACGCAAGCCTCAGCATGTACAAGTCTCTGAATTCTAAGGGACGGCTAAAGGTGCATTTCTCTGGAACGGAAGATGTTAAGCCCTTTCAGTTATATTTTTAAAAAAATATTTGCAGGTGTTCAATTTCCGATTAGCGAGAAGTTGTGCTTGGAGGACATATATGACAGGCGGACAGGCAAGCCGAGGGCTGAGGTGCTCAAAGAGCATTTCTTTAAAGAGGGTCGCATACAAGAAGAGGTATTCTTCTTGCTGAATTCATCGTAAATTGTCTTGTTTTTTGCATATACATATTACTTTAAACGTTTCTCTTAGAATATTGGATTTGAGGTTGAATCATATTGGATATGAGGTTGAACCAAAACAGGTTGAATCGCTTTCATCTGATGTTTTGGAGTGGTCGAGGAGATGTAATAATTTCTCCATACCTTTTTTCCCAACATGGGGGCGGATGTAATGAACGGTGTGATCGTGGGTTTTTTTGGCTGCTGGTGTCATCGTGACCAGAAGCTGAGGCTGCTTTTATAGTGCGCTTCTTCATTCTTTCCTAAAATTTTCCCTCATTGGCATATAGTTGTTTTCACCGACGTTAACCAGCTCTGCTGTAGTTATGAGTTGATTTCGTCGATGTGTTTTCCTCTTAAAACATTCAGAGACCAAACTGTAAGGCCGCAGCCATTGCAATTTATAATGCTTATCTTTGAACAAAGAGTAAAGCTTGTAAATGTGGGTAGAACTTGGGAAGTTGTTATCTTGTTTAGCAATTTAAGTATTTGTAGGTAGCAGTAAGAATTATTACGGAGTGTACAGCCCTCTTTCGGCAAGAGAAGACCATGTTAGACGTGGAAGCGCCGGTCACCGTCTGTGGCGATATACATGGCCAGTTCTACGACCTTATGAAGTTGTTTGAGGTGTGTTGCAGTTCTTTTGCATATATCGCATTTGCCTATAAATGACTGTTTATCGCATTCGTTCCTGTCGATTTTAAGACAGCTTCAGTGAGAATTAAAGCTAAACTATTTCGTTGTATTGCGCTCTCTGTGTATTTTTGCAATGCGCATTTTGTTACTGTAGTTGTAAAATGTACCTGTTTCTTCGATTGATTCACAAGGAAGCCGATGAACCTAAGAAGGTCAGACTGAACTGATCTCTTCGAAATTCTTTCGCCACTGTCTTTTTATTTTTGATCAACTCAACTCACATTTACTGAACTTTTGTAGGTTTAATGGTGCTAAGAAGTTTTTATACACATTGGTGCAATTGATCGATTACGAGGAAAGCGCAATGTTTATCTGAAAGCAAACATTCGAGTACAATCGAAGAAATTTTTCAGTCAAACTTCAGCACATTCATTGCTCAGAGGTTTTATTGACCAATTAAGCAATAAAACCAATGTAATTTGTTGCTTTGAGAAAAAAGCTTGATGTAAATGAGTAACCATGGAAGAGCGTTATTAGCTTATAGGTTGGCGGACCGCCCGCGTCGACGAAGTATCTGTTCTTGGGCGATTACGTTGATCGGGGGTACTTTTCCATTGAATGCGTTCTCTATTTGTGGGCGCTTAAAATCTGTTATCCGACGACCTTGTTCTTATTACGTGGCAATCATGAGTGCCGCCACCTTACCGAGTATTTTACATTTAAACAGGAGTGTTAGTTGCTTTTTTTCTACTTCTCTTTTTATGAATTTTTCGTTAAGATACCTTTTAATCAAATAGTGCTTGCAAGGATATCTTTAGGCTGAATAGCAGTGTTTTTTCCTCATTTCTTCTTTCAGAAGTTTTATTTATATATTTATTCGTTTATTTATTTGCTTATTTGTTTGTTTGTTTGTTTATTTATTTATTCATTTATTTCAACGCTTTGAGGTGGGGAAGTGCATCTGTGAACATGAACAGCAAAAAAGGAGTAAAGCATACGCAAAGCAACAACTCGAGTTAATAGACAAAAATGAGGGAATAATTTTTAGATTTGTTTTCTGAATTTTCTATTCGCGTTTCTCCGAAACATAAATTTCTTTGTTTTTGTTTTTGTTTTTTTTTTTCTTGAATTTTATTGTGACGATGCTGATTGCTGCTCTGAAATGCAATATGCCCTAATTGTGTTGTGCTGTTCACTACGTTGTGCCAGTATTAGTGTTGCCTTGGAATCATTTGTAGCCCACAATTCCTCAGAGATATGGCCTAGAAGGTTGCCACACTCCAACACCCATCAAGCACTAATTCACTTTCGAAGCAGTGGTCCTGTACTCTAAGCAGGCATATTATATACAATTTCAGGTAAAATCAAGTACTCGGAGAAGGTATACGATGTGTGTATGGAGTCATTCGATGCATTACCACTAGCCGCGTTGATGAACCAGCAGTTTCTCTGTGTTCATGGTGGTCTATCGCCCGAAATCCACACGTTGGATGATATCAAGAAGGTTTGTCTCACTCATATTGGGAAAACAAACGTTTTTACGCGATACATAAGACTTTTGTATTCGAATACTTCATTCTGTGATAAGTTTGTGGTTCATGATCAGGATATTGTTTCATCGGGGTGGGATGTGGGTGATTTTTTAGCCGACGTTCTCATAATCTTGAGGTGTTGATGCGTAAATAGATGCTGCTGAGCGCTTTAACACGATAGAAGCCGAATGCCCCAGAAGACACCTCCATTCCTTAGACAATACACTTAAACACGACTAAACTAGGATTTTCTTTTTTGCTTTCTGAAAACGTATCTCGCGTAAGCAAGTATTCTTTGCAATATGGATGCACCTTATTTTTTCGAGCTCTGGATATGCAGTACCAATAAGTTCGCCTTGTTGGCAGTGTGATACTGTTGTTGGGTTGTTAGGACATTCAATCATAAATAGAGAAACAATGCAGTTGGTGCGCGAATTCACTGCTGAGGTTGCATGAACTGAAGAGTGAACGTTGACTTCGTTCCATGTTTAGTTGTGGCTTTGAAATGAAGGTTTTAATAGAATTCACGATGCGCTTATTTCAGTTGGATCGATTCAAAGAGCCGCCGGCTTTCGGTCCGATGTGTGACCTTCTTTGGTCGGATCCCCTGGAGGATTTCGGTAACGAACGGAATTCGGAGCAGTTTTCTCATAATTCTGTTCGCGGATGCTCATATTTTTACAGGTTGGTTGTTGTTTGCAAATATAAAGACACGAATTATATTATCCAGAATTTGGAGGTTGGAAGTGATTCTGCGAAAGCTTTTGATTTTGCTGTTATTTTGCTCACTATTCCAGTGTCAAGCTGCCTACCTGTTCTGAGACCAAAATTTAAAAACCGTACAGAGGTGGCATTTTGCTTTAATGATGTGCACTTAGGGGGATCTTTTGTCCAACTGTGAGCATCTAAGACAGTCTTTCTTTATTGTGTGGAATCTAATTGTTGTGTAAGTGGGAGGTTGTTGCTGAAAGGTGCCTAGCGTGCAGTGATCCATTTTTTAGTAGAAGGGGTTGTTTAACAAGTGATGTGAAAGTTGTTCAACTCTACCTTGACCCACCGTTGAAGCATTTCGTTCATTGTTGCGTTGCTGTCATAGGAAAAGAGTTAATGGCCAACTTCTTAATACAGTTTCATCCGAAAAACAAGCAAACAAGTAATGTCTCGGAAAGGTGATGCAGTTAGAGATAACGTGAAATGCTTAGGATATACGACGCTTCCTCTGAGTTGATGACCGTTTTCTTTCAGCTATGCAGCGTGTTGTGACTTCCTTCAGCACAACAACCTCCTGTCCATTATTCGTGCTCATGAAGCCCAAGACGCCGGGTTTGTTCTTCCTTTATTATACACTCATTTTTCTTCATATTTGCATAATCGTTTGCGTCATTCAGCGCATTTGTCTAATAGAAATATTTTGGCAAACGTTTGTAAAGATATATAGGTGTTGGCATAAATGTTCATTCTAGATTAGTGAATGGGGTTTTTCTCTTAAAACACAACTAACTGTTAGGCATCTAGCGACCTTTTGACGAATCCCCTCTAGATATTTATCTCAGATTTTTTGTTTTTTGATGAAGTGCATTCTGATACTTTCACACTCCTCTAAGAAACTAACGGTTGAAGGACAGCCAACTCTCTAAAAAGGTTCCAGTAAATATTGTTTTCAGAGGTTTTTAAAGTTGCTGCTTCATTTTAAGGTTCATTTTCTCAGAATTGTTGTCTGTGAAGTTTTTTAAGTTAACTTATGCAGGTCATCTAAGCCATTAGATTATCATGCTTATTGAGAAATTTGATGCTGTCAATATCCTCTCAAAATATCTTACTTCAGGTACCGTATGTATCGAAAGTCCCAAGCAACTGGGTTCCCCTCTCTGATCACGATATTTAGCGCACCCAATTACTTAGATGTATATAACAACAAAGGTATGTTAGTATTTCCATTCCTTTTTTTCACAGATTGCTTCATCTTACAGATGCGATTGCGGCAGAAGTCGGAAACTTTTTGCAGAAATCTGACATCGAATCTTTATATGTTACCGCTATAGATTTGTTTATTTGCGGTATCATTACTGTGTCCGTAGTAGTAGAGCAATAAGTCCAGCTTGTTGGGAGGAGGTATGGATAGAACGAGGCGTAACTGATGAACCAAATATTCTTTATTTCCCGCTGGAAAGGGAGAGGATGTGAAAGCGACGCCCCTATTATAGAGTAAACGCTTGACTGATGGAGTTCAAGTTGACGCTTAACACATCTCAGGTTTATGGGGAGCTAGTTTGGCACTCATCCACTACCTCTTCTTTCTATCTCCCTCCCCCACCCATCCCAGTCCTTTCTTGAAAGGCAGGTACTGTCGGATTGATTAGTACCGTGCTATATACTTGGTAGAATGCATCCCAAGAAATGGGTCTTCTTTGTTATAAAACTATTCTTCTTCCGACCTTTCCAGTGCTTTTTTAGGTTAGCACCTTTGCACCATTGTGAACGTATAGTGAGGGCGTTGTTACATACAACGTTTTACGATAAGCGATTTCTGGTTGAGAAATGTAGGTCGGTGGAGATCAAAGTTTTCATGAAGGCTATCCGATGGCCCTAAATTTTGCTAGAAATCAAAAGGATTTTCAGCAGGGTGAATGTAGAAACTCTCTCGACAAGTCGGGCGTGGGAGTTTCCAAGTACGAAAATATGAAATGTGGGTGGTCTTCACTGCGATCACAATCCCGCAGGAATCGTAGAAGTGAGGGAGAGTGGAGCGGGGAAGGAGAAAGAGATCGTTTCATGACTTATATTTCATGCTTTTCTTGCGCAGAATGTGACAATTTGTCGCAGTTATTAGAAGCACCTTCGATAGTGGATTGTCTGCACAACGTCCATGTTGTCGTCTGGGAATGTTTGGGTTTCATTCAGTGCTAGCATTTCAGAGGCTGTTTTCTCTATGCAAGATTTTGTGTTCAGATAATTTAGATGTTTATGATAGTGGTAGAGGACGTTAGTGCACTACTTCTTGAGCAGCATTGAAGTCTGAAAAATTCTACCTTCGTTTTGCAGGAGAGAAGCCCTATATTCAAGAGGGAATTGAAAAGGGAGAGGAAAGGAGGTTCGCAAGCGCTCTTTCTGTCCGTAATGAAGTATTCTTATAAGGGATGCCGGTACTGCATGTGATTATGCGAGATTCCACCGTTTTTACTGCAGCATTTGGAGGGATTCTTTAATAGCGCTCCGCTGCACTCTATGGAAAGTAAACTTGCGGATTGTTGAGATATAAATGAGATATAAATTTCATTATTGTTGCTGTCATTATAATTACAGTAATAATTATTATAATCTTTATTTTCGTTGCAATTATTAGTGCTGTTATTGATCACTGTAGTCCGTCCGGTATCTCTCGAAGAGCAATTTCACTTGATGCTCGGCTACATATTCTAACAAATACGATGCCTTGAATTTTTACCTCTGTTTTATAGGCCACTTTTTTGAGAAGTGCATGAAACAAAATTGTCTTTTTATGTAATTGAAACTGTAAAATGCGATTAATTTCATTTTCGTTTTAGCGGCGATATTAAAATACGAAAACAATGTGATGAATATTCGGCAATTCAACTGCTCGCCTCATCCGTATTGGTTGCCAAACTTTATGGATGTTTTCACCTGGTCGTTACCATTCGTTGGCGAAAAAGGTTTCCATCATTTCTTTGTTATTCCGTTTACAACCTTCACATTTCAAAAAATATGCGTATTTCTGATGCTAATGAAAGATTAGCTTCGATAGTGAGACAAAGTATGGTACTATTTTTCGAGTAGGGAACTCTTTTTTCACTTTGATTACCTGAATCTATTAAAGCTTTTATCGACGACAAGCGCGATTGTTTTTAATAAACGTTTTCTTAGTCTGATCGTTGATTAGCTGGATTGTTTAGCTGAGTGACCTGGTGGAATCGGTTTTTATATTTGTCTTGAATATTCGTTCAAGGTGTACTAGTCTATACAACTAAAATAAATGGCTTTTTTAAAAACCTGGTTATTGCTTTCTTATGAATTGGAGCTTTTTTACCCGAGTGATGGTGGGACTGCTGTTTTGCTGTTATCAGCGTATAATCTCGTTGCTGAGGTTTATTGAGAGCGTTGTTTGTTTTGAACGTCAAGTGCAGTAATTTCTGAGTGTGTATTCAAGGTTGATGTGATTGCGAATATTGCAGTGACAGAGATGCTAGTCCACATTCTTAATATATGCTCGGATGACGAATTAATGGCTGATTCGGACGATACGTTTGAAGGTATCTTTTTATTCGTTCTCTTGCATGTTATAAGTGTCTACTTCTTCATCTTCAATATTTTCCTGTACGCATCTATTCACTTCAATACAACAAAAGGGATTACTTCCGAATACCCTCTTGTTGGGTTTATGTCTTTGGAAGACACCTCCTGTGACTGAATGCTTCACCATTAATGATTGTTGATGGTAGTTGGATATATGCGATGAGCTTTGCTATTGGTTGCAGGTGTATTTTGTCACGTCTCTTATGTAATATTAAAAGTAGGAATTATTTAGCCTGAGCAATCTCATTGATACAGCAGGCAGTGTGCAGAACTACGATAGTCTGTCCGTTTTTTCAAGATACGCCTGACAGGACATGCAGCAGTGTTCAATTACATTTGTTGAAGTTGGCTGCAAGTTACATTTGCCGACCGATCGAACTATTTTAGTCGTTGATGATAAAATACAATTTTTTCTAAGTGAACACGCAGTACTGAGTTTGAGAATGCAATCCCTTTTTTACGGGCTGAAATATTCCTGGGTTGTAATGAAATTCATTTCCAGATGGTTCCATTTTGCTGATAATTGAGTGCGAGGATGAACTTTTCTCAAGACATATAATGATTTTCTATGGAGTTTCTGTGAATCCTTAGGATCTAATTTGAGCCGTGAAATTTTGCATTTACAATGTAATAAAAGAAATTTCCTTTTTCTTCCTGCCAGGATAATATTACAACATTTATTGATCCATATTTCACCTCGATTACAGGTTTTCATTTCTACTTCCGTCTATCGTTTTTGCTTTTATTGAAATTCAATGAAAAGTTTTGAAAAACTGAGTGTTCAGTAAAGTCAACAAATGTAAGAGGCACATGTTTGTCGCAGCCATCATTCGAAGAATCACTGCATCCTCCAAATTCTTCTTGATGATTATAGGCGATCCTCATTTCATTACTAGTCTTTCGGCTTCCAAGCTATTTTTAGAGCTGTTGCTGTAACACCTGCGAAGGTGGTTGGCGAACCGAAGTATTAGCGAACGAAACGGTATTCCAAGATACCGTCGAGCCTATTTCTAAAAATAAAAATGGTTGCAGCATACAACTGCATTTCGTCAACTATTTCCCATACTCACACATAGATGTCACTACCGTGTAGGGATGTGGATTGTTCGATTTCGCTGGAACATAGGTATCTAAGGGTATTTCTGCTGAAAATTCAACAAAGCAATTGCTTATCCGGGGAAACTTTTGGAGTTTTATTGATTCACCCAAAAGACCGAATTTTCAGCATCTTCCATGAAATTTACGGACGCGTCGAAATTTTTCTGGGAAAGCAACTTATTGTTTGATTGATTGAAGCTTAAAAACAACTCTTAGATTTCCAGTTTTTAGCGAATCAAACACCTCACAAAAAACTAATGGCTTTTGATTGTGAACGAATTTGAAATATTCCACAATATTTTCGTGAGAGTTTTTGGAAAACTTGACTCATAAAAATTTGCGTTTAGTAAATCTGCCACATTTTTTGCGTTTTTTAGCCGTTTAGTTCGCAAAAGGGCTTTAAGTACTATACAAGTTAAGGGGCCGACACACTCAGTTTATGTTCGAAAGAAACGTTTGTAGTTGAAGCATATTGATCAGCTAATGAGCTCCTGCATAGAGTATCGTTTAGTTGCTATGTGGTTTTTTTTTTCTTTTGCCAGTTGGGTGTAGTTTAGCATCTTATTTGAGGTACTATTACATAGCAATGCTTCCTTTTCTAAGTGAATTTCCCGTTTTTTTCGATGGGAAGTGATTTATCGGATGGCGTTACGAAACTGCAATCTAATCTTCCTATTGACATTAGCCTTTAAATTGAGATTAGGAAAGTTGAAGCCTAATTCACTGCACTGAACCTTGCGGGGAGTATAGCATTGATTCGTTATTTGCACATTAAGTCTTGATTGATTCTTGATCAACCAGCTATCATGATCTATCGATAAAATTCATGTTACTTTCCTAATTTGTCGGCTCTCCTTCTCGGCTGACTCATTCCATTCGTTCGTCCCAACACCTTTCTTATTTGTTCGATGCTCACTTCTGTTGACTTTCTACTTTTTTTTTTTTTTTTGATACTCTTCTCTCATTTATGTGTATTTCATCTTACAAATGCTCTCAGTTTCAGCATACGTCTATTTTCTTTCTGGATGGTTCGTATCGCATTTTGGGATTGTTAGATGCATTCGACGTTTTTTCACTTCCAATTCATTGGCGCTAATACAAGCGAAAAAAAAGCAATAACAGTAGCATGATTGCAACTGGCAATATATAAATGCTGCATAAATGAATTAGAATGGCGTTATCGTTTATCATTGCTCGGCTTTAATGTGGGATAAGCGCTTTTATGCAGCCAAGTATATGCGCGCAAACCGAGCATACCCTGGTCATCTACTGACTGCACCAACAATAGTTATGAACAAGACGAAAAAACCACATCTCCAATAACTAATAGCTGCCACCCTTATTCTCAATAAGGTTGCTGCATTCGGCAGTAATTAAAAACTATCGCATATTGCATAAAAAATAAATGCGGCAAATAAAGAGAAATATAAATAGAATCAAAAACCAATATAGAAAATAAAAGAACGATGAGGGGGAAAAAGAAATTAGATGAGTAGAAGAAAATCTAAAATCTCATTGCTATTCACTGTAGAGAAATAAAATCAACTGTGAAGCAAGCCACTAATAGCCATTTCTTCAGGAGAACGTTTGTTTTGTTTGTTTGTTTGAACTGACATGCTGGCGAAAATTTGTTCTGAAGATTGCATAGACGATTTGGATCGTCTAAGGGAAAAGCTCATGATTGCTGTTTTATTGGAGAGGCAGCTTTTATTTAATTATCATAAACTATCTGTTTACAGTAGGTGAGGTATCAGTTTTGCGCAGGCTTTACTGCTTTGTGTTTGCGTCTGTTTTAAATTTTTGATAGCTCTCTATAAGCATTAAAGCGATTAATAAAGCCAAAATGTTTTTCTTTTCCTCTATATTCGTTTGGTTTCTTACTTTCTGTTTTCTTCGGCACCAAGGGCACAACATTAACTGATTTCCAGTTTTATCGTCGGTGCAATCATTTTTGAGTGCTAAGCTTAATGTTGCCCATTTGGTTGATAAAGGTGATGATAAACATTGGAACTTATGCTGCACCTTTGCATTTCTAATTTCACCTTTCCTTTAAAATGTTTCTCTTGCATTTCCTCTTACATTATTAGCATCGTCTTCTTTGTTTGTAATGGTGATTCGCTAATTGGCTGTCATACTCTTGCAATATCTGCACCACTAAAAACATTCTTGAATTGAACTGAGGGAAGGCAATTTCCGTTCATGCATTTGAATGCACACGCGCATCATGTTTTCGTCTCGCTTACGTCATTTGTGAAATGCGTTGTTGAATCTCGGCTATGCACTCATCGATGTTTGATTCACTAATGCTTCATGGATGCCAGTGACAGTCACTGCCAAGCTATCGAAAATTCAAAAACAGATTACCTAATGGGAAGCACTTATGGAAACTTTGCGTCTGTACTTAATCTCATCGAAAATTTCCTTGAGGTGACATATTCTTGAAAATGTTGCACTCGGTGTAGCAAAGTTACCTTATAAAGCTTTATTCACATACTCAAACTTTCAAAATACGCCTATTTCTAGTAAATGATAAACAAATTCTTTTTCTTTTTGACTTAAGGTTTGATTCTCAAATAATGCGCATGTGAGCTTGCAAAATTTGACTACTTTGTAATTGAAATCGAACTTCAGTACAGCGTCGAATGAGATTGAATGTAAATAGTACCGGTGAGAAAGTAAGTGGAAGTGTACTTCGTTATCATCGAAAAGTTTCGACACTGTGTGATGTATGAAAATTACCGTTCGCTTCTCATCTTGGAACAGAAAACTACTACCTGAATAGGAAACGCCCTACAAATAGGTTGCAAGTGGTATACTTTGTGAACGGCTCGCATGGTATAGCGAAGAATGCATTATGCACCACTAATATGTTGTCTTTTCATGTGATCTCTCAGGTGGCGAAGGTGAGTCCGTGTTCGCTGCTTTCTGTATTTTATTTTGTTCATTTTTTTCTCTCATTTTTTTAAATCTTGAGCCGATGTGTTTTCTCACTATTGTAAATGCATTTCCCCACTTTTGCACTTATACAGCACTTATTATGCGCCTTAGATGCTTTTCCGAAGAAAGTACCATCTTTCTTGGTAACACTCTTTCAGAAGTTAAGATTGTTTAGCGAGTTTTTTAGAGGGTATTTTTCTTTCTTGCAGACCTCTTTTTCTACTCTTCAAAAAATTTGCGTCGCGATGAAGAGTTTTTGTTCTGCTTTCGTAAACGGCGTTCTCACCGATTAGAGTACATCACATACTCATCAAGTCGATATCTCTATGTGAAACTTTCTAACTGATTAGAGGTGGGAAAATGTTTACTTACGAGATTTGTTTTGTATGAATAAAATGCAGAAACCAGAGCTTTCTACTAACGCTTTCTTCTATGATAGGTGACTATTGATCTGTTGATAGACGAAATTATTGAGGAATTTTTCTTCTTTATCGAATATCTGAAAATGTAGTTGTGAGGGAACAATGCACATTATTTGCATGATCTAGTTGAGTCGATTTGTCGTATTCATTTCCTGTTTTTGCTTCTTCTTCTTCAGCCAGTGGTGTTTTGCTGTCGTTCTTTTTTTTTTCTGGAGCTTTTTATTTGCTAGCTCTTTCTTTTCGCATTGCATTATGCAAGTTTTGGCTTCATCTCACTACAGATAATGTATTTCAGACGCACCCATAATAAAGGTGCACCTTTTGTGGCACTGCTGTTTATTAAAATTATGCGCACGTTTATATGTAAGGTTGTTGTAAACGAAGTGCTTATTCTCTGTGGGAAACTTTGGTATGTGAGGTGAACAATGTTAAAAGCTTAGCTGCCTATGAAGCGATAAATGTTGATTTGTTTATGAAATGAGCCGCCAATTTATTTAAAGTATTTGAGAATTTTCTCGTTAGCTCAGCGGAATCATATTATACAGTTTTGGCGAATTGCTCATAATACAGTTTTCGACTGCACTCTTTCGCCATCTTTACCTGAAATTATGCAAAGAGATATTCGATGAGAGAAGAGGGAGAGGGGAAATGCTGCTTCAAACTTACTACCCTGAAAATAAGTCGATTACTGCACAAAGGATGGATGCAAGATTTTTTTTTTTAGTGCTCATGAGTGCAATGGCAACTATATATGCGGCTTTGCTATTGAGCTTTGTGCACGAAAGCAGCACGATCGCATGTTTTTTCGCAGTGCACACAATGTCTTTTGGCAGCACCCTGATAAGGCACATCTCTGGGCTTTTTTTGATGAGCGGTGTTGTGTTCGTTGATTTCGTTATCATTCGCATGTTATCCTGTGAAGCGTTCAATTTAGCGTTGTGTAATAATTGCAGATCTTTTGCCTCTTTACCTAATTACCGAGGGAATTAGCTGCCCTTATATCTAACATTGGCCACCTTAATTTATGAAACTAATGATCGTAAACCATGTCCAACAAATTTACCACGTTCAGTTTTCCCTCTCATTCATTCCCTTCGTTGTTTTCACTGCCTTCCTTTGTTCGACCAATCGTTGCTTTTGAGGATATTTAACGCATTTTCCTTTTCATACCGTCTTTTTTCTTGAAAGTATAAATTTAAGAAGTCCATAAAATATTTATGAAATGCAATCATGTTTGAAATGAATGTTTGTTTTTTTTATCCTTTTTTTGGTCGAAGCATTCACTAATTCGTAGGCATCATCACGATATGCGGCATGCAGATAAATCGCTTCTTAGTTTCGAATCATATTGTTGTCTTGTTTTTTTCTTTCTTTGAAGCAGTTTTTTCGAATGCTCATGGTTTAATTGTTCTCTTCTCGTCGTGAAAATAGCTGTAGATATGAATGTGTCGACTGCTATCTGTCCGATGAAAGAACAGGGTGCTTAGGAACGTCTCCGATCACACTGATCCAATAGACAGTATTTCATTTTTTATTGTTCTCGTTTATTTTCTGGATCAGTATTAGATTCTATTCGATGAAATATCCATTCATATTTCAACGAATCAGTTTGGTAGAATATACTGCGATCCACCTGGAGTCATTGACATTGTTAGTGTTTTTCTTTGATTATTGATGAAAATCAAAAAAAAAAAAAAAAACACTACAACTTAGAGGTAACTCAGATACTTAGAAGTGATTTTGGAGTGTCAGTTGACGGTGATGTTGTTGACAGAATAGAGTGCTGAAAATTGGCAAAGAGAACTACCTCGCCAACCTCACTTTAATGTTCAACATCGTTTTCATTGATGGTCGGTATAACTTGCTTGGAAAGTGTTGCAGTTGCAGTGGAAAACTCTATTTCTGAAAAGCTGTCGATCCTTGATTGTACTACCGTTTTTTCCGAGGTGATAAAATAATTGCTAAGTGAAGCGGATGTTTGACAACTTAAAAAAAAACAAAAAACTCCATTTTTTGCTGTCACACATGAAATAGTTTTGAAAAAGTATGCCGGCAAATGTCTGCACAGTTTGCTAAGCCGCTATATGTCTTCATGAAGTTATAACGCTTCAGGATATAACAACAGTAGTTCCTAAGAAGGTAACGTTGAATTATCAAAACTTTTCTAAACACTTCAAAAGATTTTCGAGCAGCAAAAAAAAACAACTTTCCCGATTCTTTTCAATGTATTCTAGGTGAAGGAAGCATTGCAAAAAAGTTTAGGGAGTGGCAGAGAATTGCGGAAATCGCTCACTTTTGATCCTATTGTCTTTAATGCGTGACAGTCTATTATTTTAGGGTTTTTTTTCTTTTTTTTTTTGCAAAATTCGGTATATTTATCGCAAACATTGCGTTCAACTTTGCAAGCCATCCGACATTTCTTTGAAGAACTTAGTTATTTTTATATTTCATCTTTGAGTTTCCATTTAATGAACCTTTCAGTAGAATCGAACGAATAGTCGGTGTGTTGTTGTCGTCGTTGTTTCGCATCGATGTTTGAAATTAAAGAAGTGATCTGAATTGATCGTTTGATGTGTTGCAATTTTCATCGGCGTTGTCGCTGTTTGCTGCTCGCAACCGCCCTCGTTCCATTCCCAAACATCGACGCGTTTAGTGGATTAATGTATCCCATTTTTATAGTGGTGTCCACTTTTTGCTGCTTTCTGTCCATCTAGTTCCATAAGGCGTATTTGCGCTTCTTCTTTGTCAGGTCGCGCTTTTAACTTTTTTGTCACGTCCCCGATGTTGCGCTTCTAAACTGCACTTTTTAAGAGAGGTTTGTTGCATTTTGTGCATTTGTCGTTTTTTTTTTTTTTTTGTCAATGAGCCGAAGTCATTGATACGTTGCGGTGTTGTGGTGAATTTGCCTAGTTATCGGCGACAGCTTTGAGGGAGACATGTTCTGAGGACATTTTTCTTGACTTCTGTCCTTACGCGCACTCATTGCAGGTGGTGTTCCGTCAGCACGTAAAGAAGTGATTCGGCACAAAATACGCGCTATCGGCAAAATGGCCCGTACATTCGCCGTGCTCAGGTAAACTATTTCTTCAGCTTTTCGGCTTTAAACAGGCAACATAAACAAGTAGACGAATGAGATGGAGTCATATAAAACCGAAATATGCGGTGGGGAGGGGGCAAATGTAGAAGATGAACTGAACGAGCGGTTAAACCAGCTCATATTTAATCTCGCAATGCAGCCTCCACTTGCGATCCATCTAACCGGCGTTTATTAACGGGTTGAGTTGGACTAACCAGCTTTCTGTCCCGCATGGTCGTTCTTTTTTAGTTTCGTTTCCGTTGTAGATTAGATAGCTGCATCATTGTACTACACTCTCTTCGATACGTATATAAGATGCTGTATGTACCTCCACGCATCTCGGGAATTCTGTTCCCTACGCTTGTTTGCTGCCTTCATTAGGCACCATGAATTGCACTTAAATCCTCAAACGTCATACGTGTTTACATAAAGAGATGGCCTCTAAGTTTTCGAGCAATTTGTTGGCCTTCTTAGTTCTCCTTCAAACGCTTAGCAGTTATCAGGGAACAGAATTTTGTTCTTGCAAGCATTTTCGAATTCTTCAATTAAAACGCAGAAATTATTTGTTCTTTATCAAATTCGGTTTATGTTGTTGCCGTTGTTGTTCTTATCTAAAATTCGGTTTATTGAATGCGCTAGCTAGAGATGAAAAGGCAGAAGTCTGTTGGCAGAAGTTTTCTTCTGCTCTACTTCAGTTGTTTGAAGACATCTTTTAAAACGCTTGACTCCTCTAAGATTATGTGAGGCATATTTTTCGAGTCGTCCTGCGGGTGCTTTCATCCCTTTTCTAGGGTACGTGGCCAATGGTCTGCAGATATTTGGAGGTGTAGATTCCTTGCGTCGTGAAAGCCATGGGGCTCAGAAATGGAGTAGGTTATTGTGTGCAAAATCATTGGTAGCCACTGAAGCGGTTCCATTGGAACAGCATAATATAGCTGTGTTTGTTTTCCCCTGCCTATGCAGAATAAGTGAGAAGAGGACATAGGATACAGTGAGGAATATTTTTAAAAGATATAAAGAAGGGAATAGTCGGTAGGCAGGTTAGATTTTACCATGCCGACTACTGCTTACGGCTAATACCTTCCATTTTTGAATTCTTACAAGCTATAGCCATATATCGTGGCATTCTCAACGGTCTCCGGCGTGTTAGATTAAGCAGTGTGATGACAACTTTGCCCCTTGCACCTTTTTCTTGACATGCGTAAAATCGTAATGCAATCAAACATTATGGGCTGTTACTTTGTAACAATAAAGAAAGTAGAACATGATTCGCATATCAAGAGTATTGCTGTGAGGGTACGAAATTAGTTGCATGTTCATATGTATGCATAGTTAATTCTTCATAGTAGACAATCTTAATTATTTATCGAGATTTTTTGATCTTTAATTGCACATTTTGTATATTTAGTTTTACCATTCTGTTGGAAAGTTTTTCGCGAAGAAAGTTGATTGCGACGACCATATGTGAGCTAAAGATTTAGTAAAATTCAGTGAACACACTCGCTGTTCACATTTCTGAATGGAAGGGCATAATCCAGTTGCTAGTATTCCGTTGTTTTATGTGACAAAATTCACCTCAAAAAGCTTTTGACAGGAACCTCATCTATGCTCAGTTAGGATAATTTTTTCGGTATCCGTTTTCAAATTATGGCCAATCGGTGGCGTTTGTCAGGCCTCCGCTATTCCATTCCACCAGATGTTGGCCACTTTCATGGATTGAGATCGACGTCATATTCTGTTGAAAAGTTCAGGCTAAGAAGAGGTCCTTAGTTTGAGATGGCGACTTTTCTAGGTGTTCCTTATTGATAGACAGATCATTTCAAACGAAGAAAAATATGAACTATTGAGCAGTTTGATTACGTCAGCCACCTTTATCCACGTATGCAATTAGTAAAGCGATCGATCCACTAAACGAGCGTGAAATTTCTTCACATCGTATCAAAGATGAAGTGCTCGTTGATTCGAATGTTGGTTGTTCCATTGATGTGGTGTGCGCTTTCTGATATCGGCTAAGTGGGTGGAGCTTATCGAAGTGAATGGCAATTTTTGGCGTTTCCCTTTGTGCGCGCGATGAATAATATGTGGTAACATTTATAGTCTCATTTAGCGACTTTCAGTTGACTCGGCTAACTTTTATTCGTTTGCATGTGCCTGTTGTTTTGATTTTTCAGGGAGGAAAGTGAGTCCGTCTTGCAACTCAAAGGACTCACCCCAACCGGAAATTTACCACTATTCACGCTACAGGAAGGCCGTCGCGGTATTCAAGAGGGTACTTTTTCACAGTTATTCCATTCACCTTTCAGTTTTCGTGTTTTTTACGCTCCGAAGTGTTTTCGTCAGTGTGCATAGAGCTGAAACTTGAGATTATTTCTAGTAAACGGCATTATTTTTGCGCATTATTTCTAAAAAGTGTGTTTTGTTAAATTGAATAGAAATGTGCTATGCTGTGGAAGATATTTTCTGTCCAGTAATGAATTTTTGCTTTGGTCTGATTGCGGTGTACTATGCGTAAAAATTGTCGGCTATGCTAAAAAAGTTGACATCCTGAACATTCCGTTTTTGATCGTCGACAGCTCGATGGTAAGCTCATCGACGCGATTTTTAACCACCCAGCGGAAAATTGACCGATTTGATGCAGTCGAATTTTACACGCCATCAGCGAAGAACCAGTCCATTTAGTAATCTGTGCAAGCATTGTTTTGAACTATTGCAGCGCATTTGCTTGTGTTATGCGTGGCATTGTTTGTTGAGCTTGTTGTAGCGTTGTTGCTGTTGCTTGAATGTTCATTTGGTGTTAGTTTTAGTCGCTGCTCATTCGCTGTATACGTCATTAACTGATTCACTAACGGAGTGTACTCTTAGTGCGTTCAAGTATATACTGCGTTGCGAGGCTTCGTTTTTACCTCTTTGGCGACGTCCATAGGTGTACGTTTAAGGACCGGAGTGGTCAAGTTTCTTTGATGGTCAAAATTTATCAAGCCATAGATCAAGTGGTCACTGAGCAAAGCAGACGGCTTTCAAAAAAAGTCGCTGAAAACTGTGGAGGAGGTTGAACTTAAAGAAACGATTAAATCGTTAGTATTAGTTATCGCTAATTAAACCTGAGGACAGAAGAAAATAGTGATATATCAGTGCGGCAGGTGGGTCCATGGAAGGCGCCGTTTTCTCGCTTGCCAGACTAGGCAGCAAAGCCCCCGAAAATACTCTTTTTTTGCGCTAGTAGTCGTATTCATTGAAGCACATTGATGCATATTACCATTTCCTGGCCGTTCATGGAAATCTGTTTACATACGTTCATTATCCACTTTTTTATTGTTGTAAGTTTGGTAACCAAACGTGTTTCCACAGTTTTCGCGTTCTCCTATTTCTAGTAGAGATTAATGAATTTCGGTCTTCAGTTCCTTGTTCTTGAGGTGAAATATTTAGGCGCAGTTTTCTGGAAACATAGTTAAGTCTAACAGTTGAAGTAGGGTCATGTCTAGTCCGGTAATCGAGAGGTAATGGCAATATAAACATTTCATGAGCGCAGCTAGTCGTAACGCTTGAGCAAGAGCAGTGTTGGTTGTTCTTATTCATGTAAGAGGTTCCATACTACGAATAGTTTCGTTTGAAAAATGTTGTTCGTTTGGCGTTTCACACAGTTGAGGTTGGTCTTGAAAAGCACTCGTAATGATTTGTTCTCTCACTTGATGTGTGGGCTCGTGCGCTGAAATGTCTCCTCGTTCTTACTTTACAATGTAGGCGTGAGAGCGAGACAGTGCTGCAGTTGAAAGGTCTCAACCCTGGTGGAAAACTTCCGCTTGGAGTGCTAGCGGGTGGAAAGCCGGCTCTCGAAGAATGTAAGTTCACCACCTATGCTTCGATTTCTTGTTTCTTTTGGTACATTCTCTAAGTTTTAGTTCATCGTCTTCCCATTTTCCTTTTTAAAATTCTCTGTTCTATCCACTTAATGGTTCTTCTCACCTGCTTTCGTTGGGAAGTTTTTTTGGCTACATTCGGGGAGTATTTCAAAGCAGGTAGGGAGGTGCATGATAAAGCCTACAGGAATGGCAGTCGTCGTTCACCTTATTTTTATCTGCCTAATTTTTGTTCAATGGATTCTGTTTGCACTTTGGTGTTACAAAGCTTTATTCGTCATTGAGATTTGAGACCGGAAATTAGTTGTTTTGTGTGCATTTATTGTTGCGTTAGATTCTCAATAGTGGAATCGATATTCTAGGGCATGGTGGATAGTTGAAGTCACATGCATCTGTCGTGAAGAGAAAGATGCTCGTTCCTAGTTTATTGCAGTCATCCTTTCATGCGCAAATTACATGTTTATTCCTGAAAGAATTGAAGTTAGATTATTGTTTAAACTCCGGTTGCTTTTCGATTAGTCATTCCCTTTAGAACTTGTTTTTGCACCAATTTTAGAGTCGGTCATTTGTTGGCAATTAATGGTTTAACTCTGACTGCTCAAATTTTATTTCAAAGTTTTTGGAGGAAATTGCCTCGAGGTAAATATGGGATATTTCACTGCGACGCCACATTTATCTCCCTCTAAGAATCCTCTGTGAGAGTCGCAACACAAAATGTTGCATTTATGAGATGTTAACGGCTGTTTACTATGTAGAAGTTGAACTTCTTTTCAGGTTAATCTTGAAAAGTAAGTATTCACTGTCTGCATTCTTATAGCTTAACGGTTTCAGTGAATTGTCCATCGTATGCCTTTGACATGTCCTCATCCATAATTGCTTTGCATTTTTCACATCATATAATAACAACTTCGGAGCGTAGGAAATGCGATCATTTTACATTTGTTCTATTATAATGTGTTTTACATCGCTATTTAGGAAATACTTAACTCATTCTTATAGAGGACACTTA
The DNA here is from genome assembly GCA_037389465.1 of Baylisascaris procyonis. Classification (NCBI taxonomy): domain Eukaryota; kingdom Metazoa; phylum Nematoda; class Chromadorea; order Rhabditida; family Ascarididae; genus Baylisascaris; species Baylisascaris procyonis. The sequence goes on from JAZARR010000159.1 coordinate 1,319,723, forward strand.
TTGTTTGTTCTATGCCGATCTGGAAGAAGGCTAATTTTTTTGTCGAAGAGAAGATCGGTCGTCGTTTCGAATATCAATGATAATTTTTCCTCTAGAATAATTGCATCCTAAAAATGAGCTGTTCAGAAGTAACAACAGCTGCTTCATTGAGCCACCGTATTACATCGAATAGAACCTCATTTCAAAATAGAGTCCTTCTACGAAAATGCTGTGAAAAATAAAACCTGCTGTCAGATTTGATTCCCAAGGTTACGATGCATTTTGCAATGGGTTTTTCGTTGAGAAAGTAATCAAGACATTCGTTTATCTCTGTCAGTGAAAGCAGCTCGTTCTGGACGCCTAGCGAAAGTGGAGCGTAAGGGCTTTGCCCGAGGAAACACAGTGGTCGAAGATGTTGTGTTTTTTGGTACGGAAATTTAATGAGAGAGGAAACAAGTGATAAAGAGGTCGCTTTCAGCGTTGTCCGGTCTGGAGCCGGGTCATCGAATCCAGTCGTTTGATGAGGCAAAGCGACTAGATAAAATCAACGAGCGGATGCCGCCTACGATGAACACGCCACCTGCGCAGTCACCATCAACAAGTCCGTCGTCGCGAAGGGCCACAAACAGTACGAAAAGCTAAAAGCGCTTCTGCTGCTGCTGCAGCACTCACTACGCCACGTTGTACACTTGTAATGCTTGTGTTCACGTGAGGGTGCCAGCGATATCCGTAAACGACGTACGTGTCTATGTGGAAGGTTCATTTCGTGTGCCAGGCTGAGGCGAACGCTCGGCGAAGCTCAACGTGGCGACAAGCACGCGCACTCGTTTCGAACCGTTCTCACAATACTTGTTCACTGTTTTGCCAACGTTTCGCTTTTTGTTGACTCCTTGTGAATGTGGATTGTTAGTGCTACTACGAATCGTGTCTCCGCTGTTTTCGCGAGCATTCATTTCTCTGCTCTTCGCTTTCTTTCGCTTCGTTATGCAATTAGCTCTCTGAAAAGCGTTGTGCAGTTAATTATTGCGTGAAGCCGCCACTTTGCTGCCTTCCTGCTCTCATACTACTACTGTTGCTGCTGCTTTGGTCGCTGCTGTCTTAGGTTCCCATCATCATGTCGTTTGGGAAAACGACTGGGCGCGTACATGTAACGTCGGGTCACCCTTAAATGTATTTGGTTTTCAACTATTAAAGTCGTTTACGTTCAGGCAGCGGGTGAGGGAGAGGGTCCTATACACGAAATTTGTCATACAAAATGCGCGCTTCTTCTCTGGCAGTAATTGTGCGTGGCGCTGCGCATTGTACCTTTTAAAAATGAAATATCTCATGGCGATATGTGGTCGTTGATTCGCCGTAGAGAATGCTCTGATGTTTCGTTTTGCTTATTTTAGAATTAAAAGTTTAAAACGTATTACGATGTTTCATCACCTCGTCGTGAGGTGCTTGTGATGCCATACATCGGAGAGCGTGGTGCTTACATTCTGCACGATAATTTAAGATTCGCCCACTTACTATGGGCACCGCTTTAGCCTCGTCACGTGTCTGCCTCCGAGTTGACTATTTAGGCCTACTTCATTGGCGGTGTGCGGTACGCATGCTTACAGACGAGGTGGTGGTTGGTGGAAAAGCCAGCAGGTTAATCGTTTAGCAGCTCCTGTTGCCAGCCGACAGGCAGCACGTTTCTTGTGATATTTCTCTAGAGTTTGTCCCCTAAGCACTTCAAGTTGCCGACTTGCCTCTGTATGTGTTGTTTTCAGTTGTTTGATTGGTAAGGGCGTCTGCCTAGCGCGTTTGGTCGTTCAGCTCGTAGCAGCAATAGGTCATTAATTATTTCCTTGTTTCTCTTTTTTGTAATGCTGCCCAAATTTGTTGTGTTGAAGGGAATGACGGCATCATTTTTGAAGGCATCGGAGCGAATGAAGCTTTCCATCCACTGTTATGGATATAGGGAGAATCGGAGAACTGTTCTTATTGTCGAGTGGAGGAGTTCATAACTTCGCTTACGGGATAGGCATTAGCGTGCGTGATATTAGCGTGCTCGTGCCGATATTTTCGTTCGGTGTTCCAACTCGTAAGCGTTCCCTCTGCGGATATCTCTGTTTAGGGAGCGTATGGGAATCGAATCGTTTCATATCCTTCCCGGTGTATTACCCCTTTTTCCATTAAAGGTTGTCATTTGGTGACGATGTGTTTGCATGGCAAGCATTTAGTGTTGCTGACGGCAACGGATTCACCAACGAACGGGAGTGGTGGTTTTTTGTGTAAATGTTACCGGATACGACTTAAGCTTCCCGGTTTTCGTAGATGTGGTAACCAATGGATGCGCATAGTGGATAAGGAAAGAGGTATGGGAGAAACGTGTGCTAGTAGCAGAAAATTTGATTTACAGCTAAGCCAAAAGCAAACAGCTGCGAAAGAATCCGGGGCTTAAGGTAGCAGCAGCAATTATAAAAGAGCATAAGCTACGCACATCATAGTGTGCCACTAAAAAATTGCGCGGCACATGACAAGGCGAGTCGTATAGGTTGCGGGACTCGTCGCTCGCCTTCAGAAGGATTCTTTATCTTCGTGTTTTGTTGGTTTGCGTTGCTTGTCGATAGTTTGTATGGCGTAGTGCTGCTCATTTTGAGCGTCGCTTGCGCTGGGCGTTGCTTGGCTTCGCGATTTTTTGTATTGTGCTATGCTTTGATTGGCGATGCATTGCACATTTATGTTGTACCGAATAATACATCCAATTTTCAAACTACATTATACTTTTTTGTCTCCGAAATGCTTTCGTTTCTCTGTTTTTTTTTTTTAATATAATATTTTTGCTATGCGCTATTTTCAGAGTTCTGTGTCATTTCAGGCTATAAATGAGAGATTAAGGGAGAGAACGCTCTGTTTTATTGACTCAGTTTTCACGCTGTATTGTACTTTATCAGTTACGCGGAATTTTTCTTCTCATGTTTCGGTGTTGTTCTTAAAGGCGCCGTCTTAAATATAATTTCTATTCAGTGTTTGTTTTTTTTTTTTTCTATATTTTTCTCGCTAATTGTTTCTAACAAACGATTCATATGCATATGGCAATCTTAATGAAGAAAGATGGACATTTCAAGATTTTTTGTTTTTAATGCGTTACAAATTTCCGCCTCTTTGCTCTTCCAATTATCACTAAAATTGTTGCACTTTATAAGCATCCTCAAATCGAATGAACACTCATTGAGGTGGATGTGGAGGAAAAAATTTTTTTTGATTCATTTCATAGAGATAATTGCAACTCACTAATGTATTAAAAATGTGCCACATTCACTCATAGAAATGCCAACGCAATAAACGCTAACGCTAAATACTAGTAAGCATTGCAGTATGAAAGCTGCTTAACGATGCACTTTTAAGCTAAACATCATTGCGTATTACCATCACATCGCTAAGCGTACTTTTCAAGTGGAATAAATTCGTCGCAATGAACTTCACAGATGGTTATTTGATTAAGCACACGATGATGTGAACCTCAGAAGGAACGCTTGGTGATGCTTCACGCACACGATTTTTTTCTTTTGCTTGATTTTACGCTTAGACGATCTCAAAGTATGACATAATGTGGTGGTTACCGTGAATTTTAGAAGTTTTCAAGGGTGTTGAGCAATGGTGCGGGTCCCAACAGATTTCAAAGTGAATGGAAGATGAAGCAGCATCAAATTGGGACCACATTAAACTATTTGAGTTTTTAAAAATGTGGTATTGTTGGTGACGCTTTGTTTCTTATGCCCAAACTATCACGTGAGCGTTGTCATTGCGCGTAATTGAGAATCGTAAGGTATACGGTGATGGAGGTTTATGTTGATGTTTCTATTCTTTAGGCGAGAGTCATGGCTGGAAATTATTGAGAATATCTTTATGAATAAAGGCTCTAAAAGCGGAAGACTTTCGCTATCATCTAATTCAACATATTTTAAAGCTCCAGGCTTTGCGTTAACAATATATCATTTTTGAAGCACTTCGAGAGAACCAACTTTCCGACGTTACTGAATTCATAAGACTCGAAAAAGTTGGGGTTTCTCTAGTCATTTGTGATTTCTATTGGCCGGATGAGCTCCGATGCGTGCATAAATATGAAGCTCTGTTAAGCCAACCGCGCAAGCAAAGATAATGAGCACAGGATTGAAGTTTCAAACTTTTCAAATATTTACTATAAAACACTTGATCACTGTGATATGCATACATTCACTCAAAATATGTGGCATGTAAAGCTAATCTGCATAGTTCTTCATCTCAACAAAATTTCATAAATAGTGAAGAAATGATACTGCGATCTTGCTCCATTATGAGCACACTTTTCAACTCTTTGGTGGGCGTAACTATTTCGATTGAGGATGTCACGAGTTGCACCAAAAACCTCAATAAAATTGATGAACCAGTATGCCTACAAAATGAGTTTCAAGCACGTTCCACATGGGAAAGGCAGTTTAGGAGGGATGACAATGCAATACGAAAACAATTTATACACAAAACGAATTTCATCATTAAATATGGCTCAAGAGAAACTCCTTTCAGTGAGTAATTTTTTTATTCGATCGCTCAAGTTTTGCTTGATGATTTCCATACCAGGCGCCAACGAATCGTCCACGGAATTTTCGTTGTTTGAGTCGTATTGATGATCTTTAACGCCATTCCACGTTATACCGGATGGTATTTGAAACGAATTGGAAAGCCTGCTTAATTTTATTGAAGAAATACTGCTATCCTGTCGTTTTGGTTCTCCATATAAATGTGTGCTATCGTCTAGAGCAACTGAACGTTGAGTTTCAGCTTCCTCCGATGAGTTGCCGAATTGCAGCAATGTTGCATTCGATTCGAAGTCGTCAGTTAGCTCTACTACGTCATTTGACTGCTTTCGTGCGTCCTTGGTTACGTCGTTCGATGCATTGTCGTACTTGTTGTCGAGCCCATCAGCCTTGTCGAAAAAGTGCATTTGTGACTTGTCGTTCTTTTTCACAGCTGCACTCTCGTTATTAAGTCCAATTTCATGAGAGCTGATGTTGTTTAATTCACTACTTTCTGACGCCTCAATTGTAGATATTAAATTTTGCCCTAAACGTGCACCTTGTTGGTGATGACCATTGGTCGCGTTCTCGTCTGGAAGCTCCATTTGTAACTGCAACAGTTTGTCGACCGAATTAAAAATGGTAACCACTATATTTTCGACTTCACTGGCAGCTGAATCGTTGGTAGGCGGAAGTCTGTGGTGATATTGTTGTTGCAACTCGGTAACTGCTGACTCCTTTAAAATACCATCCTCGTCCTTCTTCTTTTTTGCAAAAGCATCTTTCAGTTCGTGGAATTCCTTGTCATTCTTCATTGCAACTGCCTCTTTGAGTCGTTCAGTTAAAGTAGCACCAGTGGAATTGTTGTCGAGCAATTCACGTAATTCCTTATGCCCTGCGCGCTTCAGAAATTCGCTTAGAGCGACGAAAAATTCGCTTATTTTCTCATCTCTTGAGCGTGGAGTCGGTTCGTCTAGCTCATCTTCACAGAATTGATGCCTCATCTTATCGGATGCTTCTTCTTTGCTCCCGTCGATGAAATCTTCTTCAAAACGTCTGGCTATATTAAGGTCCTCAGCGAATCCCTCGTCCACGGTGTCACCATTGTTTTGTTGCTCAACCTTCTTCTCTTCGAAGCCCCCTTTGTTCATATCGGAGATTGCAGCAGCCATTTTCCCGTTCTCTACGATTTCATCTTCGATGGTTTTAATGATTTGTTCGGCTGCTTTTGCGAATGGCTGCTCAGATGAGTCGAAAGCTTCATCTGTTTTCTTTCCTGAAACCGGATGGATACTGTTTCTGTTCTTATGTGAATCATTTTTTAACGTTTTATTTTCCTGTTCGAAATGTTTCTGTTTCTGCGCTTCGTTGTTTTCGTCGCTAATGAATGTTCCGTTATATTCCATTAGGATAGCTTGTTTGTATAAGGTCTGTTCGCCTTCCTCATTTGTTATATTTTCTTCTTTATGAAGGGTGTCAATCTTCGAGTGTGGACCCTCAAATTGCTCGTTTTGATGAGCTTGTGTCAACTCTACCTCCATTCCATTGTTACTTTCGCTATCATTAACAGCTTTTGATAGAAGTGTTAAAGACAAATTAGTTGAGTTGGTACACAATAGGCAGTCATCTTCCTCCCTATTGTTGCTCATCGATGTTAAGAATGCATTTTCCTTGCGGGCTGAAGAAATGTTCCTTTCAGTTTGGTCGCCGTCGCCATTTCCACCGGCCACCGTTGCGGCTGCTTCCTCGCCAATTTTATTCAAACCCTGAAATTACTTCACCCAGCTGTTACGAACAGCATAAGCACTATGCTTCACTGAACCTAAGTTATTAGATTAACTCTCACATATTGCTTGATTTGTCCTCGTAAATTCATATTTTTTCAACCATTTTTTCGGTTTATTCTTTAACGTTAACACATTAAGGTGAAATACAACTTATCCTGATAGCAACTTAAGCGAAAAAGATGCATTGAACCGTCTGAATGTAAACATTAAAATGTCAACCTGGACATTAAGCTTCTTTTCCGGGATCTTGTACAGTTCATCGTTTTTCGAATTCTTCGCAGTGTTTACCATATAACACAGTGCCTCTTTTACCATGACGCGCAACGTTAAGTGGTATGATTTGCAAACAAGGGCATACTTGTTCTGAGTGAAATGTGGTTCTAGTGTTCTCTGTTTTGAATGTTGAAAGAAGTTTAACTTTCATTCCTACCTTGAGGCGATTACGGAGTTCATTTGCCAAAAAGTTTGTAATGCGCAGTGACATCGGACGATCGCCAAATTAACTTTTGATTCGGTCAAATATTATTTGCAGCAAAATTGCATCAAAAGTCTACAATTTCATCTTTTGGCGGGAAAAACCTACGAAATAGTTTTTTCTATATGTAATTGCATCCGTACTTCCTATGATGGTGTATACAATTACTTACCGGCATCGCAGGTATAGTTGTTAGTTCATGTGGAATAGCGTTAGCGAAGCGAAGCAGTCGAACAATCTGTTCAAATTCTCGCCAAATAGGGAAGCTGCTTTGCAAGTGCTGCAACGAAGACTTTATTAATATTCTCGTGGGGATGAACGCTAGCGAAGCTCAGTGTAGATACTAACAAAAGGAACTCATGTTATGTATGGACGCAATCCTGTTCCTAAATGAAAGCAGCGCTTTCAGTTTTCCTATTTACTATGCAGAAATGACGTGTTTGATATTACTGCATTTGAGGTAAGTGCTATCCCTTCGGTATTGTGATGGTAAAGAAAACGTCCCAAATGTTGGCTTGTAAACTTCATTTAAACTGAAATAAATACCCATTACTCTTTGAGGGGTTAAGGATCAATGTCTATGTTAGTTCTTCTCTTAATTGTCTTCGTATCTTTTTGCCGCCTGCTAGGTACCACCGTACATTGGTTGGTTTAAAACCTCTTCGAATCGACTTTCGATCGCCTTTATGTCTAGATGAGATGAAAGACGCTGATGAAGAAGAAAGCAATCAATGTCGAGAAAAAAATGCAGTTTACCGAAAGGCGTTTGGTGTAGGACTTTCGTTATTGTTGCTGATGTCTTACCATTTTTTCGGGGGAGGGGAAAGGGGCTGGGGGAGGTAGGGAATGAGTAGCTGTCTCAACCCTTCACTTGGCAGTAAACTGAATGCAACGTACTGATTATCCCGCCCTGTGCTGCAAACACAGCCGTACCGCAGTGCACTTGGTTGCTTATAGGTGTATGCTTAAAAGTGTCTTACGAACTCTTTTGAATGATAGAGTAAACCATAAATCATTAATATTTTCAAATTAGTGCTCGTATAGGTTGCCTTTCTACGAATACGGTGGCAAAAAAGAGAATGTGCACGCTAGCACCTTCCTCTCTTCCCCCCCCCCCCCTTCCTTCTCTCTTGTCTGGATCATCCGGGAAAAAAGGAATGCTTCGTCCGTCTCAGCAAAATTCTTTAAGTATCGCAAGACACATCTATAGTTACTTAATAATGCTGAATTTCTAAACCTGCAAATATTTTCAAAATGCGAGGACTTTCCAAAGGCCTTCGCGTTAGAAGATTCTCGAAACATTTACTGCTGTAATATGCTGTAGGAAATAGATCTTTTAAAGCATAGAGGTGGTAGAAAAACTTCTAACGAGAGCGAGTTCATTCGATCTGTCTCGACCTGGCTATTCCTAAATTCTCATCAATATGCCGCTCTATTCAGGATTTCTTAAACTTCCACCAAAGCTCGAGTAGAGACTTTTGTATGGTCTGGAAGATGTGCTGCCCTCGATGCCGGCGTATGCTTCTAGTACTCATCTTGCACTTCCAAATAGGCTGCTCAACTCTTACTTGGGCACACAGAACGAGTCTTATTTGGGAAAGCAGCCTACGCGGAAACCGTTTACATGGGTAGCGTTTTTGTTCAAGCCAACACTAGCGCAGCCTGCATTCATCAAATGGAGATCGCCGAATACGAGCATCTTAGTTAAACTGGCAACCTTAGTAAGAAATAAGCAGGCACAGCCTGCGCACATCCCTGTGGAATAGCAGTGTGCGGCTACCCCTTTTCGCTTTATCAGGCTGCACGCAGACTGCATCGTTCCACACAACCTTTCCGCTACCATCTCAGAAACTCCCCACTCTGCCTGCTCAAAGCCAGCTATCAGCGCGCGTCACTAGACGAAAAAATTTTTCGGCTTACTTCGTACACATTAACAGTTTTTCGACTCGCCTTAAAAAATACCGCTTCGTTTCGATTACCTTACCGATAAAAAGTTGTCGGTCTGCTCCACAGGTAGAAAACTGTTTTCGAATGCTTGAAAAACCTCATTGTATCTGTTTATCTCTGCATATTAAATAGAAATTTCTCGTACCATTTTTTTCTGAGAGGGAATATAATCGGAGAATTATATATTTTTATGCGAAATTTTGAATTTTTTCAGTGTTTTAGACAGTTAGAATTCAGTGTTTTAGACCTCTTATAGTGTTGGCGATCTTTTTTATGATATCCTGTAACTTCACCTAATATACTCATTAGTCGCAAATTCCAGGCACAGAAAATTCGGCCATCAAACACATTTTGGTGGATTTTTTAGGTTTCCAAAAGCAGTCCTTTCCTATCCAAAATCTGACGGGCTTAATTTTGAAATTTCAACTGGTCGAATTTCAGATTGAGAGGGCATGAAATTTGGTTGGATATTGCAATGTGTCAAGTTTCCCGTCTTCATTTATGGGTGTTGAAAATTTGGAAATTTCATAACCTATGAATCAAAAGTCGGAATGAGCCCAAGATCACATCGTGAAACCGCCCTCCTTTCCCAATTCGAAAAAAATTGTTTTGGAAAAGTTCCTCTATTGCAGAAAAATATTTACGAGTTCCCTCCCATGTTTCTGTTAGGAAAAGTTCTGAGCAGTACTTCAACAGATTTTCTAATGAACAAAATTTTTGCGTGAAAAGCTGAATGCTGATCAGCATTCGGCTTTTTTGTTGCTGATCACATTGTTTTTGATTTGCGACGCAAGCCGACAACTTTTAAAAGGGCGTGAAGTGAAATGAGGTATGGGAAACGAGGTGAAGTGTTTAAAAGAGGGCAAATGATGTCATCCAGGAGTTTTGGAATTCACCTGAATAGTGAAGAGATTTGGGATTTGAAAGCTGCAGTGAGTGTAGCAAACTAAATTTGGAAAGTAGCGTTGACGAAACTAGCCGAAGTCGTTTATAGCATATTGTTGAAGCGCTTCAGTATTTTGCCCATCAGGGTTTAAAACGTCAGCGAAGCAACTGATGAACGGAAAGAACCTTTTTTCAAATATTATTGTTGCCTCCTTATATATCCCTCTCCTTTAAAAAATTCCTTTAGACAACTTCGATTCATTGAAACAGCATAGTTATGATGGATGAATGACGCGGTCGGAAAATTTTCAACTCGAATGCGTATCAAAAAGAGCCTTAGTTAAAGTTAGACCATCCGGCGCCGATTATGGAAGAGGAGCCTTTGCCGTCCGTGCGTCACACTCTGAATTTACGAGCCTTGTGCTGAACTGTACTGGGGATGTGACTCGTCATTGATTACTAAACGTTTTCCTATGTGATTTGAAAAGACAGGCTCACTTCATGCATTACGTGACGTCTTTTGAAAACAGTCGTGCGATGAAAGTTAAGAAAAGTGACGCCTATTCGTCAGTGCAAACTGAGATACCTACTTTGAGGTGACGTTTTTGGGTGCGTTCACAGATGAAACGGTTCGTTCGGTCGAAGCTGGCTGCAGCCTCGCAACGTACGCCCTCTATACGCAGCTCATTCAGCCTCAGCATGGCGCAGCGTCCTGCTGTTTCGTTTCCGTTGACATTCACAATCCCGTTCTTACGCCATTCCCTCAATTCACCTCATTTAAGCGTTCGCAGTTTATTTAGTTCAACAAAGAAAGAGAGAAAAAGCGTTCATATGCTTCAAATAGCGTCGATCGATATGCTTATACTGTTTACTCTCTTATCAAGCCGACTCAAAACCTTTCTCAAGTTTTGCTATCGAATATGGCTCAAAGATGCCAATTGATGAATACATGTTTTTGTAAGAGAAGCAATTTTTAGATCGATGCAGATTTAGAACAAGTTGAATGGAGTAACCGAAGAGGGAATGAACAGAAGACAGAATTGTATCGAAGAATCTCGATTACATTGAAGACTGAAATAATCAGAGCCTGACCGCCACTAAGAGTTTCTCCTTGAAGCGTCTGTCGTCACAAATTACTAATTCTTGTTATGTCACGTTTTTACGTCATTTATATTCATTTGAAAAACTTTTGAATTGAGCGTTTAGTTTCATCGTTATTCAAAAGGAATCTTCATGGTGTAATGTGAGCAAAGGTGTGTGAAATACTTACTAAAAGAAACTTAAACGATACCAAAAGAACAGAAACGAACGATTGCGAAAATGTCTAAATTTTGGTTCGCATCATTAGAGGCTTCCAAAATCTGAAACGAAACTCCAAAAGAAAACAGAATTCCGGAACCGCAGTCCTGGTACTGTCCCCATACACATACACACGCGCAGACATTCAAAAAACCACCTATGTACGCTCATACAGGCACTCACACGCACACACACAAACAGGCGTATGCACACATACGGATTTTCTTCGCAGTCCTCGTCCGAATATCCCTAGCAAAGAGATTGAATGAAACCAGAGCTGTATGAAAATGGAAATAAGAAATCGTAACAATTTTCAGCTTTACCAAATGTTTTCAGCTTTAAAAAATGTTTTCAACTGAGCTTTTACAAACAAATTATATCCTTAGAATTATTTTTATTCAATTGTCAGTTACTAAATTTTTGAGCTAAGTAATCAACAAATTTATGCCTTCGTAAATTAAAGTTTTCCAATACTGCTAAGCTGCTATTGCGATTGCTTTTTATAGCAGAAACTAATTGCGATCGCGACTATTTGAAGGTTGTTTGAAAATGAAAACTCATTTAGACGGCTGTGTGCACGAGACGCACAAATGATAGAAAACTTACAGAAAAGAGGCGTTAAATGCTGAGCCGTCTACCCAACGCCAATCTCCATCACTATTGTCATATATGAGGCCAATCTGGACTATTCTGTCAGATGGTAGTTCACGATGCAACGGATAATGGGAAACAATCCACTCCTGAAACAAGAAACATTCCAAATTAACCTAGAAGTTATTGCTGCTGAACTCTGTAATTGCTCAATTTTGCGGCTATCAATTTTATTGAGGATTGATAGGAAGTCAATATAAATTCATTGTGCATTCTTTGTGTCATACTATCTCTTAAATCTGAACATTTGAGCAAGAAATGAAATTGTTTCAGTTAATGATGATAAGTGAACGAAATTTCGTTTGTCGGTATCCGTAGAGGACTGGCTGCCAACCAGTATTTAGATGGGAGTGAGTGCACTTCGAAAGCATCGCTCAGGTGACCACTGATTCTGTTAAAACCAACCGAATATGTTCGTCAATATCCGCCAACTACCTATCCAAGACGTTCAGTTGGAGCAAAATTTCAGAAGCCCGAAAAAAAATGAAATCGAATTTCTGTAAAGCACAGAAGTTTCCGCTTCCAATCGAAGCTATGTTAAGAGATACTTCTCACAAGAATAATGAAGTCTTTTGTGACTAGTTCAGTCATATTTCACTTAACCATTTCAACAAGAACAAAAAAGCAAGAAGCAGACAACCAGATGAGAATAATAATGTTGCTCGCATCGAGAAAAAAAGAACAATTGCAGAAGCACGCTGAAGCAAGTGTCAATGAGTTGCACATTCGTAGCGACTTTTTGAAAGATGGGAAACCTGCGGTACTGATCGAAAACTTCAGTTTCAACTGAACACGAGATAGACAATCGACCTAAGACATTCGGCTAAAACTTCGTTTAGATGGAAGCCCAACACAGTGGAATAATTTTGCATGATTACTGCGTCAAGACATTCGCTTAAAACTATTTTCGGCTTCCAGCAAAATAGCGATACAAGAATTTCGGTCTGTAAAACCTGCTGGAATTTTGAATTTCCAACTGGAGTTCAGTCGGTTGAGCACCATAACGAGCTGCAAGGCTTAGAGAATTCGTGAGTATGATGCTCTACAAAAATAGTTTATAGGAGTTGGCACTATGAAATCACGACAAGGTCGGTTTTGAGCGCTGTGATTCGGAAAGCGGTAAAAAGTTGAAAGCAGTAGTAAAAATGTTAGCATTTACAAGCTGTTCGGAATTGTGAATGATGACAAGATCCGAGTCAATTGCGAGGCAGTGCTCTCTCGCTGAAAGCCACGACTGATCACCAATGTGAAACTGGTATAGATTGCCGAACGGGCCCTCAATCCATGAACCTTCCTGGTTGTAACTGGAGCGCCACAGTGTCAACTGAAATATCGCCTGCATTACTGAGGCACATTAAATGCTATGCAGATATTGAGGAGAACGCCAATACGGTATCTGCAATCAACACTCCTGTGTCTCAAGCATTTTTCGAGTGCATCTTAATAGCCTGTCAAAAAATCCCATCGGAATCTCTTGACATTCCTTAGGTGTTTCTAAGAAATCTCTTCCCACCTGTAAGCACCTTTTAGACTTCCAAAGCCCTTTTTAAGCAGTTGCCCTACTGAAGACCACGAAATCTCCTAAGAATCTCCTATTCACTTCATCAGTACCTTCTAACCACAGTTTGAGGACATCCAATGCACTTCGCAAGAACTATAAAATGATTTCACTTATGATGCAAAACTAAAGACCTTTAAGTTTAAATCGCTGGAATATAGAAAGCTCAAATTTGACTTGATTCTTTGTTAGAAAATTTTGTGCCCAGATTTTGTAGATGATATTTTTGCGGTTTTCTTGTTCGTTAGTTATGCTTTTTTCTGTTTTTTTAAAGGATATGCACGTACGTTTCTGTGTATCGAAATGTTGAAAGAAAAAAGCAAATGAATTGTTGGCGTGATTTTTGCGATTTTTAGCTGAAAATTTCAATGATTTTTTCCTAGAAAAACGATAAATTTTTATCAAACTTCGTAAATAGCTCAAAAGGTATGTTTGAATGGGTGATTTATTTCGTTTGTAAAAACGATTTAAGAAAACACTTTGTGATCTCGCAATAAAGTCATAGACATTACTAACTACCTCTTGAGAACTTCCTAAACTGCAACTAAGCATCATATAAACTGCTCTTAAGAACCTTCAAAGCGCCTCTCAAATGTACTTCCTTGTACTTCCGATGCATAAAAAACACTTCGTGTTAGGATTTTTCAAAGGATTTTTTGGGTTCTTCTTAAATATATTTCAGGAAGAATCGGAGCTCTGCTTTTAAGCACTCCTCAAGCATTTCTTTAGCCCCTCTTCAGAATCATCTGATTTAAGAATCTTCGAAACAAATTTTGACAAATTCTAAGTCAACTCTTGAGCGTCTCCCAATTAACTCTTATGCACTTAGTCTCTCTTAAGAATTTTTGATTGTTCACTGAGTGCTTCTCCGAGCGCATCAGGTTAGGCATCTTTTGAACGAATGCAATTGCTTGTAAGCCTCATCAGCACCTCTCAAGTGCCTCCCGCTAAGTTTCTACTACTCTTCGCTGAGGAGTTCCTAGCTTTTCCCGAAACTCCTCTAAGCAAGCATCAAAACGTCGTTCTAAAATCATTTTAGAGCCTCTCAACCACTTTTAAAATATCATCCACACAAGTGCCGCCCACCTGCGCATATTACGCGACTTCTCGGCATTTTATGAGACAGGATGTGAGTACCTGGAATCCAAAACAGACTCTGTGGTCTAGGTAAATTGCTTTTTCATAACCACTAGAGACAATATATGTTTTTCGAGGTTTAGTATCTTATTTTAGGTCCAAGCAAAAAAGGCGCATGCCTGCCTTTTAGTTGAGGACTGAAGACAAAAATTATCGCCTACTAAAATGGAATTCAGGCCTAACTGATGAACAACTCAGACGACTGAAAGAAATTTTTTCTATCGTGAATTTCAGGCAACCACAGCTTTATAGCAGCTTAAACAAATTACTTCAGCTGCAACATATATTGATAAATTTATGGCCAATTATTCATTTTCGCAGAAAAAATTCCTTGATGCCGACTTAATAAAACCATTCCCTGGAAAATTTTTGCCATTTGTTCTTTTCCTCTTATTTGTCAACGAAAAAAACGAGATCCTCAATTTTTCAATGAACTTCGCTTTTGAATAGATCCATTCTCAGATAATTCAAGCAAAATCTCGTTTGGTTTGATTTCAGCTTTGATTTCCTGCATATTGTTCTCATTAGCACAAAAAGAATGTTATGCAAATTTTTTAGCGGAAACTCATCCTGTTTTGTAAAAAAAAAGCAACAAATTGCAGCTTGCAAGTGTTCACTTCGGTATGGCCATTATTAGCAATTGCACTTTATGCACCTTATTATGATAAACAACAGTTTGCTATATGCTTTAGTTCGGAAAGGAAATGCTGGAAAGAATATCAGCGGAATGAAATGAAATCAAAATATAAAACATGTCTGTGGTGTTGCACATAGCCGGTATGTTAACAGTGTCGTCCACTGACTGAATATTTTTTTTTAAAAAAAAGTAAAGATTCTTGTTAAAATTATGATGAATTCTGTTCATGCGAGTATAAATTCATGTCCGGCAGTAAAAAACTTTCCTGATTTTCCGCCAACGAAGGTGAAAAAGCCCGACACAAGGAAGCAGAATGAGAAAAAAGATAGGAAGACTCATGCAGCGGACCAGGAGGTTCTTGCAGGCTAGACGATAGCAGCAGTGATTTACCACATCATGCAGTTTCCCCGCAGCCGTCAGGCACCACCATGGCTAGCGTGAAAAGAGACATGCACAAGTGAGAGCCCTATACACAGTCTACCATGAAGGTATGATGCTTCGTTTATTGGCAATCTGCAGATATTTTTATATACGAACCGTACGCTGTGGGAAGTCGATTTCTGGATTCTGTTCTTGCATGGCAGCGTTGTTTGCTGAAGCGATCGAGCGTAGCACTGAAATAGATTTGTTTTTTTCTGCAATTTGAAATAATTGCGTTATGGTAGAGATGAATGAATGGGTGCCTGAACCTACTTCTAGTGACAAATTCTTTCACTTTCACTCAAGCATTTTTGTATTATGTGTAAACAATATCAGATGAAAATTACACCGCATAGGGTCAAGCTATTTATCAATAATACGTGAGTTCATGTTAAACTGTATCGTATTTGATAGATTAGAGAAAAGCAAGTCGAATTCAGAGGAACAAGCTAAATATGAGACGTTAATATGCTAGCTTAAGTTTACAATTCTTTCGATTGGAGGTGAATTTTAAAGAGTTAAATAATAAAATTCGAGATTGTGCAGATGGGGCAATGCAAATCATCGCAAAGATTTTATCGCATTTTTGGCTTTCTTGTATTTTGTGTTTGGCATTTGCAGTACGCTTTGTGGGTCACTAAGCGTACGCTGAATTGCTTGAGTGATTCGTGATTTGTCTGTCAGGCAGTTTATCAACATTGCACAACGTCCTTGACCACAACTATCCCACAAGCCCACAAGGTGCTCCAAAACTTGGTTACGTGAGATGAAGCATTTCATGCTCTCTTTTAACTTAAATTATTACTGTTACATTATTGCTATGCTCTCTACTTTATCCTGCCTGCTCCTTTACTGTAGGTTACTTTAAATAAAACGGTGGTAGAATCACAAATCTTCGAACGACTTGCGGCGGAATGAATTTGGAAAAAATTTGATTTTTTTTTTCAATTTGAGAATCACATTGAATTTGAAAAGAAAATTCACTTTGTTAGTGAATCAGTCTCGGTAAATTCCAAAAATAAAAAATAAAATCAGAAGATAGAACATTTCGAGCGTACTGCTGCTAGCCATCCAGGCCTTCTATGAGAGTAGGGGAGCGTGGAGCCACTTGTTGGTCCGAACTGTGAAAATTGATTAGGTAAGTTGTTGGCAGTACAACAAAATGCTGACATGAAATGATCACGGCATCGATTATTTTCATTGCGACGAACGGCGGATTTGATAATAAAAAACTTCCGCCTCTTTGAACGTGTTTACAGAAGAACTACTGGCGTGGAGATTCGAATTGTCCGCCTGCAACATAATTTTTGGCACAAAAAGTGAGCATTACAGATTTGAAAATTCCATACAATCTCAAAACAATTTCAGATTTTATGTTTTGTGCGTGTGCGTCCTGAATGATATATACCCCTACAAGCATACTGTTAAAATAGAAATGTAAATTCCACTCCACAAAAGTCAATTCTTACATTAAACCCGCGCTATCACCTGGGCAAACAATGCAGGCAAGTTTAATTTGCCTGTCATTTTGAAGAGCATAGAAGTGAAATAAAACAAGCGCAAATAAAGAGCTAGGAACATTGAGAAGCATTCCCTTTGATCCGATATTGAAAAATAAACTTATAATATTTATCGGCGAATGGCATGGTGCAAAATCAGTTCAAGGTGGAGAAACGAGGATGCATAATCAATGAGTTCTCTATAATAAACCTTGAACTATAAACGAATGTGAGCTTCTTGCAAAGAGTGTAAGATAAGAAATAGAAATCATGAAAGCGCCAGACGAGAGTGCACCAAGACAACATCTTTCAAAAGGTCGCACGTGGAATATAAATGGCTGATTTTAGGTCAACTCAGCGACCCAGAAATTCTTTTATGAGTCGTTTTCTTTACTCCATGTAATTAAACGAAAAAGTGTTTATTCTATAGGCTCTACTTGAAATTATTGAGGCGTTATTCATTGTGTTCAATAATTGTTCAATTCTGCATTGCCCAACCAATAAGTGCGCATGTACAACACTTCACGTGCTTTTGCGAATTTACATTTTCAAAAACGCATTACAAAATAATTGTGCCTTGGCGTACCTTCATGTGCGTCGTTCTTTCAAAACCTAAGAAGGGAAGTTTAGCAAAGTTGGTGGATAGTGGCTAATAGTTAGAATGGGATATCACACAAATTTCATTATCGCGGCCAATATTTTCATCTTATACGCAGATCGTCGCTGTCTTCGGAGCTTCGACTTTTCCTACTATTTATAAACCAGTCAATAATGGCGCATGAGTGAATCGTGAAGCTTGCTTGACCCTATTTGTTCAAATATTCAGCTACGAAAAGACTACAAAACGAATGAAAAATATCCATTTTGGGATGTTCAACTTTAAACGGTTGTATATATTTATGCAATGGCCATCAGAATTTGCAAAATACGCTTGTATACCTGGCCGCATTAATTAGAGACTTTTGCAAGAAACAGGCAAATATTTTGGTCTTTCAGGAGAACTCACATCTTATGGCAGGTAATCAGCAAGCATTGGTAAAGTTAAAAGAAATTAATGCAGAAGCAAAGCGATGATGTCGAGAAGTTTAAACAATTATTTTCCATGTGTTTGAATTGGTTAGGGCAATCAAAAACGGTTGCAACAGTGCGAAGAGCCAGCACCGCGAACACTGATCATCTTGTATGGTCATAACGACGTAACACAATGAGAAGGAGGATTTCATGTGAGCGGAAAAGATTCATTTCAGAAGACGTATACAACAGGGCGAATTTGACGATGCTGAGAGAGGAAATGGAGACAGCTGAAAGCAAAAGTCCTCAAAACTTCCTCAGGTGTACAAGAACGTGCTGCCCATGGGCAGTACTCATTGAGAGACCACCCACAGCTGCCTCGGCGACACCTGTCCTGCTTACTTCGGTTATGTGGACTATAATTTACGGTGTTCAGAGTGAAAAAGGGATGCATTGCTGAATTGGGGCATTCCCTCTTTCTCAATTTGACAAAAAGAAACCTTTTTCGAAGTTTCCTTCATTTTTAAAGAGAAGGGACATAAAATCGTCTTATTATAAACACTCCATTGCTCCTTGCAATTTCTACTTTTTGATGATAACGTTGAGGATGGTGGTGTTTTCTAAAGTAAACAGCAAAAAAAAAAAAAAATGAAACTAAGAGGTCTATAAAATCTCTCGATCTGTGATTAATCGATACCCGTTTTTAACGTCATGGTCGCATACTTTTCCTCTTTTTGATTCGTTTTATGTTTCGATTAATGTTTATTTTGCTAACAAAATAAAGGCTTCACGATAGCAACAAAAAAGTATAACAAGTGGAAAGGTGTGAAGAAAGAGTTGGTGCGATAGGCGCTCGTGTACTTTCCTCGCCTGAGTGACCACTTTCCCAGATCACTAGCAAGAAAACAAGATATGCAAGGTAGCACCTTTGTATTTCAACTGTTGTCCATACCATCTTGCACAAAAGAACCGATATTCTATTATTCAGTTGACGTAAAATTAGAGTTTGATAGCTGTGATCTTTGCCGTTTTAGAAATTTCTGCAGCGAGAATGAGTGCGACATCGATATTAAACGTATGCAGTCATTCTGATGCTTTCAAATATGTGTAACTCCTTTCAGTACGAGTAGATCTGCACGAAACATGATATCGGAGATCATCCTACGGTGTACATTATACCCAATAAATTTCGCAGCTCCAGTTTTAGTGATTTCCGAGCTCAAACTGCTGGCGACACAGACAGACATGGACAAGTACATATACACACACTTGACGTCGCTATAATATCCAATGTAAATTTCATAAGCGCATAAAAATGCTAACAAAAAATGACTGAAAAGAACATCGATTCTATCATATAGCGAAAATTAAAGCACTCATGATAACTTATTAAGCGCTCAGATAAAGGGGCCAAAGTTTGCGTTTAGGTCAAACGGGGAGGAAAGGAGAGGAGGGACGGAGGAAGTATAAGAGCTGAAAGCCATTTCATTTGTGTGGCTAACTCGGAAAAGAAAGCCCGAGAAGATGCGGCTGATACTAAAAGTTCATAAGAATAGAGTTGGTTTTTTACAGTCTAATACGGTCTATTGTAAGCGGATTTGTTTGGAACTCATAGACTTCAAGGAATGAGGTTATGGTCATAATCTCTGAGAGAATAGTCCAGTTGTTGGACGGGATTTTTCTCGACTGTCAGCTTTTCACTAAATTGCTGCATTGGTAAGCAAGGTGGTATGCACTGAAAGTGGGGCTAATTCTCAAAATTATGCGAATTTTGGCATACGGCATAATTTCTTGTCAAAATTGAACATCTGCAAAAACTGTCTCGAAAATGAATGCAAGGACGAGTGCAACTCAACGGTATATTAACATCGTACTATCAACTATTCGCCATTTTGCTAAGCCGACATAAACACTTTTGTATTCCGGTATTACCTAGGCTCATTAAGTTGCTATGGCACCTCTCAATAGATAATAACGACTGGTGTGTAGATGGCTGAATTAGACCCAAGGGTAGATATGGAGTGTTAAGTCATAGATGGGGATGAAAGCATATGGCGTTTATCAAAAATCAAAGAAAAAAATTATATTTCGGGATTTCACGAACCGGTTTAAGTAGAGTTTCGGCAGCTTGCGATTATCCTCGCAAAAATCTCCCCTCTAGTTGTTGCATGTTTCCGTCATGGCACCCTATGTTCCCTCCCTTACACAACACACTTATCCTAGGTGCCCTTTCGTTCTCTCAAGAATGCTACGTTAGGCATATCTCGTAACTGCTTTATTTTGCATGATTTAAAAAATTGGTTTTTTCTATTCAGGATGGAAATTTCGCATACATCCACAGTTGTATTCCCGTTCATGTCGATCGAATTACACAATTTAAGCAGCAATTGCATTTTTGATGCTATGTGATCGCCTCCACCTGGCTCCATAATTTTTGCCCAATAATGTTCATTAATAGCACATGTTATTTGCATTCATGCTAACGATATCTGGCTTCGATCTTCTTTGATTTCAGCAGGTGCAAAGTGGGTTTTATTTATTACCTCTGCGTAATTTATGTTATTGTTGATCTCTCATTCTTTTGATCGGAGTTTCACGAATTTTCTTTAATCATTACATACCTCTGCTCATAATATATCCTCGATTCGTTTTCCATCTCAGTTTGATGTTGGATTCGCTTCGCTATGTGCTATCTTGTCATTTCTTGTCAATACGTCCAACTGTACATTCTTACCTTTCTTTCCTTATCTTCCTCACCCTCTCCTTCCACTACTGCCCACTCACCCCAACTTTAACTCTTCCCCTTTCCCTCTCTTATGTCCATCAACATCTTGCTTCTTGGCCCACATTTATTATATGATAAATATGCGCCAAGACGTTGCGATAGTATTTTTTTCGTCAATGTTTCTTCCTCATAAAGGAGCCGCTGTCATTGTTAATCGTACAAAATTTCTTTTCCTTGTCATGGCACTTGTCTGACGCATACAAATTACACTGGTACAACCTTATCGCTGCCACAAGCTACTGATCGCCTAGCCACTTATGGCATACGGTCATTTCCCAAAAGATCAAATTTTCAAAGGCAAAGCTATGAGACGCAGCATCCACGCCTGCCAAAATCACTGAAAAACTGATTGGGCGAACCGGAGGAAACTCACAGTATATTAATATTTGATCACTACCATATTTGCTTCAGCCTATTTACACGAGGCTGTCTAATGGCCTCTAGTTTCCAAAGCGACTAGAGCCGATTAGACGACCATGCATCTCCAAGCTGTCACTACGGCAACAAGTGCACTTTTTCTGATCCTTGATGTCTTTTATTCCTGCTTCTTAAAATTTTTAGACGTTTACTTACTAGTTTTTACGTCAATTATTCAACCGCGTTTCGCGGGAAACAGAATCCAATATGCAAAATATTATATTTTACCGCATAAGTAGCCTAGTCGCTGCCGTCCCAGTTTGGGAAAAAACTTTGCTTGAGCACCGAAAGTTCTGCCTGTCCGTTTCGTTATTCTTTATCTCCCTTGTCATTAAACTTTCTTGATGTCTCCTTCAAAAAACCAAAAGCTATCCCCGATCTAATATTTCAGCAGACATCTTCATGCCTTGATTGTTTTCCGGAAAGCCTCATCGAAACTTCGCGCCGTCCCTTTCCACCACACGCAGCAATACGGGTGTTGGTGCCGCCTCCTTCTACCTTGATGAAAAAGAGTGAAACTGCACCCTGAATGAACCCCTGTCTGCGTTGCGGAGTTATTGCAGCAGCGCAATTAGATGAGCTGTACAGAATGCGAGATCATATGGTCGAGAATTCGCACTTATGTAGAAACGAGACCATTTCCGAGTCCTATTTTGGCTTCCGCCCGCCATGCAACACTTATGCCTCGATGCCTCAACAGTTTCAGTGAAACATTGCCGCAATTAGCACCTCACTATTACTGCTGGTTGTCGTTTAATGGAGCAATGTGTCGAATTCATTGGGCCATCGCTTCTTTATTCATAGCGAGGAATAAGGAAAACCGACGAACCTAAGGCGACCAAGCGAATCGAGAAGAAAGAGTATGCGTGCATAAGGACAACAATTTAATGAAAGCATCACAACATCACACGCGTTCTTCCTCTACAAAAAAAGAAACCTCGGCATAGGCTGCATCTGCAATGGGTTTGACGAGATAAGATTAAACCAATAACATAAACCGCTTGAAGGGCAAAAAGGCAGCTTTTCAGAAACGAAGCACAACAAAAATTAAGGAATCTGCTCTGAGAAAACAATAATGATAATGAAACTAAAATTGAGAAAAAAGGCCTCGTAAGGCACATTAAAGGGAGGCATAAACTCTAAAACCATTAAACAATAAAGATATTTAAATATTATAACAAAAAAAAGCGAGACAAAAAAATAGTAAGAACCCGTAGGGAGGAGGTGAATATCACACACCTTGAAGGTTCACTTCGTTTTTCATTTACCCTCCTCCTTGAACGAGGATACTCGGAGACGTCTCCAACGTACTACACAACTCGAAAAAAATTATGCGATGAGATAGTGAACGCGTCTATCAAGAAACAATATGCGGGCTTGCTTTTAGTTGGGGAAAAAAATAAACATGAGGGATAAAAGTGGAAAATGAAAGGCAAACTTCAATAGCTATTGCAGACAGTAGCGTTATGAAGAATTACATCGGTAAGGCGTTCTACTATTTCCTTGCAACACTTCAAACCGCAATTCCAACTCATTCCCGCTTACAATTTGATCTCGCTTATCGAAAAGGAGCAGCATTATCGCCTCAAAGCACGGACAGCCGGCTAGTTTTTTCTTGTTAGTTCGACTGAACATCACTGCCCTCCAATCCCCCACTCTCGCTCCAGTGATATTTCGGCGTTGTTGACTCATGAATCTGAGCGAGCAATGGAAACGTATGCCTCACCTATGACATTCAAGGAATGTGTCAAAGTTATTGTCAAAAAGAAATATTAATCGAAATTAACAGAAGAAGAATTGTAGAACAGTGCTTTCAAATGGATAGTGAAGAAGGCTAAGGAACAACGCTAAGCATGAAGCGACGAATGTCGGATAGGAAGTAGAGGATGTACAGGATTTGGGAAGTGTCACTTGCCACTGATAGGACAAACCACCTCAACAGACCATCACTCATCGGTCGCATCGGTGGCAGCCGCCTTGTTCAGCTCTTCGGCCACTTTTTCAAACACCGGATGATCGCGGCCGAGCGACGCCTTCATTATCAGCTGAAAACGAACTACTTCACTGACCGTGCGATGGCTGGGATTTCATTATGGGATGGAAAGCCCAATATTAAAGAAAAAGAGTGTCAAACGGAAGAACTGATCGTATTTTTGAATTTTCCAATGCAAGCTTGATTGAATACGACCACGGCCAATCAGGAAATTAAAGATCCTTCGTAGTAACAGCTAAACAAATTTGGATAGTCAACCTATAAGTTCAAACTGGAACTCTTTTCATACACTCCTTTTGACCACGGATCCTTAATTTAGTTATCAAGAAATATCCCTCTTTATAATATATCAAAACCACCATTCGCCACGAACAGCTCATATTTTTGCGAATGCCTAAGCTGCATGGAGAATGCAATAAAATTGTCCACGGCAAACTTTTCGGCGGGAAGAGTGGGGAGAAAAAAAATAGATGGAGGCAGACAAGGCAAGGCTACTGTTCCTTTTTCAAAAATCTTGCCACCTCAGCGTTTGTCTCAGGACACCACCTTATCGCGTAAAGGGAGATTTAGGCTGCAGCTCGCAATCACGGTTGCAAAACAAATAATGAAGCATAGATGGGATGGTTCCAACAGTGCTCAATCGTTTTCCCCTCCATATGCAAAAACTGTTACCAGGCACTAACGAGCTACAGGAAGCAGACCACTATGGAGGCGGTATAAGTACGAAGGATACGAAGACGCCCGCCCTGCAAAGACTAACGTTTCACCTGGAGATTGCATAAGACTAAAAACGTATTCATGTTTTAAATGAAAGGTGTTATACTCATATTGTCTTCCTCTGATCATCCCGACTCGCCAAAGTCCTCATTCTCTGAAAAAATTCATGCAAACGACGAGAAATAAGTAACAGCTGGTGACAGCACAACTATCGGTATGTTTTTCAAATATGGCCAAGTAGCGTGTAAAAACGACTGAGGAAAAAAAAATGCAGTTGTTAACCACATTGTCATATTATTCGCTAATCCACTGCTCCGTTTTTTACAAACTATGGAGTCTCCGAATACATAAAAATATTGAACTTACGCAGCTTTCACGGCGTTCTCCGAGGTTCAATAAGCTCTTTTTGAATACTTCTTCTCTAGGTCAGCTCTCATAGTAAACGTTACTAATTCAGCCTTAATTTGCTTAGCAAAAATGCTTTGCTGCTAAAAGAAACTCAACAATGAAAAATATCGAACATTTGTTATACTGCTTTTCCTTGACAGCATTAAAATATATGCTCGGTAGTTTTCATCGCTTGCATAAGATTTAATAACTGAGAACAGCCAATAATTTTCAACGTTTTTCTTACACCTTAAACTCTCAACACTGTGAGGGCTTTGGAAAGATACCTGAAGAAACGAGGTAAACAGAGATCGATTTCGGGAATTTTACAAAGAACTACCATCTTAAGAGATAAGATCTGCGCAGGAATGGTTAGCTGCTTATGCGAATGACCTTTACCAGCCTTCGATTATAGCGAAGAAATTATTTCCATCAATCATTTATCTCGTATCCATAAAAATTCCCCATTTTCGTATTTTTATAGAAGCTCAACATTTATCATAAGTGGCTAAATGTGAAGCCTTTGTTATGAACGATGGCTAGTTAGCAAAACACATTTCACGCCGAAAAGTGCAGCTGACAATTATGCATTGGATACTAGCCCTGGCCTCGAGCAGCTTGCCTCAATGCTCTAATTCAGTCATTTCCATCGTCCGACTTCAGAGACTACAGAAGTTAGAAAGATCCTTATTTGCATTAGCCAACGCTATAACGAAACGTGACAAGGAAGAAAAATAAACTAGAAAGTACCGTAGAGATAGCGGCATAATGTGCTCCTTAAGCAAAGTGGTTGCGCGCAAGTAAAATCAAACTCAACACTTCTTCCGAGGCACAAAATACACCGAGCCCACTAAAAGGGTGAAAATTTTGAAACGTTCGAGGAAGAGCATTTTCAGTGTCTCTGTGCTCAAAAAACGGAGTGATGAAGTTTTAGCGACGATACGAATTGTGCAGCTTTTCCAGTCATCCCCCATTATTTCGCTTCCCAAAAGTACTAGCAAAGCTGAATTAACGCCAACGGCAATAATTCTTCGGCTAAGGTTCACAAAGTACCTTGACGCTTTTTCTGCATAGTTTGTTCGACCCCGCGTTCTGGATATAGACTTTACGAAATGCGAGAATCGAATCAGGGACTCCCAATTATATGAAGAGTAGAGGGATGATAGCACGACTTCCTTAATAAAGTGCACCAATACATGGAGCTGTTGTTCCTATGCAGTTAGGTACCTACACCGTAAAATCCATTCGCCTGGTACAGTGTATCTTCAATTGAAATATCTAAAGAGACAGGTTTTCCGCAGTTTTGACAATGCAAAAAGACAAAACAAAAGACTTCCGCACAATGTTCAACGACTCTGCGGACGCAGTCGTGAGTTCTTTACAGATGTCGATGCTGCTAGTACCACTATCGGCTGTCAGTACGCTGCACATATAAGTCGGACGACTATCTGCAAACGATTGTGAATATAATACTAGTAAAAACCATAATCACATATGCAAATGCCATTATTACCAAGATCGAAGGTTTTACATTCGGTTTACACGCACATAGAACCTACATTTGGTTTTCAGAAGGAGCCGAAATTGCCGAGAAACCTGAAGGGAAAATGCAAAACAGAAAAAAAACGGGAAAATACGCACTTTAATTTCAGGTCAACGCATAAGAAATTAGTTTCTTCAAGCGGAATCCTCAACGGATTTTTTAAGTAACGAGGCAATATGCAAGCCAGAATTGTGCTGCGCCCTTTGAGAGGTCTTCTCTGCCGAAGGAGAACAGCTTTTTCTTCGCCATTACCAGAAGGAAACCTATTCCTCAAGATAAAGCGAGAAGAAATACGACCCTCGTCACAGACGAAACGAGCACTAATGTTAAATGAAGTTATAACACAGGAAAAGGTGAAGGAATGTGTGAGTGAAATCACAGGTATGCAATCACAAAGATCGTAGGTTGTAAAGTTGTGCAGTAAGTTTTAGATGTTTGGGCAGAGTAAATACGTCCAATTTTTTCATTTATTCCCTTATTCTTTTCATTTAATATCCTATGTCCAATCCTATCATCGTTTAGTTCATCGTTATTTTACTCGCTATGTTTTTGAAAGACAAGGACGTGCACAATGAATAAAACGCTTCATAAGAATTGCTAGTTCAGTTAGAAGAGCTCGCTTAGTCGATGGCACCTCTGTTTCGACAGGAAAACATAGGAAATGGGGGATAGAAGGACAAATAGGGGAACTGGAGAAGATGTCAGTTGAACTCTCTTCATTCTTCTTCTACGCAAAGTAGAAACCAATCTATTTTAAGCCCTTCATATGACTCAAACGAGACTAGCACAAGTCTTTTTCCTTTAACATTCACTGACTTTGCATACCATCCTTATTGGATGAAAATGATCCTATTGAAAAACTAGTCGATGAAACGCAAAGAAGCACCTGTGCAAACAGGCTATCATGCACTGCATAACTGACGACACGACAACTATATGATCATCTCCATTCAAAACAATCAAATACCGTGGTAGCGAACAAGCCAAATATTACTAAAATAGCATAAGCGATACGCATGTCGCACATGTTAAAACCGTCCTTCGGGAGATGGCTGCATCTACGCTAGTGCCAATTTAGCTGTTATTGCTAATAAAGGTGAGAGTGCTATGCAATCAACAATAAATCCACAATCCATAAAAAGAAATTACTCTTATCGGCTCTAGTGCGTGTCACCATGCCGAAAGTTGTGTCGTCGTCCTTCTTGTTGTACGCCGACCAGAAGGCAACATCAGCGAAATCGAAATGAGCCCTTAAAACAAATCGTACTGTAAAACCAAGTGGAAAATCATAAAGGACTTCATTATGCTCCCCGATGAACAACGTACATTAAAAGCCAAACTGGACAGACAAAGCTTCCACGCTAGCACCGACGAAAAACCTCAATCAAGCATTTAGCAATTAAACTCTTAGAGTAGCTCCCATCATTTTTATGCGCTTTTATAAGTGTGAGCCTGCAAGACCATTAATGCTTATAAAGCGAAACGTGGCGGGCGTAATCTATATTTCTGGATAAATTCCTGTAGTAAATGTCAAATCAAGCCAATAAGCCCCGAAAGAAGTTGTAGACATAAATCTGTCCAGGAAATAGCACATCTAAAAAGAAATTTACACTACTTCAGTTGGGTAAATAATTTTTTATAGAAACTTCATACAAGCAGTTCGACCACTTCAACTAGCAGCGCATTATCACGCACTGTTATTAATTGTTAGTGACTTTTAAAATTAGGTGATTTTCAAAATTACGTTTTGTATGTTTTTCTATTTGTTTTTGGATGATCCGCACAAATTAAATGGAATAAGAGTTAATCTTTGAACAATAAGCATTTAATAACTTGCTAATGGGAAGATGAAAAAGGAAACAGTGAACAACTCAAATCAACACACACCTATGAAAATCATCAAAACTCTCTGTTATCTTAAAAAGTTACCTCTTATCGTTATCAGTTTTTAACAATCGCTCTTTACCTGTAGGGACGATCTATTAATAGAACGTTTCGCATTTAATGAGCCCAATATCGTTACGAAGAAAATAAGCATTCCAATGACAACATTATTGCATAGAATAGTTAAAAGTATGCTTTCTATCAAATAAGAATTGTCCTGCGTAACATTACATTTTTCTGATAACGATGCTACAAAATTGATTCTATCATTTGGTGCGTAATAATATGCGATATCAACAGTAAGATATCAAAAAAACGGGTAAACTAATATACGATTATGCTTGCAAATCTACGACTTCAAACATTAGCATTCCCCTTTGCATTTTGTTTTAATGAATTCGTGATGAACGAAGCACTCGTAAAAAATTTTAAAAAAAGAGAGATAAACAGTTGAACGTCAATACCTTCATTTCATATAATCTAAGAAAAAAAGTTCTCCGATTGGTCTAGTTAAATTCAATGTATCAACAACTTCAAAATATGCTATTTTTCAATAATTATTTCACTATCGCATAAAACATTGCAATTTACAATAGGCGCTTTAGCGCAATATATTCCCCCATTGAAATTAGCACAAAAAATAAACTTAATCATCCAGCTTTCAATATTTTCTGCACTGAATTTAATTTCGCCTATACTTTATTCTGGAAATGTTTTACTTGGAAGAACTGTTTTTCTGTGCGAAAAACCGGGTACCCATCTTTATCGCTATCGTTTCATCAATTATCAAACCGGGTACCCATCTTTATCGCTATCGTTTCATCAATTATCAACAAATTCGACTGATTTCAAGTCATGTTCACTTTCAGCTCAAAGAATCCTGCTTATTAAACCATGGAAACAACAATGATAAACCGATTAATAAGAGTGATAAGATATATACTTTTGCAACCATGAACGACGGCAAATAATCAACGCAGAACGAAATTGTTGAAGCATTCCATCGATTCAAATATAGTCCTTATCTTTAAATCTCAATAATGAATATCATCTGTCGAAACAGCCGACAATTTTCGTAAACTGCATCACTAACGTAGATTCCTATGACACGCGATGCCCACACTTCAAAAATTTTAGGACCTCTGTTGGTAATCACAATATTTCATGAATGGAATTTCAACATCCTTCACATCACTCAGATCAGTCATCCTTCTCAAGCTAGCAGCACACTCATTTCTCACTTTGAGAAAAAACTTGTGATAATTCAATGAAAGGTGCAAACAAACTTGAAACAACTAACACATAGCGGCTTAACTTCTGCCACCTTCAGCGATAATGAAATAATATTTCTTTTCTTCCCTCCCTTTTATTTTCCAATAAGACCGTTTCTTTCTTATTTAACATTTTGGCGTTATACGTTTTTGTTGCACCTTGAACACAAGATACGCCTCATACAAATCACTTAACCAACATCATTGAAAACAGCTCTCGATGCAACCAGAATAACAAAGCATCAGGAAAAAGCCTACTTGACATTGTTCGGATGTTCGCGTTCGACAAGGAATATACCGCTCGCATCGGCGGTCACCAACATGCGGCACACAATACTCTCCGCTATGTGATGTGCTTCACGCGCCTTCAAGACGCGCTCGATCGCGGGCTGTACGATTGCATCACCACCCTGGTCCGTCACCACCTCAAGGCACCCCAGGAAGCGAACCTTTAGGCCGTAAAATATCATGTTTAAATCAACGACCTGCCCAACAATTCCGTGCCAAGTTTAATGGCAAACAAATTTGCGCGAAACGCAAAATCTAGTTGGCCTAAAAAAATCCAAAAGCTGGAAAGAAACTTGGAAGTGCATTCTCCTACAATTGTACATAATCATAATTCAAGGATCGCTTGATCCATGGAAAAAAATGCATTTTAAATTCCCAACGATTTGAGGACTCAGATCATAGTGAGTTCCTATCCCTCTCTTTTAGCTTTATCATGCCAGCAGTGGTAATTTGGTCACAATAATGCATTACTTCACTTCATCGCATTTTCTTTTCGAAATAAAGAAAAAAATATCTGTCGATCATGTTTTCTATACTATGCGGGAGAGTTTGATTCTCAAATTTGATTACTTCTAAGAAGTCAATTGGCAATAATTTTCAGCTCAGAATTTGTTCCGATATAATTGATATGCAAAATAGTAATAAAACAGTCAAGGACATTATTGAATGATGTCAAGTAACAGAGTACTTGAAAGAATGTGTAACAACAATTCTAACCACTATTCATATACATCGCAAGAGAAATCAACATCCCAATCAAAAACTGCACCAAAGTAGTGATGTGAGAGTAACAGAAAAGCACACTCATACACATCTCAAGCGCTTCCTTTCATCGATTATAAATTACGAGTATTAGGAGCTTTGAACGTTCAAATCAGAAAACATTGCACTTCTTACAGCGCAATAATTACGCACTGATTTTTGCATTATTACCTCCACACTCATCATTCGTTGGTTACGGCAAAGTATATACCTTTCTTCCCAATATGGAATGACGCACATGTACATGTATTTATTTATGGCTCAACTAAGACATAGATGAACAACATGAAAGTGGGCAATTATAAAAAAGGAACTTAAAATGATTCCACGACGGTGCAGTGTCAATCATATGCAAATTAAATAAAGAAGAATGAATAGCTTTACTTCAATGCTATACAATAGCATACTACGAGAGTGAAGTATGCTAAAATGCAGACAAAACTGACCATCACTCTCTTTCTTAAAAGCATTATTGAAGCTTTCTATCTTCGAGTCACTGTTGTCTGTTTATATATCTGAGTGAACGTGGGGAAATTTCTTTATATAAGTTTTGCTTCTAAGGAATCTCCGGCTGTACAAATACTATTCATAGCGACCATTCGACAACCCACTTTAATTTATAAAGGCAAAATCACATGCTATCCAGCCAATGACCCCAACAATACGCAAACAACTGTAACCCGCATTGAAACAGGACAGCAGAAGTTAAAAAAAAAGAAAACTAACATCAAATCCTTTGACGCTCGAGCCATCAGCATGGGACTGCAGCTTCGCTTGCGAATTTGAGCCAACCGACAACAGGTCGAACTGAATTGGCTGCATAGCCATATCCTCCTCTATACCCCGTACTGAAAGCACATCAATATACTGCCTACATCAGCGTCAAACGAATGTGGTTGAGTCATCTGTACACGATGACATTATTCGCAGAAACAATTCAACCTGTTCGACAAAATAAACTCAACACAGAAAAATATTAGAAGAGAAGAAACCCAATCGTAACGCATCAAAGTTAACAACGCATAACAAATTGCTAAAAATAACTTCTGTTAGCCAGAAAATCAACTCCACCAAATCGGGCCAAAAATGAACCAGGCGTGGCTTAAAAGCCAGCTATTGAATATTTTAGTAACACTTGATTCCTGCAAGGATTGCCGTCCTCCTTCCCCTTCCTCCGTCCCTCTTACAATGAAAATTTGGGAAACTTCTTGCAAAAAGTGGTTAAACTGACTGTTTAGCAACTACAGTTTTTTCCTTTAGACCCAAAGGACAAGCCGAGTTCTACTTATTGCGCGTCATTCCTTCCTTACTGAAACTACTTTGCCCTGTGTCTTCATCTCTCACTTCCTCTTCTTTAAAATGAGCTGAAGTTTGATGGACTTTGCATATTCATGTCAATAACTACGGATCGAAACGTGAATACTTGCAACGCCCCCGATCGCTGTTGTCTCTGCCTATGAAATGTTTATCCCAACTCTTTCATAACGAATACTCTCTAAAATTCCAATTTTTTTAACAAGAAGTTCTGCAGGTTATTCAATGGAGTTACTGTATGCGCTCACTGCAAGCAGAAGAAATACCCCCACCGGTAAAACAAAACCCAACCACGGGAACAACGTAAAGATGAATATGGGAGAGGTGCACACTAAGGTGTCCAAAAGCACCAACCGGGCGTATTCCATGGAGTAAGTGGTCCAACGGGTGCCTCTGGCGGTGTAAGAGAGCGACGCGTCTTCTTCTCGAGCACCATATCGGAAGATGCTTCCTCACCTTGATCACAGGCTTTATGCTGCAAAGCGTTTACTAAAATATGAACCGACGATCGCATGAAATCCAGAAATTACCATTAAAACCTTACCACAAAAACAGCAAAGTAAAACGGCCGGCTAAATATAAACAATGCAAAGTGAAGGGTCTGATATTCTTTTCTCAAGACAAAGCGCGCTCATTGTCAACATTCCTAACAGGCGTCCAAAACCTGTATGTTTTTCAAAAATCCAGAAAATATGCGAAAAGTTCATGCAGGTGTAATTTTAGATAGCACCATCGTTATGAGCAATACTTGGCGAGGTTCAAGGTTGTTGCTTTCTTGAATGTTAAGCTGCAAATGCTCGATAAACAAACCGACAGACATAAACAAACACATACATACTAAAACCTATAAACAACTGGCAGAATGAATTTGCATTGTTGCTAAAATGCATGAAAAATATATAAAACAGACATGCATAAGTTGCACCAACATGTATCCGTCAGAAAGGTCGGCCGCCACAGTATTACAACTAAACCAACCGAAGAAGAGTCCTTACCCTTGGCAAAGAGGTTTTTTGCAAGGCAGTTCAGCAAGTGTAAAGATGATGCTTGGTGCTACCTCTGACAACCTTCTGTAAAGAAGAGAACGCTGTTCGGTTCCATGAACGAAACCACTTTCTGTTTTTCCACCTCAGATCAAGTTCCGCGATCACCTCTGCATTAGAACAAGAGTAATGAGATTCCGAAATTCATGGTGACGTTCCAAAAATGATATGAGGAGGGATGCTATCCAGCCCGTAAACGAGATCCTTCTCTGACTTACCCCTTTGTGATCAAGTTTTACGACCACTGTTACCTTTCCTACCCTTCAAACATTCATCTACAATATAAATCCAAGGTTCTGAATTAAACGTTTTAAGACACCACACCTATCATCTATCCTGAACAGACCGCAAGATACGCCTTTAAAGTTTGCCGATTAAAGAGTATTACAATAAAGCTAAAACGAATTGCAATAAGGCTGTTCGTATAAGTTGGCGCAATTTGGTTCCTACAAAACGCTCAACTAGGACGTACCCTTTGCTTTTAGCAGATGACACCTTATTTGTTAAACTTAGAAGGTAAGTCAAGAATACTGAGTGCTTTTAGAAAAGATTCTTGTAAAAGTTAAGATAAACTGAGGTATTCTTATGAACTCACGAGTAAACTTTCCTCCAGCTCGAGTCTCACGAGTAGGATGTTTTTGCTCTTCGTGGGACTCAAGGGACACAAATCTGTACGTAACAGTGCAGAAGACCACTTGAGGGGGCCATGGAAAGCTAGGTCAGGAATTCGGGAAGTAATCTTTGAGATTCTGGCCGAGAGCTGATCGGGTCACGCAAACTATGAACTTCCTTAAAATCATTACTGTTCTAAAAATTACAAAAGGATCTCGAGTTAAAATACGCATAAAGAATGACTAAGACATGCACCTATCAGTAGAACACTTGTCAGTAGAACAATTTCAAAGATGTACAAATTTCGTCTTTTTAAATCACATCTTTCAAACTTCCAACACGAATTTATATATTTGAGTCACTTAATAAACACAGGTTAACCATTTCACCAAGCTCACTAAAAGACACTAGATTAGGCAATCGCAGTTAGAAAGATGCAAGCAGATGTATCGCACAAGCCATGTTACTTGCCAACATTACCATCATTAAACGAATAACATCTGCAGCGACAAGCCAACATCCATAAGAGCCTAGCAAGCGACCGCCCGAGGTGAAGACAAAAAACAACTGCGCGCTGTCTGCCAAAATCGTCTCCTGAACGAAATAAGCACTGCCATGTTTGCAAAACAGTGGTTGCACATCAAGCGGGGTAAATATTAGCGAAGCGACCAGGGTGCCGCGTGGCACTGGTTCAGCTCTAGGTCACTGATATTTTCAGAGGTGATTTCGGACCACAGAAGTACTATTAACCTTGTGGACTTGCCATCGTCGGGAGGTGATGTAGAAGGGGGAGTGGGGAAGACGATGAGGGCTGAAGTAAATAAAAATAGAGGGAAATGGGGGAATAACTTCCATAACCCTCAAGATATCTTCCAAGTGGACGCCGTCAGATCACTGTTGCCAAAAACTTGAAGTGATGATAATACAACAAAGAAATCGAAATATTCCGACGGGTAAAGATCCCCACTCACTTTTCTACTTTTGCGCTATAAAAAGAATGCTATTAATGACGCATCGTAATCAAGATCGCAGTGATCACAAATTCAGGCACACAAAAACAATACTTCAAAAAAACTTTCAAGTTGCCCAACCCCCCCCCCCCTTCCATAATTTCACAAAATGACTGTCCAGTAAGTCCTGAGAAAGAGAGGAAGTCCAATGTTATGTGATGAATTTTCTCAAACATTTACGAGCTAATCAATCGTCGCATCTATCAATGATCGATGCTTATTTCCTATATTGGCCATTATATTCGAAAAAACAAGTAGAAAATATTTCTTAGACGTTTTCGACATCATCCCCTACCACTGCAAACAAACGACTTGCCAACTGTCCTCATAACGCAATGCAAAGCGGTAAGGTGCTAGCATTTGGCAAAATGCATTACCGTGGCGTCATTTCCGTTACTATATAGGTGCATAGGTTTTCTTTTAGTCAGATTTTCACTGCACAGATCTTATTTTACAGAAAAGAAAACGAGTTTCTTTTTGTGGATTATTGGTATAGGCGATTGGATCAATTCAAATACAACAGCACTGTTAGAAATATTTTGCTTTTCACTGGCAACTTGCGAGAGTGGCTGCACAGGTAAGCGGGATGCAAAAGTGCATACTGTGTCAACTCCTCCGATCTGCTTCTTCGCTTTCTTTAAAAACGCACCTTTCTAAGTGCAAAATTAGGTGAAAATATATATGAAATCATACTGGCGAAGGACGGATAGGTAACTCACGTTTAGCTGCATATTTTTTCTTTACTTTGACGGCAATACTCATAAATAAGGGTTCAGAATGGCAGGAAGAAGGGAAGATAAGAGCGGAAGTAGGCGACAGTGACTGTTGATACATTCCTCTGTCCCATCTAATCACACTATAATCCTTTATGTCAGGAAATTTTCAACTCTGGTGTCCTTCACAACAAGCTAGGAAGCCATGATAAGGGAAGCCACAGTTGTGACTCTTCTGCAAGTAAATGCCAGAGGGTTAATAGACCGTACTTCCAATATTACTGCGAACGGAACCGTTAGTTATCGGTTTGGAGATAATTAAAGGAAACGCGAACCGGATGACACCAGTAGAGGCAAGATGACTTCCGGCGATAGCAGTAGTGAATCGGACGATACCAGGGTAACTTATTACACCTGCTAGTCGAGTGAATGGAATGTAAAAACATCATATTTTCTCTGCTTCACCACTTTTCTTCGATTGTTTTCACTATGCCTAGTCCAAATCGTAAATGCTGAACAATAAAGACTGCAAGCGAACGCCACCATTAAATATTACATCCGTAGAGCCAATTTACAATACTTATTTAGGATGAAGCGATTAGTTCAACACTCTTTGAAAAAAATTTTTAAAGATATTCCTGTAAGTTATTATATTATTAGATGTTGTTTGTTTCTAAAAGCCTCCTATGCCAATCGCATACAGATTACCACATCCTCATCGAACAGTAGACTGAACGATACTCCAGGCGCTGTCAATAAGAGTGCATCTCCAATACTATTTACAATTTACTTGCTGAACTTTTTTCTAGGTGAGCAAGCCAGATCAAATTTCGTCGAATCATCAGAATAGATCTACTCCGTCGTTCTTGCGTACTCGACAAAAAACACAATCTTCATGAAACCAAACGAAGGTAGTTCAATATGCACTTCCCCTTAACTCACATCCGTTAATGAAAGAGGGGCAAATGCTTCCGCGGACCTGACCATAAAGGCAAAAATGTGGCCTTAGCCACACTGCGACAAAAAAAAATGCCTGCCCAATCACTTCTGATTCACTTCTTACTGAAGTCACTATTCAACACTTCGTCAATACAACGTTGAACATCACCTGTACCAAATATAAAACTTCCATTGCTCACCTTTGCTACTTATAAAAAGATGGACAAGCAGGATACCCATACGTTTACATGGAAGGCAGCAAACAAAAAAGTGCGACTCTTTCTTTCGGTTCCTCGAAATAATATTTTGTAGGCTTTGCAAATCGGTCGTAAGAACTACGCATTCAGACATGAAAACATTTCATGGGACGCAGATCAACACTTTCCAAAAAAACGTGGAATCTGTTGGAAGGTATATTTTTTATCCACAAAGAGAAGACTGGGAGAGGTGGGAGGCGGGAGGGGAGCTGGAGGAAGGAGTGTGAGGTGTAAGAACTGGAACATTTTCTACGCAGCTTAGATGTATCATACAACAGAACTCCACCTGTAGGCCTGCGAGATTATTGATAACGTCGATCCATTCGTACATATCTGCCGAATTTTTAGCTTGTACGAACCACCTACGTTCAGTTCCCGTGGGATCGTCATCGGCTGGTGGCAGACAAATCATGAATACAAATCGCCTGTCGATACTTTCACCAGCTACTTGAGCAGATGTTCCTGGTACTGCGATCAAATCCAACTGCAACGATGCATCAAACAGTTCCCCTCGTAATCACCTGTCTGGGTGTTAAAAAAACTGATGTTCAAAAATGAAAACAGCAGAGAAGATATAGCAACTCCTAGAATTTTCTTCTGAATATGAAAAGTCTTACCTGAGGAGTGCGCATAACAACTGTGAAGTAAAGAATATGGAATTCTGCTTATTAGTTGCAATGCAAATAACCACAACAATAATGATAGAAATAACCTCGACACCTAATCGTGCATCTTTGTACCACTTTCCCCTACAAACGCTCGCTCAAAATTCTGGCTAATTAGCAAGTGATCGAAACGAACCATTAAAGAGCCGCCAAGCTGATCCGCCTTTTGCCACATTAGTTTAGCACCCTGTGTGAAGACGTAATATTTTTCCCAGTTGTTTGTGAATAGGCCACTCTTCCTGCAACATATTCTCTTTCCTCAACAATCGACGAATAAAGTTGCACAAAAGAAGAAAGAATAAAATAAATGAGAACGAATGAACGCAATCGTCCTTATCAACTAAAAATAACATTACTTCGCATTGCATACAAAATGAGAGTATCGCATCATTCATCACTAGGTATAAATCGATTCAGAACCTCTTCACCATTACAAAAACCATTCTATCATTAAAATTCATAAGTAAAGGCACGTATAAGAGGAGACGAGATTAATTTAGATAACGCTTCCAACACTATTTCGATGAAAATTTGTTAGCTGGAATCATTCGTTAGTATTATAAAAACACTCACACGGTTCTTTTACTTAGAACTTTTTAAGAATATCCAGCTGGACTGCAATCCTGGCACTCGTCCCATCTTTATTTTTTAGGGGCAATTTCATGGCCACAACATTCCTGAGTCACCAATTCGAAACAATCAGCAGGAGGCCAGAAATACAGAGATTTGCACACTTTCTCTAGAATCCCATTTATTAGGCCCTTATTTCCTTTATCCTAGAATATCACGCTAAACGTATGCTTTTTTGAGTGTCATATTTATATATATACACGGTACTGCATCAACCATAAATGAATATATAGATACTACACGGTGGCTGAATTCATGAGTGCAAACTATGTAAGAAAGCATGAGAAATAGAAAAACCCTACAATCTTATTCGCAAATATCCTTGTTTCTGGACACTTTCGGACGCACGTCGCTGCTCGGTTTCCGGTTTTTCACCATAATACATTTCATGCTGACTTTTCGAGAGTTCGACAAGAGATGCCAACAATTGGTTGCCTTCATTTTTTTCACTTTCTGCTTCCTTTCCGATACTGCAAAAACGATCGCTCTAAAATTTTCAGGGCAAAAAGTCGATGCATGGTGCACATCGATCTCCAAACAATGCAAAATGTGCATTAATGCACATTCTCGAAGATGAATACATCAGAAACGAAAAGCTTCCCATCAGTCGAACTCACAAAGACCATTAGTTGCACCTTCCGAATAAAAGGTTCTTTCGATCCCTAGAGACCAGCAGCAATCCCCATCTGCCATTCATCCATCTCCCAACAAAGCGAGTAACTTTAAGTGTCACCATGAAAATCGACTGCTTTAAACAGCCTCAATAAGCGTCCTGTATTCTTATTACTATAGAATACTGTCACAGTAAACTAGTGAGGAAAAATTATACTTTAAAGACATATCACTTTTGCAGATTAAATTCAGGCATTGTATGGTGGACGTAATCAATATAGATTTCAAGAATCACTACTACCAGAACACCTCAGGTTCCCAAGATTCTCAGACCGAGAGCTATAAGTCTCTTGACCTTACACTTTCCAATAAGAAGACAAAGGCTACCGAATTGAGGAAAAAGTTGGAGCCTAAGAAGGATTTGTGACAACTTTATGAAAGAGCGTGAGGTTGCTCATGACATCACAAGGGATTGCATTCGAAGAAAGCGTCGAAAGGTAGCCCGATAATTAGATCCGACTCGGTTTGAAGCAATACAACATCTTATTTGCTTAGAGCAGCGCAGCAGGTTACTTCCCAAGAAGAGCGTATCACAAAATGTTCACTTTGGGTGTTAAAGTTTTACAGCAACATTCTACTCCTCAGGTATCTAGCCAATAGACTATGAGAGTTTCCGATCTCTTAACAACTCTAAAGAAGAAAGATGGAGGACGTTGAAGCACCTTCTAGCTGATCATCGAGATGCACCTTTCAGATCGCTAACGAGACGAATATGTCTATACAACTCAAACTGGCACGACTGCACTTATTGTTATGACTTCTATTTTAAATGAATATGTCAATACTGAGCTAAATTATCTGTTCCAAAAGTGTTTCCAAGATTTTAGACGATTAAACACTTCTTGAAATAGCCATGAATTAAATTCTAGGCATAAGCACGAGCAAATGCACGAATAACACTTCTTGGAAGTATTAAAAAGATAGCTTTGATAAAAAAGTGAAGCAGCATCCACACTTGTTTTGATAAGCTGTCGATATTTGAAGCAAGAAATCGAACTCCAC
Source organism: Baylisascaris procyonis (assembly GCA_037389465.1). Lineage (NCBI taxonomy): Eukaryota > Metazoa > Nematoda > Chromadorea > Rhabditida > Ascarididae > Baylisascaris > Baylisascaris procyonis. Next base: position 1,358,438 of record JAZARR010000159.1, read on the forward strand.
TGAATAAAAGTGAAAAAATTGCAATTACGGCTGTCAATTAAGAAGTTCGCCTGGTTAACAGGTGCATAAATAGGACTTACGAGAGCATTTGCTGCTGCGCTTGTGTAAGAAACTGTGTGAGTGCATCTTTACGAAATGCATCGTGTCCAACATTGAAGAAACACTTGAATGCATAGAGCAACATCAACAACGGTTCAATAAGTTCCGAGTAGCGTCTGCTTTGTAGGACGTTCATTCGAGAGCAATATTGCAACGCCAACTGAAACTCTATTGTAATTGTTAATACGTAATTGTCACAGTTATAACATGAAGCTGTATTACAGTTATAACATGAGTAGTTTGCCACGCATTCTTCGACATAATCCACCTCATACGGTAGGCATCTTTAAAATACCGATTAACTAACGCAGCAGCTCTATATAATGAAACGGATCAGAACAATAGAAGCGCTTTATGAATTAGACGACAATCAATACCATAAAAAATAACATTAATGAAAACATTGTGTATTACAAAAGCATTTAATAGTTTAAAAAAATAAACTTCTGCGAAAAAACTGGTTAGGAATAAATAAGTGGGTGTGTTACTAGTAACCAGATAATAAGAAAACAAGAGTACTATTAAAGCGGAATCAACAAGCATAATGACGATTTCAAATGGCAACAACCTTATGATAGCCCATTTTGGTTATGAACACATCGTTATTGAGCTCTTCAAGACGCCTTGAAGCATCTTTGCGGCTCGCTTTCGCGAATTTCTCTTCCGCTTCCGCCATACTGCTCTAAAATTATTTATGATCGAAAATGATATACCACTAATAACATAACACATTTACACCTTTCATCAGCCGCTTAAAAATATACAACTCGATGAGCTTACTTCCTTTTCTTTCACAGATTCAAGATGCACAAAATCGTGAAATACCCTTACATGGTCAGAACCTATATCATGAAGTGTATGACGGGGCAAATAAATATCACTCACGACCTGGTGAATGCAAGAAACGTTAATTTACACACTCTAGACAACCACATAGCCACTTTCTCCTTCAACCCCAAAACGAAACACAAAGTAAAGAATAATGAGAATCGTAAAAAGACGTTCGTTGTAAAGAAGGCTCGGGAATGTGGCAAACAGAGAAAGAAAGAGGATAAGTCTGTGGAGTGGATCGATATAATTAATGCAATTATATCATTTTCGATTGGCTCATAAATGTGTCAATATTTAAATTCGCCGTTTTTGAGGGAAGTGAAAAGGACAGGAAACGGAGATGACATCTTAGGTAAATGTGATCGGTAAACGTTAGTAAAAATTCCTGCGAGACCCTTCGATGTGAATCATATAATTATTACAGCTTAAGATGTAAGCATGTGATTTACCAACGCCTCAGCATAGTTTGGTCGTACGGTTTCAACCAGATCGTCCAATTCTGCGATCGCCTTCTTTACGGGACATTGTACGCAAAATCCGACCTGCAGATGACGTAAACGGTTATCACTGCACATAATGAACATGGACCTCATTAGTTCCGCTTCCACTTTTGCTCTCAGGGTATTCTAGTAGAATCTTTTATAATTGGGAAAATACCACTTAGATATGCACATAAAAGGATAAAATATGCGCTGAAAAGGATAAATATAATTAATGAAGGGCAAACTTGCTGGACGAGCAGATCCATCCAACTGGCTATTTCGTTGAGATTCTGTGCGACTCGACTGGTCACCGATGGCATATCGTATGAGGCAACATCAAGTGGCAACTTCTGCAATTTATTAAACATCGCATTTACGGTTAGTACAGAACCTCATTTTACAGGAAAAAAAGGAGAATGAACTAAATCGATTGGAAGTGATATAAACAGCATGTTTAATAAGCGAATCGGAACAAATCCAATCATTCGGAAAGGGTGCGGCGCAGGTTGGTGAAGGTAACCTGCAGCATGCAGTGCTGTATCAGCAGGATCAAGGGAAAGAAGACTCATAGTCTTTCCACTGACGAAGGCGTAGGCGATAAGTACCCATGGCGGATGATAATATCATCTTTTGATGCATCGATCCGATCAGAACGCAAACACTTTCTCGACTTGACTGCCTACTGTTAGAGCACTCTGTCGGAACAATTTATATACTCCAACCCTTGCAGATGAGACTTATTCAACTGCGAGGCTATATGGAAACTGTGATAATTAATGGTCGAAATATGTAACATTTGTTCTTGTTCTCCCCATTCAAGCTGCCGGCTACCACCAGAAAACCTTAGCGATCCTCCATAAAGGGAAGCAATAAGAAAGTGCACAAAAATGTAGGAAACCTGGAAACGATATGCGGCGATAACTGAAGATAGATTCGATGCAGCTGCCGTGGCTGCTTTCTGTGCTACGCACCACTGATCCAATGCTGCATCCAGCTGATGACTCCATGTTCGCAAGTTATATGTATCCTCTTCGAACAGCCGTATCAACGTCCTATTCTTAACGGAACTCGTTTCAGATTATACGCCTAACATGAACATGTTCCGTCTTCTTCTAATCAAAGAGCCAGTTTTCGACTGGTGTACTTAGGTGCATGGCCAGCATTTCGATGAATTTCCTATCACTTGGGGAGTATAAAAACTGATTATATTTTCGTGCGAATAGAAACGGTAATTAAACGGGTCAAGTCATCCAGCCCCCTTGTCCCCATAATCTTTAATTTGGGTCATTATTTTGCTGTTGTTTTCTAAAAACCTACTGAGGGAAGTGCAAGTAACCATTGACTGAAGTGATTGCTGGAACAATTTTCATCAAAGAAAAGGAGTTCTTCGTTAGGAACGAAAACGATCAGCTGAATTACGGACGCCAATAATCAGCAGATTTTATTACTGGTTAGTAACTTATGAAAGTGGGTAGTTGAATGAGCTTCACCTCAACGTCTCTCCATTTATTGCGCGTAATAATGGCACAATTTCCCGACCAAAAAGAATTGACAAACATAAACATACATAAATACAAGATTATGATTGTTTTGGCAAAAAAAAAACCTCCAAAATCACGCAAAAAACTGTAGATTTCCGTAAAATTTGGACCTCATATAGTGCCAGTTATTGGCGAATTCTTTTGGTGAGGAAGCTAAGGATTTAAGATGGGATAAGTAATACCAACATATAGCTGAAATGCAACTCGAGATAGGAGTCACAGCCGAAGCCACATGTGTGACACCGATCTCAACTCAATTACGCACAAGCAACTCGAATATACCGTAAAGCGAAGGCGATTAGATAACTGCATCGGATCATATAAATGGATATGGCCTCCCCTTCGACTACTTTCTGATGCCTTACCATCAATTGAGTGCCTCATTCATCACATTTTTTGTGTGCTGGCACTAATATCAAACTTGTGAATACACTCATGTTTTCCATGTCATAGTCAAATAATGCCGATGAAAGAGATTCTCTCATTACCTGAGGAGTATCGTAGAGCAATTCTTCGAGGGGAATTCTCGTTTTCATGCTTCCTCGTCACTGCAAACAACAAACTTTACATTATGATGCATATTAATTTAATATTGGAGGAACATCGTTTATACATCAGTTTCATCAACAAATAAAATGAAACCTGCTGAAGATGGATATATTGGCGATCCAACTTGATAACACTCATTTCCACATCAACCAATCAAGATTAACTCTCATTTTCGCCACAAACACTTGCGGTAATTTGTGGCAGTATGTTGGAATATTGTAATAAAGCGACAAATCCCTTTCTTTCACTTTCAGTCATCGTTGAAAAAAATATTTGAGTTGGAAATGTTTCTGCTGCAAACGTCACGGTATCGCCAAATAACCTCATGACCGGCAGCGGCGACATAGGGGATGGGTACGGAGGGGGAAGAAATTCTCAAAGACTCCAGGTCTTTATAGTATCCAATAGAATTGCCTGAGAATCTAAAATCTAAGAGAACCTGAGAATAAAAATAGAATTAGTGGCAATCTTTAACACCATGAATTATAACTCATGTAGAGAGCGACAACAAAGCTGAAAATTAATATTACAAAGTTTTGAAGCCTTCAGGTGAATTTCAAGCTAATATAAAATGCTTCCGAGCGGAAGCACAGTCGACCTTCATAGATATATGCCTAACATAGTTATTCAATCCCACCTATCCAGCAATAAATTTAGACGACGAAAGGTCTACTAACTGTGACCTAGGATGGTACGGCCGACTAGGTACACGTCAACGAATATCTAAGTGATCCGTAAAAGTACACACAAACATATATAAATATGAGCATAAACACAAATATAGATGAAGGTGGGCAAATATGCACATACACGTACAACTACAGTTATTAATATAAACAAGGGAGCGGAAGAGCATTGCTATCGAAAAATAGGGAAGTGTAGTTTTTCAGACAATTGTATTTGCACTTAGATATCACAACTGAAAACTGTATAGAAAGACGGTGATTATGGAAGAGTATAGAGAAGACGACAATGTAACAAAAAAAAAAAAAACGTTCCCTGACTCCACCTACCTGTTAAGAGTTTAACAACCGATGTTTACTCATCATATATTTTCTTATCGAACCAAGGTAAACTTCAAAGCGACAACAAAATGCTGCTGATTTCGTGTTATACGTGTGCTTTAAGATTATTGAAGGTTTATATATAATGTCGTTTGACAGTATCCTATTTTCTTAATTATCTGACACAAATACAAAATTTTCTTATGTGTTGATTGTATGATGCAGAATTTTTTACCCACTTTTCATCTGGTTGTGTTCCTTGTGGTCTCTTTTTTGGAGGCGGGGGAGGGGGGGGGGGATTGGAGGGAGGAGAGGGAAAGGTGGTTTCAACAAATCGTTTCATGCTATCTTTCGCATAAAATAAGCAAACATTGTTGCGATCAATAAATTACGAAACACCAAACACATAGTACTAGTTTTCCGTTAGCAGTTTTATTCAAATATTTAGATACGAATGAACTTATTAAAACATATGGATGGATGTCAGAAGGGCTGCCACAATATCGGCCCTTGCATTCCACTCATCTTACTAAGTCATTCTATAATGTACCGATCAAGGTTAATACGGATATCTACGTTTTTTGATAGTGATACGTTTATGTTTTTGCTAAGGAAGACCATACTCGAGACGACACACATAGAAGAGTTTTATTTTCGACGTTTCGGCACCTTATGCCATCGTCTTAAATGTACGACGAATGGTGGCTTCTTTTTTATGCTGGCTGATTATGCAAATTATTTAATGTAAAGGATTTAAAATTACGCGAGTAGATATACTTACAAAAATTAGAGGGGAAGGTAGTTATGCAAATCAACGGCAAGATCACTTATGTTAGTTATATAGGCTTGTGAAAGGTGACGATATGAAGAAAGATAGGAAAGGAGAAATAGAGAGGCGGAAATGAAGAAAACGAAGTAAAAGAGTGACAGGTAATTTCGTTCAATAAAGCTGAGTGTTTATACAACTCGACTATTTGATTAATGGAAGGGATTCGGTGTTTCGCTTAGCTTGTTTTGAATGCGTATCACCTCAGTGTTTAACTTCAAATGTTTTTACTTTCAGTGACAAGCCACTGGCGTATTTACGAAGGAATTGAAGTCGGGTACGATACAAAACTGAGATAAGTTCCACACGTAGATATGTGATGGACGACCACTCACACCCACAAGAACTTGTTCATATCTGCATATCAGCTACATCCATCCAGTCAGAGCATATGCGTTAAGTTTGTTGATGGGCGAATGATGCACATCCTTGTGTCGCAGAGTTTATAGCGAATGCGTGAGATCAGTAGTTTCCTTTTGAGGCTGAGTGGAAGTTACTATAAGGCATTCCCACTTAACTTCCGGGACGGTGTAACTTATGACAGCATTGAGATGGTTGTTGCACAGAACTGTCGGAGCATTACCAGCCGGTCAATCCAGGATAACGCGAAGGTGGTGTTTGGCTTATTGAAGAGGTAACTCGTTTTGCTTCAAAATACTCTGATCCAGTCAAATATCTTTGTATGGTCTGGCACACACTACCAACAGAAACTGTACTTATGCTCAACAACTGCAAAAACTCAAGCTCACTGCTGAGTATCCTGAATCGAAATGAAATCGTTTATGAACGGCTGTATATAAAAGCATGGATTCGTGATCAGATGCTGCTACTAGTAAAAATATTTTGATTCATCGTAGTCGGCACATCCTTCGTTTAGTTAACAAAAGACGCTGGATAAAGCAACTAGACAACTGGACAACACTTCAGTGGAACTCTCCTCCAGCAACCTTTCAAATTAGAATTTGAAAGAGTAAAACAGATCTAATTCAGGAAACGACTATGATGGGACGAATCTAAGATTCTACAAAAGACTGCTATGAACGCGGATGGGGTTGGGTTGGCATCTCATTCCACACCTAAATTGTTTTCGTTGCGTCCACATGCGTTGTCAACAACAAAATCCCTTCTAGTAGCCCATCTATTAATCTATCAGCCTCAAAAGGAAACTACTGATCTCACGCATTCGCTATAAACTCTGCGACACAAGGATGTGCATCATTCGCCCATCAACAAACTTAACGCATATGCTCTGACTGGATGGATGTAGCTGATATGCAGATATGAACAAGTTCTTGTGGGTGTGAGTGGTCGTCCATCACATATCTACGTGTGGAACTTATCTCAGTTTTGTATCGTACCCGACTTCAATTCCTTCGTAAATACGCCAGTGGCTTGTCACTGAAAGTAAAAACATTTGAAGTTAAACACTGAGGTGATACGCATTCAAAACAAGCTAAGCGAAACACCGAATCCCTTCCATTAATCAAATAGTCGAGTTGTATAAACACTCAGCTTTATTGAACGAAATTACCTATCACTCTTTTACTTCGTTTTCTTCATTTCCGCCTCTCTATTTCTCCTTTCCTATCTTTCTTCATATCGTCACCTTTCACAAGCCTATATAACTAACATAAGTGATCTTGCCGTTGATTTGCATAACTACCTTCCCCTCTAATTTTTGTAAGTATATCTACTCGCGTAAATTTAAATCCTTTACATTAAATAATTTGCATAATCAGCCAGTATAAAAAAGAAGCCACCATTCGTCGTACATTTAAGACGATGGCATAAGGTGCCGAAACGTCGAAAACTCTTTTATGTGTATCTTCTCGAGTTCGGTCTTTGTTAGCAACAATATCAACAGATACCGATGAAATGTAGTAGAGCCTCAATGTTTTAATTGACCAAGTTGATGGATCAAAATGAAGTATGGCGCACGAAATCAATCGATCCAGCTTGAGCAGTTGCTGAGTTGAAACCAGTGGGTAGAAAAAGAGAGATAGAGAGGATAAGTAAACGGCAATGGATTCACCTGGAAGATGAAGAGGAAATCGCAAAAATAGGTTAATCACTAGGCGCACTTCAACGCCACTGCAAAAACATCGACCTATGCGATCATGAAAAAATACTTGTGCCAAGAATGAAAGGTGCGAATCATCCGAACGGCAGAGTAAACAACGGTGACCCTATGCCACAGGAACTAATCACCTCAAAAATACTGTACTCTATGATCGTTTCTTTTAAACCTATTGTGGTGGTCACATTTGTTTCCGCTTTATGCAAATGTTTGAATAGCACCATTTACCTTCAACGAACTTGTGCCTATTTGTGTATCTATATGCTAATTTAGCGGTCGAATAGTTGCAAACTACTTTCGAGAAGAAAATTTACGATAGTGAAATTAGATAACGATTTCGCAATTGCACTAGCAATTATTAAGCTATTGAAACACCTGAAAACACGCGAGAGCGAATAGAACGGGAATGTGGAAGTTCTGGCAACACCTTGCATATCTGTCCAATCGATCACCTGGAAGAGCAAATTTACGCAGTATCGTAAACTCGATCGGTCGGATTGGAAAGAAACGTATTATTGCCCAATCGGCTTACATATAATCCCTTCCTCGAACAGATTACCTTCAAATATTTGCAAGAAATGACCGTACCCTCAAAAAAACCCACTCCTCATCATGAAGCTCTCGAAGTAGTTACCTGTCACATAAGGAAAACGGTGCTAACCTGCTGAAACACTTGCTGTCACATACCCCTTCCTTTTACCCTCTGGAAATCTTCCAAAACTTATAGCATAGTGCTTCTATTCAAAACCACACTGTAGATTCGCTGCTGTGCTGGCGTTGATCTGATTGGTCGAAACGAAAATACCACATTCTTAAAAACCTTCCTGGTTCGATGAAATCACCGTGGTGCAACTTATCCAAGCTTCAGATCAGCTACTGCTGCCCTCAAGGTTCGCAGTTTCGAGTTACTCCAAGACTCATGTCTTTCACATGCATCACCTAGCTTTATTCGCTGCTATTTCTACATACTGCATGCAGACACTTTTGAAGTGCTATGCACTGTTTGTGAGCTTGAGTATACAGACATTTAAAATACTGAAGACTGTGGCGTGTTTTGAACGGACCGTTTCGAAGAAAGAATTTTTGGAACCGGAAGTGCAGGATTAAGCCCAGCAGAATAGAACAGAAGTCCCTGGACGGTGTCAGGTCGGAATACGATGGTGGAAATTCCACTAGACTTCAGCATCAACTGAAAAGTGAAATGGAAGTGCGGTATGATATACCTGAGCATCCACATAGGTCTAGATTGTTGAAGAACAAAAATTCAGCTGTATCGTTTTTTATGCAAAAAACCGTGTTTTTTAGTTTTATGTTGCAGAAATTTTCAAATGAAACATACACCATCATAAAGTGACTCGAAGTTTGTGTAGCACATTAAAGGTGGCAAATTTAAATGTGTCAGTATGAATTCTCAGTGAGCATTACCACGTTGTGCACACCCAAAATGGGAACGGTAAGCTAGAACATCTACGGGAAGGAGATAGAAATCGGCTTTTAAACAGACAGTGGGATGAACTTTGTTCACAGTTCACCTCAACATTAGGTTTATATCTACTGAATCCGACATTTGGTATAGTGTTTGCCACTGAGGTATGAGTTTTCATGCGAAATTTTAAATTAATTTTTGTGTTTTGAAATGCTGATTGAAAATCTACCATTTTTGTGTTTTGAAATGCTGATTGAAAATCTACCATTAATAACGTTGCAACAGGTTACAAATTGTACGTATTAAATTGCTTTTTTCTTCAATATGATTGTAATTCTTCAGTGGGAGACATCGTTTATTAGAAACTTTTTTGGTGTGGTTATTGAGTTTTTATTTCCATAAGAAAACATCATAGTGCATATAGTTAGTGGAATTGTTAAAATCTTTTCTTCGTTGATTGATGTTTGAAATGCAAAACGGCTCAAATCACCATTAAGCAATGATCAACATATGTCTGGCCAACAAAAGTGTTCAGACATTTGTGCCACGAGAGAATTTTCGCCGCAAAAATGTCAAGAGCCTCGTATGCCCATTGCTCGTAGTGCTCTAGTTTGTAGATATTCTGAGGTAGTTGTTGTCAGATATTTCAATTAAAGTTGAGGATGAACATCTCACAAATAAATGAACAAATCACGTACTTCATTAACAGATGAAAAAATCGATGAGAAATAGTTGTTGCCTTTTAAAAGCAATGCAGTTCCATTTTCGTTCATAATGATTCTTAATTTTAAAAGTACCATTAAAAAATAACAATGACAGTGCAGGCGCATGGCTCTCACAAATTTTTAGGTGTGGTGTTTAATGGAGAAAGATTCATAACATCATAAAACGCAATTTTTATTCGTTCATAATAAACGCATTTTTTGATTGCTTATGTAATATTATTTATGAAAAAAAACATTTGAGAAAATATTCGATATTTTCCATAAATGCAATAAAGCTATTTGCAGATCGGAATGCAAAGTTTGAGGAAGCTTTAAGCCTTAATCGAATCCTCTGTTGAGTGATAATGAATTTTCAGTGGTTCTACTTTTTCATGAAGGAAATACAGAAGTAACTTTGCCCGGCAGCTACCGATAAAAATTTCTTCCATTCCCCGTCAAAATTTCCGATCTCCAGAAGCGGATGAAAATGACAAATAAAAGGTGAAGGTACTACTTTCATGAAAATGGTGTATGAGATAAAGAATTGCAATTTTAGAACTACGTTTCGTAACGGAAATATGCAACAATAATATTCTGTTGAAGTAGTAGACAGTGAAGTTGAAGCACAATTAAAGTATTACAAAAAAACAAGACCAAAAGGGAAAGAAGTGATCATTTTTAATTGTTTTACACTCACTGCAAAACGAATAATTCGTATCGATGTTTACTATCAAATTGCTTAAAGACAATGTTAGTGAGCACATTCATTTACTATTACCATTATTGTTGATTGTGCTCTCATCTAAAGGCAATTACTCTGAAAACGCTCCGAAAAGCTGATATACTTATGGTAGTAGATGTTGGTGCATGTTTAAAAACTCCACTTAATTTCATAAAAGTGATAGGCCAAACAAGGTTTTTTAATGTTGCTCTTTGCACCAATTACATCGTTCCTATTCGTCGAACATACGTAGTTATCTTTCTGGGTTCCGATAGGGGTATCGTGAGACAAGTTTGAATGTAGCTGTTTATTTAAATGCTAGGCAACAACAAGGGAAACTATTAGGAAAGCAGGTGCAGGTGAATACATCCTAAACAATTCATGGAAAAGGGAGAGGAAATGACGATCCGATTGCGGTGTTCGCCAGCGATCGCGAACTGCTCCACTACTAGAAAGTGGTGACACGTTCAGAGGTAGGCCGGTAGCTCAGCAAAAGGAGGTGGTAGAATGAGACGTTCCTTTTGGCCAATTTGTGTCGCATATCTGGCAGAGGTGAGGGGGAAGTCGCTAAAAGACCATTTCCGGCAATAATGCGTGAAAACATCATGCGGTGACTCGTGAGGGAAAGAGGGAAGGAGGAATGAAGGAGAGCCGTGAGGAAAATTCTTTGGTGTTGTCTATTTCATGGCTTATTATACATCACTGCATATTCACTAGTTGTCTTTCATGCCGTAATTTTTTGGTGTTATCAGTAAAGTAATGAAATATTTCTGTGACTGAAACAGCGATCGAGGAATTGTTTCAGCACAACTATCTAATGATAAATCTTTGTTATAATCGCAGTGAAAAACCTTTTTTTATTTTTTGCACCTTAACTGACTCCAAGAATGTGATCGTTCGTTCGTTCTTTGGTGTTTGTGACAATAGCAAGAGTTCTTGTGAAGTAAAGTTTCATAATTTTTATGAGGTACTTCCTCAGCAAAAAGCGGAAGCACTCCAACATTAGTGAGCATTACGCGAAAATAATTCGTTGAATATTGACAGCGTTTATCATTGTATAACGCCTCACATATACAAGTGAACTTTAATGACGGACAACTATTTTTTTCTTCCATCGCCTTGTTCCAAGCTAGGAAAAAAACCAGCACTTTCGAATTGTTTGTGGTGATCGTATTTAATTGCCATCACAATTCCTCATTCGTAGCAATGCAATAAGCGTAATGCGAAATAGAAATAGTTCTTACAACCATATATAATGTTACCATTAGAAAATTACGATTACCCACCTGTAGGGCTGGAAATTGCGATATTTTGTTATGTCTAAAACTCTCAGAAGAAACATTCATAACTAATTCAGATTGCTGTTTACTGCGGAAAAGAACTTGTCTCGATTGATGCTAATTTATAGTTCAGTAGTGTCAGGTGAATCAGTATGACTGACGGTTGGAACAGCTGAGTGTGGCGGAAGTTTTCACACTTGACGAGACGGTTTTTGCACTCGTAAACAGATAAAAATCCAGTCGCGTTCGGATACGATCAATCGAAAACACTGTTAAAGAAGAATATTAGCGACGCTCATTATTTGAATTGTAGAATGGGCGTAATACTCCACTCCTTAGATATTACGCTAGACGTCGTCAACATAACCATTCTCCTTCGTTCCCCCCTCCCCCTCCCTCCAGTAACCCCATTAAGACTATTCATTTCTCAGTGTTTAACTTTCTTCCTATCAAAAAAAAAAAAAACGTAATACTTCTAATAAGGTGCTCGCCTTCGTGATCTCGTCGAATAAACACAGCTGTCGCAATGGCCTCTGCAGGCCAAACAACAAAAATTTTCGTGAACCCCTTTTATTGGAAAATTGTAAAAGTCATGTCTATCCTCACCTGTACCACATGGCAATAACAACAACTCTTTATTATAAAAATGGTGGTTATCCTATATTACATTGTCGGAATCATTGCAGCTATATTACAATGTACAGCACTAAGGTTGCGGTATACCGTGTAGTCGTGCTAACAACACTTCTCTACGGTTCCGAAACCTGGACGCTATATCGAAAAGACATCAAGAGGCTAGATCAGTTTCATATGCGATGTTTACGCAAAATTGCAAACATCAGGTGGCAAGACAAAATAAGGAACAGTGAAGTGCTGAAAAGGTGCGAGATAACTGGTATCGAAGCATACATCATCTCATCCCACCTACGTTGGGTTGGGCATGTCATCAGAATGCCGGACAACCGCATTCCCAAGCAACTACTTTACGGACAACTCGCCTCTGGGGAACGGAAACGAGGACGTCCGTTGCTTCGATACAAGGATAGAGTCAAGGCAACGTTGAAAGCGTGTCAAATGGAGCTGAAGGACGACATAGTACATGACAGAGAGCTGTGGAGGAGAGCATGCCGCGAGGGGACTGCGCAATTTGAAGGATATCGAGTTCAAGCACTGGAAGAGAATAGATCGCGACGACTATTGGGCACAAGTGTTCCGGATCAGGGAGTACGGTTTATCTGCGATAGGTGCAACAGGACGTGTCCATCCCGAATTGGACTCGTCTCACACATGCGCGTTCACCGGTGATGAGATCCGCTGACTTCAACGGCTCAGTCGATGATGATGACATAACACTAAAGTATGTTACGTACTACATGAAAATAAAAATTATGCAATAGTACAGTTCATCGAGTTGAAACTTTTTTTAGTTATATTATTTTACACTTTGCCACTAGAAAAAATTTCCTAGAGTGTGCTATATTATGTTCTGTATTCCAAAAAATTCACGAGGTGTATTCTCGTTCACCGCAATAAAGTGTAGATAAGACTGACGATGTAAGTTATGAACACTGCGGATAGGAGAGTTCTATTCATTGATGTCGAAAGAGTATGGAGAAATGGAATGACTTTCATACGCAGTGACGGAAAATTCTAAGGCCTTAAGCCTTCTAACTCTCCGCACTCGAAGAAATGCTTGAAAAGAAGTAACAAGAATAACGTTTGGTCAGCCCGATATTCGTCCTTCTCTGGCCACAGCTGTTATATCGAATAAGTTGCGTTCCAAAGCTGCGATATGCCAAGAGTGCACCTTCTCAACACTTGGTAAGCCACTGCAGTTTTATGTGAAGACGATAGAGCACACAACAATACGAGTCATCTAGAAAGGGTCTCCATATAAAATCGAGCCTTTTCCAACCCTGCAGTCTTCGCAGGTGACTTCCATGGAACTAAAACTTCAGACCACCTAATCTTTATAACACTGTTCGAGGATTTTTGCACGTATGATACGAAACAATTTCACCAATAAGCTACAAGGCACTCCAGATGAAGCACACAATGGATATAACATAGCTGAAAAAAAATTAAGTGATGACATTTTCGAAAACACAGCCCAAAATCGTGTAACATAGACCATAGTGCTTTGTAGACCAAACTTGGCTAGTGAACAATGTTGTTATTAGAGTGACATATAGACAACACTCCACCCTATCCCCTTCATCCAAATTTAGGAGAATTTGTTGCAAATCCTATAATGTTCACGAAGTGATCAGTACTGAAAATAACTAAACATTCAATAAAGCTAAGGAAGAATCGTCCGAGAACATACAATTTCTGGAACGCTTGGCATCTTTTGTGATGAAAACAGCGCGCTACCACAGTTCGACGAAACAGCTCGAGGCCAAGTAACAGCGAGTTCATCGTAAAAGTTTCAATTCCATTATGTAAAGCATAATCGCAGGCAGTTTGTAGATTGGCGACTCACATATTTTGGCCAAAAAAAATTCATCAAAAGAACTTTACCTCACGGTGAGAAGAATAGGCCCATATAGGCTTCGAACGGGTGCATTATGCTCATTGCATCAACTTCCTTGCAGCCTAGACAATGCAAACTGTGCAACCACACACGTGCAGTGCTGTGCGCAAAAATAATTTTCTGAAGAACAACTCTGCCCGATTTTTTGAGGATTCTTTCAACCAACGTCGTTTGATTTTTTGGTGGTTCAAATTTCTTTTTCTTTTGCAGATGATTAACATATGCCGCCACTTCTGTTCCGATCCACAGAAAAGATGAATTCAACACCCCAGACAAAACTCCACATCCAGAGAAGGTTTCCTGAGTTGATAATATTCCCTGTGTAGACATCTTTCAGATGTTCATTTGCAGCAGAAGCCACAATGCATCTTTTGAACTTCAACCGCAGCTATTACATCACAGCGAGCTGCATTGAAACGTAATAGGCGCTGAAACCGCTTTTTTTTTAAGATTGTTAATTGACTGCAATCCTGCGCGAATATGATACAGCCCAATAGCACATGCGAATAGAACCAGCTGTTTCCCGACCTTCCATCTCCGCGGGATCCCCTTCTCTTGAGATATTCTCTGCCTCTGCGGGGGATTTCAGAACAGAACTCCGTTCTCGCGAGCGTGAAAAGCCCCTTGCTCATGTGGTGGATGGGATCTATCATATCACATGACGGGGAGCCCCGCTCACCCGACCCTTTTCCTATATCAGCTCACAGTACTATTGGCATCATGCGCCACTCAGTGCAATTATTAACTGTGTTCTTGAGTACGGATGAAGCTCCCATTGACAGAATCATAAACGCTAATTGTAAGCAATATGAGTGACAGAAGCAAAGCTTGGAAAATGCTTAGATCACTGCTGGACTTCATCAACGGATAGCTCTCCAGCATGTGGACACCAAGAGTACCATTTAAAAAAAAAATTCTGAACGGAGAGGTGACGCTTCAATTTGAAATCTTCCGATTTCTAAAAATAAAAATTTTTGCGTCCTCATGCTCGAAAACTTTCCGATTGTGAGATCTGGAGGGTAACCGGAACATTCTCGTGAATTCTCTACTTCCTTCATCTGCACCACTAAACGATCTCCTTATGCCGTTGTTGATATCGTACTGCTTGAAGATGTCGAAAAATGTTTTGTACCTTTGCTAAAGCCCATCCTGGCAAGCATGTAACTAAGGTGAAGATTTTTGATATCGAACCATAGAAATATCGTAATCTTAAATCCAATTTGATTCTCAACTCCAAGATAGCGCCTGATTTTTTCTGACGTCTCATTATCCACAATCTTTGAAAGTGTCTTGCGCGTTGTGGGCACACATTTCTGATAACCTGGAAAATTCATACGAAAATGTCTTCAATGTCTTTCATTGTCATGTTGTGCGCATGCAAATCACTCCCCCTTAAGCGAGCATAAATGCAGAGATTACTGAAAGTTTCGTGAAATGATGAAATTATTCTAATTTTCGACTTATTCCAGGTGTTTTTATATCGCCACTGCTTACCTTCTGGTCACGGTCATTACCTGCTTTGTTTTTAATGCTTTTCTTCTTGAATTTCTTTGCACATTATTGTACATCAGCCATCAGGCTTCCATCCATTTTTTTTCGTTTCCTTCGCTGTCTCCTTATGACCATTCTATGCTTTTCACATACACTTATGCATGTGCTTCTTTACGTGGGACGTTGAATGAAGAAATCAACGACTCGATGATCCGGACATTCCAGTTGCAACAACATCGTTTTAGTTTTTACGGTGGACTTTTCTGAAATGCTAAAATGCATATAGGCAGCGAAACCATAGCATTCAAAGGTGGAGGTGAATATTATTTAACCCTCGTAGCATTTACAAGTATGCAATGCTCGACGACAGTTTTTATAGCAGCAGTCATATCTTTTGCCCTGAAGTTCATTAGCAAATCTACAAAAGCTGAATAAATGTTGCCTCGACAATTGCAAAGCATTACGAAGTACGAAAGTAACTTCTGGCCCACCGATTGTGTAGGTATAGTCCTTACGCAGTTCAAGAGTTGAAAGTGACCTGACTGTTGGAAGTATTGGGCTCTCTATACCAACTTCCAACAGCAATCTTGTGGGATAATTTCTTGACTGCTAATAATACTCTCGGTTACTATTCTCCATCTTCCTCCTTCACTTAATGTTGACCATAAGGGTATACGACAAGGATGGACCCAGAGTTTGCTTTCGCTGAGTACAACTGGGGTTGTCTGAGTCTCGACAGTAATACGTGATCGTTGAAGGAGGGCTTCTTATTATGCATTTGCATCAGGTACCATAAATAAATTTAGAGTTAGAAGTACGGTCGAGGCCCTTAACAGTCAGGCGGGTGCTACTAAGCATCTAAAACAACATTCCGTAGTTCAAGGATAGCCGAGAGCCGTCTTACCTTTCGGAGGATCAGCGGCACATTCGACTCAGACCACTACCAAGAAGAAACGTTTCAAGCAGTCTCGACGATGAATTTGCAAACCCATCTGTCAGGATTTCAAATGAAGTACAACACTTCGTACGACGCACAGATATTTGAGTTTTTATCGACATTTTACAGGAGCCAATCACAACAGCTCTTTTTTAATACGAACAGAAAAATAGGAATTTTGCACATGAAGTGAGCTGCAGCGGCACGTTATTAATTATCGAATGTGAATAAGTAAATGTGCACAAAGGAACGACATGCCATAAAGTAAAACTCGCATTTTTCGTGCAATAATGTTTTCTCTGAGAAAGTTATTACCACCAGTCGGCTGCCCTCCGCTTTTTTTTTTTTAAAGAACTGCTTTTTAATAGTGCTGCATAATAAAGCTGCCAAATATTCAGAATATTCAAATAAAATTTCGCTACTTTAAAAGTAAAATATATGAATATGAATACGTCGTTGATTTTGTTATTGCCGAAATTTCCATACTTCTCCGCAGCGAAATAGAACACAGAATCAAATATTCACTATCGTATTTCGATGTGTCTGCAGCTAAGGAGTGTTCAAAAACACCACTGCCTTGGAAATTCTTTACTCAATGGATGATCATAGCAATATGAGGAATGCGGCTACGCAACAGGGAGATTGTCACAGTATTAAACAAGTCCGTCCAACCAACAACGGCTAACTGAATATTTAAAATAGTAATGAAACCCTCATGCGATTTTCATGTGCAGCCGACCGGTTGTACAACCCTTCAACTTCAAGAAAGTTTTTTGGCGAATGATCTGACAGAACTGTCCTCCGAATTGCATAGCACGGTCACATAGCCAATAATTCACAAAGATCAAGTAAAACAATGATCAATCAAAAAATCGCAAATATGAGCTTAACCTGTGGTGCAGATTAGAGGACTAGATTTCATCGCCATAACTTTGGTGCATTCCAACTCGGAACTACTGGATGGACGGACAGACCATATAAACAGGCAAAATTTAGTCGTTTAGCGCCTTCGCAAAAAATAAGAACCTGCAAAAAAACACAATAAAGAGTGTTTCCGAGTTTGAAAGCCTCTGCACACCAGCTCTTTGACGATTTCATGTGAAAGCTGATTGCATTGAGAACAGATATGGTCTACAATTCAGGAATGCTTCCAATACGCTTTTGAGCTGATACTTCGAAACAACTGATCAATCTCTTCTGTGTATCCATTTACGCATCCCATTTTCCGGGAAAATTCTAAGTTACTATTTCTGATCGAAAACTTTGGTATGATCAGTTCCCGACTGCCAGAATTCGTGCTGAGAATTCAAAATTTCGAAAGTGGCACATCGTCAGATATCATCTTCCGAATTCAAAATTGAAACTTGATCGGCAAACTTTTTAGGAACGCCTTTTAGAGCAAGCAAGGTTGAAAAAATGGCGCTTTCAGGTGATTCCTCATCAATGTTCTTATCGTAATTCCATCCATCATCTCAAAATTCGAGTTTTTCAAATTCATATTCCTCTATTCTGCGCATCGCTTCGCGAGAGTCCCCAAATTTACAACAACAAGCCCTTCGCAGATCAAAAGGGATCGAGATTATGGCTGAGTCTGATAGCACTATCGAATTCTGGGAATCCATTCGAGATCCAATAACCTTCAGATATCGATGGATGAAATGAATCTCTTTGTGGGTGAGTTGCGAAAGAAAAAAGCTAGCGCGCAAACATTACAACACAGAGTAACGGACGGCAGTAGACCTTGACGGCTGAATGTGCCTCACACAACGGTACATTTGCGGGGTATTCCGCGTTCAACTAGGCAATCCTAATAGCGTGATGCAATACGCCGTGAATAACGAAAGATGCTGATCTATGTCGTACGAGTCTTCTCTACTAATGCACTAATACTATAGGTAAGTCGTTAACAGCAGACGGTTTTCACCTGCGAGAGAAACTTCAACGGGGAACAGTTTGGTGAGCGAAACCACGCCGACAGCTGTTTGCCCTGAGGCGGGATAGACTCTATCGAAGAAGTCTACAGAGCAAATTACTCTGCAATCGGAATGGCACGTTTAGTGGTACGGCCACACAGAAAAATCCCGATCTGTTCAAAGACCGTTATAGCTCATGCTACGCGCGTTTCCGATTGTCTTTTAACATCACCACAAAGCAAAACCCCATTATACACGAATCACTACTCTTTTGAAATATTACCTTACATAGGGCTAAAAGCCCAAACAAATCGACGTAATAAAACAGCAGGGAAAATAAGCATACAGATGATCATGACATTTAAAGAAGCGCTAAAAATGTATCAAAATAAACTTTCAATGAATCTACACAGATTTCTTCAATTTCATGCCAACGCCAAGTTGAATGAGAAATTCAAGTTCTTAGTTGGCTCTTCTACTTCATAATTTATAGCCCGTCATAATGCTTTAATATTACATAGAACTACCAGAGCCAATCAAAATTCGAGACCTCAAAATGAAGACCTGAAGGTACAGGCAGAAGATTCGTTTTTTGCAATAGACGAAAACAAAATCACAACATATGGCGACAAGCGGCATCCACGACCAATCAATTTGGTATAGTTCATAGACAAAGACGCGTTTACCTCTTCCGAAATTACCGAGTGAAGGGTTGCAATTGCAAATCGCAGTCCAATATCGCAACGAGGTCGTCACCAGATCGAAAAAAAAAGGTGTGAAGAAATAGTCAGAGGAGAGGAAGATGGAAGAAAAAGAAAAATCTGCAAACAGTGCAGATCGCTTTCCTTCAGAAACATTGTAAATGCGATTCGATGCCAATGCAAGTGGACAGAGCCAGCAATCAGAAATAAAGTTATTGGTCCGAGAAGAAGCGAAATTCCTGAGATAATGCATCGGTTTTGATTCGCTTTGATCACATAAGGATTGTGGATTCCCACTATTTAAATTTTTGTTCTGAGGACCCTTCCTCCATCTCTCTCCTCTATCGCTCATGAGATGAAGTAGCAACCCAGTCAGATGTTGAGAGGAGCGTAAACTCATCCATATTCACAGAGAGTGACCCATCAGCAGAATTTCTTCTGGAAGACCCACTTCCTGAAAACGAAAAAAACTTCAAAACTGTTCACACTGCAAAAAAATAGGCACAAGATGGCGACGTTATTTCCCATTTCTCCGCAAAGGAAAAACAAGGAAATTCGGAATCGCAAAAATGACCTTATGATAAGGCCGCAGTCAAGACTCACCCGTTAGAAGCGTGCATTACAGTCATCGGTCGAAGAAATGATTTATGAAAAATTCAACTTCTCTGTACCGCATTCGCATTACAGTCCTACATAATTAGATTGGGAAGAGTATGGCAAAA
Source organism: Baylisascaris procyonis (assembly GCA_037389465.1). NCBI lineage: Eukaryota > Metazoa > Nematoda > Chromadorea > Rhabditida > Ascarididae > Baylisascaris > Baylisascaris procyonis. The sequence goes on from JAZARR010000159.1 coordinate 1,378,275, forward strand.
AGCAGTTCGGTAGGCAATGTCTTCTTTGGGTGCATTCTCAGGAAAATTTCCATTGACCACATTCATCGATGACAAGGTAGAATACTGCTACTCCAAACAACAATATGAGTAATATGTGGTGCGGCATCTACCTTACAGATCTTGGCGCTCATAGCATTCGTTATTCTACGGCCCGAAATGATGCAACAAGTGCATGAGACTTTTTAAAGCCGCTATTGCGCCCTTGAGGACTCAGGCTGATGCAGTGATATCTTTGCCACCGGTTTGAGGCTAGTATAACCAACATACAATATTTCAGTTATGGCATTCACCGAAAGGTGTACACTATGACTGCCAACAAAGAATACAAGCAATAGCCCTCATTTGTAACACATCCCTGTCACCACTAACGGCTCCTTTGCACTGCATTACAGGGCAATTTCTATTCTCATGCACTTCTGACCACCTCAACGATGTTGTTAATTAGTGTCATCTATAAATAAACGTATCAAATAATCTATCACCAATTTCACTCTTATTCAATGACTGCTCTCAGCACTGCTGCACTATGAAATAAACTGCGCTCACCTTCAACGTCACCAGACCAAGTTTACAGTAGAAATCTATCTTTTCAGTTTCTGAGGACTGCAACACTACGAAAAACCCGTTCGAACCTGAAAATAAAATTCCACGTCTTGTTTAAATTGGTCACTTTTGGTGAACAACAATTTCATAATTGTCCATCTCAAAACACAGCAGCCTCCAGCTCACTGTCACCAAACATTCTTATTGATGTAATCCACTTTCGGCGAATACCTCAATGCTGCCAATCGCGGAATTCTGTAATCTCATCGACTGCTCAAGCTTGTTAATAAGCATTACACTTCGAATCCTCGCAGATGCATCTGACAAACCTAATCGTCTATTAATCACTAAAAATGAGGCAATTGAAGTCTGCGAGTTACTGAAAGCACGAAAAATTAGAATCAGTCGGCAATTCAGAATTGTGCAAAATATATATTAAAGGTTTCTTTGTGTAGTTTAACAACGTTAGACTATGAACCTATGCCAAACAATTCCCATTAAATTGCATTTCAAAGTGACCCAAAACTGGTGACTGGCTTATTATGGATCAAAAATAATGATCCACAAAATGAATCTGATCAGTGATTGGGCTTATCGATCGATTTAATCAATGTGATCAAATTCCCATCAAATAAAATGAATCCACAAATCAAAATAGTGATCCAGTTTTCAAATTAAGAGAAAGGAAAGCGTTTTACTTATGTGTGATGCAGAATGGAAGGGAGCGCAATGAGAGGAGTAAAGCAAACCATTGAAAGACAAAGCAACAGCAGTAACATAGATAAGTCTGCGCACAGCCACTGCATCCTGAGTCACATTTCGGTACCTGATGTCCACCTGAACTGTCAATCAGTAATAACTTCAGACAAAATGCGCATTATTCTTCGATGACTTCTAGAGCTTCAGGTACTGATCATGCTCTGAATTTAAAAAAAAAAAAAGCAATCCAAACTACTAAAGATGTGACATGGAAGTAGGGTGGAATATGCGGTACAAATATCAAATGAGATCAACACGTCCTCAAAAACCACATAAATAGCATGTTTAACATAACTTCGAGCTGAACTGTACAAGGCTTACAAAAAACCGATAAGGTAGCACAGTGAAGGTACAGGCAGATATAAATCCCAGGCTTTTGCCAGTGTAGTTAATTTTAGGTGAAAAAAAGACAATACTGAACATATACTGAGCAAAAATACTGAACAAAATCCCCACATTTCCTAATAGCTAACCAACGGCTGCACTTAGCTGATAAAGAAATTGATGATAAGAATAATAACCTGGCTAGGAAATTGATCATAAAAATAATCCGATAAGTTCGGTGGCTCCCAATCGCTGATTTCTTCGCGCTGACATTGCCACTGCAATCATTCTCTGAAGTATGCATCAAGTTCCCCATCAGCCGTCCTCCCCCTCCTCCGGCTTCCCTCCTACTTTGAACGCCTTAAACGATATAAAACAACGCTTCCCTTTTCAGAAACAACTTGGGAACGAAAAGGCAATCATAGAAAGAAGCTGCAAATACTGGCACCTCTTCAAATTTGCAAATGTTACAATTTCTTGAGCAATCACGTCATATTTCATAATGCATCTTCAAATTTCGCGAAGAAAATAATTGAGGGCATTAAGTGAAATACACCGAAACCTTTTCATCGGATTTCCTTCAAAATTCTACCTCTCATAAGGAAATTCGCTGACAGAGACGTTCATCGTTCTATTCTCTCTCCCCCTCTCCGTCCTTCTCATGCGTGAAAGCTAACTTATAAAAATACAAGATACAGATTTTGTAAGCGACACCATTCCATAATACTTTAGGTACCTGAGCTTTCCATAACTGAGGAAGTTCAAAGCTACAGTATTTCACATTCTAATATCTTCACAATCTCATAGATTATACTACCTCTACTCTATCGCCTCAAGCTCTTCAAAGAGTGGATTATATTTCATTGCCTCCAAAAATTCTTAAGTTATATACATTTCTGAAAATTTTTTAGAAACTATATTCCATTTTGGAGCGGTTCATTTTTTAAAAAGTTGAATTATGAGTGCCACGGCGAAGTTTAATATGAATGAATCACGAATTTCAAATATCAAATTAGCAATACTCACCATGAAAATTTTTAACAATAATGTTTAAATATCATTAAACTGATTCAGCTTCCTTTCTACTTCCTTATTTATCACCATGAAATCACCGCCTTCTTTTAAGATCAAGGCTGCTACGAGGAGAATATTAAAAATGCACTGAAGTAAGACTAGTCACGTTGCGATGATGATCTCATCGATTCACATATATTCCACCTCTCCACATTTTCCACTGAAATTGGACGATATCCTCCTTCAGTGAATCCTTCGAGTCGTTTATTTTTCTAACATTGTTAAAAGAATGTGTAAAAGCGTGCATTCTACAAATAAATCGCAATGAATTCAGAAAAAAAGATAAGAAATCTTGGATGTTCCTATGCACTTCTGCAAATAAGCTTACCAGTCTTTCAACGTCCTCTCCAGAGATGCCCTGCTCTTTCTCGATTTCCGCATACATAGCATACTTTGAGCGCACTTTTGGGATGTACTGCCTCCGAAACTGCAACAGAAAATTACACTGCCTAGAAATGAAAGTACAATCATGCCCACTGCGCACACAATAAATACAGCATATTTTAGGGAGACGAAAGGCAAGTCACATAAAACGAAGTAATGTAAAGCATTCGTCGACCGCAGACATCGTTGCATCGTTTCGATTACAGCTATATCGAAATCGCTTTACACTGAAGTGAACTTCAAAAAGGTCATAATTCCATCTTTCTACAAGCCGCTTTGAATTCATAATTACCAACTGCGACTCCTCGACAATCACTTTTTCCAGGTGTAAACTAGGTGAGAAACGTCAAGCTCATCCATTTGAACTAACAAGATCACAGCATTTTTTAAATGAGTTTTGATTAGCTGCCACACATGAAGACAATCATACGCGAAAAAACGCGCCAGGTCGGCACGGTGCGCGCTTCGCAGTTAACCCTCCACTACATCAACTATCTGAATACCTATCAATCATCTCCCCTCACCTAGAGGTCGTGGGATAAAACTTGCATATGCAATTTAGCTACTATATTCATAATCTACCTACGAGACGATCACAAGTTCAGCGGACGACCTAACCAACAAAATTACGCCCACAAGATCAGCGTACCTTTTGCTGCCCACCAAATGACACTGCTGCAAGCGTTCACACACACACCGCACACACGCATAAGCACATTCATCCACATCACGCACACATATACACACAAACACTACCGACTCGTGCAAACATAACATAGTAGTATGCAACTAACCTTTTCTGCGAAACTTTTGGCGTTAAGGGCAGCAGAGACGATCGCGGCGATCCGTTTAGATGTGGCCCCAATGTTGTCCACCGCTACGAACGCAGTGCGAGGACTGCTCAAACTCACAAACGGACTGATTGTCCTTCAATTAGAGAAACTTCTAACTTATGAACTCAAATCCAAATATGGGCAACTTTTTACCCCATCAGTTTCCACTGATTGACATTATTCCGCCTTTTCTCACCTACTCTCTTCTTCAAGGACTCAGCATTACGCTAATTTCCACATTCAACAAAAACGTTCCACTCACAACACTCATTAGTAAATCCAGTCAGGCCAGAAGAGTGCTCCGAAATTTGGGCATTCTCTCCACTGAACCACTGCCTCTGAGGCTTTTGTATAACATAATGCCCCTCTTACTCCTCCTCCACCTTTTTAGCAACAACCCTAATCAATGATGTGGTGGTTTGACTTTCCCCGCCAAATTGCAATTGCCTTAACTCGACAATATACTTCACACTTTAGCAGAAGAAAAAAAAAAACAAAAACATAAGGCATGACGTCGACCATAGAACAGAAAGGCTAATAAGGAAGTCCTACTATAACCATTCTATTGGTCAAGTTTTTGCGTAAATATGTAAAGAAATTTGCGGAAAATTTCAAGTGACAATGTCAGCCAAAAAGTGATTTCTACAAAAAGAAGATCCGCATTGGTTCGAACAATTTCCTTAAGTGATCGAATGCAATCAGTGAAATGATACGTACCGGTCAAAGAAACGTTCCTCCTTGGTGTCGTTTAAGATACTGCCCTCAACTGCAAATCGATCTTCACTCGCATCGTAAAACGTACGTAACTCTTTCTGCAAGCATCCATTTTATATCTTTGTACTCAATCTCATTTTAGTAGTAATCAACCACTATAAACGACCTCATTATACAATATCACCGACAGCACATTCACCTGTTCACAGAGTTCCCCATAAGCCGACAATGTCCAGCACATCGACTCACAAAACACAACTTGCAATGCGACTATTAACCCATGAGCTTCTATCTGTTAGCAGAAATGGTAAACAACGTAAAGGACATTTTGAGAAAATGGTTATTTACTTTTTTAAATATTGACTTTATGGGATTAGTTACAAAATATATGAGACAGAATAGTCGTTCGTTGAATGAAAAAGGAAACCTCATCTTCGTCCTTGTAGGGTCTTATAGTGTAGCAGTTCAATGAGAGTGGAATGGCACATTTCATAAGTAGGAGATCAGCGATAAACGGGCTCGTGAATAATAATTTCTGCAAATCAGATAGCAGACCACCCCCAAGCGTCCATGGTTCCACATCAGCGATACCATTGCTCCACCAGCTGTCGCATTCTTCAAATGCAAAGTAAATGGCACATTCCTAATACAACCATCACCATGGAGAAAATATAACTTCCTTCACTTGATTGAAATCATTTCCCTTCTTCTTTCGGCAACCTTATCAGCTCTCAATCAACCAATCTACAGTCAATCAAACTGAACTCTTTTTGCATAGATTTGATGCCTCCTGTTTCCTTGAATGACGAAAGTGTTTTCACTTCTGAATCGGAAAACATCTCGTCGAAGCTAGCAACTTCAGTGGAAAAACTGCCACATACCACATCCATCATGAAGTTTCTACGATTTTTGTAACTTCTGTACTTGAAGGCTTGTATTTTCATTGATTCGTGCAATTTCTTGGGTGTTTTTATATTGTCGTATGTTCGCGTTCATAGGTTCTAGCATTTCTCCAGGATCGCATTGCACAGATTCAAACTCGGTCATCGAGGAGATTGGACAGCTCGCAATTCGCACATGGCATTTTGTTGATGCCCTCAAAGAAAAGTGAGCAAGGGTGGCCTGAAGAATCCTAGTCTGGTGATAAAGGTCTTGAAGATCCCCATAACGGCAGACTCTTTTGGAATGTTGAAAAGTGATCGAAGAAACGGGGTCAAGTAGAACCGGAACCGAACTACAGCGATTTAGCGCATAAGGTTTAGGGTTGCTCATAATAAGGTGTGGAATCGGTTGCCAGCAGTGACTAAGAAGAAGGTAGTGAATATCTGGCTAACTTATTCATTGATCGGTAGTTAAATAATGCTGGAAGGTCAAGGTTTGCTCTTCGCTCTTGCTGCCAGAAAAGAACGATCTCACTTTCGACCAGAATGTTACATGTAAGGAAAAGTGGACCCTACACGACAACAGAAAGAGGACCAGATAGATGAGAAAAAACTCGACAATTCCTGCTTATTTTCAGAAGAAACGCTGAGTTTGCGGTTAGTTACGACCTTTTAAATCTGACGGTTGAAAACCAGGGAAACTTGCTCGTACAACTTCAGTTACCCGAACAGAAGTATGCAGGTATGCCTGCTCAAAGTGGCTGCATAACGGCTAGCTAGCGCTAGACACCACTGTCCTCACTGGTTCAAGAACCTGATCCAACAATTCCTCTCTCTCCCTTCTACTTAACCACATACGGAACAAACCAATCGTAAACCTGCGACAATGAACGTTCATCACTACAACAAAGAAAGCCACAACCTACCCGCAGGTGATATGTTCAATTCTCCTTCTGCCATCCACAGTACCAACGCCTCAAGAACAGAGGTCACACTCTGCGCATCGTAAACGTATTGAAATAACTCATGAACAACGCTCTGCAAACACAATCAATTTCTGAAAATTCCGATCTGAAAGCTTTAAAAAAAAACAAAAACAAAACACAGAACCCACTATGTCGACTATGACCCTCAACAAGATCCTCTTTCCTCCGCCCCTTATCTCGGAGAATATCACCTCGTTCTTCGAATCATTCAAGATCACCCTACCATTAAGATGCCTCCCATAAGCAACATGATCGTTTCCCTTGTGTTCCAAGAATGCACTATGTTTCTTCATCATAGCGCGGGTCCTAGAACTGCTGAATGAGGGATTTGTGAGAAATTGGCGATTTAAGTGATGCTTCTATTAAAACAGCATAGGAATATTTTTATATTTCTATCTCCCTCTATAACAAAGATTGAGATGAGTGCTTAACTCGAAATAAGTTGCTCCTCTTTCGAAGCGATGCCATAACCCAGTGCTCTCCCTCGCCCTCCTCCATCCTTCCAACGTTCCCCTAATAGCTCTCGAAGTCCCGGAAGCTAGTTTCAATCGCAACAATTCTTTCTCAAGCATGGAAGAAATCAATGCGACATGCGAATAAATTACACAGAATTCAGCCCACCTTATTTGGCAAATCGACGATCAATTGATATAGCCTTGTTATATTACGTAAACTCTTTAGAAATTGATCACTCCTTCGCCGCCATTCATCACTTACCAATGCTTGAACCTTCTGCAATAAATCAGCATTCTTTACGTCAACTATTGTACACAACGCAAAGAACGATACTCACGATTATAAAATCATTCGCTTTTAAACGCAGATTTGCTAATATTTTGCAATAGTTGCACCAAACGTAAGTGAAAGACACCAACATTCGTTAAACACACATCACCGTAGTTAATTCTATGCTCCATCTAATATCTATAATGAGTGCAAAAAAATGAAGTACAACACTTCTTCTTCACTGTCGTCGTCGGATGTCTGCTTCTTTCGTACAACAAACGAATTCTCATGTAGCCATGAGAATTCTTCCAACATTTCGACGCCTCGTCGACCATGCTCAAAAGGCAAATAGAACATGTCAACAAGGGTTGCCACCTGTTCCACGTCAATTGTCGAGCTGAAATTAAAACTTCATAAAGAGAACAATGCAAGCTAAACGATGGAACTGCAAAAAAAAAGGGGGGGGGGGGAATTAGAACAAAAATTCAAACTCCGTAAAATCAATAAAAACCTACTCAAAAGGAAATATCTTTCAAATATGGATATTTTTCATTCTGCAATTTCATGCGACTTTTCCAATAGATTTTCCCCCTTCCAGTAACTGTCGATGCTTCAAAAAACAGCCGCGATATGCGCAATTTAACAGTGCATCAGTCATTTATTGTGAACGTTTCGTTATAATTTGCATGTTACCCATTTCGGGATGTTGAAAAAAATTAATATACAAATAAACAAACATCACAAAAGTGTCCTCTCAATAAATCCAATCTACGAAAACGATGGTGATTTACTTAAGTTCCTTCACTGAAAGTTATAAACTTTCAGCCAAGAAAGAAGTAATTAATATTATAATTTAGAAAATAAATAACATAATATTACAGAAAATATTTTTTGAATAAGAAAGGAACGACCTAAATTCAGCATCAGATAGAACGCTGCTTTCCATACTGACGTCCGAGGAAACCTCCAAGAGCTCTTGAGTGCCAATTTTGCTAACATCGGTCATTTCAACCGATACTTTCGACTCTTCCTGCAAGATCAACCTCATAAACTATTAATGATAAATTCGAAACATTGCTTCTTATTCGAAAACGTTTCCGAGAAACGTGAAGCGCACCGGTTGTATTCCTTTCTTTTTTAATCTAATAGTCGAGGCCGGTAGACACTCATCGAAAGCTTCAAGCAAACCCACTTCGAAGTAAGGAAATGCGGACGAATCACGGCTTAACTGAAAGAAACCTTTGGTTTCATCTATCACGCCACACTCTCACGATGCAGAACTTTGAAAAGGTGACATAAATGAAGAGTTATCTGAATGTATGCTATGGGAAGTATGCTTTAACCATCACAAACGTTTGAAAAGAAACACTGCGCCCGTCTGATATATCATTGGGCCGAATTTAGGAGAATGATTTCAATCAGAGCAGTGTCACCATCTATTAGAGATTGAAGCCTCAAAAAAGTTCATAGCATTGCAACTGACAATAACAAATCCATCTAGGTGGTGGTTGGTAAAAAGGTTATCTAAACTTCACCTAATTAAGAACATAATTGCAAGTTTTGGAAATAAAAATATGAGTCGAATCATTTAAACAGCTTTTTTTTCTCAAAATAAAGGAAAAACTTCAATGAATGCATCAGTGTCAGTGTATTTCACCTGGAAACGAGTAAGAAGGTTCTTCAGAAGAACAAATCGATCGCATCTGATGGATAATTAAGGAATTTTGTATTTAGCGAATTCCTAGAATAACCCCTCCCCCTTCCTCTTTCTTGTTTTAGTCTTGAACAGCGATTTCATTTAATCGTGCATCCAACGAAACAACTGATGAATTTATGAAAAATTGAAGAAATCTGGACTGCTTAACTACCAAGGGTTTCGTTTGAAATGGTCATTGCAATCCTAAATACGTAGCATAAGATCAGCAAATCCACAAATTGCCGTCGATGCGCGAAAAAAAGAAGTCACTAGAGAAAGGATTCAATGGAAGCTATCAAAACATTCACAGTGAACAAATGTACAGCCCTGAAGTGCAGAATGCTGATGGCACTAACCTTCACCAAAGGGACCAACTCCATCGGCTCACAATACTCGACAGTTAGTGAATTTACTGTCTGTGTAAGCGATGAGTGCTGAAAACATTAAGAAAATATTATGCGAGCATAAAGTGCGTTCAGTGAAAGATATAATGAAATATCATTCTATAACACAATCATATCCAAATATGCCTCACTTCTAGTATTTGGTGGATATAAGCATAAAGAAATGCCCGCAATGCACTATTACCCAAGCAAATCGAACAACGAATTGCACGCCTATCAGTGTTACAACTATATGAATTACGGAAACGGCAAAAACGCACCGCCTCATCGACGCCAATAGCAGCTTCCCCGATGGGAAACGTCTGAACGGTAACTGTGGTAGCTGAGCCGATAGGTGGGGATGTATATAGGGGAGATGGTATATCGCTCGAAGGGAGCAACTCGTTGCCTTCACATGTGCGTATCACAGGTGGAGGTACAGATGCGCTCGTCGCACATCGCTCTATTACAGTCGCCACCATCTGCGTTTCCATCTGGCTGATACTGAAAAATGCCGTAACTAATCCTCTAATAAATCAACACTCTCTTATTAAAGCTTATCGCTTCGTATCTTCCTAGGGCTTTCTTGCGTAAGTTTTGATTTTCGAAGATTGATCGAATAGAGGAGAAAATTCCGATGTTCAAAAATGGCACTTCCAAAGCCCGCATAACCAAAACCCTGCTTGTTTTCAACGACTATCTGCGCATACCTACATGGTGGGCATTCGGTTGCTAAAAAGATAATGCTCAAATGCGCATACTTCATTATTTGCCAGAAATTTATGAAGTTGGCTGCTTTGTTGAATCTAACTGTAAACGCTTGTAATATGCCAATTATCTGGGGCGCTTTCCCATCTATTTCCAGTGTGCTCCTTTCAATACGAAAGAGGCGCTATATAGTTCATCTCAACAAGCACGAATAGTATATATCCATTTCGAATATGTGGACGGGGCCGCTTATTCCTTAGCATATACATGATGCAATGCACGAACGCGTTTTAGACGATGAAAGGCTTTTGCGTGCACTCTGTAGGAAACTACAATGGGAACGTAAACATTGACAAAATGTCCGATGAAAAGTAATCGAAAGAATTAAAAAAACAGGAAGGAGTAAACATGGGAAGGAAGATAATACCACATAGCTGGAATGCAGCTTTTTAAAAAGAAATACGAGTAGTGTTGCTAAGGCTCATTAAAAATCACATAGTTCACTTTGCCGTTTGCCTTCTAAAATATATTGCAGACCCTTTTATCAGTTTCTGTTATATTAATAGCAGTGCATAATAGGTCTATCAAAATATTCACGAACAATTGAAACCTCACCTGAAAAGATTTCCGTTCAAAAATTTACTTCATTTCCTGTCAATTGCAAAATGTGTTCGATAGACTGTTCCCTATGTTAACCGTATCTGTGGGCAAAAAACAGTGACAAACTTCATATCTGTCATGTAAAGCGGCTGAAAATCGCCCTCAAACAATTGGTAAGTAGGTGGAAAGAAGTGACAGAAGATAATTCTGCTCTAACGAATAAGACCATAAAAAAGCGCTTACGGTGGAACACTCGGACTAATTCCCTCAGAGAAATGGTCGATCCATTTTTTTAGCCCTTCATTGAGAGCTTTCAGTGGGTGGTAGAGACGCCTCGGCGATGCGTTCACTACGATGCGTGTTGCAACTGGCGCAACCCCACCTGCCTCAAGAATTGCATCTGATTCCGCTTCTTAAATACAAAACTCTCAAACGCGTATCGAACAAGATAGTCTTAGGCGTCCAATACGACATTACGTAGCAAATATGGAGATTCTAAACATAAAGTTCGTTATCATTTGCAACCTTTTCTCTTCGCTTCTTCCACTATTCTTCGTCTGAAATCAGGAACCAGTCTACAAGTGGTGCGATGAAGGAAATGAAAGATAGTTATATCTAGGCAGGTGTGGGGAAAACGTCGCAGGAGTACCGTCGATGACCAAATTTAAGATAGAACAAAATTAAAACATTAAACTATGCTCTAATAATATATCTAATGGATCTATTACTATACTATCAACAACGCAAGTTAAAACAAGGAAGAAAGAAGCAACGCAGTACCCATGGGATAGGGAATGCAATATTTTGATAGAATTCAGACATATGCAGCGATATTAAATTTTATAAAGCAGCAGTTTTATACCTATATGCGGCTATCAGCTAATTTAAAAACATCTTTAGTTATGAAATAGTACTCATTGATACCTACGGGAATATAGGCTAACAATCATTTTCTATTTGAACGCCATAAAACTACAAGAATCCTCATTCAACAAATGCTAGAGAATCCGAAAATTTCAAACCCCCAAATGTGAATAGAAAAACTATATTCTCAGATGAGAGATGGAACGACGAACAAATACCTTCTTCAACTTCTGCATCCGCCTGGCAACTGTTCCACTCGGCCATTGTATGGAACGGCACAAAGTTTGCCTCATAGCGACAATTGGGATTCAGTAAAAGCCCTGCTATTTCTTCTTTCAACTGCACTGACCTGTAAATAGAGCAATTCTTTTTAGTCTAGCTTTCTCAGCTCGAAGAACTACACATGAATAATTTCAACAGGAATCATGCCCAAAAATTTCCCAAAGGTTTCCACACCTCTCTCTCTCTCTCTCTAAAAAAAAAAAGGAAAAGAAATATGCAGAGAAATTCATTTCCTCATTACCTATGAGCATTTCCCTCATCTTTTTCTGTCTCTGTACAGCAGCGATGTTAACACCAACTTGAATGTAACTTAGTGGTTTTATGAGTATTACATAACATTCTGCTAAACATAACACGATAAATAACAACATTGGCTCGTTTTCACCATCAAAAATAATAAACAAATACCGCAGTGTTTCCTACCATGGACAACGATACAAAAAGTTATAGCAGCGATTGATAGCAAGCGCTTATTTGTGAAATGCGAACCGTCGGCTATAAATTACGCCCAATAAATCTACGTATAAAATTAATACGAACAGAATAATCATTCGAAAGATTGTGATTCGAAGCCTTTAAGTGCTGAATTTAGAAAAAAAGCACATATCATAAACTGGGAACTAAATACCCCGTAAAACCAATGTTGTTTCAGGCAACCTGCTATTAGAATCTCAAAAAGAAGTTATCACTGTTTTGCGCACACCCTTCTATGAAACCCCAAAAAGGGTATGCTTACGATATCTTAAACTTAAAGCAACATGACGACCTCAAAATTGGAAAGCAAACAATGGCAATATTTTCTAATTATTCAATCCTAAGCTGCCTTTTCCTCTTTCATATTTTTTCTTCACGACCGAAAATGCGAAAGATCGCAAAGTGAAATGACTCGATAACCTCCGCCTTGTCACAACTACGCTTTTAAATAAGCGCACTGACGATTAAGCACAAGTAAATATGAGCAAGCACCAAACGGGCTGGCTATTGAAAGATACCTGGCTTGATTCCGTTGTTGGAATTCTGCTTCAAGGCACAGTAGTGTTAGCATAGCATCCGTGTGAAGAATAGAAGCACAGTGAAGAAATAAAAGACATAAAAAAGAAAAAATTAAACCCACCTTCCAGCAAAAGGTCCTAGAAATATTCGTTTAGGATCGTAGTCGTTGGCATGAAGATTGTCCCATATCAGCGGTTTTCGCTTCAGGACACGTGCGACCCGACGCACATGTTCAACCGTAATGTATCGTGAGACAACCCTCGGCCCTGAAAACAATAAACTAAACTGCATACCCCTTCACTGCAAAGCATTTTGCTTCTACTGGTTAAGGTTTCAACAAGCGATCCAAAAACAAGGAAGAAAGACTAGCAAGAACCGTATCAGAAAACGTAAAAATGCTGTTGCTCCATCTACCTTACGGAATGCTGCTAAACTCACAGCACGATGTGCAAATGCCACAGACGTAAGCACATGCCTGCATATAGATATACAGGGGCTTTAGTGATCTTCTATACTGTAGTTCAAAAACATATGGAGATAAATAAGGATCACATTATGAGATGTAAAAATTGCAGAGAAACGATCAAGGCGAGGAGAAAGAAATACGGCAATACTCTCCACTAGAACGGTTGGAAAATAGAGTAAAAAAATGTGAACGTAATGTCCATCTCGTTGAATGCAAAGCAATACAATACAATCTCCACAGAATTTCACTAAGAAAACTTTACAACTAAATACACATTTAGATTCATTTACGCACAAAAAGAACGCACTATCCTTCTTCGAAGCAGCGCATAATACCGGTTGCTTTTCAACAAAAACGATTAAATAAGCGAAAGGAGAGCATACCAGTCCAAAGGATGTGAATATCCGGAAGAAGCTTCTTGCCGAGTATTACCAAATAATCCGACTCTTCCAAAGATGGAGTTGCACGCGATTCGCAGTACTCTGAAATTAAATATCAAATAAGAATTCTTGCAGTGAACATGCGAACATTGTTTTAGGCGCAACGTTCAAATAAGGCGGAAAAATGTTGATTTGAGCGCTGTTGTACAACAGCTTGAAGAGGACTGCATTAGCGTCTAAGTTCGCATATCCAGGATGCTAACATTCGGTTCTCCCTTCGAAAAGTATAACCAGCCGATTTGCGTAATTAATGGAATGCAGAAACAAAGCATAAATGCATAATATTTTAGAGTAGGCTCTTATATCATAACACCGATGTAGTAATGGAAAAAAAAAACGATAACTTCACTGTGCATTTCATAGTGAATAGGCAGTATGATATTTGGGGATCAGCAAGACTATACTTGTTTTGGCAAATATTTCCCATTCAAACAATATCAACAACCTAATTTCGTTGAAGGCAACATTCATAACTAATGATGCGAAGTATTACTTGCAAATCACTTTCGAAGGAAAAACTTTACTGGAAAAAATTAGACATCTTTTAAGTCACTTAAAATTCTATTAAAAATTTTAATGCATCGTTGAAAAATGTGCAAGGGCTCCGCTGCATCCAACCTTTTCCTTGCATCGTCAACAACTTTTGAAGAGCTCTGAATAAAAGAAAATACAGCTTTGGAAGAACTATTGTCAAAATCACATTGCAACCTCAAACAAGATACGGTATACCTCGGTCGGATCCCCTATTCTCCCTTTGCTTTTTTGCTTATCTGTTGAAGCGATTCTTCCATTCCAAGCAAATATATACTAAAACAACATAACGAAAAACAACAGGTTTAATAAACTGAATTACCTGTTGGACAAAAGTAGAACTGAGGACATTTGAGATATTCGTATACGGTGTTTGCAAGTGTGAGCTGAGCCACCACAAAAGAGGGGAATTTCTTCTTGTCTTGATCACTCATTGCGGTTTCGATGTCATCGAATAGCAAAGCGAAAGCACTGCATCCGAGCATGCGCACCTAGAATACAGCTCTGTGGCCAAAAAATGCAAAGCAAAATCTAAATGGACATGTCAAAATATAGACCCGTACATTCCCTCTCTCAAAAACTAGAAAAAATCCTGCGCTGATCCCCTCCCCTCCACTCACCTAATTCAATGCTATAAGGACGGATGCCCACATATTTGCATACAACGCTAATGATCTTTCATTTCTGCAAAGATAAGCGGAAAAACTCTCTAATCAACAATCTCGACCATCATATCATCATATACTGCAATCGGCAATCGAAATATTTGATGAAAACTTGAGAGACAACCTGATCAAGCTTCTCTTGAATTGCTTTTAGTTCCTTATCGCTCGAATAAGCAACGTCTATTCCAGGTGATATGGCGTATACGAATGTGATCCCCTGCTGTTTCGCTGCCATTATTAAAGAATGCAAAAGTTCTGAAAATTACGAGTTGATGGCAGATAAACGATTCTAATCTATCATAAAGCAGAAAAAAAGAACAGATTGCATAGATGAAACTCGTATTTCTGATTCTTTCATGGAGAACCGGCGAATAGTAGGATAAAGTAGGATGGACGAGTTAGAGTGCCTTAATTTAGCGAACAGATGAAATCTAGCCGAGTAAATTCGTTCCCCCTCCGCTTTCCCTGTGGAAATACCCGAGTTGCAAATATAGCAGTACGGCAATAAATAGCGACAGAGGAGCGGTGCGTTCTTGTTGCCCGATTCGAGTATACCCAACTGATATACGCAGACAAGGATTTTTTCAAAAATTACCAATCAATGCAAGCAAGAGATGAGTTTGAAGTATTTTATATAATGAAATACTTCTTTAGTATGAGGCTGTTCGGATCCTTGATGGAGGATTTCCAAAAAAAGACACTTGAGTGCAATGCAACAGCAATATTTTGAAAACGATATTAAATTCCAACCGCCCCAAGTATCCTACAAGAGCTCCTGTACGACGATTTGCTATACTTCACATACATTTCTCATGCAGTTTAGAAAAAAGAACGGCGAAAATATGTGACGTGATGTCTTAAACGTTTCACGGTGAATCCTATATGTATCATTTAAGTGGCCACGAAATATATGTATTTTTCATTACGTTAGGCTCTTCATTTTTTAGATGGCGATGCCTCTGAATCCTTGTCTGCGTTTTGCGGCAAAACAAAACAAAAGTGAGAAAGTGATATATGCAAAAAGCAAACGTCTTTCCGGGAAAGCTGATGTGACGAAAAGTCTGATCGTCGACATAATTGATTGAACAATTAGTATATGACTAGAAGAAACAATGAAAAATGGAAAATTTTTGCATTATTTTGACGAGCACTTCATTCTTTGAAGAAATCGTTTCCTTCCAACAACCATACCCAACTTAATCAACACGCATATCGCCTTCACAGTTTATAATAAACTGTTCAGCTAATTATTTATTATTACAAAATTTAAGGTAATGTTTAAAAAGGAATGAAAGCTGCAAAACAGGACGGAAAGGAGAAAAAACAAAATAAACAACGAAGCAGAGGGAAAGAATAAGTTGGGATGAAATAAATTTACATAATAAAACAACTATTCCACTTTCAGTGTGTTTCGGCTCCGACACTTCGAACTTCTTTCACAATCGACTCTTGAAAAACTCTTCCAGCGCTAACCTATCAAAGACCTAGATAGTAGAACAACTTTATGCCGCCCTCATTCTTGAAAAAAACTTAGCAAAGAGATGAACAAAATGCAAAAATATCAATGCGCTCATGCTAGAAAATGCTAAAACAAAATACATGTGCGCACGTGTGCTTCTGCGAGCATAACAGCATAATTTTTTTCGCGCCGCCTCCACACTAGTCATACAGACATTTCTGGTGGAGTTTCTAGCCGAAAAAAACAAGTCCCTCACACAATAGACGGGGTCCTGCACTATATTTCCTTCCTCCCGCTTGCGAAGACAGGAAGCTGGTCTTGATTTCTCGCTTTTAACGTGAGCGAAAATTCAGCAAAACATCGGTCTCATGCACGATATGTGTGCTAAATAACTTCTCAAATGCGCTAAGTGAAAGAAGATGTTTTCGTAATGGAACTATCAGTGTGGATAAACTGCAATTCACTATAAATTGCAATCGAGGAGGTGGCGAGGGAGGGGTTTCGAGTTGATGCGTCTGACATATTGCATGAGGCGACGCAGAAAAGACAACAAGAAGGGATTGTGAGTGAATGTGCATCGGGTAACGCATTTAGTTTTCAAAATTACTTACAGAAAACAAAGACATTACAACGGAAAGAATGTAGATCGCGATTATTTACATAGTGCCTGCAATAAATAAGAAATAAACGAAATGAGGTCTTTAACAGCCACGGCATCATGCAGCTGAATTTACAGTGCTAACCGATCTCATCAGAAGTGTAGAGTAGACGCCATTCGGCACGATGCTTAAGATCGTCTTTAGGTGCATAAAGATAGGTATTCATACCAAGACGCCGCATTCTGCTGAACAAATCCCTGCGTTGATCGGCTGTCCATGGTCGTCCATAAAAACCTAAAAAACGATACTTTTCTGTCCACCGTCACTGTTAGAACTTCCCTCACTATAGTACTAAATTGTTCCAGTCGGCAGTGAGAAACAACGTAAGCAAGGACTTTATTGCACTCATAAATACTGCCAATAGTCTAGTTAAAGAGAAATCAGCTGTTCAAAATTGAAAACTTTCTGCAAGAAAACAACCACAAGAGACGATCGCATGTGCTCTTTGTTTACGCATTGCCTTCGACGAGTACATCCAAAACAAAATAACTGTGGTCATTAGCCCAGTCGCCCAATGTCCAAAATTATCGCGATTGTGTCTGATAGTTGGTTGGGAGCGGAGGGGTACGGGGCCTGAGGCTGGGGAAGGAGAAGCTAGCTAGACGATGGAGTGTGTTGATGTTGATATCTTTATCATTCACTGAGCGCTAACTACGCATCGTGCGGCAAGAAAATCGATTCCATGGATCTTAAGCTTGTAAATTTTTCGAATGTGCAGTATTTCATAGCCGACTTCCGACCTCAAATTCCACTTTTAAATGTCTACGGCCTAAATTTCTAATCGAAAATCGGTATGCGACTTCTTTTTAAATGCAACGTGAAACTACGACATAATTTCCTTCAAAAGTTTTCCTCTTTTTCCCGCTTCCCCTTCACTTCCTTCTATCTTCGCTCTATACACCATCTTCCAACCAGCTACAGCCTTAACATGAACATCGTCGAAGAAGGGAATGATATATTTTCCTCTGGAAAGGATTTTCCATAAACTTGTGTTCTTGATAGATAAAACGCCAAAAAGTGCTACGATTAAATCTTGAACGTAATAAGAAAACGCTTTCATTTAGTGGACTTTATGTGTTTTACAGAATTTCAGTGATTGCTCAGAATTCTTGAAGTGCCCCCGAGGACAAAAGCATTCTTCATTTTGTCTCAACGATCCGGCCACGTCAATGATGCACCTGACAACATAACAAGAAGTTTCTTTGCACTATGAGAGTGAAACTGCAGATTTTACAACATTTATTTTCTTTATTTGAAAATGGAGAAGTGTTTTTATAACCTAGTGATTGACGACCGGCAAACTATCTAAATTCCCACTATGCCTGTGAAGAAAATATGGGGTTTTTTGAAAGGAATGGAGCCGGATAGGTGGCTTGATGCTGGGGCCCTGTTAAATTTTTTTTCGCCAATCCTCTCTTTGAAACATTTCAACGAAAGAAAAAAATTAAATGCAGCTAAGGTTGAGTTGGAGGACAGAAACTCAAGGACAGGTTGGGACGGAAAGGAGCCAACGGTGATTCCAATAAACACCTCCATGAAGTGAATAGGCAGGCCAAAGTGGCAAAGATAGGGGACACGATACTCTAGACGCCGCTACCTCTTAGTGAACTCTACAACGGGCCAACACTATCTCCTCTCGTTACAACTCGATGGGGGGTTGTTTATCCAACAAAACAATCGATATTAAAACGTCCAATTAATTTCATCATAATATATTGTAATGAAGATTTCTATATAGAATTCAGTGAAAGAAGGCAAAATAAACCTTCAACAACTCCACAAATGAACGGTCGTTCGAGTGTTGCCTGTTTGTCGGTGGTGCCCGGCTCTGTTGATGCCAGATCAGAATGCATCCCTGAGAGATATTACCTGCAAACTAAACAAATTGCAAGTCTCATAACGTCGGGCAGTGGGATTCATTGAAACAACAACATTTTAGGACAGAAATCCCTTGGAAATGAAATTATCCGACAACAAAATGAAAGATCGAACTATATTTGCTAATAATCTAAGGATTCGTGAACGAATATGCATCTGTAACTTTCAGCAAGGAAATGAGATTTACTCAACAATGGAGAGTGGCGGGGAGAGGAAGGGGAAGAGGAAAGAAAGAAAAGGGGCTCCATGGAACGATAAAATTCACTCTGAACTGAAAGCAATTCGTATAGACAATGTGAATACGCGTTGCTTTCATAAGATGAAACCAAATGTTAAAAAGATCTGATCACTGAATAGAATTAAATGATATTGAGAGCCATATTGCCCTCCTAAATGATGATATGAAGAGGTATTTTCTATGCCCTTCGAGCACCCCCATCCCACCGAGCAGCCATCAGAATGAGGCATTGAATTCGTGAATGCTATCGAGCGAACACAACACGTCGATTCGAAATGAAACCGCAGCAGCGATATAAACGTTTCTCATGTGAATAGATATGTGAAAGCTAGCAACGTTTCGTTATCTAGGGGATGATCAGGTCTACATAACGTCATGGGGTCATCGAAAAAAACGTTTTGTTAACGCTTCAGAATGCTCTCTCAATTGACGAATGCTATAAAGCATTAGAGCAATTCGAAGAGATCGAAAATTGAAATAAATCAATTTTTAAATGAGAAAATTTTAAAATGGCTCAAGAAATGCATCGATAATACATAATGTAGATCGTATAATATAAACACTATATATTTAAAGAATTTTTTAGTAATTAAATTACTAAATTGTATTAAAAAAAAAAAATTAATAAAAACTCAAAACAAACAAGAACGTTGAATCTAAAAGTCATCACCAACAGAAATAATTATATTACTTTTGACTGAGAAATTATTAATTGCATTTGTCGACGCAATCAAATTTATATGTTTGCTTTTAAAAGACGATAATAGTTCTATACGATGGTAATTCAATAGACGATGGAAAATAGTTTACATATTGCATAGTACATATAAAGAAGGATAATTTTTATAATACAGCTCGTAACCGCGCTAAAACTATGCTCTTTTGCATTCGCTTTTATTCATTGGTTAAAGAAGAAGAGAAAGCAAAAAATAGGAGTGAAAAGAAAGCAAAAAATAAAAAAAAAAAAACGATGCCAGCAAATACAGCAAACATTTGAAAAATAGCATCGATGAATAAAGGCATAAAGATGAAGGAAAAGAAAATACAAAGGTAAAAGAAGTCGCAGACTGACGTGAGAACAGAGTTTCATAATCTGCAGAGAAAAAATGCGAGAAATAATTGGCGGAAAAAATTTTATTCGGCGGAGTATCATATAAAAATATGACAACGTTCGGTTGATCAGGTATTTTTATAAAGGCTCAGGTAAACATCAAATGTTAAGCCGACTCACTGCGCCTATACTCCAATCATTTCAGGTCGAAAAATTTGAAGTTTGTTCGATAATCGAACCGATACGAATCTTGGAATATTTCCCGAAATGTGATTCTGTAAAGAACTTCTGCGTGTGTTCATCTGCAAACTTATCAAGTTTTAAGAACGACGATCAGGCTTAGATGCATTATTCCCGGATAGGAGCACAATATTGCATGAGCGCAATTTGTTATTGATCTATGGTCCTTATGGCAAACACTTCGCAAGATGCAGCAATTCGCAAACGTTTGTAGGTTTTCCCGAAAATATAATAACAGAAAGCTCCCTATTTCATATCGGACTGAAGAAAGACTCTCGGATCATGTCACCGCTAAAGATGGGACGATAACCAGAAAAGGAGTTTCCAAAAAGGGCACTAAAACCTTTGAGGAAGCAACTATCCACCACTGCAAACAATCATCAACACCTTAGTCGTCGAATTTTCTGGCGAGATTGTACACGACTTAGAATAATCGATTTACATGACATGTCTGCATTTCAGTGGTCAGATATGTCAATGAATCGTTGAATGAGATAAGGATCTGTGAGATTTTCGATTTCGTAAAGCCAACCTAACTCTTAGTCAAATGAGAACACCGATCTTTTACATGGGTATGATGAGCGATCGCTAAAAACAAAGGAAACCGATCTTCTTTTACACAGGTAGAATGACCGATAAGCGAGAACAACGGTTACGCTACCAAAATGTTTCCCAACGAACGCGCTTCGACAATTGCATCGAACATTTTGGTTTATAATGCAAATATGTGGAGTACTAATGTTTGCCTCTTTCTTTTGTGGAATAATATTTATTCTTTAGCATATATTTGGCGATGTAATGAATGTATTTAATAAGTGTTTACAAATAACAATTCTTAAATGTTTTTTATAACTGTCAATTCATTAAATAAGTTGGCTGAATTCTATGCCTTCTTAAGTATATGATGAAATAATCGTGCATCGAACTGAACTTCTTATTGTTCAAATCAATGTGATCAATACTGTAGAATATAAACTTAATGGTGAAATTTCTGATAAATTAGAGACTATTAGTGTTTGGACCTCTGAGAGTTGTTCGTTGGAAATATCCAATTAAAGAGCAGCCGGTATTCCATCGCTGCACCTACTCGGGTAACTTGATGTTTTTGATGATGCGGGAACTATGAACTACAGAATCATATCCGGTACGGCAGAAGCAAATGTCACGAAGAGTTTAAAAATAAATGAAAGTTCTCAGGCTTTGAAACAGCAAACGAGGAAGTTCACTGCAGTGACTTCCCTCATCAACTTGTTGAGTAACATTCACTTTATTATCCCAAATAATTTCAATATCATAAACCCTCTTCACGTCCATAAGGGACAAGCCTAGTACTGTGAATGGCAACGTGTTCCAGCCATCCAAACTAACAACGCATTTATCAATAGCAAAAATTAGTTGCCTCGAGTAAGCCCACTCAGATACTATTTGTTCAGACAATACGAGGCATTCATTTTGTAGTTTTGGGGAGCACAGTACTAATTGCGTTGATAAAATGTTCATAAAACGATCAATTTCAACGGCTGCGAAAAGGGGGAGACTGCTTGTTAAGTTGCACAGCGATGCCGCAAGATGGATGTACAATGTACAAAATGCATCATATTTCCTTCTTCGCAAAACCAGCATTACGATATTATAATAATGATTGTTTATCTTCATCCTCTTCGCAAGCAACTACTACTATAGAGTATTATCTGAATGTTCCATGTCTGTCAATGTTATGTGCAGACAAAGGAACTATCTGGCGAATCTTCCTTTACTGCTTCCCGTCAAATGATATATATATATATATATATATTTATATTTATATTTATATATGTATATATATATATATATGCATACATAAAGCGAGTTGCACGCGAATATTGCAGCTGATGCACCTTCCTGATGAACAGGCTGCGCATATCGCAACGCACGAATTTCATGCAAGCTCACACATCTATAAACAGAATAATCAGTAAACATGCAGAAACGATGCTCCCTTCACATCAGTAATAATCAAACAATAACCGATATTACCATAAACGAACTCCGAGAACATTTCAATTAATTAAATCAACTCAGTTCACTCAATCCCTTCCTTTCGCAATGTACGTAAGAAACATTTATACAGTATGAATAAATTCGTTGTAATGAATAGATAAAATTTTCAAATTAAAGGTCTTGCAGCGATATTACTACAATTTTAGTTGTCCATACATTAATAAACTTATCCTGTCATGAATGAAAGTTGTACTACTAAAGTGGGTATTCTTTCACATTAACTTGCTAGTATTATGAAAATATACCGATTTGTATAGTGAAACGTCAATGCAATATTTCAACTCACCTTTCACATAGACCCATTATTACTGTGTATGTATGTTAGCGAGTGATCTATATTAACAAGTGATCTGTTGTGATCAAATGAGTTTTGCAATCGCAGTAATCATGGTGATCTTCATTTGTGTAACAGGTTGTATGCTCATACTGTTTGATCTTGATGTGGTATCTGCCCCATATGGATTATGACCTCCCATTGCCTTCGGGGCAGTAGCCGAAGATATAAATAGGCTGCGGTCTTGCTTGCTATCCACTGTATGTTTGTTGCCCATCGACATGTGATTCACGTAGTCGTAGTAAGCGAGTTTCTACTGCTCCAACGGTAGGCCTTCACACACGCGGACTCGGTCGCTAAGTGGGTATTTGCTCGATTCCTTTGCTTTACTGTTCACTCTACTCGATTATTAAGTTTCTAAAAATTTTATGTATTGAAGTATTGTGCAGGTTGCTTATATATTCATAGGCTCAAACGTCGCTTTGCCTTACTTTATTTATATGTATATATCCCTCTCCATCTTTGGTTCATTATTGGTTTTCTTTATTCTCCAGCAAATATAGATTCTACTACAACCACTATCTATAATATTAAGTTTCGCTTGATAGACTGCGTGATCCATCCATCTTTCATCTGTTTCTATGGCTAACTGATCACGCTTTGAACGTATCTAAGCCACAGAATTTACATAATTAGCGAATCAAGAATTGAACGGCTATAGGGCACAGGTATTGGAGGATTTTGATGAAGTTTAAAAAGAAAACTTTGATGTTTGGTGAGATTTATTCAATGTTTATGCGACTCACATGTTATGTGACATTTTCCTTGTAAAAGTTTCTTTTCGCACTCGGAGAGGAGAAGGGGAAACGGGGTGGGAAAGAGATTCTGCTGTCACTCTATTTGTTTCGCTCGAGTTCGCATTGCATTGCATCGCCCTCTTTCCTCCTTCGATCTAGGTTGATTAGTGATCATTTACTTTTGCAAGGGTGATAAATCTGTCTCTTTGTGTGGAACTTTATTCGGTAATTAACAGTTGTACCAAAAAGCAGTTTACTAGTAATATCGTTGCAGGAGTTGAGGATCCATGGAACTATCGGATGCTATAGAGCGTCCGCGGGTAGACAACGTCTTCTTGCGAAAGGGCCCTCGACAACCCCAACCAGGCTCGCTTGCGCTTATCGGCCATCATATGATTTTCTCGCCAAGCGAAACATCCCCAAAATCTCCAAAAGGCTCCCGTTCCGATAATGAGCTCTGGGTTTGTCGAATTTTCGCATTTATTCGCATTGCTTGGAGTCCAACTGCGATGATATCAGTATTTCCTGTTCTTTTTTCAATAAAATAACGTCCATACACAAAGTTTTGTGGTCGTTTTTGGTCCGTTTTATTCGTTAACTGATCTTCACTGAGATCTTTTATATATCTGAGGATAGTTGAAGGATGGAGCGAAGTCTGAGCTAAAAAGTTGTGTTATATTTAAATTTCTCAGTGTCGACTGTGTGTAACCTTTCGTTTAACGTGCAACGTAAATCGGACATTCAGTAGTGAGTTTATCTCTGTGCTATTGTTACGCTATAAGGGATGCTGATTGTCATTTACCCAGCGGTATGCCTCTAAACCTCGCTGTTAAGTGAAGTACTGAGCACTGGCTGTATCTTTATAACTTTTTTTCCGAATGCTGATATTTCCTCCATAGGCCTGCAACGTTGTCATTTGTAGACTTGCCACTGGGATCCTTCTGGGTAGTTGAGGGTTGGCAGTGATGAATTGCATGGACTGATGAACCAACATGCTCCACCCTTCCTTCCTTCCTCTTTCCGCTTTTAGAAACGGAGCAGCTGTCTACATGTCAGTGGGAGAGATGGGAGTATTGGCCATTGTTGAATAAGTGGATATAAGACTGCAGAAGAATTTGGAAAGGATTGTTTAGAACGACAACGTTCACGCAACTGAAGCTTATTTGGCGCATTGATGGAAATTTGTTACCTGAATAAAGTTGAGCCACGAATAAGCGTAATGTGATGAAGTAATTGTTTCAAAGATTATATCATTGTAAGTACCTAGCGGTCACAAGCGTTTTGCTTGAGACGTTTCTATCGTTTTCTGTGCTTTTGCTGTTGAGTGATCATTTAGCCACTTTTATATTAGCTTTTCCAACCAATAGCTCTACACGAAAAGTGAGGAGTTATGCGTTTATCCATTGCATTAGTGAAAAGAATTCACCTTTTTGATGCATTAATTACACTTCAAAGGTTTTACTGTTTCTATATGTACTTATTTAAGGTTTCATTTGTCGATTTATAGCTGCTTCATCGTGCGGTCGATCGTGTCATCTCAGAACCAATAAGTCGAGATAACCTCTCCCGAGGGGGATATTTGATCTTGAAATGTAAAAACTTCATGATATGCGTTTTCGAGGTTGCGGATCTCGAGGATTGCATGGCAGTTGCGCGGTCTATCGAAAAACTTTCAAATTTGAGTAAGGCTTCCGTTTTTGCGTAAATTGTTTTCTAATCTGTTATATAAGGTTTTTTTTCAGTTACTTTCATCGATTATTCTTACTCGTAATTTTGATAATTAATGGCATCGCCGTTGTCGTTCATACAGGTATTCTTCGTCCGCGCAGGTATTTTATGAACCTTAGTTTCTTACAGGTGGTATTGAACATGAGTACCCATTTTACTATCGTTGCCCATTCACGGTCCTGGATAACGGTTGGACCGCCTTTGACACTGAACAAGAATTTGCGAGGCTAATGGTTCGATGCAAGGAAGGATGGCGAATCAGCGCTGTGAACAAGGGATTTCGGGTGCGTTTATGGCATATTGCTTGTTTATTTTACTGGGAAGGAATTTTCAATACGGCACACCAGCAAGAATGCGCAAACAATGCTCTTCCGAGCAAATAAAAACATTGGTGATAACTGGGTAGGATCATGTGCAGAGTTGGCATCCGAAAAGATTCTCTTCGGGACCCGAATTTCGAGGAGACACTAGGTTCAGTGAGGTAGTGGAGAAGGTAGACTTTCAGGGTGACTCCGATTTGGTTCAGAGATCCCCGGCTCCAGGGGCTTTATTTTTGTATCTCCGAGTGCCAACAATGCGCAGAAGTGGTGTTGGTCGTTGAAAGATTTTGACTTGGAGGCAGTTGGTTTTTATGCTTCTCTCGGAAATCAAGGGCTCGGACTTTGTTGTCTGTGAACTATCTTCGAGGCCCCCGACTTCAGAGTTCCTCGATTTTCGAGGTTATGAATTTGAGAAACCCAGTGCCGATAACAGTTATGCATTTCCCAGAGGTTTGATAAATGCGCTGGTATGTGAGAGAAGAGTAAGCAATAAGAAGGGATTTGGAGCGGGATATAATGTCTGGAGGACCCATAGATGGTAGAGAGGATAGGGTCAAGATCGTAATTGCAGGTTATTCAAATGATCCGATTCCCCTCTGTGATCGAATTTTTGTTATTTTTAGTTTCTGAGAGAGAGGACAGCTTGTTTTGGTGTATTAGCAAGGAGTTGCGTGATGCACCTTTCCTACCCAATGTAAGGTTACTGCACATAGTGTATGGTCTTGTATGTAAGCCATACTATTGATGAGGTTCTCTGTCGTGATGCTGCGAAGATATTCTGGGCTAATTGAGTGAAACTTTTCAACATTTGCGAGTAAAAACCGGAGACAAATTCATAGGTTGTGGTTAAATGGTTTTTATTCTCTCATTTCAACGCTCGATTCTGTGCAGCCGATTGTTATACAATAAATCCTGTGTGCCAAATTTTTTGAGTGTAATTCTAATGGAAAGTCACTGCAATTTCTTGAGAAGTTTTGTTGGTTTAGAAGCAAGGAGATGAAACATCGTTGTACCGTCGTATTTATTGAGAGGGTGAACTATGTTTTGAATATTTGAGTTAAGGTTGAGGGCACTTTATTCTGAAGACAGTTCAGATTGTGATTATTTTGTGGATTGGTTGCGAGGAGAGGGGCAAAAATTTATTGACGCGCAAATAAAGGCAAGGACCCAAACGTCTTTGCGAAGGTTTTTTCGTTGCGCTTGTTAAAGATGTTATCTTATCACTGATATGAGCTGCGCTTTGAGCGACAGATATAGCTGAAAATCAAGTATCATTTTTAAAGGTTTGCTCGTCGTATCCAGAGATGGTGATTGTGCCAAAGGGTATCGGTGATGATTACCTCCGCATTTCGGCGACTTTTCGTGACGGCGGCCGTTTCCCTGTGTTAAGCTATTATCATCAAGAAACGAAGGTGTGCATTACTACTATCTTTGAGTCCAGGTTATTGCGATACATTGGAAACTTCAGCGACCGGGAATTGTGTTCCAATCCCTTTCATGATATATATATATATATATATATATATATATATATATATATATATATATATATGTACAAGAGGAGAAGGTAATACAGAGCAATGTACAATACAAATACACAATAGGTTTACAAAATTTTGTTTGCATTACTCGGTATTTAGCGTTGTCTGAAGATTGCTGAACTTAGCTCTATGTTTGGCACTCTGATTCCTCGCCCACTCCTCTCGGAGGGGGGGGGGGGATTGGTACCTAATGCAACGCATAGATCTATCATGGTATTTTGTCCTTGCAAACGTTAAACATCGCCGTAGCGAAAACAATATGAACATACAAGAAGAGTGCTTTGTCTAGTAGCATAGCGTTGATAGCAAGACGTGGTGCCTATCAAGTACCATATAGGTTTGTGAGCTTTTTCTAGCACTCTGAGGTGAAGTTTTCGTTATCTCATTATGTAACACTGCCGATTCGAAGCCTTCATCCACGCTGTCCTAGACGGTACCGAGTCGTCGTTTTTTCCTGCATTAAATGAAGCCTATTTTAATGTGTATATGTTACTATCGAAGTGCTTGTCAGTCATTAGTGTTAGTATAGTCGTCGATAGTGCGATGTGGACAGCCACTGATTGGACCTGCAAACCGTCGTTGCAAAGAAGACGAAACAATTCTGAACGCACTCCTCTCTTCGACAAGCAAAGGAGTGCTAATCGATACACGAAGCAAGCAACTCGCACAGAGTGCTAAAAGCAAAGGTTCGTTTTTGCTCAAGTCTTAATTTTCGCTTTGCAAACAAAAAAGAAAATGACAGAAAAGTTCAGTTTCTGATAACTGCCTGCCTGTACATCCACTAAGCAGTGGAATTTAAAACTGGCATTTTGTTGAAAATGAGGTAACCCAGTTGGTCGTGTATGTAGTGTAGGAGATTTGTGGTATTGAGAGTGATAGTATGGACCACTAGATACGATCATCCATACTATTGGGTTTCCACGTCGGATACAATCGCAGCTGCACCTTAATAAAATCTTGTGCTCATAGTGATCATTACTAAGCAGGAGTATTGTCAAGGAAATGAGACGCTAATATAGAGCTTAAATGACAAACATTTCCTCCTTGTTGCAGCATACTCCAATGTAGACATGCATGTTCATTCATTTTTATGTTTCAGGTGGAGGCTGTGAGCCGCAGATGAACTATTCTCAGTGGAAATATGTGCACAGCGTCGTTCCACGTATCCGCGAAATTCACGACGCGTTAACGAAGCTGGTGGAATGTAAGCTTCCTCATGTATCATGTAAAATGTCGGACTGTAGACGGCTTTCTACTTTTTGGGTTCAAACGATCGCTATTAAGCTCACACAGCTACAGCTTGTGAACCAAGATTTTCCACAGGAAGCAGCTCAGACTTGAGTTTTCACTTAAGGATATGTGATGAGAAATACTGAAAAGCAATAAAGAACTTGAAGGAGGGGAGGGGGTGAAGGTTTGATTCATTACTAGAATCTTCCCATCTAGAACCTCATCACTGGTGAAGTTTGCTTGAAGCGCAAAGGGGCTCACTATGCATTTGACAAATAAGCTTGCAGTGTTGAGATTGTTAGAAATGTAAAAGTTGGTTGCAGTATGCAATGAGGTGAACCCATCGACGGATCGCTGGCTCTCAAAGCTGTGCAGCAGTGGGTGGATGCACGCCGTGGCCGATACGCTCACTGCGGCTGCCGTTGTTGCACAGTGTGTGCATTGTGAAGGTAGTGCAGGTAGGTGGTGTGCTTGTGTCGTTCTGTTGCTTCGTCTTGTGCTGCTTAGCACTTCTGTTCTTGTTTGCTTCACATGGCACTGCCAGGTTTATTTCTGTGAACGGAAGTGCCTGGAGTATAAATATAGAGCGGATTCGGAGGTAGTGATTTGATTTGGTTGCGACATGGTCAAATTTACTGCCAGCTGATTCACATGCGTTTTGTAGCCAGTTGGTTTAGTCAATTTTTGTTGCTCTGAATTGATTCAAATAGGTAAGTATGGCTGTCTGTTTGGAGCTAATTTAAAGGAAGAGATGGAAGTGGGAAAGGGGAGGAAAATTTAATAAAACAAAGTATTTACTGACTCCGATTGGAGCATCCAGGGGAAGCATAAAAGCATGTACCCGTGGATTAGATGGCACCGCTTTGGTGGCAAATTGTTTTCAGCTATGCGACACCTGGATAGCCCGTTCACGTTGCTTTTTCTGCTAGTGCCATTGTTTTCGCATGTTCTAGCATGAGAAGACACTAGTTGCCTGGGAGTGGAGAGATATTTGCAGGCGCCAGCATCTATCGAGGCTAGTAATGACTTTCGCGAGTTCTTTTATTTAGAATTTTTTGTTGAATGGAAGGTTTACTGACCAGTTTAGGAAGCGGTCTATCAAAATGGATGCTAAAGATGTGTTACAAGACCTCCCACCTGTTGATAGAAAAGGGTGCTTGTGTAGAAGAGATATAAAAAGGAGCTTAAGGCGTAACTTATTGCTGAGAACAGCGGCTTGTATGTTACTGATCCTGGGGAACGAGGAGTGCTGCTAAAGCGTTGTAGCCGTCTGCCTAATAGGCAGATGATACTTGCTTACTGCGATTTAAGAGGGTCTTCGATTATAGTAAGGCTGAGAAGGGCAACGATATAGGTTTGCATATATGCACTCGAAGATGGCAACGCTTTAATTAAACAGTAGACTCGAAGTAGTTGTTATTCTGATTCGGTTAATTGGTGCAGTATCAATAGGTTATGTCGGAACAGTATCTCTGTCGTTGATACAATAAGTGATCTTAGTGCTATTCTAAGAGTCAGCCATCTGCCTACCGCAAACACGCCTAGAAGTGTTGTTTGCGTTCTCTTGTTGTTCTTATTGCTTCAGCTACTTTCCGAGAATATTTGTTCTTCTCTTTTTTCTTTTGCATTGGTTGTGTTTTATTTTACGTTCAGTCAGCAGCACTTATAAAGGTAAAAGCACGTTGCGCAACTGTTATGCAGAAATCGAATGCGGCGATTGTTGATGGTATGTCCTCAGATGCAATATCCACCTACAGACCGTTGCTGTGAATTTATGGATTGTTTGTTTTGTTTCACTTTTGAGTTTTATTAATATCGTTTGTTGTGATCGTAGCGGTTTTTGCTTCATTGCTTTTGTATTTAGCTTAATTAATGGTGTTGATATTTTTACCGAATGGACTAGCCTCTTATTGAAAGATTCATTTGAAAATATTAGCACGTGACGCATAGTTGTGGACAGTTTTTTTTTTCATTCTGAAAATTGTCTAAACAAGTAATCCCTGAGATTCATACCTTCAGCCGATACTCAAAGGTACTACTGTTGTCGTGAAAATGTGCCGGAATGGCTGAGCGCTTGTGGTGTTCTTTGAGTGAGTGGATTTATTAGTTTTTCCAATTGTAAGAATTTGTTCTAATTACAGAGGTGCCAGTAGTTGTGCATGGTGCTGAGGGTACCGACTCGACGTTGTTGGTCACATCGCTTTCGCAACTTCTGCTCGACTCGGATGCGAGGACGATACGTGGGTAGGTTTTAAAGGTGCCGCAAACTACCCTCGATCGGTATAGCAGTTGCTGTCTTCCTGATTTTAAAACTTTTTCTTGCGGAAATGGTATTCTATCGCGGAGACATTAGCTGAAGTATTATGCATATAAAAGTTGTAGTGTTTAAACTTCTGTTATTTCAAAATTTTAAAGAGTGTAATGTGACTTAGTGCGTTAATCTGAAGAGCGGATCATGAAATTTCGAGGCTCTAAGGGCGCCTGCGGGAGTGTTTAATCTATATTACAAGGCACAGTGTTGCATTTGTAGCTATATTCTGATCTCTTTCTAGTATATATGAGTGTCTGTTTGTCACACTCCACTTTGTCATACTTTCAGCTTCGAATCACTAATTGAACGGGAATGGATTGCGGCGGGGCACCCGTTCTCTGTACGATGTGCCCATTCGGCATATGCAAATGGTGTGTTCACAGGTCCCGGAGAATCACCTGTGTTCCTTTGCTTCCTCGACTGCGTTTGGCAGGTTGCTTAATTTTCATGACGATGCTCGATTAGTCTACGATACGCATATCTGTCAGAGAACACTAGTAAAATTTGTGCTGTTTTGTGTGAAACTTAGGGTAGTCAAAATAAACAGGCTATTCCATACCTTTACGACACGTATAATTATAAACTCGTTCCGGATGACTTCACTGAGCATTAAAGGAGAGACAGTTATTTCTGAGAACTGGATCAGCAGCGGAAGTGCCCATTATCCGGAAACATGTACTTATTCGGAAATACGTGCCTTTTCAAAATAAACAGCGCGAGGGTAGATAGTGCACATTCAAGTACTTCATTTGCTGCATCTTTCCCGTTTGCTTATATATACTTTCAGCTTATTCAAAAGCGTTGCGTTCGACTTATACGACCACCTCAAATGCGCTTTTTTTGCACCACACGTTCATATATCGGAGTCATCTATGTTGCCTATATTTCGTTCAAAACTAAGAGTACCATTTATCTCTTAACTTTTATTCAAACTAAATCCCCGATGATTGCCATGGGCGAATGGAAATGCTATTTAAGCAATAAAAGTTTTTGATTAAGCCAGATTAAAATATCCGGCAGTTTTTTCTTTCAGGTATACCAACAATTTCCATGTTCATTTGAATTTACGGAGGAGTTTCTCATCTTCCTTTTCGAGCATGCATATGCATCTGAATTCGGTTCTTTTCTTGGTTGGTTTTTTCTCTCCTGCAAATTATACCCGAGTTCTTATATTCTTCATAGAATGACAGCAGAGTAATTTGCGTTCATCTTTCAAATATTTCTCTTGATAACCATTTTAATTCCATGAATGAAATTGTGATGTAATGCAAGCGTATAACTTCTTCAAGATCAGCTTAATGGTGAAAAACTTACTGAATGCTTATCATAGTTAAAGTCTTCATTCAGGTAACAATGAGAAAGAGAAATATCAACTGGAAGTGAAGACCAGAACGGTTTCACTTTGGTCCTACGTGAACAATCCAGAGATTCTGCGTTCATATGTCAATGCCCTCTATGAGCCCAATGATTCCGTTCTGTGGCCATCGGTTGCTCCACAAAGCATCGTACGTATTTTTAACACTATTTTTGGAGTAGATACTTGCATTTTAATACTTCGTATGTTTAGAATACTTTTTACTGCCTATTCTACGGGATTGTATTTTAATACCCTCACATAAGTTGTACAACATTGAAGTTTATTTCCAAGGAACTATAAACTTATGCTAGATTATCGTATTTCGTACATGAAGGTATTTCATATATCAGTTAAACTTTTATAGGCGTTTCAGTGCAGTGTGTGTACATTTGAATGTTTTTTAAAGCGATGGTTTGATTTCATGTGAAATTAATTGTTGAATCGGAAGTGAGTTCGTTCAGGGATGGGATTTTGCAAGGAATTATTATTTAATAGAAGAGGAGATATTCAGGTGTTTTGGGAACGTTTGTTCCTTCGCTGGCTACGTGATTGGAAGCAAACTGATGGTGTAAAACAGACAATAATGGAATGGAAAACTCGCGAGAAAGAGTTGCAGTCGAAGGTTCTAGTCCTCAGACGGTTTGTTGTTTAGTTTCATATGATATTTGCGAGGCAGGATAACGTATGTATTGGAGGTGATAGGTGGCGTATGTCATTACCGAATATAACCACATCTCATGTTTGTTAGTGATATAAGGATGGTTGTTGTTCGATAAATGTCATCTTCATCCTAACCTGCAAGATCCGAAGCTGGATGCGACTGTGACCTTAACAGTTTTGAGCTCGGGCATTGGAATGTCTCGAAGCTGTTGATCATCAAGTCTTGTCATCAAGGCTTGGGCTTCTCAAAGCTGTTGATGCCCGACAATATTAAAAAAGCCTCAGAGTGCCCCGGAGCCAAGTTTCGCTTTGTCTGACTGTGCTGTGCATGATTGCTGTTCGTTTTTTAAACTTTTATTTATGTTGCGCATTCATCATTCTAACCTTTCATGGCTGCTGTTTGTTGATTAAGTTGTGCAGTGAAAAAGATATTGAGTTTTTGCTTAGGAAATGCTGGTCAGGCAAAATGTTAGTTTAAGCGCATTAGTCGGTCGGCTGCATCCTACTTATGCAGAGAAAGCAATTCTTTTTATGAGAGTTATGCCTTAATGCGATCGCACGTTAAATGTTTTCGTTTGCAGTAATGTCAAATTTGAGATGCAACAACAAGTGGATGATGTGTTTTTCAGGCAGTTGATAGAGCTGTCAAAAGAGGTGCAGTTGCAGAATCATGCTGCTGCTGCTGCTGCTGCTCAAGCAAGAGATCCCTGAGCATTGGGTGATTCGTTCTCATGCTCTAGTCCGTTCATCTTCACGCTTCTCTTCGGTGACAACTCATTTGGTGTTTCTTTCCATTAACAAAACTATAAGCACTTGTGCTGCAACTTTTTCTTTAATACTATCAACGCCTATGAAGCGCAGTGAATGTATAGTTGAAGTATTTGTATCGCAACGTCTCCTTTAATAATTGCCAATGCACATGAACGGGATAAGTGTATAGTTGGTGCTGTTTTCGATTGAGCAATTGGAAGGTTAAGTTATTATTATTGTTATTATTATATTTCATTGCCATTACTGTTACTACTATAATTACTTTTATTATTATCATTACCATTGTTGTTATTGCATCGGTGGTAATCGTAGAGATCAGCTGAATGCGGAGTGCGAGTCGAGCAAACGTTTTTGAGTTTTTGCATGTTGAATGTTTTGTGTTTATTATCTTCTTATATCGTTTACTATAACGACTTATACTTTACTGGAATAGCTTATTGCAGGAAGTAAACTACAACGATGATTGAAGAGAAATAGTTGGTTATGCGGCACGTTTTTCTCAATTTCTGTTATTTTTTGAACTTCAAGCCGTAGGAAAATGTTTCATTATCTTCCCTAGTCGTTAGTGACAGTGAAGACTTGGTAGGTAGCACGCTAATCCGTTTATTCAGCGATCTTCTATTGGGTGTTTTAATTCACGTGACCATTACTCTTAAAATTCCTGGTATCCATTGTCTTTTTGGGCTGTTATTAGAGACAGGCTATTATAAAATATTGTGTTTTTTTATACAATTCTAGCATGCCGACGTACTTTTCATCTTGAATACTTAGGTACCAATTAGATAAAAAGTATATGACTGAAATTTCACCCGACGAGCCAATCCGCTGTTGGTATGGTGGCTTCTTTATACATTTATATTATGTGGGTGGAATTCTATAATGACTGTCGCTTATCTAGTAAGCCCTCTAGCACTGCTGCATCGGCACTCATCGTAAATTATTACACTTTATAGAAATAGTATGCGTTAATATGAACCGATCGATGCATAGCCCACTACTGGTATTATTGAGATTATGCAAAAACATTTATACCACCACATTACGAGTAAGTGCTGCGGGAGGAAGATACTGAGTTGTAACTACTGTACAAAACCACTCATTACCGTAATATTTGAGGTACTGGCAATTGGTTCAATTTCTCACTACGACACAATACATCACGTACTTATGAAAATTTTCTTTGTTTTTTTCATGCTTAGATGCTAACATTTTCAGTATTTTCTAGAAAGGTTTTTAAACGCTGTAAGTCAGGTGTGCGGAATCTTTCCAGTTAATTAATTATTCGTACTTTGGATCAAATTTTCACGTGTATTTCTTAGTGATATGTGTTTGGGAAGGTTTTGATCTCCACTTTGTAACCGATCTTATTGATCAATACGCACTTTTTCATCACCATGTTATATTTTTCTTTCATCTTTTTAGTTGTTTTATTGTCACTGTGTACTGTGTATTCGATTTAACTCTGAATACACAAAAGTAGGCTCCATATTATTCTCGTTCGTTGTGCTTATCACCTTGACATTAAAATCGTCCTATTTATCGGACATCTCCTTTTTTTTCCTTCAGAAAATCCATTCCACTATAGACGTTTCTCATTGGGTATTGATCCTCAGATGTTCGTGCTTTTCTGATTTATTACTGAATAAAGACTTAAATGCATGTATTCTGGGACTATTGGACGTCTTCCTTCAGTTTTTGGCACGTTGGGTCGAAATTGTAAGGAAGATAGGATGAATCAACACCAGCGATTTAAAGCCCATCGGCTCACCCACTGTGAGCGAGTGCCGGCGGTTTAATGTTACAAAGAACTTAGAGCTTTGTGCAGAAGCGATGTGAGGGCTGAGTGCGAACGCGTTTGATGATTCCACCCGTCGGCGGTACACTTGTACTGATTACTTCTCATCTATTATCGACGGTATCTCTATTGGTTATGGTGGCTGCCTGAATGGAATAAATGATTGTGCTTCGATTGATCCGCTCCTAATTTTTGGGGATCGAGTGTGTAATAGCTTATTGTCTTTGAATTTTTCGAAAGTAGGGGGTAAATCAACGAGACATGTGGTACCAAATATTCATTTCTGTATCAGCGCAGAATTATAATCGGCGTTAAAGCTTGTCGAATTGTCCTCAGTCTCAGCGGTCGAATCTCGTTTGTTGCTGGCTTGACCCGATCCTTTGCTTGTTTATTTTTTGCTTTCAGGTTCTGAAAATGTGGACATTTCAAAACATTCTAGGTATCCAGTTTTTGGTCAAAAAGTGCAAAGATGTTGATTGTTCAATTTTCATTTGTTTGATATGAAGTGTTGTCGATCTTAGGTGATGATTAAATTATGTGCACCCTTACTCAACGTGAATTTAGACGTCTCATTCTTTTGGGCCACCGGAAAATCGAAATAGCTGGTGCATTTTGATTGCTTCCGACTGCAAGATTGCTTTTGAGAGCATTGCGAATGTATAGCGGCTAGAGGCCATTCCTATTATGTTCAAGTCTATATATGGAATCGTACTTGAATTCGTACAGTTAAGTGGTTTTAACTCGAAATGTTTTATGACATTTTTGCGATTGGGAGAGACGACAACGAATTTCGGAAAATGAGGTGCAGTTAAATTAACAGTTAATACGATTTCTAAATACCTACGAATTAAAAGGCGAAATTGGCAGCAGATATATTTAATGGGCTTGCTAATGTAGATGTTTGCAATAACACTGCAGAAGTGATACTGCAACACTGCGTTACTTGTAACTTGCACCATGATGCAGACGTCTGAATTATTTAGTGATTGGCAGTAGTCTGAACTTCCTAATTTCCGTGCACACCTTGATTCAAACATGTAGGGGAAAGGGTCCGACAGACACTGTGATATCATCGACAGTAGTGGTGGTTAGCTAATTAAACGAACAGCTGGAATTAAAAAAAAAAACAACAACAATCCAATAAAACGACCAGACCTGTTGGATTTGATGGCATTAATCGCGTTGGGGGTCGCTCAGAATCACCTTGGGTCATGCGAAGTTGTATATCTGAAAGGGAATCGACTCGAGGTTTGGTTCAGCGAGACATTTCTCAGCTCTGCAAAATCCCTGATCGCAACAATAAAAACTCGGGCTAAAAAACAACCGTAAATGTGTATGATTTCACCCCTCGGCGATTATACCTCCATTTTTGCCTTATTTCAGTCAGTTGAAAGTTGCATTTACAGTACAATCAAAAATGAAATAATTTAGCGATCATTTCTACTCTAAAAATTCAAGTGCGTCGTTGCTGTGGAAAATTCAATCAACTAGAAATTGGAAAAAGTGGACTGCATGTTGATCACATTGCAATAATGCGATTAAAACGTCGAAATGCAATCAACTTGGTCACATTGTAATAATTTCTGCAATATATCCATTCCATATAGGACGCCTTAGCTGATTGAACATAAAATGACACCGTTGAGGTTTCTGTTGATTTTGTCGGCGAGTTTAACAAAGAATCCTTGCACATCTTTGATGATTTTCTCCTTATCCATTTCGTCGTATTTTGCTTTCAGCATCTAAAACTCATCGTTTTAAGTTCGTCTTCGATTTTTTTTTTTTTGATCATTTGGAAATTGAGAGCGCTTCTCAGTACCCCTCATATTTTTCCGCTATCAATCTGCTATCAGGAATTTCTGAAAGAGTTTTACAAGCTTTCGTAAGAAATCTCCTCTTTTCTTTCAGTCGAATTTCACTTTTTTCAATAGTGAATATGACATATGAGATAAATACTGCAACGTTTAAAAAGAAGTTTATGTTGAAAAATTTTGGGTGACTTTTTTTGAGGGATCTTCAAAAATTTTTCGTCCTAACCGATAAAATTTCTCTCATAGAAAAAATTTCGACGTGACTAAGCCGCAATCAATAATAAAATTGTTTTTCTTCAGATAAACATATTTCGAGTTGAGCAGCAGCACTTTACAACAGCCGGGATCATGCTGAACATAAATAACTTTTTCGTTGCGATATGTTCATTTATTCTTTGGAATTTGCTTCAGAAATTATACCAATATAACAGAGCTTCTAATCCCTTTCCCACTCAACAACGAGAAGATCGGCCACAAATCGTTTATGTTTGGTTGAAGAAAGGACGCATACGATGTAAATTTTTGCAAACTTTCCTCAACGAAGCATTTAAAATAGACAGGAGCAAACATAGAAGAACGAACCTTCCAGATACGAACCAAATATTCATGAAGGATTCTGTAGTGCTTTTTCACTTGGCACTCGAAGTTGCACGTCTGAAAGCTTATCGCTTCTTAGGATGACTCTTTTGTTTAACGCTTAGCTGAACTATAATTGTGTAAGCTTTGTGATTTATTGAAAGACAAGATCGATACAATCAACACCATCTCCTAAAATACAACCGATGCTGCATATTAGTCGATCTTATTAGAAAAATTAAATTAAACAGGGGTAGATTCCATCTATTTCAGTTGCAACAACATTCGTTTATTTCTTCGAAGATTTTTTGCTTGAATAGTTGTTCGCTTTATATCAGATTCTTAAGTTCAACTGAGTTTTCAGTTTTCAGAAGCAGTATAGAAATGATACAGGCATGATAAGCAAAAATAGTTCTATAACTCACATCGGTCGGTTGTTCGATGTCTGGAAGTCGCTGACCACGAATGATAGTTGGTGTATCCTCTCCTTTGCAGTTGCTATACACCTGAAAAAAAAACATAAGATTCCCAGAATAAGATTACGCAAAAAGGCCATTTACGTGAAAATTGCGTTGGTTGATATTTCAAAAGGAAACTCTTGAAATAAATAATTAATTGTAAACCTTTATGAAAGGTTGCATTCACAAGAACGACTAACACTTCCGATGGAATAGAGTTCTGACAGAAAATAGTTTCAATTTGAGTCCATTCGAACGGCAAGATTGTCGCATCAACTTCACTATTAAAATGACTCTACTTCAGTTTTTAAAGATGAATGAACTAGAGTCATTGTTAGTTTGCTTTGGATTTCCTCTCAACTTCAGCTACAATTAGATAGACTCTATATACACCATTAGCACTCGCATTAAGTTCTCCTAAGAATCCATTTGTGGGTAGCAGTTTCTAGAAATGAGTTTGTATTTCTGTGTTTAACAGCACTTTCCATTCAGCTTGAAATAGAATCGCTCATAACTCAAGTGACTGTTAAAAGTCAAGACGTACAAGTCTTCTCTGAAGTTAAACGGCATTTGCGCAGAATGACCATCTAAATCCATATTAAATTGTTTACGACGAATTCTCTCCAGTGATTGTAGCTAAATTCACTAAGTTTTCATCATAGTGCCCTTATCATATTTTCTACAAAAATTGTTCCCTCAGACAACTGACGGCGTCTTACTCTCTGAACTAGCTTCTGAAATCAAGCTATGATAATAACAGTAGTTGAATAACATCCGTAGAAAAGTTGGCCAGCTATTCAATTTTTTAACAACCAGTGATCATTAATATCTATCAAGTTTAGATATATTTCGTTGAAAATGAAGAGCAACGCACGATGTGGGATTAATTCAAAGAAAACCAACCTACCTTGATGGTCTTGTAGTTTTTCAGCGAATCGCAGTCAAAATTTGCATTGCCTTCAACGTCGATAGCCTGAAAAGTTCGATGCATTGTTATCTAGGAGCACAATAGTTTATTGCTGGCATTAACAAAAAGTAGTTAAACATGAGCGGGAATGGTAACCTTTGTAGATATTTTCGAAAAACAATAAACCAGTAATGCCTGGATATGTTCATTGCTCAAATAATGATGATAAAACGCTGCATTTATTTAGAGGAAAAGGACTTTTTGCAGACGTCGGAAAGAACAGAAGAAATCACTATGAAATTTCCACTCAAAAAGATCATTGAAACAACTGTTGGGCGTCATAGACAATAAATCTCATTATATTCTCTGCGTTCACTAATCTCATTATATTCTCTGCGTTCACTAATCTCATTATATTCTCTGCGTTCACGAAAGAATCTACTAGGCTTTTGCTTATGCCAACACGATTGAATACGAAGAGAGAAGCAGCGAACAATGAACACAGGTGTGCATGTAAATCGGGACAAATGGACATGAAATAGGCCCGAACAAAGAGAAGCAAACTGGAAACGCTTCATCGAACGGGATAAGCGTCATTTTAAATTAATAAAAATGTTTGAGCAATTACCCGAAGATCAGGAAATTTTTCTTTTAACTCCGCCTCAGTCGGAAGTCGGGTAATCGCATTGTTTGTAATGCCAATAACGCTGAATCCGCGAAGACGATTCTCGGGCAAGAAAAGCTAAAATCTCTATCACATTAGCAGCACTTGTCACCTTTGATGCGATTCTCTTCTATTATTATGTTCTCTCACCTTACGTTTCTCTATACTTGAAGAAAGGGTCATCTCAAATTTTAATGCCTTCATTGCATTTTCAGCAAGCGAAATATTCCGGAAGCACCACAAACAACACAAAGTTTCAGTGGCACTGTTTGAAAACTGGAAAACTTTGTAAAAAGTTTCTGAAATCGCAGAATTGTGGAAACCCTCTGCTGTCCATAAAATTTGCCAAAAGGGCTGCTCCTGCAAACAAACTTTCCAAGAAACTTTGGCGAAACATTGGTCCAATGAAAATTTTCCTGAAAATCTGAGAACATGCTTATGTGTGCTTTAAGCTTTGAACGGCAGGAAAAGAAAAAAGACACAGAAAAGTGATCAAACCTAAAAACAGGAAAGAAATACCACCGGATTATTTCAAATAAACAGACGTTTAAATCGGCGAATTTCTGGACTTATCAGGGACAAAAGCTAAACATCCTACGGAAGCCGTCGAAAAAAGGAGTCAATGCTTTCGTTGCAAAGAGTTGTATTATTACCGTGTAAAGGGTCAGAACATCAGACATCGAACCGAAAAAAGTGCCTTGCAAGACGCTTCAAAGTCCTTATCGTTTTGTAAAGGAAAATATGCAGTTTAGCAAGCAGAGTTCAGGGCCTTGCTTCTGGATCACTCCTTACAATCCTAATGTGCTTCAACAGCCTCGAAATCGAGAGCTTTTCAAGATGACCAACTCAGCATTGACAAATAAAGTGGATTATTACTTGCACCGAAATGGCACCAAGGCGGCGACCTCTGCGCAGCTGTACAATGGTCGCGAGTATGCATCGGTCGTTTACCTCATCTCCATACCAGTTGATCGTATCTTTCAAATGTAATCAATAATGCTAACTCATATATGTCACCGTAGTCATTTGCCACACGAATTCTTTGGGAGCATAAAAACAACGCTTACGGAAGTGCGTTCTCCATTGTGGCAGTGAATCGCCTCATCGTCTGTATCACATTGGCATCCGTCGAGGCATTGAAATATATACGCTGTAATGAATGCACTCAGCAGTCGTTATTGTTTGTGCTAATTGAAATAATATATAAACTTTATGGAAATAAATAACAACACAAGTAAACGCTAACCTTGAACGTGCAGCTCGAGAAGGATTACTGGAAGAACCACATGTAATATTAACATTCTGAAATTTATTCGCTATATGAAACCATTTCGTTGAGCAATAAGAACCCTATCTATTGAACGTGTTGAAATTCTTTTAGAAAGTATTGCACTCAGCAAACTATCCAGTAAAGCCTCTCACTTAAGACAAATTTAGCCCTTTGCGCTGCGATAAGTTTTTCCTTCATGAAATCAACTCTTTTAAGTGGATCACCCTCTCGATTTCCCTTCAAAGGTTGCATTTTCTATTAGAGAAAATTTCACACACTTCTACACCCAACTATTTTCTATATGTTTCACGCTAATGATTCCTAAAGCTCTTCAAACAGGCATGAATCTACACGTTCATTTGGAGAGTATTAATGATGAGTAAACAAGTGGGAAACGAATAAAATGAAAAAGTGAAATAAATTCATAGAAGTTGACGTCTATGTAGACATTTGCTGCACGATTCGATAATGTGAAGGAGTACTGCCATGTGTCATTACACTGAAAAAGCAGTTGTCTAGCTGTCGCTTTTATTGGCCAAATGTTATTCACAGCAATCGAATCGGCAACTTAGCCGAAAGAATGGGTACTGACACTAAACAGATTGCGTTTGATGAAGAAATGAAAGAGTTGAAGATAAAGGATACAACAAGGTGATTCCGTTTGATCAAGAAATTGGTAGAATCGATGATAAGCGACACAATAAAATGATTTCATATTAGTTGGCTGCAATGAAAAGCAAGTCAGAAGAGTGAAACGGAATCTGTGAAATGCAGCAACAAGAAGACGATTATGCTACGAAGTGCACAGTTCAATGAGACGAACGCAACAGGTAAGAGAAACAAAA
Source organism: Baylisascaris procyonis (assembly GCA_037389465.1). Taxonomy (NCBI): domain Eukaryota; kingdom Metazoa; phylum Nematoda; class Chromadorea; order Rhabditida; family Ascarididae; genus Baylisascaris; species Baylisascaris procyonis. Next base: position 1,420,028 of record JAZARR010000159.1, read on the forward strand.
AACGGCTGTGCCAACCGATGAAAGCACCTGCCGCATCAGCTGATGGATGTGTTTGCCAAATAATGGATGTGTGCTGAGGCGAAACCACCAATGGCGAATGCGAGATTTATTCTGTTTTCGTCTTTCAAGTTCCCAAGTCATCCAATACTGTAATCTGCTTCTGTTACTTTAGCACCACAATTCGACAATGAAAATGATTTGCTAGCTCAACTTAGGCCTAAAAATTCAATATTAAGCGTGATCTATTTCCTTCATTCTAGCCTCTTTTGATAGCGAGATGATTTACATCTATATTCTTACGTGATACAGTTCGCTTCTCTCCTCGGTTTTCTCAGTTCAGCAGAGGATGCGATTTGCTAACATTTATTCACTGATCATTTCCTCAATTATTCACTAGACAAAAGCACTAAAGTGAATGATCTTGCATCTCTTAGTCAACTCCAACACTACGTTGTTTTTTCGCAGAAAGGACTCTAAGCTTCAGCAATTGCTGTGATCATATTTGCACTCAGATAGGAATAGAGCAAACGGCGCAGAGAAAATAATAAGGAGAACAAGGAAAAAGAAGATACAGAACAAAATATGCATGCATCATGAAGCTCACAAGATTGCAGAAGTTCAGCGGATGGATGGGACTCAAAGAAAAAAATTCAAATTTTATGGCTAAATACCGAAACAACCTTATATTTGACCGAAACCATGTTGAACATTACACTCAAATCATTATGACGATTCCATGAGAATCTAATATGCGAAAAATTCGAATTTGAATTTTAAAATATGTAACCACTGATATTTGTTGAGAAATTGAAGCAAAAATTAAATGGCAGAAGTTTAAGAGGCACGTTTTAGCAATTCGAGACGCATCGAAACACCCGTTTTTTCTAAAAACAAAATAAACAACTGGGGGATATTAGAATCGACTCGGGAACAATCAGTTCAAACTTCTCTTACGAACTTAAGCGATCAGCTGTGATTCACCGATTACGAACAACAATGATGTCGAAACGAACGAAAGTGGTCAGTTTCAAAGCGAATCGATAGACTATGATCCGCTGAACAGGTGTTTCACATATGACTACTGAATGTCTCTCGCGATGAGTCATCCAAGAGAATCTCCCTCATAAAGTACGCTGCCACTGGAACTCTGCATCGTCACTCAGAAACTTGAAAACAAATGATGCGTTTCGCTGCTAGCGCATTTTATAGAAAAAGGGAGGGTTTATTAAAATATGGAAGGTAGTGCTTTATGGAAATCGTTACATCTTCTAAGCAAGAAAACATTAGCGCGGGCGACAGAGAAGGCAATCACTTCATGAACGCGATCATTCCGCTAGATTAATCTAGTGTAGGAGAGAGCCAATATTAACGACGGAGCCGAACACGGAAAATGTGCTGTCCCTGCCTTCAAACTGCCCAGTGGGCAGGAGAGGTGGTAACTAAGCGAAAAACAAGCAGCAGCGAAAATAAAAGTGGACCTTTGGAAATAAAAGTGAGAGTGAGCGGACCTTACGAACGAACTTCACAGTTGCTCGTTGTGTTGTTTTTCAAAAACCTGTCCTGTAGATGGTGTGTACGATGCTACGTTATGATGGATAGGGACGTAACATGATCATCAAGGACGTAATATGCACAAACAAAATAATACGGAATGCGGACGGGGTGCGACTGACTGCGCAACAGCTACTTTTTTAACGAGTAATCGTTTTCATTCCACATTAAACGCATGAATGTGAACCTTAAACAATTTGCAGACAACATATGGAAACACAAATTTGTGAGGATATTTTTCATATGAAAAAATAAGAAAGGTTTTTTGGGCTAAAATTATTTTTTAAAATGAGTGCATCAAGAAGGGAGCGATTCTTATACGATTAGGCCAGGATTTGGACTGAATCGATGCACTGAATTGTTGCTTTATTTATTTTGAATTGCTTTATCAAATTCTCAATAAAGCCATCGGTACTAAAATTGTGAGGCCGAATTGCTTAGTATTGTAGCTGAACATGACAACTGCCTCAGTGCTTAAATTCTTGTGAAATGGTTGCAATTTTTAGGTATATGCAGAGAATCTGTGTCTCTGAGAGAGAGGGAAAAAGTCTGAAAGAAAATTACCTCAAGAAATGTAGAAAAGGTTACGCTCGAATTACGACAATCAAGGGACGGGCATCGCGGTGTGCGATGTGCTAGAAATAGCCCGCGATGCAACGCTAACATCGTGGGTGGTCTTCATCACGAATCACTTGAATTTCCGAAACGCGGAAGAGGGTTCGCGAAACTCTACGTTCATCTGTAGCGAAATAATTTCGTAGAGTGCACTAATCTAACCACTTTGAAGCGAATGACCGAACAGGAATGCACTCACTAAACGCACAGGAATGCACTCACCAAACGCACAGGAATGCACTCACTAAACATTTTGTATTCATTTCATACAAAAGGTGAAAGCACCCAAGAGAATCTGCAATGACGGCCATTTTATGGATCGAGTAAAACTATTTCTTTATCAGGTAAATCTAATATAATAAATAGCTGTCGACTGGTAATGTGAGAGCACGTTTGCTGCGAGCGAGATCCAATTCCATGAGCTCCGGTTTTTTAAACAAGCTTCTTTTTATTGACAGAAAAAAATTTTTTTTGCCACTAACGTTTCCTACACCACTGAAAAAAAACTATTTGGATGCTGACAAAATCCTACATTTGTTCGGTGCCCTACTTTCTTGCCCCGCAGGTTTTTGGCAAGAAGGAGTTTCCCTCCGTAATTATTGAAGTACAAAAAGCGCGCTGTCAAAAGGGAGAATCTGTGAACTTTTGGATGAAAACAGGCTCATTTAAACCAGACGCCTACAAGTGCTCAGTTTATCCTTGTTTCTTCCTTGCGACACCAACCTCATGGCATGCAGTAAGCCAAAAAATGCTTTGTTTCATAAATTTTGCCATCAGATCTTCCCACATAGTCCTCTCAAGATCTCCACCAACTTGCACCTTGACCTATAAAATACATGTCCTTAGCAGACGATCAAAGCTAATGTGCGGCTGCACTTTGCGCAAACCCACAATTATGCACCAGCAAACGACCAGTCCACATTCATGCGACACACTACGGCAGTGACTTGATAGTATATGTTAATTAAGCGGATTTTGCGCAAAAGTGTACATTGTATGTGCTTTTTAGTGTTCAATTGCGGTCTACTAAAAGATTGCGATTCTTTGCGTCACTTATTCCCTTTTCAGCCGTACTCGTTCTAATGAATATATCGGCATGGCCCTCAGTGCAGGCAATTCAGCTGTGATGAGAGAGAGCATCATTGGATGCGGAGCAGACAAGGCAAGGCTTGAAGGTAATGTGCGCTGGTTATTCAATAGGCATCTTTTTGCATGTAAGTTTGAAATGACTAAGGAACATTAGAGAGGACAGCACTTACTCTAAAAACATCGACGCCTAATTTTTAAAATTTTTTGTGCTACCTCACTAGTAAGTTATAGTTGTGGGAAATTGCAGTTTCATATCCTTTAAAAAAATAAATAAATAAAATGCTAGCAGAAAGAATTTGGTAAAATGCTAGCAGAAAGAAGCACATTTTTTTCATAAAATGGCAAAGAGAATGTTTTCTCATGCAAAGTCAGTTATGTTGCAAAGCTTTTAGTAGTGTCATTTGCACTAAGTATTTAGATGAGGCAATTGAACTGCTCATAACAAACTATTTGTGGAAAGTGGTATAAATTAGCTGATTCGATTAAATCCTCCGTTTTATTCTTTTCAGAAAATTCGATCGTTCACTTTTTGTGTACGCATTTATGAATGAAGTACTACTCAAATTTGCTGCATTTCGCTTCGTTTACAGAACAGGATTGAGATTGGCCGTGGAATGGCACAAAATTCTCAATGCCGCCGATTGCATTTAATTTTTGTGTTTAAAAAATTTGATAAATTAATAACCGGAGTCGAGATTTTGTGCAACAACAATTTCTTCGGTTACCAAACCTAGAAGCTGCTCACGCAACAGTATTATATCGTTTGTTAAATACATTTGGTGTCATGCCGATTAGTTCCTCATCCTTTTGCACACACCGTGCCAGAGAATTAGCTGCCTTAAATCCTCTGCTTTACCCCATAAAGCGGTTTCCTACTACTGAAGCTGGTTGTTTGAAGGTGCTAGAAAAATACTGCAAGAGGAAACATTGCAACTCAGTGGTGGCGAGCACGTTAAGTGAGCAGACTGCAAATGCGCTTGACAACGGCGACACATTTTCGCGACTTGTTTCAATTGGGATTACGACACCATCACTGTTGACGAGAAAAGCGAGCCTCATCACCTTCTATCCAAGCCCAGTCAGTCATCTTCCAACCATTCAATATCACTTTTCGCAAGCTTTTCTCGAGTAGCTCAGATTTGTTCGAGAAGCTAGTCTACATGCTTTTCCAGTAAAAACCTGAGCTATATAAAATTGATCATACCTTTTATGGAGAAAATGATCTAAATGTTGTCTTATAATATGGAAAGCTATGCTCAATTTTATTCAACTATAGCAAATAAATTCATTTTTTATTAAAAGTTCCTCATGCAATAGGCTGAAGATTGGGCCACACGAAGACTGGTTTAAGGCTAAATATAACGGGTAACCTGTCTTGAATTTTAAGCTAGTGCACACGAATCTAAACACTGCTAGCAACACAGAAATTTAGCTAAGTGTTCAGCACAAAAGGGTTGACTGATTTGACGAATGCTCTCGTTTAAAAATTTCACGGTCTTACTAGAACTCTTGAGACCGTCGAATATTCATTCGTTTCCACGATCAGCAATCGATTGATTTTATTTCCATAATATGGTCTTATTTCTTGCTGATCACTCTTGCGCCTGTAATTTATAGGTCGATAAATTTTTGCAAGCGAAATCTGAAAAGATGGTGTAAATTGAGGCATTTTACAGGTAAATTTAGCTGATGATTTCTGTTGGGATAGCAATTTTCTTTAAAACTTCGAAAGTTTTTTTTTTTAATTTACCGAATCGGTACCCAAAGGGAAAGGTTAGGGCTTTTTCAAAAGATGGCATCCTTTGATGGAAATTAAGAACGTGTTGAATCGACGGATTTACTCTTTTGAATGCGATGCTTCTTTATGGACAGTGAAAATTCGCATTTTTGTGCGCTTTGCACTACATTGCGGAGTGCACAATAGCCTGCGTCAATTTTTTATTTTTTATTTTTCAACTGTAAGTGTACATGTTCATCTGCTCGCAGCGTTTTCTTCTACAGCTCGTAGTAAGAATAAAGACATGAAATTTGTTTAGTATAATTCTTGATGGAACATTGCGAGCAAAGAGTTATCAACCAGCGAGTTATATCAGCTCATCAGTTGATTACGCGAAATTTTAACCTATTGATGCAAAATTTAACATCAGAAACTTTGGCATCATGTAACTATGGGTAGCCCTCGACAGCCTCTGTTATACGAAAATGTATCTTTATCAACTATAGGATTATCAGCCGATGAGCTAAAATTGCAATATTGTGGCGAGAAATCTGTCTTTTCCAAAGTTCTTGAGCCAAAAAAAACCGAACATTCCAAAGCAATTTCTTAGCAAAGTTTTTGCCGTGGCTCCTGAAACTTGCTATTCGTTTTTATAAGGGCCAAACAATTCCGCTTCTATCATGTTCAAGCTGGCACTCCGTATATGCTCATCAGCTGATAAGCTAAGAACTATTTCCTCTGAATTTTTTCTCATTAGCCGCTGCTTCGATAACCGATCATTTAGTGATTCATAACAACGCATTAATGTTTGCGATGCGGTTTTCCATTTGCTTGATTGGTCAAAAAGACATGCCTTATTCATCTCGCGACTAAGTGCCTAGACCTTCGCTATCTTGCAGGCAGTCGGGCATTAGTGTTTTTAAGAGAATATCACGCATAATAAGTGCATGTGAAAGGCAGACGTGGCAGTACAATGGCCCACTTCAAATGCGCAGTGGAATTGATGAAATAATTGAACGAGAGGTATCATTTGTGCATTCAACAATAAAAACAATTGGGATTAAGGAAATTCGCAATATGTCTTCTTCACTTCACAAAGAAACAGCAACATAAACAGATAGAACATAGCTGTTGCAAATGCGGATTCTATATGTCACTCACGAGGGGCCCCACTGCGGCATAACTTGATAAATTGTACCTTTCCATTCCTATGTACTGAGATTATGAAACTTGTTGGAAGGCGGTTGCGCGAATCAATATGGACAGAAGCCTTAGCGAATGGCCCTGTGACTGCGGAAGCAGACGCTTCCATTAATGAGTTCGAAAGCGGCAATTTTTTTAAAGCTTTCCAAATGGAGCTGCGGAATTAAGAGGATTGTTCGTTCACATTTACCAGGTCACTTTTTCGCGTTGCTCTCAGTTAGTTCGAATTCTGGCATTAGCCATGGTCTTCTGTTTGAAAAAAAATACTATCAAATTAAAAAAAAAAATTTCCCATCTTTTAGAAAAGTCTGGATGCAGCAGAAATCTTCAGTACAATTTTTGTATTCAACAACAAAGCATGGTCAAGATTTGTTCACCTCGCTTTCATAATATTTTCGGTCTTGCCAAATGCTGTTTCGGGCTATCGGCTTTGTAGATTGTTTCGATGTCGACATTTGGTATTGCTTTGCTACAGCTCTTTTCTAACACACGAGAAGTATGTCGAAGATTTTCATTTAATAATTACTAATCGCTCATTGTTATCGATTCGGGAGTGAAATGTCATCAAGGAACGCTGAAAGATGGCCATGCATCTACCTCAGAATCCGCTGGGCAGGCAGAGGGCTGTTGGATGAGGGTCTTAAGAATGCTTTGAAGCTTTCGGTTTTCATTTGCTCTTCAAATCGATCAACCTGTGATATCGCTTCAGGCTGACTATATCCTTGAGTCAACAGTCGAAGGAAGATCGGTATTTGTTCCCAGGAAAACGACGCTATCCGTCAGTCGTATAGATCCAAACACGTCAACGTTAAAGGAAGAATTGAAGTAAGTTTTTCATAGCAAATTTTGAAGCAAACAAAACAAAACCTCCTCGGCTAAGAAGCACTGATTTTGCTGTGTTCATTTTTTTTACTATCTCAAATTGACTACAATTCCATCCTTACAAAAAAATCGAGTGCTTATCAGGTTTGCATCATAAAATACTCATTAACAGTTAATTAAATATTTCGTTGGTTTCCAAAGTGTTGAGCGAACCTCTTTCAATTTTTAATGACGCAACGTTAGTTGGCGCCGTTCAACAATTCCAGCTAAAAAGCCTTAGTTATTAAGATGCGAATGTATCGAATGAGAGGGTGAAGGAAAGATGGTTGGATTAGTTTCACTACCAATATTTCTTACTCGAGGTGATAAAATAGGTGGAAAAGTTTGCTTCTTTTCATTAAAAGACTTGAACTTCTTTCCATCTACCAACAGCTGTCCGCTTCTTTTTCTTTCTCAGTGTATTTATGTTGATACACTCCTTCATTTGGATTTTAATGACCTGTGATGTGTTTGCTAAGTGATTATTACGATATTACGAATAGTGTTCAGTCAGTTATGCCTGCAGATTCGAGAAGTCATTGGAAACACGGTTTTCATATTTATTAAGAATATTGAAATTCCTTTATTATCGATTGGGCTTGAAATATGTTGTGTTGCTACTGCTATTGGTCGCTTATGCTCTGCTTGGTGGATCGTTGTTTTATCACCTAGAAGCACCAGCTGAAAGGCTTCTCACTGAACAACTAAAACGTGTATGTTTCATTTTGCTTTTTCTTGTGATCAGCCGCTTATGCAATCGTGCCTCTTAGGCTGTGGTCGCCAGATTTGGTTACTTGTTAGTTGTTACTTGTTAATTAGTTACCTGCTAGACTTACTGGTCAGTGTAATTGCTCATAGAGACAGCTGATATTTGCAGAAGGCGATAGCACGTCACATTGACTAGGCAAAACAATCATTGCGAGTTATTACAACTAAGGAATGTCTCTGTTTTGTGGCTGAGTCATCTCGAAGAGATCCCAGTGAAAAGCATTTGTTTTGTTAGTTGCTCATTTACATATTCTTTTGAAGAATAATACTTTCTAGAGTGTCTTCTCAAGTCTCATGGTTGTCAGCGCCTTGTGATTCTACCCCCTTTCTTCTCTTGTCTTCCTTTCTTCCCCGCCTTCAAATTTTTGGCAGATGAAAAGACTTTTTTCTCATAAACTCGAGTGAACATAACAATGTAATTCCTCAACTTAACGCATTACATTTGTAGCTTGCCGCCAAATTATTGTCGATTTTCGGAAATCCTAAGAAGCGCGTAGTCGCGAAGTTTTTTTCCGAGTTTTCTTTTTCGTTTTTCGCCTTTATCCGAGTTTTTCTTCTGCTTTATTTGCGAATTTAATTAACTTTTTCTATCTATGTTCATAATGTTTGAAATTCTTTTGTTTTTCTATTTTCAAACCCATCTTAATATATCAGAAACATCTTAACAACAGTCCGTGGAAGTGTGTTATATTTTTAGATGGTGAGCAATAACATCGTGAGGAATTGAGACAAGTTTCTTTTTATTGCATTAATTGAGATAAGTTCTTTTTAAGTAGCTAAAACGAAAATTACAAATTTCGTGAGGAATGAAGAATATGCTATTGTACCGTTGAAGTCAACAAGAGCATTGTTTCACGTCTCGTGCAGTAGAAAAATAATCCGATTTCTAAAAAAATACAACTGGAGCGCTGGAATAAGTGCTGATGAAGCGAATCCATGGACGTGGACTGATTACTGGAATGCTGTTTTCTATTGTAGTACTATTTTCACAACAATTGGTAAAGCGCTTGTTTTCTTCTGCAATTACGCTAAGACCTCAGGTAAAGGGCGCTGAGATTTGTGGGACGAGAGAGGTGCTTTCCCTATATTCAGGATTTTGTTAATTGCCTGCGAAATATTTGAATTAGAAAGAAGCAGTTGAAGAATAATAGATTTCATAGGATGGTAAAATTCGTCAGGAAGACCAAATAAAATCGAGCAGGTTGACGCGTTACCACAAATTTAGCATAAAAAGCGTCTATTCGTTCATAACAAGATAAACCTTTAAGTAGATTAATTCACTTGTGCAATTAATTTATATATCTAATATTTTATTATTTTTGCGAAGTTTGTGTTACTTATACAATTCAACGAATAAGTTCCAATAGTAAAATTTTTCTCTAGGTTATGGAAATATTTGGTGTAGGACATATAAAGGCCGTATTGCAACGATTTGCTATGCTTTATTTGGGATTCCCTTCATGTTGGTTGTTTTGAATTCGTTGGGAAAGATGATTTTCTCGAGCGTGCAAAGCATGTGGAAATACGCTAGAAGGTATATTTTGATTGCTGTACGTTTTACATGTTCTTCGTTGCTCTTCTATGATTGTTTTCGTGTTTTGTTGTCGATCAACTCGAAGAAATTTCGCATCAAAACTCTTCATCGGTTTCAAGCAAGGAATATAGTGGGGACGTCGAAGGCGCTAAAAGGTAGTTGATGACCTTTTCAAGCAGCAAGCTTTTCTCTCGCTGATCATTGCTGGATAACTTTTAATAAATCCCCTCTTTTGTCAGAAAAGGTTTTCAAAAATTTTGGGGATGAAACAACTCGTTTCAAAAAATTTGGATGCTGAATTTTGGAGCCTAAGCACAATTGACGGGGGTTCAGGCACCTACGCACAACTTTTATCACTATGTTGGTATGTTCTCAACCTTTTCTGTACCTCCGGAAATATACTATTTGTTTCATCATCTTTTAAGGCTTATTTTAGAGTGTGCAGCATCTGAACCTTTTGAATGCGAGCCAGAGCTTGGAATGTACAACAGGAATGTAGCCGGAACTGCAGAAAGTTTGTTAAGGGCACTATGATGTGTATGTCATTCACAGATTTATGCGGTCGTCTTTTTGAAGGGTAAGGGAGAGGGGGGGGGTTGGGAGAGAGTGCTTCGAAACTTCCGGAACAAGAATTTCGCTAATTGCTCAGGTCGCAGAAACAATTTCGGTGAGAAATGCATTTTCCAGACGAAAGAAAAAATGCGATAGCAGATACTCACTTTTTTCTAAGCTAAGAAAGCATCGAACATTGTATAAACGGAATTTTCTTCTAGCGAACTGCAAAAGAAATCGAGATACCTCCAAAATAAGATCTTCTTCTTGAGCGCTCAAAGCTTAGCAACCGTCAGTGAAAACAGCGCCAAACAAAAGGCGAAAGAAAAGCAATTGGAAGAAGACAGCATGAACAAGGTTAGTCGTCGGTTGTGTGCTTATTCGTGTTGGCGGCGTTCTTTTGCGGTTTTTATGGACGAGGAGGCGATTCCTTGGCAGTTACTGAGCTGTCACTGAGAGCTTTTCCACAAGTGAATGTATCGTCTGAACTCGCGTACGGCAAATTAGTGCTGGTGGTACAGCTCAGGTATATGTCCACTTATATCTATCAATCGGTGGAAATAAATGCTTTTGGTTGCAATTACTGGTTTAGGATGACCAATTTCTAGGTTTTGATCAGAGAGACTCAGGGTGGCTCAAGCGAGCTCTCGGTGACATCGTTTCCCACCAAAAAGATGAGAAGAGACATTGAGGAATAATATATACAAAAGTTCCGCACAAGATACGTAGAGAGGAACTCCCAGAGGCAAGAATGTAAGCAAGGAGAGGGGTATCAACATTGTTACAATAATTCCACGAGTGACAGTACACCAACATGTGTGTGTCTGTGTCTATGTCTGCTGTATGTACAAGTCACTGTTGTTTATGATGTTACCGCCCAGGGAATGTTCATCGACGATAGTGCTGTGTTCGAAACGTTTCCCGTCTATTTGGCACTCCTTTTAATATTCGCATACATTGGACTGTGTTCGTTGGTATCCTGTTTATGGGAAGAATGGGACTATTTCACTGCTTTTTATTTCTTCTGTATTTCGCTAATGACAATTGGACTTGGCGATGAAATGCCACAGCATCCACATTATGCGTGTGGTCAGTGGGTTTATTATTTTGTGGGATTGTTTCATAGATATAGAGACTTTTTGCACTATGATTTCTATCTTTAAAACACGCAATCTGTGTGAAAATGCTTAAGTAAGGTGTCATAGTTATGAATAATTGAACTGTATATATCACCGTGCAGTTTGTAGATATCGTTTTTGTTGCTCACTTAGTGGTCTTGAAGAGAAAGCACTGGCCTAAACCATCAAACACCATTAACATGGCTTTCATTTTGGGCGGATCTGTGATGCAGTCGTTCAAAACATTACTCGTATTCGAGGCAACCAGTGCATTTGCTGGAAGGTTTTAGGGGCGATATTCCAGTTGTGTTCGGGAGACCTGAGGGTTGCACTAAAATTCCAGTCGTTTTTGGAGTATCAGCTCCGTTTTTAAGTGTAGACGGGGGGCCAAAACTGCACTGGAATTACCATTCCTAAATATTGGAATTCCGGTACTTTGTGAAACTATGGTGTTTTTTTTTCTCTTCCATTGTATCCTTGACATGTACTCAGATGCAACTGGCTTCAGTGCTTTTTGTGTTCTTCATTATTGGCCTGTCACTTGTCTCGATGTGCATTTCAATAATGCAAATACGGGTAGAGAACAACTACATGGCTGCCCTGCAACTTATTGACGAGGAACTCGCCGAATCGACTGCAATGAATCAGCAAACCTACCCACCAGTCTCATCCAAAATTGCTGCAGCTGAAATAATATATGTTCACTCATCAGCATCCGCCCATCATCATCAACTCTATTCTTCCGCAGCATTCAGTAGTTATGTTCAAGTCAATAATTGAGTCTTGTTCCGCACTTAAGTATGCCGTTGCTTCTCTTTTATGCGTTCGAAATATGCGTTTTGACCATCAAAGCATTTGTGGGCTTTTTATCTGAAATTCGAACAGCATTTTTGCATAAAAGGCCATGTGTAATAATTAGGGGAGATGAATCCCTTTAGGTTACAGATAGTTTGCTGGGTTGAACGGTAATATCAGATGCTAATCTCCAGGTTGACGGCTTTCTCTTTGTGACACATAGCTGAGGCGATAGTATTTGCTAGCGTGTCCTATATCCGTACAAGTCGTTACATGGAAGAGCTGTTTTGGAAAGGTTGGGTGCTAATCAGTGCAAAGATGGAGATGCTACCAAAGCCTATCACAGGAGAAACAATGTCAACCAAGATGCCCGAGGGGCGCACCACAGAGACGCTGCAAAATTATGGCGCAAATTTCATATTCTCAATAGGAACTCTATCAACTGTTAATTAGGCACTTTTGTGAGCCACTTTTTGTCATAAACTCATATGAAAGTGTTGCATTGCAGGCGAATGGGGATTGAACCAGTCACCAACCATTTATACTACCCCTAAGCTGCTTAATTATGGTGATCCAGGATTCGCGCCCACCGCATCTCTAAACAGGCAGTTGAGCGAGATCCCGTATGTTCACCTTCGTTTACTTCTTATTTCTATTTTGCTTCTGGTGACGTGTTATCACCGTTCATACAGCAGATAGTGTTCACTGGTCACGACTGATAGCCAAGCAGCACTACAGTGTTCACCAGGAGAACCTTGGATGCTAAAGCGTATGGTCACTGTGGTTTACGGAATTACCCTTGTTTGTCACGGAACAGTCGGCATAGCTGGTCTGACTATGTCTCTTTCCTCGAAGTGGTTAGGGAGTGAGATGAGATCTTTTGTTCCATGAAGTGATAAGACAGTTGTGAGACGGATCCCTTTTACCTTTTCATCTAAATATTGCATCATTTCTTTGTGCAAGCTGCAGAATCAAAATGAAACCAGTTGCTTTCCTCGAACTCATGTATTTAGGTCGCTTTGTCTTATGTGTGGAGCATAAATTCAATTTCTTATGCGTCGTCCATGTTTTTTAATACTGACCTTGACGCCATTTGAACATAGTTATTAACTCGCTTATCACCTATTCTGAAGTAATGATAGTGAAACTGTTTTTTTTTTTCTAAAAATAGTATAATTACTAGAAAAATTGATTGCAGCTCCGTTATATCATCAAATAATAACAATGTTGCCAACAGCCTGAGAAGCCTGAAAGAGGGGCACACACCTAAATTCGATCAACAATATTTTCCGGAAAGTTAGATGAGGCAAGTGTATCAGATTGTTTAAGACCAGTATTGTGCACTTTTCTCATCATATGCTGCTAAACGCATTTAAAACAGAGTGGTTTGGATGTGTTATCGCCATTTGTGAACCGATGAGCTAATCGTGCCAAGCTAACTCATGCCAATTTATTCTGTTTTGTTCAATATCCTATATTATATTAAGCTAGCTAAACTTAAAAGTAAACATTCACTGATGCTTTCAACTGAACTGGTGGATTTTGAGAAAAAGTGATGCTTTGCACAGCTTCATCACTAACTAATTGGAATTCATGTGAATAATTTCAGACGAACACCTGTCACTTCGACTAGGATGTTCTGTGCGGACATACAGTCAACACCGACACCTCCTCCAGTATTAGCTGCTTTTATGGCATGCAGCGTGAACTCGAAGCAACGTCGTTCATCAATCGGTAGTAAGGTTGTGTCGCCGAAACAATCGACGTCATGCACACAGACAACTTTCGATTGGTTGCTATTTTCATAGTGATCTTGACGATTTGTACTTTTACATTTAAAGAACTTATGAATATTTTCTTATGAAATATTGAGGTGAAAAAAGTGAATCTGATTTCTCATTTATTTGATTATTCGTCGAATGCGTTGAAGATACTTCGAACAGTGTTTGGCGTATTTACTCGAAAATTGCTTGAGTCGCGTTGTCCATCATCAATCACCACTATTGATATCACGTAGCTTAACTTTCAGTGGATTATTTCTCACAAAGTTTGATTTTATTTCGCATGGAATTAAGCTAAAGTGTCGGGTAATGACGCTCCGATACCAGCAAACGTAGATATTTGCCCGTCTGTTATATAGAGTTCTGATTCTATACTTTGGCTTTCGTTCGACGTAGTACCCAAATAACGAAAGCTACGAGAGAAAAAAGAGCTGGTTAAGCTTTTGGTTGTCGTTTCAAATTGCTAAAAGTTTCGCAAGGCGTGCGTTTATGCTTAACGCTAGCCTCCATGGATGTCGAAGCGCTATAAAAAGTAAAAAGGATGGCTACGAATGAACCATCATCACTTTCACATGAGGTATTTGCGGTTTTTTACAGGATCGGAATGTCGTTTTGTTTGTTCATCCTCACCACTTCAATATAAAACCATCGCAAGTTCTGGTGGAAGTATGCAACAGTCACTTTCTATGGGTGGCCTTGATGTGATAGCAGAAGATGATACACAAGGTTAGCATAAAATCCATTATCTCTAAGAAATGTTGAAATGTTTCAATTATCGTTTGATACACAAAAATGCCTAATGGACATGATGGTTGTGTACGTATTGTTCTCTTACAATACTTTATCTTTTAATTTTGTTTACGAGTGGCTTCTATTTTCGGACTTGGTTTTCTTTTAGAATCGTGGAAATGAAGAACTTCTATGGAATTGGCTCCTCAGCAGTAATTGTATCCTGACAATGGATACGTAATACTTATTTCAAGGCAGTTTTGATAGGTTTGTTTTTGCATGATCGGCAATGAAATTCGGTTAAGCTCGAAGTTTTGGTTAGTTTTTTATCAACTGCAATTCGGTAGTAGTTTTATATTTCTCGAATGTCATCGAAATTACGTCACAATCAAAACCGTTTGGGCAGTCGTTATCCGAAAATTTGGAGATACATTCACTTTCAACCGAATTTTGCTTTCATCTGAACATCTTTGGCTACTCGATTGAATGAAATTCCGTCGGTTGCAGAATTGTGATAAACGCTGTGAAATGTGTAAACTGATAACCATTAAAGTTCGTTACAATAAACTCACTGAATTGGCCATTGTTACACACGATCGATTGAACAAATCAGCGATACCTTTATGATGACGGTTAGTACCTCGGCTGATACCTCATCCCGTTGACCTCTCCTTAACAGGATGCATCCTTTCCGTCGCATAAAGTCTCTGCTCATTGTTAAAACGACTGCCTTTTTCAATCTTTCAGCGTCCTTTATCGCTCCTCCTCATCTGCACTACTTTATTGCTTGATATAAGCCAGCGGAAAATGGCAATTCTAAATGGACATATCCCCTCAAGTGAACTCGTTTAACACTTGGACCTATCAGCAGCGAGCTAACACCTATCAGCACGTACCTGCGTACAGCAGCGAGCTAAGAAGATGGCAAAGGAACACCTAACACTCTATTCGTCGTATATTGTTTGCAGCGGCATTTGCTACTTATCTATGAACATTTATACGCCGACTGCGCCAATGAAAAAATGCAGTGGTCCTTGCTACCTGGATGCAGAAGACATGAAAAGCACTAGATAATTAAGGTAATCTACATACGGCACCAAATGTCAGTAGTCAGTTCAAAAACCCACTTCCTTCGCTTTAAAGCTGTGATATTCGAAAACTTCTGTTTTACAGAAGAATCAAAGTGCGTTCACATCGTTTATTGAACACTGATGGACAATGACTACAAAACTCGATGCTTCTGTTGTGGCACGTTGATCGCATTCGTTTGAGATCCAAACCAATGAACGCAAAAAAGGACGACATATATGCATCGACCTTTCACAATCAACAACTATCAACATTCAGATTGCAAACACAGGCAAAACAAGGGAAATAAAAAAATAAGCGACATCGACAAAAATCTGAGGAAAAGCAAGCGCAGGCACAGCTCCACATCAACACGATGCTTTTGTCGTCACAGAATATCAAGAACTGCGGAAGCATTGGCGAGTATCAGGAGTGGGAGAAGCGAGCGATGTAGGAGAAGGGGAGGAAAGCGAGCACAACGAAAAGATAACTTTCCTCTTCATTTAAGTCGCTGATATATTCCCGACTTCAGAAGGATATCTTGCAAGCAGGAGTTCAGACTGGGCGCTTCGGTAATTAAACGCTCGCTGATTCACGATCTTCCTTCATTGCCTGAAACTTGCCCAGTCCTCTGAAATTTGCCTCTGCGCTGCGTATTTCGCTTGGCTAGCAGATAGACCCATTCTTTTGGGGATTTTCGGGATGCCAATGTGCACAGGTGTTATTGAAAAATCAAAGCATAACATGCTTGACCGCAACACCAATTTGATCTTTCTCGCAACATGAATGTATCAAATTATGCGGTCAGCATACTGAGATACGCGAATGAAACCGGAAACGCTGAACAAAGCACAGGAAATTACCTTGCAATTTCAGCTTACGCAGAACTGATTCTAAAACATCTGAGACAACAAAGAAGGACCAGTATCCTACTCATTTCATTCGCCAATTACTTCACCATACCTTAACGTCCTTTCTATTAAGTCGACAATCGTTGGAGAAGCGAAGCAATTAAAGTACTTCTAACACATCGTTTATCCCTCGAAGTAGGAAACAAGCATGCTCAACGGTACTGCAAGCGTAAATCAATGTGATGGGCACTGTGAGATAAAAGCAATGAAGACAATGTCGTGAAGTGATTTGAGCAAACAGGTGAATCTTATTACAGTAACGACAATTTATTTACACTTGTTAGAGATGCGATCACCTCAGCAATAGCTCACTTAAGTACATTCGTAAGCCAATAAAATCAGCACTTTCACAATAGAACAAGCCAAACTCTAAACAGCCCAACGTTAAAAACACGTACTTTCGATACTGCTCCAGCCTTATGTCTGACAGTAATAGTAGCCTTCGAATTAAAACATCTCTGCTAAGAAACCTTTTTTTTTTTTTGAATTTACATTTCTCGTTCTTTTGCGCAAAAGTTATTTCATAGCTCTCTTCCCCAGCGCCACTAACCTTCTCCTCACCTTCGTCCAATAGCACCACAACTACTACTGTCAGTGACTTGCGAAATATGTTTTCACCCATAACTATACAAAAAATAATGGTCCCATCATACACTATTGAAAATTACTAGACTTTCAAGCTCATTACTCAATTCGCATTCGAATCCATTCCTAAGAGAAAGTGGCTTTTTTTCGAGAGAGATGAGAAAAACAGTTAGCAAATAAATAACACAATGTGTCATTTGAACGCACACCATGTCTAGATCATTTTCCACAGCATTTTATGGTGTCGACATCAGGAAGCTACGTTGAGGTAGTTAAAAAACAATTACTTCACTGGGTAGCTTTGGAGCCTTTATTGCTCATTTATTGTTATTAAGTAGGAGTTAGGTGAACCATGAATGTTCACAGACAACAAACGCATCAATCGTATCTACGATGACAGGAAAGACGGTCGCAGAAGCAATTTGCGACGAAAGTGAAACAGCTCAAAGACCTGGCAATCGAAATTGCGACTTCTATAGCGAATAAATTGGTTCTTATGGTAATATGGAAACCTGCGTTTTTCTCGAAATCAACTCTTTTCATCGCTTCATCGGTTTAGTAACTCCATTTTTGCCAAGCAATGACCGGCAACCGGAAATATGAACGAATAACCAAAATCACCTCGCTTTTTTGGGGGGAGGAGGGAGGGAAGGGAGGGAGGGGAGAAAGGTTGAGTTGAGCATCCTCGGATGGAACTTGCAACTACTGGTTTTCACTGTATTTCTAAAGTGGAATTCTTTAGCTCCGATCCGCCACAGCAATTCGAGTTTCGAAACTGGCAGATTACTAAGGATCACTTGTACCCTTGCGAAATCGCAAAGTTGAGCAGCAACATTTCTGAGAATATTTATCAATGATCCGTGCTGCTGTGCAATTTGCGCACAAAATGCAAACAAGAAGCCAAAAACAGAACTAAAGAGGCCCAATCTCTACAGCTTCCACATACTGTAGCATAGACTTCCAATAACTTGACAATTCCATGTTTCCATTTCGCAGTTGCCTTATCAAACTTGGGTCTTCAATCAAATCTCAGCACTTTAATATGGGGAAGTGGATGGTTCAAGCCACCAATTACGAAGAAATCTAATCACACTTTATTATTATAGGTGGAAGAAATATATACCAAACCTCGTGACTAGCTTTAAAGTTTTTCGTATATATATTAGAGCTATTCGAAAGGCACATCTAAACTTCACAAACGCAAATTTGCAAAAATTCATAAGCAGCTGAAAGGGCATAAAATGATCCCAAGTGAAAATAAGTACAACTATAATCAGGCTCCCGACTATTGAAATGCATCTGCAGCTTTGCGATGTAAAGAAGCAGTAAATTACTGCTGCATGGTGCTCGTTTTATTGAAGCTCCTTAGGGGAAAGGGAAAGGGGATGGGGGAGAGGAGGGGGAGGAGGGGGGAGGGATGCAGAAAACTGTATGATATTAGCGGCATGCTCCAATCACCAGAAATTGCTGTGGCATCAAAGTGAAGTATTCCTACCCTGTGCTATACCCAATATGCACCAGTGCACCTCGCTACAACACTGAATGGAATGAAGGGATCGTATTTGTACAAGAAGGAATATGTCGTTTTTCTTGACGAAGGCGAATGATGAAAAGCAGATGCACATATAATGCCTAGATTATGGACATTTTCATCATAAACGACCGCTTAAAAATGAATGTGCTAGAAGAATGCGATGGTTCTTTTCTTTTGGAAAAAAACAAGGAAGGGAGTGGATGTCGTCGGGAAAACATATTTTCTATTGCATATTTCACGCTCGTCCCCTTCGTCGCCTCCAAAAAAAAACCTTTCGTTGCATACGAAAAAGCAACGAAAATAGCAGTATGCAAAAATTATGAAATGTAGAATGCTTGTACTACAATTAAGAAGTTTGATTATTTGGAAGACGATGTTGAAAATTTCGCATTTTCGAGGACTTTTCGTGAGAGTTCCCGGTGTTCGTGTTCAACTACTAAAATCTTCAGTTCTTTCCCGCGATTATTTGCTAGCACTCCTTTCAAATGACTGGTGATAAGAAATGATCTTCTACGTCCAATCCGGATGTACTTCACATTAACAAGACGGAAACAAAAAAGACAGAGCAACTAAGCAATAAAGGACTTCAAAATGATCGCTGAATAACCAATTACCATAATTCGAGACCGAATGGGAAGTTAACTCTCTTCAATGGCAGCCATTTGATTAGAAACGATATTCACTCATTCATTAGAAACGGCCGTTTCTCAGCTCAGGACACTCATAGTGAACTGAAGCTACGAAGACATTATTGTTTTGAACGAACATTTATTGTTTTGAAGGAACATTTTATTGGAAATGAGCCAACTTGGGCGGCTTACCAGCTATACTTTGAAAATAGCAAGTAAAAAGCGATGAATTTATGGCAGTTAAACCATTACCTCGTTGGATCGCCTATCTTTGATCATCGCTGCAAAGCGTTTCGGTAGTGATGTAAATAAAGTGACCACCTTTCGGTGGTATGTTACGCTATTTTCTTAGGGAAATTCTGCTTACTTCGCTCAAATATCTTAGAACTGACGAATCTTGTTCTTCGGCAGCTGTAATAAACGACCAGAGTCATCTATCTAAGGTGACCAATGACCTTTTGAAGAAATCGGGCAATAATCACTCCTAATTAAATGGCTGCTACCGTAGATCCGCAAGAGTACATAATCAGCAAAACTTTCAAGGAAATACGACGGAAAACAATAAAGGCACCATCTGAATACCCTTCCTACGAACCACGTTATCTAAGCGTTCAACTGGAGTAGGCAACTCAACTGTAAAAGTTATAACACCGACACAGAGGCTGTTAAACAAATCTTATAATTAAAAGTGAGCTTTTAGAGATTTGTTTCATCACCTGTTTTCCTTCTCTCTTCGAACAGCCAAACTCCACTTAACACAGAATCCCCGAAACTGATAGCGCAATGAACGTTAAAAACTGTCAAATTGATCAACAAACATCGAATACAGCCTTCGAACATTTGATTTACAGGTATTGCTTCCAACAGTATGACTATAAGGGAATGCTAAAGCAAATATGCATCTACAGACCATCAGTGCAATTGCACGGTTCGACATTTGCAGACTTATAGCTGAACATACTCAAATCTGCAAGCTCACATTTACATAGACAACCACTTGCCGCACATTCTTCATTTCTCGCAAACCAATGCCATAAGTGTGCCATGTGTCCTCCATGACGGCATTTCTGCAAAAAGTTGTCATCTAACACAACAAATAGACAATAAAAACCGAACACCAACACTTGAATTTAAATTAAACTCCAACTCGCTATACCGAAACCACAAAAGAATCATTTGTTCGCATAAATACGCAAAAATGAATTGAGTTCAATTATGCAAATTTGCACTCACTCAATTAAATATATAGGAAATCGATACTTCTGTAAGAAATCATTGGTCATTATTACTCTGCATCTGTTGCAAAGTTTGTGAAATGCGCATATTCATGAGGCTATGTTTGTGAAAGTGATATATGCAAGTCTGTCCACCAGTTCGGTTATTTATTTTAAGTTTCATGGATGAAAAATGATTAATATAACTTGCGTTACTGAATGATGCTTTAAATTAAACTTTGTTCCATATTGGTCACTCACTTGCAAGTTACAGGCGCTCAAAGCACTCAACATTTACAAGGTAACCTACCCCCCCCCCCTCCCCATCAGTAGGCTGCAATCGAAAAACGGATTTCTGTTGAGTAACAAAATAACACATCGTGTCAGTCTCACTGCCACGCATTCATGCACTACAAGTGGATTACCTGACACCATGTGAACCAAGATGAAAGAGCTCCCAGAGCTGGGCATTCGGAAGGCGTCAGGGTTCCCATGTGGCGACGGCAAAGAACGCACTTCGGAAGAGGTTTGAAGCATTGCTGACAGGCAACGTCACGAGCGCTCAACAACACAGGAGTGTTCACCGACTTTGTCGACTTGGATGAGCTTATCGAGCACCTGATAGATGAAATACTGAATATAACCGAAAATATGAACACAATACCAAAACCAACAGATGAACTTCATTTGCAATAAAGATGCAGATTACGCGTATACGCAAACTCTTTCTGTAAGGCCCTTTTACACCCTTATCTCAAATTACGTTTAGTAATTGGAAAGAGATTAGGTTTCTTTGTGTGCACTACTTGAAATTTCCGTTTCAGGTGGCAAACCGTTCACAAATTTTATAGGCATCAAAAGAAGCGACTACACACATTGCATAAACCTCAACAGGCTGATAAAAACACAAACTTTGGGCACTTTGAAGACGACTAATAGATTGATATACAACAGAGCAAAAGTCTTGCTGAAATCGTTGAAATATCTTGTGCATAAAGTTTATGCATAAATAAAAAAAAAACATCGTTTGTTTCTCCCTCCGATCCCATAATAACCTCAGTTGAACTCTAGAGCGATTTAAATCGTAAATCACTCAAATTTAAATCGTTTCAATCGAATGTTTCACTTCGTGCTTCTCACATGAATCCACATCAACGGAAAATGACAAAATAAATGATCTAATAATGAAAACTTGATGACATCGTTCGTTACTCGAAAATTTCTACAAGGGCATCTAGCAATGTGAACTGCATGCTGGAATGTTTGTATAAATGTATACATAAACAACCAACAGAGTAAATACAAAACAAATAAGAAACTCACGTTGAGTTGCATGCAGCCACTCTACTCGTTGAAACGAGTAGTGTTGACGTGAGTGGAACTGCCAACTCTGGCTTCTCGAGCGTTACAGGACGAGCACAGAATTGACAGCACACCTCCGCCTTAAATTATTCCTTCTTTCAGAAACATCCACTGTCGACAACTGATCAGAAACTCATTTTGCTAAACAACATCCGATTTTACAGAAAACAATTTTCGACCCCAAAAGCAGCAAAAGAAACCCTTACTTAATTAAGGTGCAAATCGGAAAATTTTCTCCAAATAGAGATATTAAAACTTCTCCAAAAACTATATGGAACATAAGCAATAGAACTGCCTCTGTGGCTATGTAGGTAAATGGCTGCCCTCGGAACCTTAACAGTATTAGTTCATTTAATGCATGCTTCCATAAACGTTGACTGCATACACAAACAGTGATAAATTGAACATCAATAATCAACTGCACTCTTTTAATAGAGCAACATTCTCGAAGAACAAAAAAAAACTGCTTTTCTAAGCGTGAGATAATTCTCTTCAAACTGTTTTCAATCATGAAGAAAAGAAACGAAAAAAGATAAAATTTTAATTCTAAAACGCTTGAAACGGCGAAATATTTACCTCGGCCCTATCATCACTCGGCTTCCCTAATGCGATCTCCAAATCAGAAGTCCTCATTGAGGGCCACATGTTCACCTCAGGAAGATCTTGATCCGTTTCTATGTTACTCCATTCGTATATTTTCTTCCATTGTAATAGACAATCCAAGCGCGCTCTTTGCTTCCATAAAGTCCACATGTTCAGCATTTCCAGATAAGCTTGCACACAACAGTAACTTTGCATTACATATTTCCTTCTGAAAGGACATTTTACTCTACTGTTAGAGGACAACTCATAAGAGCACAAACGCATACAGGCGTGCAAGAATGTCAGCCTCTCACTAATCAGCACTCCGCTTTCTCGGAAACCTGAAGTGTAAAGCTTCAGAGAATGCGAATACTGAAACGATGAAGTAAAAAATCTTCTTTCTATCGGCAAGCGAGTTTAGTCAGCCATTTTAGGTTCAGCATCACAGCACATCCTCGACTCCACATAGCTTCCAAATAGGATGGTCGATGACTCGATTGAAAATATCGGAAACCCGTCGGAAGTAAGATTAATGGCACAAGTCAAGACTTTGAAAGATAAGATGAACGGAACAAATATTCAATTAATTTGGCTTACTTTCTCCAAACGCTGATAGGAGGGGCAACTGTCCAGTGTTTTCTTATCACTAAAAGAAAGCCTCAAAGCCTCAATGGCTACGTCTACGATAACTATGTTTCGTATAGAGAAAAGTGACCGAGAACTGTCAATCTTATATTATAAACGAAACGTCAAACGACCATGGAAATTAGAATATTACATTTCACTGGTCAAATGATATTCCACAATGCAGAAAGGCAAACATAAATGAGGAAAACTGAAACTGCACTAACGGATGAGTGGAACTATCATTCGTTATATCATCTGAGGAGTTTAGCAACTCGAAGTCGTCATGCAACGAATCATCGGACACCGGAATCACCGGTCGAGGCAATACCGGAGCGAAGCAGTGACCCGTAATAAGTAAAACGGTTGCCGTTTGAATATCGCCAGTGTCATTAACATACCTTTAAAATCCATGATTAGCTATAAACTTGTAAAAATACTACCTGGCTTTCATGCAATTCAAATGAATATTGCTTAAAAACTTATTAAGTGAGTTAAATCAGTCATGTTAAATACGTCAATACAAACTCTTAAAATAAGTTAATACTGTTGAGAAGAGAAATAAACGATTATATGACTTACTCGCTTAATAATTGATGGGTCTCCCAATGCTGACTTAGACCTGTGATGAACAATCCAGATAGTCGACGATAGAGATTAGTGCCAGTGAAGAGCGCTTTGATGGATTTGATGAAGAACTGGTCATTGAAGTGTATCGCTGCGAACGCAATTCGATCTTCCAATGGTACCCTCTGAAGATATAAATCAGCCTATGCATACGTAATCCTTATTACATTGGCGAGTAATCTCCCAGTTAAACATAGCAGAAGCTGGGTTCACTAAGAATTTATCGTATATTGCCTGCAACTAATGTTTCGTCTTAACCACTCGTTATGTACTTGCCTACGCATAATCGACACGGAGAATCAATACTCTTCACAAAATGGTTAGTCTTTCAATGTCTACTTAAGACAGCGTTGGTGAATTCCGATAGAATCCATTATTTCAAAACTTCTTTCCTACTCATCTCATTTCGGTACTTTATTCTGCTACAATTCTTTTGTAACTGACTCGCCGAATATGGAATAAACGGACTTGGCGCGCATACTTAAAACGTTGAGTATCGAATTCTTAATCCCGAGAGCCATCTTCGTGATAAAATAGATCAAGCAGAAACAAAGATGCGAAAGCGTATAGAAATAGAGCAATCAATAAGTGATCCACACAAAACATCGAGCATATCCTTAAATTTGAAAAGAAGATCGTTGGATGCAGTTCAGAAAGCAAATGCAAACTGCATGAAAGCACTCGGTGAATGCAGTGGCTTACCTCTAATCGAAGAATCTGATGCTGATCGGTATAATTATCGCATCGACCATTGAGGAACGCTAATATCATAGTGAAATAAGGGTCCTTAACCACCCTCTTCAGCTTCTCTGATATCGGCTTCCTGCACATTAGACGCAATTACATTGCATTTCATTATAAAACTATGAACGTAAAGCACTTATGCATGCAACACAGTTACATATACGGAGCGCACACGCATATGTATAAATATAAATGCAATATTTTGATATATATAATATATAATATATAACACATAATATATAATATATAATATATAATATATAATATATAATATATAATATATAATATATAATATATAATATATATAATATATAATATATAATATATAATATATAATATATAATATATAATATATAATATATAATATATAATATATAATATATAATATATAATATATAATATAATATATAATATATAATATATAATATATAATATATAATATATAATATATAATATATATATATATATATATATATATATATATATATATATATATATATATGCGCTTGCAGGGACAGAAAACAATTCACTGGACGGCAAAGAGGTATGTGATAAAAATGATATTTGAAAACCAAAAAGATGAGATGAGCTGATTGACGCAAAACGGAAGGTACGAATTTTTCTGAAGCAAATTTCCCTGTAATGACCAATCTGTCTGCATAAAAAACAGTCAGAAAATGTGGACAGCCTCATGTGTTGTGAGCTGTCATTCAGATAAGACAACTGATTTCTGGTTATCGTGAAAACCCGAAAAGGTTTTCCTACTTTCCTCAGATCGGCTATGGATACAATCGAATATCGGCTGCGAATAGCGCGGCCCTCTTTTCCAACTAATGGGCGTTAAAGAAAAGGAAATAGAAAAGATTATCACGTATGGTAGCGACCGAGGAAAGCAACTTACCAGTGCTCTGAGACACCTCTATAGTGAATAACGGCGTCATAAAATTTCTCGATTTCATCCCTTCCTTTATCGTTTGAGAGCTTTGCCGCCTCAATCATCTCCAATAATATCTGAAATACTCGACATTCAGTTACCTCACGACAGCGTCCAAAATACAGCATGTCTTACTATGCACCACTTTCGATGTTGTGTATCGGAATGTAGCTAATATTTCATTATAGGCAATGACCTTGAAAACTCTTGACTGCCTTCCAACTATGCCTTTCACTTTTACTCGCCTATCAAGCGATCCCTCTCAAGGGTATAGAAAGGCCCCAATCAGCGGTGAACAGTGATAGTTACAAGGGACCAACTCGGACGTTTCAGCATCATGCCAAGTGTTGTTCAAAGATTGGAAATCCGGTTTCGCCGCTTCATCTGATCCGGTTCATTCTAGATTTGCAATGGCAACCACGAAGCACGCTGAAGGTACAATTGAAAAGCTGAGAAACTGTATCAGGACGATTCAACCTTTCCAAACAGGCTATCATTTCGTACTTTAGGAAACATTTCAAACTTCTGCCCATTCATCTTTAATTTTATTGAAATTTCTGCAACCCAGGACATCAGCACGACATCTGCTACGCTCTTTAAAATCTTCCTATCTGTCTTCTCGTTTCTAAGTTGCAATACAACTTGAACTATGAACGAGAGTAATAATTCAAGTGATGGAAGTTTAAAAAATGCAGCATGTATATACAGTACATAGTTTTGCACAAAATTTCACCTAAGAGAGACCAATCCGCTCCAAAAAAAGATACCTGAAATCATATCATGACGATCAATTTGGACTGAATTCTAGTGAAGAACAAACCACTGCAAAACTGATCAGAAAGAGTGCTGGAGTTATAGATCATTTCAAGTCGCAACCTGTACCCTTCAACACCTATGACCATATCTTTCTTGTTCGCGATTAGAGAGTACCATGCAGATATATAAACTGATCAACCAAATAGATTATTCCTCATAAAAATACATATATGCGAATTATATAGGAATGCCGAGCAAAAGATTAGCCACCTTTTTCATCCTGCCAGTATGACCTGTGAAAACGGCAGCAGCCACAGCACGACTTTGTGTCATCCTTAAACGGCATAACATCAAATAGTCATTACAAATATCCGATAATACATAACTGAAGTTACTATCATCCACAACATAACTTCACTATCATTTAAATGAGAGGATCGAATTTATCAAGGCGAAGGGTGATTTTCACAAAAAAAGGCTACTTAATATTACAGCATATTATATTTCAGTCACATGGAAAATCATTTCGTATTCTATAATTGAAGGGTGGGAGGCTTAGTGAGGAATGGGTATTTATTCGGGTCAGGCTATCCCTTCCCTCAAATAGCTGGCAGGAAGAAGGTTTATTCAAGGAGAAGCATTTATTGAAGAGGAGGTTGCATTGGAGGTTTTATGATATATACGCGCATAGCACACACGCATATATATATATATATATATATATATATATATATATATATATATATATATATATATATATATATATATATATGTCACTCACATATGCAAACAACAGGAACAAATTTACACGCATATTTATATAAACGTACACACGATCAAGACTGCAAGTGCAGAGAGTGTAAGAAAAGAAAGCGATGTGCGTGCGCAATGGTGCGTAATTGAAGGTGACGCAAGAGGTGAAAGTAAAGGTGTGCAAAACGAAACGGTTCTATTTGATTCCTTTTTAATCTTTAGAACAATCACAGCAGAAGACAAAACAGAACCTTTCTAGGGCGTTCTCATCGATAAACACATCCAGTCGAGGAATATCATCGAAGGGAGGCCACCCACATAAACGAAGCACTCGATCCCTCTCTTTGCCTTTGTACACCTTAATTCAGCATCATCACCGAAATTCTTAAAACACTGTTTGTTATATAAGAATGAGAAGTAAAGTGTAAAGACTATTCGTATTTGAAGATAACGCCTTCAAAGTAAGCAAGAAGAATAAAATGCTCGAACCGCAAGACAATAAAGTAAGCAATCGTAATGACGGTATCTTTGTAACATAAATTGAGTTCATTTGCGAAATATTCTTTCCTCCCCCTCCAATTGGCTCCATTCACGCAGTGAAATAGGAATCATCGACATTTGAACTCCCTTATCTACCTGTCCAAGCAGAATGAAGCAGTCTCCCCAACAGCGCAGCCCTATTTCTGTACCTTCCTACACGCCGCAAATTCCGCAAACTCTCACCAACAAGTTCACTTTTTCCTCGACCGACAGAGGTAAAAGCTGAAAACAGCCAATCAGAAGTGAAACGATCAGTGATAAACCGTTTAGATGCCGTCGTGATACACTGAACATTTCGAAATATGTGGGAAGGTAAATGATTAGGCGCCACAAACTCTCAAAGCTGTGGCGCCATCTATAACGCATAAGAGAGAAAAAGGAAGCTTTCACAATAGGGTCACAATTGAACAGTGCAGAAAGTCTGTCGCAATATTCTTCTTTTTTGAAAAATTGCCTTTCACTCAGAGCCTTTGACGAGCACCATTTGCTTCAAACCCCAGTCTCCCCCATTCTAATATTCATTAACGCATTTGCAACATGCAGATTTCTGCTGCAAAATCTAGATGATACGACCCACACGTGCACTCAAAAGATGACCAGTCCTTACAAAAAATACTCTGCTTACACTACCCAATTCCCAAAATCTGAGCAGATTTCAAAGGTAAATTACTCGAATTCTGCCAAGCAGTGGGTCAGTCACAATTATGCGTTCGGTGGTCGATCCGCTTCTCTTGGGAGCGAGACTGTGTTGCATTACTTGCAGAACGCCAGGAAACCTGCAACCACCAACGAATTTTTAAACGTTACCTCCTAAATGCTCGGCTATTTCTGAGAAATCCAATCAAAGTGCTGCAATACTTCGAAAGTTTCAGTAAATATTTAAATGATTCGGTTGAACAGTAAACTATTGAAGTTTTGAACAAAGAATTAAGACTACAGTAAAACTGCAAAAGTAGCAGAAACTATACTTTATCAGTATTCATATTAGTTCACAAATTACACATCAATTGTATTACCCGAAAACGTCAAATTAACCATATGCGCTATATATATTAGCAACCTTTATGCCCTTACACATCAGTAACCATATCATATAATCGAAAGCTCTCAAACGCAGTCTCGAGTTATACTGGCCCACAAGAAATGCTTGCAGGCCACATTGTGGTCCACTGCTAAAAAGGTCCAGTTGCTCGCTTAAGGGTTGTTCAGTTGTTTTTGTCTATATTTTTGAGAGTACTTTCAACCGCGTTTATACCTTGTGTTCAGTATAGTTTTTGTCATATTACGAATAGATTCTGTTCTGTTATGTTCTGGTAGACTCTAAAATCAGAACAGTTTAAAACATACATACTATATCAGAGAACACTTGCTTGAAACATACAGCAAGAATAAGCAATATATCGTACTGCTTTAGAAATCAGTTCGGGATGAAAAAATGCAGGATATGAACGTCACAAGCGCACGATGCTAGTTCAAGTCAAGTGGATTTGCCATTTCCGGCAGCGTTTCGCAGGCAATTAACTAATGCTGGTCCCGAAAAAATAATATGGAAAAAAATGTTCGACTTTCGGGGCTTCGAATGTCAATATCATATGCCACTACATCCCCTTAATGCCTCCTCTTTGAAACATTCTATTGTTCAGTTTAAAAGCCAATCATAGCACAGCAGAAAAACTCTTACAGAAAACATTCTCATAATTGAATGCGATAATCTGCAAGCCGTATTCTAAAATATACGTGACCATGCAGAAAGAAAAATGCTAACCAAGTTCCATAAACTTCAGGTCTCCATTCGGTGATGTAAATCATTTGCCACAACCACTTCCATACCCATTTCAAATCTGCATTCGCATATGGACAGTTATCGATCACATCTTTGCAAGAACAAATATATGCTGAAAAGGTTCAGTAAAGTTTGTGAAAAGCCCAATGCTCCGAAATGCCAATCATTCTCAAAGGACTCATCAAGAGACGAAAAGACCTATGCGCTCATAAAGCTGTTAGTCAATTGGAAATCGTGTCAGCTAAAGTGTAAAATGCACCGTCAAGAGCTGTAGTTCCAGGTGTGCCATAGTCCTTAATAGCCCTAGCTCGCATAGCAGTCGAAATATCCGGCTCTTTCGTACCGTTCACCGGCACTGGTGATAGCTGATGCACATACAAATGATTGTCGTTGGAATGGACTATATGCCCTTCGGGTGAGATATCACATGCCACAAAATTGTTTATCTGCAATGAACAAGCATCATATTTCACTTTACCATTGAGGAAAGCATATCAAATTTATCTACGAAATGCTCTCCAATCACTTGCGGTTGATTCGGATTAGGACAGCGGCTACAGTGCTCTTCCGAAACCTTCGAGTGTCTACTACAGAAAACAACCGATGTGAGAATCGCTATTCCTCACTGAAATACGAATTTTAGAGTAGTATAAAAAAATTCCCAGATATCAAAATAAGAATGAAAACAAAACTCAGCATTTAAAGTTCAAGTTATGGCCAAGTTATGATGAGCTTAAATAAACATAAGCAACATACCTCAACCACTTTCACAGTATACGATTCACCTCTGGCAGTGACACCGCTTAAAAGCAGCCGATTACGAACAGTTCGATGCCAATCGAAACTATGTATATATGGTACTCGTGTAAACTAGAATAAAATTATTTCATACTACCGAACAACTTCTCATCGACAATCCAATCAAAAACCAACATAACGATCCAGAAAAGACAAAATATATTTCAAGCAACAGATAAAAAAAAAGATATTTCAAGACAGTAGTGCCGAATTCTTCTGGAAGACCTCAGCATAGTTCGAAGTAAGAAATAAAGAAAATCGAAAAATCATCAAATGAGGAAAATATTACGCACAAAAAAAACATGAGGAGATGTGAATTTTTCGGAAACTACGTTCGTAAGCTCGAGAAAACACTCGCAAATAGAATGTAACGAACGGAGAGTAAAATTTTGGATGTTCATATGACAATTACTTGGTCCTCCTAGGGTGAATCACCTGTAACTGAAGACAAACTTCACGACGTACCTAAACTTCACTGTATCATTTTTATGGATTAGCGACAGTGAATATGAGAGAAATTCCTGCAAAAGCGTGATTTAAAAAAAACCTAAGGAAAAAGGAAAATAACCGTGGTTAGCTAGCTCAAAAGATCTGAAAGACGACAATCGAGAACATGTTTATAGCTGGGAGCGAATGGCCTGTAAAGGAGGAGCTCAAGATATGGACGAAAAATGAGGGATTAAAGCAATTGTCTAGCTAGGAGAATGCCCAACTGTGTGAGCGTCTCTCCCAGACTGAAAGAGATTTGAGGAAGGGAGGAGAGAAATTAGAATGATTTTATGAACGAATGACGTACTTTATTAAACTGTCATTAAACAATTATGTTTGAATTGCAGAAAACCTTTTCTGAAAAACAACGTGAAAAAAAAAGCAAATAAACGTACACTATGTTTGACTTCAAAATAGGGATGATTAAGTTGTGCATGATCTTCGTCACGGATATTTAATGCATCATCCGACTCGGATATATTGTCTTGCTCTGAAGAGGACGGCTCAATAGTCGGTTCGTCGCCCACTTCGCACTTTGCGATAGCAGCACGAAGATGCGGCAGCTGTCCCTTCAGACATAGAGTATGAACACGGGCAACACACAACTCGAGATCAACATCGAAAACCCACCCACTGCAAGCACCATTCAGCGTCTCTCCTGGCAATCAAACGATGCACTCACCTGGTGAGTGGATTCACACATACCATTCAAAACAACACTATGATTTCCGCCTCATCTTGGATCAATTAGAGCAGAAAAACAAGAATTGTGGTTACTTCCAAATATAGGATCGTTAGCATTATTTAAATAACAGTTAGCACTGGTGGCAAATGCAAGTTCAGTCTACTTCAAACATCGCTGCAAGATTCCATACTGAAAGATAAAAGTGCAACGAAAACAGGGGGGGGGGGGAAGGAGGTAGGAAGGAAAAGAGGATATCGGTTGAAAAAAAGGGAAAGAGTTGCATTCGAGCCCCGACTCCTGCCACTTAATAGATTATTATTAATAATGATGATATTAGCAAGTCTCTTTTCCCTTGAATTTTACGGAGGAGGAATCAAGCCTGCTCGTACGATGACTGTCCTTTTATCTGCAAACCGATTCGATACAACTGCATGAAAAACGTTTCTACACGCATCACGGTTTGTAGATTTCGCTAGCCTTACTACACTGCGTTCCCAGTCGCCTTTCAATCCCACTACCTGTTGGTGCGTACCTCATTGGTGAGGCAACATACTGGTTTCCAAGTACACCTAAAACTATTTGCATAAGCCGAAATGGTTTTAAAAAAACGAAACAGAACAACAACAACCGAAAAACACACTGAATCGCTGTCTGACTGATGCGTGAGAAGCTCATCCTCGGCCTCACAGGATGAAACAAGCAATTCAGTGAGCATTTTGGAGCCACGATCCAATACGGTCATAGAGAACGGATAATGAGGATTCCATGCCAACTTCGCCTCAGCAATATCTCCTTTAGGCTGCAAAAAATTAAAAAAAAAATTACAGCCTACAGCTTGCTGATAATTAACGTCTTTAATCAGCAGCAAGCTTAGAGAACACGATTCTCTGATTTCAGAACTTCCGTTATCCCTCATATCCAACAGACAAATAAGTGCCCTACGACACCTAGTTTTCGTTGTGACATCAATGGGAAACCTTGAGGTTAAAGTTGCAGTAATGGCAAATCTTGCCAACATTGCTGCAGTCTGACTGCAAAATGAATCCATGTAAAACCTTAACAGTGAACGATCCATCACCACGACAAAAGAAGTCCGCACGAGTTTCTTAAAAAGTTTGATGTAATTACTGTATATCACTTCAAATTTTTTTACACACTCTCAGCTAAGAAAAGGGACCTGCCATCAACATTCGTTTCGATTCCTCCCAAAAAATCTCCGGTTCATCAAACACCAACTCTTTTATATGGGCATAAATATTGGTCGCATGAAGGGTGAAAAAAATCAGCATAGATGAAACCACCTGAGTGCAAACCTTAGAAGACAATCCCGCGGCAAAATATTACGAATAAAGGTGGATTAGAAATGATGCCTTATTCTGCGCAGTTCTCTTGAAGCCACCAATAACCATCAGTGCCGTGTAAATTAAGGACGCCCATAGGTCTTAGTCATTTCAGCTTGAAAGTAACACTTCATTTTAACACCCATGATACATATAAGTATCATTTCATAGCATTATTGCGACGAGAACATGCTTCCACAATTGCACTCATTGCTTCATTAGCCAACATATATAATCTGCTACAAAAAACGAAGGCAGCAAAAGACGCTTACAAATTTGGAGAGCTGTATTTTATAAAGAGGTGAATCGATTTGCCGCCGATCATATACGCACACGTAGTCATCGTAAAGGCATGCAAATCTAGTCTGTCGAACATTGTCGGCTCGGATGGCGCGTACCGGACTTGCCACGAAAGTCGTTAGCAAAGGCCTTGTGCCCTCACGAATATCGTAGAGTTTCAACGTTCGACGACCGCCCATTCCGATAAGACTCCAATCATCACTGAAAGTGAACATATCAAATGAAAGACTATCATTTAACTCTGGCTGTAGCACTATCATTTATAACTCTGTATGATAGGAAGTCCACGATGCTAATATAATAAGGATTCGAGTTATGCCAAATCATGTACACCTCTCAAGCGTCAATGGCCAACAAACACTCAACTCCTTCGAAAGCAATTCAAGATAGCTTCCCACGTGAACAAAGTTCAAGGCTAAGGATGTCTAGAATTCCATCTCCCCATCCTCCCCCTCCTTACCATGTCTATCTATTTACCCTTTCCTCCTTCACCCCTTGTGAAGAAGGTAGGCAACTGCCTTCCCCTCGCGCCTTTTAAAATTGAAAGACCCCTCTTTTTCCTTCACAATACTTCCCTCCCTGCTCGCTTCTCTACGCTCTCTTCCCACCCCTCCCTCCAAGCAATAAACGAAACCAATTTCCCATGTCTTTAACACTTTATAATCTTCATATAAGTTTTTCCCCTATATGGTGGAAGAGGAAAAGTAAAGGGAATTTGATACCCCCTCAAGGATACAGGAATGGAATCTAATGAGAAGCAAAAACAAACACGCACACACAGCAACATAGCAGAGATCAATTTCACCTCATATAATTTCTTCCTTCACATTTTCTACATTTCTCATCGAAACTCTATTGGAAGCATAAGTGTAAAGCACAAAAACAATAGAAAACACGTTGATTTGCGCGTAGCAATAGATAGCATCAATGCTTTTTTGACTCATATAATTCGTGATATGAACTTATGGCAGTGTTAGATACGATGCGAACACGTATAGATGGCTCATTTTTGATGCAATAGATTTGACATAAAACAATAAGATTGTTTTCAGATAAAAGAATGTAAGTTAACAACAGATTATCATTAATCTTGAATTGTCTATTACATACGCACGGCCGCATTAGGTCCTCAAATCAGTAGCAAAAAAAAAACAAAAAACAAATTTGATTACAACTTACGCAAACCATGTCGTCGCCTTTACACGTTCGGGGCTATTCAGATGAAACATATGTAGCTTGGGACGATTCAACTCGAACACACAAACCGTAAAGTCGGTAGCACGTGCACTGAAATAACACCAATCGATCGCAAATATGATTGGCAAAACTAATGATTTCTATCGTCTACATAGCGCTCAGCTATCCCCTAGATTGCATATATATATATATATATATATATATATATATATATATATATATATATATATATATATATATATATATATTTTTTTTTTTTGGTGCAACATCTGGGAACAACATAGCCTATTGCAGTGAGCAAAATTAACATTCGGCTTATAAACTAAAAAGCACTCAACGTAACTACTAAACAACTAACTTGTAAATCGCCACAAAACACCCTCCCCCCTTCCCCTCAAAAAAACCAGCAATATATGCACAACAATACTGCGCATCAATGAATAATTCAACAATAAGTAGAAACTCTTGTCAGCATTTTAGCAAAGCATATGACTCAATTCGCACTAGAAATGGATAAACAGAAGCCAACTACATCCTAAAACCTTATCGATTAAACTTTCATAAAATCACTGAATGAAACGTAATATTGCGTTGTACTGTCTGAGGACGACAATTCCACAAACATTTCAAACACAGGTTGCATGATAAACGAGAACGCACAAAAAAAGAGGTACCCATCGAAGCATGCAGCTAGATGAAGTTGAGATGTGGGATTGAAATCAAGATGTACCACCGGTCTTGCCACTTCGCACGGCAATTCTAAAGCGTTCTTTAACGCCCTATAAAAGTGAAAATATTACTTTCAACAGAGAAAGATAACAATCATTGTTGATAATTAAATCCATTTAGTTGAATACAGAATAATAAATTTGCAGTGTTATTTCCCCGAATGAAAAATTCACCATTCTACTATCTCTGAAATATCAATCTCAATTCTTTGAAAGGTTTCATCGCTTCTCATCTAATCAGCAAACAGACTTAACACATCTCCTAAAAACAAGCAATCTTTTTAGTGCTAAATTTTCGGTACCTTCATCGAATCCCATAGAAGTATAATCGAATGTAAAAGAATCGGAGATGCGTTTTCAATAGAGGATGAAACAATTTAAAGCGTTATGTTTACTGCACTACTATAATTGATGCTTGCGCACAATTCTTTTTCATTCAATATGGTGAAAAATTATGCTCCCACATGAAATGCAGTATTTATTTGTTATGTGGTATTAACTTGTCAACGAATCCATCATTTATGAGAACGTTCGCATTTACAAATTGCGATGCCTCAACATGGTGGATGTTATTGTGAACTCGGAACGACACCAAACAACGTCATTAAAAATGTTTAAGAAGGAATATAGCCAAGAAGAGACCTTATATCAGGATCAACTGCCGCTCTTGTGACAAGCACCTTACCATACGCATATCCCAATGCCAACAAATCATCAGAGATAGGACTGAGACTGAAGCAGCGTAGCCGATCCTGCAAAAGCATTTCATTGCTGCACAATTTTGCAAACTATTCAACTTCATTCTTTTATCAATTACAGTCACGTTGTGCGCTAGCTATTCAGCCGTTCACCAAAACGACTCTTAAATGAGTTGTGGAAACGACATAAAAATTTCACTTCCTTCTCTCTTCTTTTTCTCGTCGGTTACTTGTGAACAGTTGAGATCTGAATGACGAGTTGCCTTCAGCAATAATCAAAGACGAGGATTCCACTCTGATTCATCTTCGCCCCATCCATCTCACCACTACATATTTGTAACACCTATGCTAGGAAGTATTAGTTTGTGCATTTGATAACGTATGCTATACGTGTGAAATAGATGAAACACAGTACATCGTATTGGAGTAATCGTAAAGAAAGAAAGCAAAAAGTGAACTTTTCTATAAGAAAAGGACTTCTAAGATCATTTACGAGCAAAAATAAATATAAATGCACGTTGAGGAAACGAAAGTCGAAAGAATTTTTAAAATATTTCAAATTCTACCTGTTCATTATGCTGACTGAGGCATAATGGAAAATCGGCAAGCAATTTCGTCTTAAAGTCCTCTTCAACTTGAAAAAGGGCGAAATAATCCGGTGAAAGGCAAATGAAACGATTCGGATGGTCCTTCAACCAACGCACATCACACTGCATCCGCGTACACGTACTGAATCCCGCGCAGAATTTCTCGTTTCCTAAATTCGAATTTTTTGCTTATGCCTAATACAGAAAAATGCTGCATTTTAGGTTGAGTCTCACGTGACAAGCGTATACATATAAAAGAGAAAAAGACGATCAGTAGAAGATTTTTTAAGCTTGGTGAGAGCACTGATAAGACTTCAGAAGGATTTGATTAAAGAGGTTTAACAGAACTTTGAATGACTTTATAACTCGAAATGACTTACAAAAGAAAGGACGAAACTTCTAAAGAAACATTAAAAATACTAGACAGCAGTAAACATAAAGCACGACACACAAGCAAAACGAGTATAGAAAGAAAAGGGAAGTATCAGCAGATGACCTCGAATTGATTTGATTTTGCTAGCTGCCACTATTAGTGCTGGACCTGACTCATGCAAAATGCTTTCGAACACACCGGTCGCAACAACAACATCTAATGTTCTGAGTAGTGAACTCGTGACTAGTAAGATAACCGCAAAATATATTTGAGGTTGTGTCTGAGGAGATCATGAAAATAAGCACTCAAGAGACACAATTCTGCAATAGTGAAGCGATACCTAGTATCATAAAATCCGAAATAGTATAGAATGTTGTTATATGTTCTTTGTTTGTCCTATAAATCGCTGAACATCCAGTGCAAAAGCTTATCCACCTGAGATGTTCTCAGGTCAAGAAAACCTCTCTTATAGATTTGAGCATCGGTTTAACCCAAGTGCGTGAATATAGATCATGACCTCTATCTTATTTAAATAATCCCTTTAAAGAGGTTCAGTAAAAGGGAATAAACTGCAGTGCAGTATGTCATTTGCATAATCTTATTAAGCATTGCGCCATCTGAAAGAAAGCTTATCATTAACGAAGACACTAAGGTGTTAAACTTTACGCTGCAACTCTTCTAATGTCGGCCACCTAACGAAACAGAGATCTTTGGTAAAAATGAACGCATCAACGCAAATACTAACGGTGTTGCTCACTTTTTTCTAACATATTTAGCTAAGTACAAAAAGCGCCAAATGCAGGAAAGGGTGGAAAATAACACCTACATAAGATGGATATTCCAGTTTACTCTTTAATGCGACGATTAGCATCTACCAAAAGCGGCTGCTTTATGTTTATGCCCTTGAAAAAGGATGAATGCGTGTTCGAAATGATTTGATGATGGCCTGTAATGCTCACGATCACCCTGATCAAGGGTAATCAGGAGGTGGCACTGCTAAATGCAGTGATATAGCTTGTATCCATCCTCACAAATATGAAAACAAGCTGCCCTTTGGGAGTTTGCTCGCCGCAGATCCACTTCGTACCAAATAAGATTGTGACTTGTATTTAGTATTTACGATGTAATGTAATCCATTCGTAACCGCAAAACAACACTTCAAGTAATTTGCAATAAATTGCAGAATAAATACACTCGCAAATACATTTCATCGGCAACTTGACCACTATATATGCTTTGTGTAATTCCCATTCAAGAAATCTTTTGAATTAGAGTTGAGAAAATAATAACAAAACGTTGCTTACGCTTTTTCTCACGTGACCAATAGCCGTATAAGTATTACACTGAATAAAAAGTTTAGTTTATGGTCACAATCGATAGAGAATTTTTGTAATTTCCTATCATCTGGAGAGGTTATGGCTTCTTGTCGGTGTTGCTTTGAGCATCTTCCGAAGCAGTGTGACCTGTCCACGGTCCTACGCAGGTCTGTTGCATTTTTGTGAATATAGTCTCTCTACCTCCTCATTTCTGCGTTCATTTGTTTTTAAATACAATTCTATACGTCTTCCTCTATTGCATGTAACAGTTGTCATGAGCGCATGTCTAAATACTTGATTCTTTACGCTGTGTTGACCTCAGAGAGTTTTCCATTCAGTTTCGTGTTGTAAGCCAAAGCAAGATTATTGGACTCTGTTACTTAACCTCTCCCAAGTTCGTGGATCATGCACCGCATTGCTCGTTTGTAAACCTCTGTGGCTTAGGCTTTTAGCATTTCTGGATACGTTCAAGGAGTGACTAATAGCAAAGAGGACAAACTCGTAGTACTCGATAAACCGATTAAGCCATTCATCTGGCACGAAAGCAGACACATAGGCAACGGTAAATTAAAGAAAGGAGCCCCACCTCAGCTATGCTACTTCTAATGGAACATACTACTCACCCCTCACTCTCCTATGGCTGGTGACATCTGTTGACGGAAATTGGCCCTGCATTCCCGCAAAACTATCTATGACTTTAGCTTATGACAACAACAATACGTCTCCACTTTGCAATAAATGTTGCATATGGTATGTAATGTATTCGAAACTCAAATGGAGGCCGAAATGTGATCACAAAACACAAAAAACCTATGTCGCGCAGGTAACTGTAATTTGCGTAGTGCACATAATGGATAGGTCACACTGCTCCAGAAAACGCTTAAAACAAGACATTGCACGCCAAAACTTGGCCACGTACGGTGTCCCAAGTAGGAACATTCTGGAAAGCGAGCGAATTAGGAATATTTGTTCGATTTGCTAGCTTCCTTTCGATTTTAGGGCAGGTGTTACTTCGGAAGCAATGCGGATTTTATGCAGGAAAAATGTTCTTCACCTGAATTTCAAAAAAATCTTTTATGGTCTGAAACAATAGATCAACGACATCAGTAGGTCGAACTGAGATCTACAATATCAGAGAGGTTTTCGTTGAGCATGCCACTGAAAAGCCAACCCAAGATATATACTTATGATCTAACCACTCTAGTGATCACATTTACTCGTATAGTCGATTCTTCACATAACGTCACTGATCGACTTATGTGCTCTTATGCCACCCCAGGCAATGTCAGGACCTATATAAGTCGAGCTTCGGTCCGTTTGGATGTCTTTGGTTCTACTGGCGTTTGGCGGCAGTGGTGGTCCCCCATAAACGACTTCTAACTCGCCTGTGCTCTTGCATATCGGCATCGACGGACGGTTATCTGCTCGTGCCCTCTGCGCACACTCGGCTTTCCTCAAAGCTGTCGCTAGACACAACAATTTTATATCACAACTAAGAAGCCGTCACTAATAATTGAGCTCTATCAGTTCACAGAACAGAACAAAGCCGCAATTCTATCTCAAATTAGATTCTGTTGTACCCATTCAATTACTTTGATATCCTTTTTCACAAATGTCGACCAACCTTAAGTACAATATTCAAAAAATGAGATGACATTAAGCAACAAAAGTCTTCCGATAATTCTATGCTCATGATACGAAAAAACAGTTTGGCAACTTGACTA
The DNA here is from genome assembly GCA_037389465.1 of Baylisascaris procyonis. Lineage (NCBI taxonomy): Eukaryota > Metazoa > Nematoda > Chromadorea > Rhabditida > Ascarididae > Baylisascaris > Baylisascaris procyonis. The sequence continues at coordinate 1,459,222 of JAZARR010000159.1, forward strand.
GCCTTCCACAATGAGCCAATGTCGACATTTACATCGACATCTAGATTCTCCATTATTTCTTTTTTAGCTACATCATCTAAACGCAGAGAAAAATTTAAATGCAAAACGAAGCACTTCTTGACGGATATATCGAACTATCAAACAGCGTAAAGTTTTACAACAGTTGACTAGGTCCTTTGGGGTGATCGTCAGCAAATAGGAGAGAAAGAAGCGCTCTTAGGATATTGACCTGCAGCACCAACTCGCAAAAGAATGAAGTAAACGTCAAGCATTTTCAAGCTTCAACAAAGGATCAATTACGCTAAGGTAACACTGCTATTCCCAGCCTCCAACTTTAGCAAGGTTAATTAAATTCACCCCCGTACGGGAGCTGTCTAAAAGCCGTACCCCATACCTCATACTTGCAGTGCAAAAGATTTCCCCGTCATCCGAAAAGATCGAAAACCTCATTGATTCAGAACCCGGCATAACCTGAGCACTGCTTCGCGCACAATTACGCGCGCACAGCAACGGTGTGGTATAAAACGCACAAAGAGTGCAATATGCAATTATTTCGTCGCTGATCAAATTTCAAATTTCCCGCCTTTTGCCTGCGAAAAGTCTTGGTAGAAGTCTACCTGACTGCTACGTCATGTTTTTGTTGTGAGCATCTGTAGCCGGAGGCTAAAGTGGCATTGACGCTACACTTCTTAGTTTCGGGTGATTAGGTAGGGGGAGGGGAGAGGAGGTGGAGGTCGGAAGTTCTAGCATGTAGTAGGTTCGAAATAGAAAAGGGGAAGATGGGGGGTAGCGGGTTTTTTCATAATAGATTTCAGTAAGCAGGGAGGGGATAGGAGACTAGGATAATGGCGTTCAGTATTGACCACCCTTCGTTTTATTTAAACAGCTGATGGATTATGTTATATTGAATTCAACCTTTGTAGGAAATGCCTGTTTCGATGACACATGCACAACTATTCGCAACAATCATTTCACAGAAAACTTCATCCAGAATTAATACCGTCTCAAATCCTCTTAATTTTATATCATGCACCTTTGCCTTTCGCGGGAGGCGGAGGACGGATGGTCAGGACGTAACATCCGTTTCATATCTTTTTAAGCAAAAACTCTTGAATTCTGAATGGATTCTTTGTGAAAGATAGATGTTTCACCTGTAAAATGACTTCCGCTAGTAAAATTCCACATTTTCAACTAAAATTTCATCTTCTTTCTCTTCAAAGTTCGATTTTTTTCTTGTCAGTGAGCGTTTTTCATTCGTTTACTAGTGATTATGGCGTGCACTTTAGCATCTCTTATTGAGATTATTATTGCCTTCGTAGATTGTTCAATTTGTAAGATGATGACCGGATTTGATTAAACGAATTTTAGTGATGTGTAATGAATCAGTTTTTAGGCTGATCACATCTTCACGACAGATGCCTTATATTGACTCACGTAAGTTTTCCTTTCTCAGCAGATATCTTCTACAAGACGATTAGCTGTCTTCGCAAAGTGAGCAAATTTTCTTTGCCCCCCCCCCCCCTCCCCTCACCCCCACTCCTCCACCACCACCACCCCTCACCACCCCCCGCCATCCGCCCCCCTCTCTCTGAATTTTTCATGGTCTGCCCGTATTCGGAAACTTCGTCTTTAAGTTGTCGAATATTTCCGTCTGAAGTGAAAGATTGCTTCCTGCACAACAATATGCGGCACCACGGGAAGTAGGACCTAGGAAGTTTGATATCTCCACGCAGCATCGGCCGCGTCTGCTGCTCATCGTAGCACCATAAAGGTTTACGTTTAAGTGGGTGTCTTTATCGATCGGCTGTGACATTCTCGTTTCTACTTACCTCGAGTCGCAAATAGTGTTTCATGTGAGGTATTCGCAGATCAGGAGTGGGGATTTGAAGAAAAGATACGAGGTCACCGGCATCGTAATGCATTCACGAAAGTTGCAGAAGGAAACTAAGTAAGCTGGCCTTACAGCTTGGTAGACTAGCTTCACTTAGGTGCGTCAGTTAAGGTCATTTTTGTATATATGCATAAGGAAAGGTAAATACGTCCGTTAATATTGTTTGCGAAGTAATATTATTTTCTTTCAGAGGGCAATATAGTTGAAGCGAGAAACTCTTTCCTCGATGGAATTCTTCACTTATTCGCTTTCGTAATTCTTTTGTAAGTGTTTTATGGTTATCTTCAGATTGATTTATTCTCTGCTGAAGTTGAATTCAGATTCCTATATCATTATCTTACTTATCAAGGTCAACTTATCATTCTTCACGTATGTCGATGCGTATTTTCATAGTTGTTGCGAATGAATTTGTGATCAATTAGAAAGTGATGGCAGACGTTCGATTTTGCCTAAGATCGGTGTCGTTGATATGCAACTACTATACGAACATAAAGATGATAGGAATCAAAACCTCTTTAGGTTGCACAGAGGAGACAATTTTTTCAACTTTCAACACCTTTTTTTTCAAATTGTTTTTTTTTTTTTGTTGGGTAGTTTCATTATTTTTCCTTTCATTTGCGGAAATTTTCCATCAGTGAATATCTTCTTTTCTTGTCGCATCTTAATAATTTTCCATTTTCAAAAATTCGAAGTAGATTTATGAAGGACGATATAGAACCAAAGTTGTACATTTAAGGCTATTTACATTTCGATAAAGTCGGAAGTAAAATTAGGATGACAGTGTTTTTATATTTCAGTTTCCGGTCTCTTTTCGGGCCATTTCTCGGTAGCGATGAAAATCAGTCGGATCCGAGAGACAGATTTCGCGCTGGTAGAGGTACTGGTTTCGGCACTGGTGGAGAAGATCGTTGGCCTGGAAGCGGTGGTCCGGGAGGTCCGTCATATGGTAACGTTTTGAAACTGTAATGATTTCCTAAAGAATTAATGTGTTCAAACGTGTCTTTCACGCAGTGTAATTCCCTAAATGTCTCTCTTAACTTTCGTGTCCAGTTAAATAGCTTCAAGCTAGTGATGAATTAGCTGACAGATACCTGATTTGACCTCCTTGATTAGAAATTTTTTCATACTTTTTTTAAATCGAGCCCCCGTCAATTCCTTAAGAATGCTTTGAATAAATTCCATGCTGAGTTTTTGTTTAGTCGTTCATTAACTCGATCGAATTTATTTTAGGGTGCACAACCATGTTTGAAAATTTCTTGTTTAAAACCGTTCCATGTATTTCCCATCACCGACCATTTTCGCCATAGAATTTGCATCTTCAGTGACTGCTTCCAAAGTACCCATCAGTCCTTGTTTATTGTCCAAAAACACAAACGAACACATCACCACCATACTCAGGATCGAGCTCCAATTCTTGCGGTGCAGGTTACTGACGAGCACAACCATAACGGTGTTGACCCGCTGCCGTTAAAAGCCGTCCTTTATTCTATCCCATCCCCCTTCGAAAACTACCGTGCACAAGGGCCAGTGTCCACCTGTAGCATTTGTTATGGAAACGTGTGTGTGTACGCACTTGCATGTATGCATCTGTGTACGTTCGTTGTGTGTTCGAAAATTTACATCGTTACACTTGCAGAGGTGAAATTTGTATTACGTGAAAGTGAATGTGATATTTTCTTGAATATTCCCTAGAGAAGCCTCCAAGGAGGAAGGATGTTCTGTAGGATAAATAAATAAATAAATGTGGGTCGAGGTACTGGGGGAGTTGATGATATTTCAGAAGGAGATGTTAAAGGGACTTACCTACTGGAACTTTGAAGGACGTTCCAAATGTGGTCCCTTTCTGCATAAGCGAAACGTTTGCAGTAGTTTTAATAACTGCGAAAAACAACGATTAATAGACCCTGTAGTTTTATTTGCCATTTTTAGAGAATTCCCTGTGCTAGGTGGTTTCTTCTTGTTGATTAATCTGAGTTCAGGTGATGAAAGTCGACGTCGTCGTCAGATAGGCCGATTACCGCGAAGCTCGGGAATAAGTGCACCACCAATGGGCTGCTCTTCTGGAGGATGAGGTTAAAGTTAGTCCAGCACATGTGCTGGACAGTCGATGAAGCATCCAACGTTCGTCACTTGGCGTAACTAGCCGTTTTTTATTAATGTTGTCCTCGATTTCGTTCACTCGTTAGTAAACTCGTAGTATGTTTCTCCCATTCTGAGGGCTGCTCCATCGTCTTCGTTTGAAATCATCGCGCGCAGTTTTCCAGAAGTTTATCAAAGCACACGAAAAAAGCGCTCAAGTTTACATTTATCTAACATTCAAATCGAGCCTGTGCAGTAGGGAGCTATATTTCTCTGTGTTTTTAATTTCCGAAAAATAAAAGAGAAATTTCGGTGTTGTGTATCTTCAACGTTGGATGTTTCATATGGGCTACGAAGTGCAGCGTTTTGTGTGACGCGGTCAAGCCAAATCGTTCGCGAAGCTCGGCTGCCGATTATCGTTGCACACGTGCCTGTCTTTGATTGTGTTCTTATTCATCTTATTTCTGTTCTACCAATACACATCTTATTTCTGTTATACCAGTATATATATATATATATATATATATATATATATATATATATATATATATATATATATATATATATATAATGTATTTGCACGCATGAGGCAATAAAAACTGCAGCCGGAAGGAAAGTAGCCTTTTGCTATTTTTGGGATCCATTTTCGAAGAAAAATATCTTTTTTTTTGCAGGATTACCAAAAGACCCCTCCCATTCATCGAAATTTCGACTTCTTCCCGTTTTTATTATCCAGTCCTCTTTCATTCTCAAGATAAAATCACTTAAGAGAGGCTTAGCAAATTTTTTAGGAAGTAAGGTTGAAAAGTAGAGTTTGTTAAAGAAACTAAAACAACTATCTAATATTCAAAAGAGAAATTTTTTCATTTCCCTCAATTTTTTAGTCGTATCAGCTAAAGGTGCTATCTATCAGTCCTCCCCGCGCCTATTCCCTCCCCCACATTTTGCTTCCTAGTAGGTTCTGATCTCCGTTGTGCTATGCAAACAGTTGTATTGTGCGTGTACAGTGTTCTCGAAGGGATTGGTGAATCATCCTGCCTAAGATCTGTGATTTCTTTTTCCTCCTCTCTTACTATCAAATATGGTACTTCGTATCTGTGTTAGTCATTTACCTACTCGGATTGTAATTTTCGAGAATCATATGCACTACAAAGCCTGTCCACTTGGCCTTTGCAAGGAAGTCATTAGCGAGCGCATTGACTTGAAAGAGGTAACGTACCTATTGCATCTACGGACTCACTGCTTGGCTTATAAAACATCTGAAGGAGAGGGCTGCTACACTTTGTTTGCATATCGATGCTCACTGGACAGTAAGCGTATCTGCGCAATGTGTCGGATCATGTCTCGTGTATCGTGACCACTTTGCACTCTTCCATCATGAACCACCCTCATTATCAGTTGATTATTTTTATCTGTGCCGAGCTATCCTCTTTTCCCAACCTTTTATTCGAAATCCATCGGGAAACGAGATGAGAAGGGATTTGTGCGTTCAATAAATTTCATGGGCGAAAAAATTTTGCAGAAGATGAGCAGAAACTCAGGACAAGTTTGGCTCTTGTCTATCACATTAGTTGAATCATGTTTGTTTAGAAGGGGAAAATACCGATTCAAGAACACAGCAAAGGCACGCTATCAGGCAAAGAGCACATAAGGAAGAGTTTCGAGTACCTACAGAAAGATGTAATCGGAAAAGGACGGTACAATCAATCACTGCTACAAGCCATTCATTAAGCGACCAGTGTTCGCCATTTTACAGTGTCATTTATCGTCAAATGCCGTAAGCTGTCAACCTGCATCATTTCGATATGGATTTCAAAATCTGTATTTCGCGGCAGTGAGCCGGTGAACTTATGCAAATTCCCAGAGGATTTTGATCGTAGTGGAGTAAAACATATGTGAATGCTTACTGCTGAGGTTAACGACCTGCCAAGGTTATTAGCACGCTCGAATGGTTGAAAGCAGATGTGGGATCGGTTGGGGATAGCGCGTGTTGCTTGAAGCGGCAATGCGATGCACGTGTGAAGAAGGCATCCCGTCGAGCCATGAGCAATACCTGTAATAATACCGCTAATTGATCTCGGAGGCGATGCGATGAGAGCGTGTGATGTGCGATGTAATTTGTATCCCAGTTTAGGGTGAGGTGAGCGATCTGCTTGCTGCTCACCTCGAAACGCTACGCTCCTTCGACAGCACTTCGGCATATTGATGGGTGCTCGCTCGTCGTTGCAACGCGCACCTCTGCCTTTCAACGCTGAAGCCCAAACGGCTCTCGAAGTCAACATTCTTTTACTTGGTACTTGTTTTTGTTTTGCATTTTTCCGTAGACGGCAACACTTTGACATACGTTGCATAAAAGTGACTGCAGTTTACAAGTTTAGAACTTGTAGAACTTGTTTTTAGTCAGTCGCTGGCTGATACGGACCAGAAGGTAGGAGGAGGCCATCCATGATGGAAGTCGGAAGATTGTCTCGAAAATGGCGGCGTCTGAAGCTTATAGGAAAGCTCTATGCATGCAACTGCCAAAAAATTTGATCCCAGAACGAGTACGCGTACGCTTATGATGTGCAACGATGTGCGTCATTCACGCGTAACGTTCCAAGCGGGACTATAAGAAAGTTCTATTCACCGACGAATGGGTGGACATTTAAACATTGCAACATGCAATTTTTTTCGAATGGAACGAGTGAGTATATGAACAGGATTTAAACGCTGTTTAAACGCTCATTTTGAGAAGGATCCGATCTATAAGCACTACATGATCTCTTGAAAAGCAGGTTTTCTTCCGAAAATTTAGTTTCAGTTTCTTTTAATTTAGGATAGGGTGTATCGGAAATGCACGTTGCTTTGACTGGTACGGTTGCCATAGCACGCTGTGTTGAATTCGTTGCATCAATGGAACATTATCAGTTTTTCCCAAGCACTGTCCATTTAGCTCATGTGAAGAACATTCTTCGCGTTACGCTAGACAGTTGAATAGGATATTTTTTGTGAAGCTGGTACTCACCTAGTGGCATCACCCACTTGGACGTCTGTGATTGATAAGACGGAGCACAGTAAGAAAGAATAAACGTTTTTTTTTGTGAACGTTTGGAAACATGCGAGATCCAACCATCGCCTTACCAATGATAGCTAATGTGATATGTCTCATCGATGTACGCCTTAGCAATTGTTCGCAGGTCGCTGAATTGAAAAATGATTTAAACGCAATACGATAAAATACATCAGCTCCATTGTTCGCGTTCATAAAAAAAAACCTCCATTGTTCGGACTAAATTTCTCGCAGGTTGGTCAACTTGATGATAAAAACTCGTTGGAACTGATGGTAATGTCCTATGTGAAATTGATATCCGTTACCTTGTTTACTTACGTCAAATTCAACTTAAAGTCATGTTTTGTATTGATCCACAAATTAAACATCAGCATTCTCTCCCATTGTTCGGAGGTTGGCATATTTTAGCACAGAAACTTTTTTCATAGTACCTCTCGCTAATCAATTTTAATATTATAGGGTGTAATGTTGCAGGTACGGCTGCATCAGGTAAAACGACACTCTTCCGGCAACTTAGGTGAGTACTTCGGTAGGTCGGCATACACGTCAGCACTATTGGAAAGAACTTGTAATGAAGCGTGCAGGGCATTTCTTTGTTTGAAATTTGTAAATTTCACGCTATATGAAAATATTTTCATATCTTTATTAGCAAAAAATATTAGCTACTGTAAGAATTTAAGTGAATTTCAACTAATATTTTAAATTCAAATAAGAAGTTAGAAAAAAAGTTTCCAAATTGAAGAAGTAAATTATTTAGAGGGTTTCGCATCCTCCTAACTTTTTTTTTTTTTGCGGAAGCTGATCTCATATTCTCAAATAGTCCACAATCGAAGAGATGCACAAAATGAATTCAACTTCAATTGAATGTTACATAATTATTATTTACTTCATTCGCAAATATCATTGTTACACAATTTCACATCCAGACAATGCATTCCATCGACAAATGAAAACAATCAGAAATTTGCCTCTAAATTCCATTAAAATTCACACAGTCACTAGTAACAAATACAACAAAATCATCATTTTGTTTTTATTAAATCGTTATTTCAGCACTATCACGTATTTTATTGCGAAGTGTGTTATCTTTATAACACTTTAATTGGCAGGAAAATTGCATAATGTATTGTAACATAAAACAAAGTGTTACGAAATGACTCATTTCATTAAAGGAAGATTCGTAGTTTAATGTTGATTATGCCTAAAAGAGGATATCGTCAGTTTGAGCACCAATTTCGCCACGGTTATCTGGTCGGTGTCGAAAAATCTCAGAAAAATCTCTGAAAGGCTCTTTATTGCTTGCAAACGTGAACTTCCTCCATAGACGAGTTTTTTACCTGAGGCGGTGGGTGAGTGAAGGGGGAGAGGTGAAAATTGTTGAAGCGAATACGTTCGAATATGAGATCGAAAACGTTTTAGTGATTTGTTTTATTCTCCCCATTATCAAAGTTTGCATAGTGCCTTCATTTCATGGTCGTCGATGTTCGCGTTAATTAAAGGGGCTTTTGTTGCGTCGAATAGTCAACCATTCATCAAGCATAAGAATTAAATTTTCCGCTTAATGTTACTTGACAATAACTATTCAAAAAGTTACCATTTCAATTCCTTACTCGTCAATAATTCCTTCGTTACGATGTTCGTTATCATCCCAATTACTTCCTCTTTCTAAATGCTTTTTTCCTTTTTTTCTTTTTCTGATGTGAACTATTTGCCACTGGCTTCACTTTTAACTGCAAAACTCTTAGAGTCGGTTTTTTTTAGCTATGCGTCATTGCTTAACAATAGTGGAGTAATACCTTTCTATAGGCGACACTTCAAATATTCATGCATCTTGATAACCTTGAATTTCATCGTTTTATTGAAAAGCTAGCTGTTTTCTTAAGTAGACAGTCGTGAGATGCTTAATAACTTCATAAATGCAAACTTCCTTTCTCTAATGCGACAGGCAAAAAAAAGCACGTTAGAAGAGCCAACACGATCTATGATTTTGCATTTCATCATTTATCTTCATAAATAAAAATGCAATCATGTGACCAATTATCTTCAGACGATGCCCGCAAATGATGAAAAAAATCAGAATGATGTCAATATCTATTAATAGAACAGTTTATTTCGTTATTAAAAAAGTTATGTGACTGGAAATGGTTGAGTCAAAACTTATTGTCATGAGCGGAAGAAACTTAACGTAACCATAGATTTTCGTCCGTAAGCTGAGAAAAAAATCCATTGGCAATATACTGGTGAACTTCGCTTCGTGTGGAAAATTTCCTCAAGAGTTTTAGTTATGCATTACACAGTGATTAATATAGTTGTTGTGCGAATGCATTGCGAGCAATAGGTACGCATTCAAAGCAGTGCTGCTATTCCGAACCTCCAGCATCGAAGCCTCTTATCATTTTCAGAGGCGTCCAAAACTTCACGACCTCTAGAACTTGGCATTGAGTGTACAAATACGAACGGTGGCCGGTAGTTACTTCTGCAATATTTAGAGGAAAATAATTTTCTAATAATACGCTTTCTTTGTTATTCATTGTGCAAAGTTAATATGTAAGCGTTGGATCTGTTGAAATACGCTGCAAATTGAAGATTGCTTCATCACAATATTTTGTCTCTTGTTTAGGCATAGTTAACTGCACTAGCTTTGCAGTGATCTCCTTTACCATTACGTACTCTTCGAGATCAGAAGCAAACCTTTATAAACCTGAAGTTATTCTGTATATGTGCGTGGTTCTTTACGGCTTATTGCTCAAAATTTTGAACTCCTTCCAACTTAGAAGGTAAGCTCGTAATAAGAACCCTCCTTGTTACTTGTTGGCTAAAAGTAAAGAATAGCCGTCGGCCTCTCGCGATATGTTAGAGATATCGCTCGATTCTTTAATAACCTCTTGCTCTTTATTCAAGGCTTCTAAACGGTACCTTCAAATTAGATTCATAAAATATTACAATATTAGCCTTCGATTCGTTAGCCGTTCACCAATCTCTATACCTTTCCAATTAATGCTGACCATATCATTTAATGATTATTAAGTTTAAGATACTAGCTATAGTTCGAGACGTTATCATATTGTTGAATGCAGTAGTGCAGCAATATGACTGCAATATTTGCATTTTATTTCTTTCCGAACATAGCTGAGGATGTGTTACGTCTTTCATCGTCGGCTTCTTCAATTTATTGATGAACCACTTTGACCATCTCTATGAGTCTAATTCTTAGAAATCACTTTATCTTTTACCATGGATTTAGACGTTTCAACGCAAGCTGATAGGTGTTATAAGCGTAAATATTTTTTATCGAACAGGATAGTTACACCAAAAAAGAACTACTGGCCCCGGTGATTTATAATTGGCCCTAGGAAGATTGTCTTTAAGGCTTCAGTGAACGAATTTTTACTGAATTTCAATGTGTTTCATGTCTGCACATATAGGTTTTTGATAATTTTACGTTGCTGGCGGAAGTGTTACCTCTTTGTTCGCTTGAATAAATATTTTATACTGAGATGCTGAGAAACGCATCTGAAGTGACATCTTTTCGTAGGAAATTATGCTCAGGCTTCGTGTGAATTTCGTACTTTAATTTGAGATTGCTGTTTAGTTGTCCTGGGTTATCGTGCTTGCCTCTTGGTGCATCTACATGTGCTTATGATAGCTTTCTTCAAATTTAGCCTCATGCACTTCACAGCTCGCATTCTCTCAACTGTTTCGTGGTCTTTCTTAGTCCAGTCTTTTGGTTCCTTTTTATTCTCGACTTCAAACATTAGCTGGAAGAGGTCGTCGGCGAACATGAAAATTTAGAAGATATATGAACTAAAATTTTACCTGCTTGCCTAGAATTGACTCAAAATAAGAAGCTAAGGTTGTAAGGGAACACCCGTCTCTGTACAACGACTGCCGAGTAATGGTGGCTTACTTTCTATCTTTGAGCAGTAGCGAGTAAGAGTTATTAGTATAAGGTCAGCACATTTAACGACACTTGAATAACAGGCAAAGATAATTTGCTATCTAGAACATCTGCAAGATATCTACAGCTGCTTTTTAACGTTGCGCAGTAAACCAGAAACACTTACCTCAGCTAGAAGTAACTCAAAATGGTAAACAATAAGTTCATCAATCCAACCATCGGCGTACAACAGCTGTCAAGTTCCTTATTCAACGACCCAGCTGTCTGAGTTTTATGTTTCATTCCTCACAGCAGCAAAACATCCTCATCTTGCAAATCGGTCTTCGAATTCGGTGGCCACCGACTTCGACAGCTCCAACGATTTCCGCAGAACCTCGAATGATTTTTGAGGATCTGAGAGGAAGTATTTTATGGATTAGCGCTAATTAGGATTTGTGGCTTTATAAGGAAAAGTTTCCTTTGATTTTTTCGGATATAAGCATTTTGAATGTTTTGCTGTTTGGGATAAGTCTAGGTGCAAAATCAAGGGCGAAATATTGAGGTCTAAACTTTTAAAGTAGGCACTTAAGTTCAGTTTTTCAAGTCCATACTTTTGAAGTCACAGTTTATTAAACCAAACTTCTCGAGTTCAAGCTTCTTGAGCCCAGCTTCTTTAAGTCCAAAGTTTTTAAGCCACTTAGTTTTTTAGACCCGAACTTTTTGCGTCAACGGCAGCCTACATAAAAATTCGGATCGTTGGTGTTTCTCTATTGCTTCTATTAATGTACTCAGATATAAAGAGCATAAAAATGACGTTTTTGACATCGCATCACTTCAGTTTTTGCTGCCTTTAGTCAATTTTTTGATAATTTTATGCACTTTTCACGGTAACCAACTAATTTCTTTGCCTCACGCTTTTTACCACCGTTCAATATTGTTCTAATTCCTAAGTCGTTAATGGACCAATCACTATCTCAATTTCATCGTTTTCACAACCATTGTTCACTTATTTACCGCATTCGTACTATGCGTTGAAATGGAATTCATGTAAACACTTAGCAATAATGAAAGAAAAAAGTGCTTTCTATATACTGCCACCACCTAAATCATGAAAAAGGCACATTTGCCAGTATGGTCATCCCAGAAAGCTCATGATCTCGGGAACCATGGCGGTAACTATTCATACTGGAAGACGAGGGAAACAAATGATTCACCAAAATGAAAAAAAATTTCCTTACTGAGCTGTATTGCAGCGGTTCCTGGATGATGAAATATTCTTCAAATAATGAACCGCATCATTCAAAAATGAAACATTTGAACTATTTTCTTCATTTTGCAGTATATTCCTTAAAAACTGTTTAGTTCTCTTAATGAAGTATGTAAATTTTTCATTATTCATCATTGCGTTTTCAATGAGAGGAAACTTTCCACATATCGGAATCATTTCAAGGAATACCCATATACTCCGGTCGTACCTATACCTCAATAATTTTTTAACGTTGAAATCTTAGAAATGTATGAAACCGACGACTATTTATGATAGATCGATCTCGTGCCGAGTCAACCTTTATTTGGGGCACTTCTGAATTCAAAAAAAACAAACGAAACAATCAAGTCAACACAACACAGCACATACTACAAAATATGGCCTAGCTCGGACGTAAAGTAAAACATTCGAATCCTTACACAGTATACAACCGTCAATTCGATTGCACAATATTTGAGCTGCTTCTAAAAGTCAACTTTTCTTAGCACAATTCTTCAGCCTTTCAAGTTTTATTCATTAGGAAATGCTCGCTAATTTACACTTCCATCAAGCACCCATATAATAATATTCTTGCTGTCTCGCGCAGCAATTAATGCACTCAAAAATTAACCCAAGCTCAACCTGTCGATCGTCAACCCCCTCCTCCAATCACCTCTTTCCTTCCCCCTCCCCCTCCTCCGAAAGATGGATCTTATGCTAACTTTCCCGAAAACAATTCATCCGAATTTTTAAGTCCGGAAGTACCAAGTCCTAAAATCCGAGAAAATTTGTGCCTGAAAGAAATACGAAATTTTTGGCTGCACCTTCGAAGTTCCTCAAGAAAATTTCCGAAAATTAGAATTCAGATGGGATTTCGACTGCACAGCAGCTGTAAAAAATTTGTGATTGAATGAGTGAAAATAGGCCCTTAAATAGTATCGTCCTTGAATCAAGAAGGGGAGGGAATTATGGGATAGCTCGTCACACGATAATCGTAATGAGTTTGAAGCTAAACGAAATTCCTTAGATGGGGTTCATGATGGCAGCCTATCTATCCTTCCTTTCCCATCATAATCTCACTTTGCCAGCAGTCTAATAACATTTTATCAACACCTCAACTTTCAAAGTACTCCAGGAACAGTCCGTTCAAGCACTCACAGTTAGAAGAAAGAATCGACAGTGATCTAGCTGTGGTACTATTCTCCCAAAACAGAGCCATAAGGTGTAGAGGAGGGAGGTGGGAGTGGCAAATTATGGGATTGTACGACAGCAAGTTGAGTCGGTGAAATTTAAGAAATGTATGGAATAAATGTGGAGGAGACATAGGATAGAACGCGAGCGGAGCGATCGCTCTTCGGTTACTGAGTGCAATTACTCGTGAATGCTAAAACAAACGTAAAATTGCGAAATGGGTCCTCTAAAATTGAAGGATTTGTAGTCGGTCCTGTTTTTTGCAATTTGAAAGAGCGAAGAACTGACATGATATCCCGGATGGGCCTAATGAATAAAAATATTAGATCTCACACTTGTGACACTTTTTATTCTTTTGCACAATGATCACAGTCATCAGCGAACAGATAGATCACAATGAAGTACCTGTTCTCGAACTCAATCTTGCTTCAACATAAGTGCTATCATGCCTTGTTTATAACTTATGGGGCCAGCAAACATACTTTTGCATGTCAAAATTCTACCTCTTTGTCCATCACATAAGTGTACTAAGTCAGGTGGCAAAAGCTTCACAAACGAAAAAACAGCTTCCCGAAAATCTTTCGTCCCTCACCGAATAACTTTTGCGGATTGCATATTTCTTGGGCGCTTCCCGGAGAATATATTTCATACGTTACGATCTGAATGTTCTGTAAGTTTCATCTAAATCCATACACGAATAACCGAGTTACGATTCAAAAATTCTTTTACTTTCTAACGAATTCACTCAGAGAGTGCAATTTAGTAGGCTGCATTTGTCAGTCAAATTCGCAAATAAAAGCTCTTCAGATCCTGTTGATGCTGCATTGTCTGCAGGATATCGGCGTTTTAGCAAGACAACAAAACGGTCCCAAGCCATCTTATAGCCTGAAGCAATTCTGCAGATTTTGAAGATATATATATATATATATATATATATATATATATATATATATATATATATATATATATATATATATATATATATATATATATATATATATATATATATATATATATATATATATATATATATATATATATATATATATATATATATATATATATATATATATACATTTCGTCTTCTTTCGTCTATAAAATGCTCAAAGTTTATCACTTCATTCTTAACAAATTCGTTAAATGTCTACGTAACATCAGCTATGCACTCATATTTCGCTTTGCCACAATTCACTTGTAAACCGCAGTTGATTATTTTTGTAGGGTTCTTGATTCTTGTTTATTCTAATCGTTGATATCAACAACATTCTTATTTTCAATGAAACGAGACTGCTCATAAGCAGTTTTGCAAGTTCATGAGTCATCAAAATCCTTGTGCTGCCAAAGATCATATGACATTACTGAGTGAATTTACTGAAATGGTGACCGAAGGAGTGGCTTGAATCGAAATAAGAACTAAGATTTCTTGTCAGTGGTCCCACTTTCATTACTGCACATCCATTTGAAATACTGAATTGGGATTTTTTCCTCGACATCTGCTTTGCTGATGTGCACTTCTATTTTATGGATAGTTGTTCCACTTATATGACGAATTTGCCTGGTTTGTTCAGTTCACTGTGATGGTAACGGCTGTGTGAAATACTTGCTCGATATTATTCAATATAGTGCCCAATGTTTCGACAGTTTATAAGCATTGCTACTGAAAAGCGATTGCGCTATTGATCTTAATGGAGGAGCATTGTATAAAGATGAGCGAATAAGATAGGAGATGTGAGAGAAGTTGGGAAAGTAATACGAAAGAACAATTTAGGTTAAAGAAGAAGAGGGGAGCAAAGGAGCAAAGCTAGGTAATTATGGAGGGAATATCTGCAGATTATTCCAAAACTCTCGCTCTTTTTCGTTCCCATTAAATTCTCTTTTGCCGGAAGTTCACACTCTATAGAAATTCCGTTTGAAATCAAAAGTAAATTCTTGGCGCATGCAATAAGTTTGTCGGAGGTGATATTAGCGACGAGCATTAGCATAGAAGTTCCCGAACTCTTCAAAAATGGTGACGAATTATATTGAGGCAAATCATTTAGCTGCATAAATTCTAACTTAACTTAATGACAAGAGTAACAAAATTAGTCAACCAAGGCAGATCAGTAATTGAATAAACCAAAATACTAGTGTAACATGTGTCTGCATATTATTCTCTCAAATGTAGCGAATAATTTGCTTATGCAACCCACATTCATCGTTATAGAATGACTTTATTATTTGAAGTGTTTGTAGTTGAAATCTGCATAATCTAATCAATGTATATGCTTTAGACGTTCTTATCGAATATGCAATATTGATTTTCAGATGTATTGGAAAATGCACTCCTTTAGAGAGGAAGTACTACAAAAATATTATCCTCTATAATTTGTGGGAAGTATTGAAAGCGTTGAGATTGGCATGTGAAGAGTTGAGCATCGATATTTCTCAGCACAAGGTATCTATCTATTTGGAAATTTGCTACATCCATCTTCATGGATATAAATGAGTTAAACGTCCTATTCGAACAAATTGTTTCACACTCAAATAAAGATAACGCAACGATCAACTGGTCAAACAATTCTTTTAATGTGGAATTTTTTGAATAAAATGTTTGTGTCAAATATGCGATCGTTAAGCTCTCTCTCATAATCTACATAAGCGGCATTCAACATTCCTATGCAGCACAATCAACGACACGGCCAATTTACGCCGTAAATGAAATTTGTTGATCGATCTCCTTTGCGGATGGTTATTTTCATTTGAACTGGTTCTTCGCTAAATTGTTTCGCAGTTGCCAGCGTTTTATTGCTTGTTCGAATCGAAATTCGCTGTTGATTGCTTGTTAAAACTCCTCTCTCAGAAATGAAATAAACGAATTACAAGTTTATCTCGATGAACCTCATTTAAGCCCTCCGATGGAAACTTCAATGAAGGATTATAAATAAGAAAATCAGCAGCATCTTTCTGCAGTTCATTAAAACTCTAGTTTGTATCAATCAGACGCATAAAGATGCAGTGAAAGTTTGCATATATCCGCAAAAGATGCAAAATATGAAATATTAGCTGCTATTATTCTCCAGCATCAGCAACCAATTTTCTTATGAGCACTGTGTTTCAGAGCAATTTTGAAGTAGTCAGCGAAAAGTGGTATGACGCTCCATTGTCTGCAGAAGTGGTGGCTGCCCTGAAAGCTCTCGGTGATGATATGACAATCAGGGATTGTTTAAGAAGATCGCAGTCGGTTTATGTGGCTCAGAACGTTCGATTGTAAGTTACAGAAGGCAATAGATAGAAGTTTCACGTTGAAATTGCTGTAATTTAGAGAGTAATGCGTTGACATAATTCGATGTATTTCCCAAAATATGCTATTGTCCATTAATTATATAATAGGTAATATCATCAGCTATATCAAAAAATAAGCGTCATTGCAATAAATCGTCATACGGCAATCTCAAGTTTTGTATGCTCTTTATCCTGTGAATGCAACTATAACGTAATCTGGGATTATACTTTTCAACTCGTGGGAAAAGATATTACTGAGCACTGTACAAACTTATGCACATTTAATTATTGAATCATTCATACGCTGTATTTTCCATCCATCAGTACGATCCATGAGAATGCAATTCATTCTCGGAGGCCGTGCATGAGGGCGATGTTGGGGAAAGTCGATCTTCTGCCTTCAAATTTATTATGTGTTTATGCATTGCAATGTTAAGCTCATTATGATCCATGTCTCTCTTTTCTCGGGCTTGCATATCTGTCCACAGCATTTTTCTAAGTGACTTCCAGGGAACTTGGGAGCGCAAAATTTGGCAAACATCCGTCCCTAAGGAATCTCGGTACATGCAAATTAAAACTCGTTAGTTCATCAGCTGCTAAATTGCATCAGCGTATCACTTGATAAGGCGAATTTTTTTCTCAGTGGTTTCTGGAAGTCTGGAAAGAATCCATTTCCTGGTATTCAGCTGTACCAGCGTGCCAAATGATGAATTCGATTGGTTTATCAGTTGATAAGCCAAAAATGGAGAGCGTGGAATTTCATGTGTGCGTTCCATAGCCTAATATAACTCCACTCTCTAGAACAAATTCGCTCACGCAAAAACTTAGTCTTATCAGGTTTTGTTAACTTCTTGTTTGGCACGTTCGGGGTCCATATTCTAGGGGTCTAAAATTTTGCATTTATAATCGTTGGCTCTAAAACTACCGGAAACATCTCTGCATGGTTCAATTAACTCGCATCAGCTGCCGTAGATTCTTAGTCCGACATTTTTTCCCTTTCAGACGGAATAGTTCTAAGTAGATGCTTCTTGCTTTATCAACCCTTGCCAACTTGTCATTTGATAAGCTAGAACCTTTATCCAGAGACATGAAATTCTCTATTCATGAAATCTGCTGGTTTTTTGTTATTGCTGCATTGAAAGTCGTTCATTTATCCATATGAAGTTCGTGATGCAAAAGCACGTATCACACATCAATTTTCCCGATGCGCTTTCCCACTAGCTTCTTTCGATGGAAGCCCCTGAGATAACAAATAAAAATGAGCCATGATTGAGTCGTTCACTGATTTCTCTGCTTTCCACAGCATTAGAGGCCAAAAAGGAACTCCAGTGGAGAAAAAAAAACTTCCTTTTCGGATTTTCGAATAATTCTGGATTGATTCGTTGGTTTCACCAAAATTCCAAATTTCATTGTTTATCTCCCGGAACACTGAATCCAAAATGATGCGCAGAAAATTGAATGGATGTGATGCTAGAAGAATGAAAATATATATTCTTAGTGCTCTTCTATCAGAGTGAATTTTTAGCTTCTTGGATAGCATCGAGAGGTTCGTAGGAGATGTTTATATACCTAGCGAGATTGATATATTAAACTCTTATGCTTCCACAGTTGGTACCGATTATGCCACCTACAAGACGCCATTCGCGTTCATCAAGTAATTTTATCATCTGTTTGCCTATATTTTTTCTCGTTCCGTTTTCATTATTTGCCATTCTTAGAGAGCGGAAATAGTTGAGATATATATACAGCTAACGGCGACCTAAGCACTGCTGAGAGTGGGTGCTCCATTGCAAACGAGCCGCATTTCTATTTAGATTAAAATTACGACAGAGATTGTATTCTGTTGCATCAGTTCAGCTAATTTAAGCGGACCTATGACATTAAAAAAAGGGGACAAATAATTTAGAGAATTTACATAATTAGTCAAATTTCGTTGTTATCGATGCTCAGCGAAAGCGTTTAGTGTTTTTTCATCTTATCAAATGATAAAGATTTGCATTCACAAAAACAAAACTTCTATCATTGCAGGTTTTCGCGAAGTGCAATCTTAGTTATCAGATCACATTTTTTGCTTCAAATTTCAAAAAATGCTTACATTCAAGACCAAAATAAATCTAAAAGATCTTTCCGACTGAATTCACAAATCGAAATTTTCAAAAGCTATTTTTTATAAAATATAAAAAAACCTCACCAAGTCGTTCAAAAAAAAAAAACGATCTAAATGAAGCTAATTAAAATTTTTTAAAACTCAATAGCATAAAAGAGTGCGAATTGTTGTTCCAGCAATCACCTAACAACTTCCATGCTACGCAAATACGCCATATTGAGTCTGTAGCAACTTGGTGATCGTAAGACGGACATATAGACTACTTGTTGCATTTGTAGAGATGTCCTCAAATTTCATTAATCGTACGCAGGCGTGCACAACGTTTTTACTAATGAATAAACACATGAGATTTTTATTCGCTATCACTGCATACATCTATAGGTTTTTCATGTTTAGGTTTCGCTTAAAAGGAAGCTCATGGTGCAATATTTGTGAACTCTCAAGCGGAATTATGAAATAATTTCATTCGATTTCTTTCAGAATCACGGATATTGGTGGAAGTGCATTTTGCCGGCGAAAGTGGAAAAATTTCTACACAAATACTTCATTGTTAATATTTGTGGTTGACTTGGCGAAATTCGGTAAGAAAACTACCACACGGATGTCAACGGTAAACTTTACACCACTTTGCAGAAAAAAATTCGTCTTTGAAAAAAGCTCTCCATCAACAGTTTGCATTTCGATCTTCGTTTCCCGAGAATTTCTACTTGAAGATTTCAAATTAAATTCGAATGAGAATATTCCGGAACAAATCGCTATATACGAGTTTATTTTGGCGAAAAAAAAGAGTAGTAATAGTCAACATAAACTTCTCTTTTCCACGACTATTCTTAGATCTTTTTGCATATTTCTTTGATCGAAGAAACTCTGCACGAATATCGTTGCGAGTTTTTTTATTTTCCACTTTTTGAAATATTCACTTAAGCATGGACAAGTTTATTCGTTGTATCAAAATTGCTGACTGCGTTCATTTTGGAAAAAGCAAGCAGCCGTACAATGCTGTTCCACCTACATACTATAGAAGACAATTAGTTTCTTAAGTATCGAAGAAAGCTTTCGTCGACGAATTTTCGAGAGTCTTTTAGATCCTTTTTGCCTTAGTGTATGTAAATTCATGCTTTCGCGATCTTTCTCTGACCAACCGGATCCGAAAATGACAGATTGAAAAAATGCCCCAATTTTTGCACAATTTTCAATATTTCTCATAAATCGGCTCAGATCTCGATTCAGCGCTCATGTTCAGTGGAATAGAAGAGTGAGGTAATTTTCAAAGAGCTTTTAATTCACATTAAAATACAGCATTCAATTTTAATTAAATAAAAATGCAAAGATAAATTCAATTGAATCCATATTGTTTATAAGTACCTATCGACGTTTCAAATTAGTGACTGATTATTGATGCGTGGCAATTTAATTGCAGAGTTTAGAAGAAGAAAGCGTTACGGTATTCAGTGAGCTATCGTCGAATATGATTTTAAAACGTGCACATTTTATGATCATTTTTAATAAGGTTTGTGCATTTTCGCGTCAAAGTTTTTTCCACATTCTTCTCGAAAATTCCACATAGAAAAATGTGGTTCCAGTAAACAATCGCAAAGATAAATTAACAATCTCCGAAAGGCTATAAGTGTCTCTAGGTTTTTCTTTTTCTTTTTTTTTTTTTTTTTTAAGAAAACGCCACTGCTGAGGTCCAATGAAAGCGTTATTGTGTTGGAGTGAGCGAAAACACTTCATCAAGTAAGATTGGTTGAAAATACATAGCGTTTTTGAATTTCATCAACGATTCCTAGGCTATATTCACGCTAAATTAAATTTTTGTTATGTAACTATTGTTATAGGCTCATAAAAGTTTATTTTTTGACTACGAAAAATGAAGCGCCTCCATTAAAACCAATACGAATTATCAAAACGGTGGTACCGAGGCGAAAAAGTAAAAGATGTGAATAAGGAAATGTGACCTATATAGTCCACAATACTCCATGTAGCGTAAATTAGTTTTATTTGCAAATATTCGGAGTAAAATAACATTGTGTGGATAAATTGAACCGCTATTGAGCTATCTCTGTCGATCAAAGAAAATTCATGTAAAACTTTTATCACAGATGGTTGTGTAAGGTTAGCACCGAAATTAAACCGATAAAGGTTTCATTATTTCGGTAATAATTCATTTAACTTACTTTCTAACAAAATTTTCTTCCACGAAAGATAACTTATGGTGCACTTTATTTAATTTCGGAAGCTCTCCATTTTTAGTGCTGCATTTTTTTGGGGAATTTTTACGACGAAATTCCCAGTGAAATCCTCATGAAAACCTATTGATTTCTCTATATTGTTCAACTAGTGTTGAGAATTAATTGAGCGGATGTCTTTATAAGAAATCTGACGAAATGGCTGCCTATTCGGAAAAGTTTTTTCGATCACCAAAAACTTTTTCGAATGATGAAAAATTGCTCCTTTCTAGACAAGCGTTCTCATAGACCAACACCATCGAATAGACTCAACACAGCTGAGTTAGAGTCTTTCAAGATTAAATTCTCTATGCAAATTATGGATATTCAATCGTTTCTCTGGCATGTATAATATTTTTGAAGTCTTTGTCAGAAACATTTTTAAAATTGACTATCCAACAAAAATGAGGAAGAGTTTACAACCTTTCTCGTTCAATTTTATTGTATCTCAGGTGCGAACGAGATTTTTTTTCAAAGAAGATTCGATGAAATATTTACCATTCCTAAAAATGCAAATCGTCTGCCAAATGCAGAAAACTCGTTCTTTTGTGTAATCTATTAAATTCGAATAGCTTTCTTTTGCTTGCAGTTTTTTTTCGTCCAGCACCCATTTTATCGGATTTCTTGTAAAAGCGTTCTCCAAATGCACAATTTTCAACAAAATCAAAGACGTCGAGAAGAATATTACCGCCTCTCCTTATTTCTCAAACGAAAATTGAATTTTTCGAAGATTTTGTGAAAATTTTAGGAAATGCAAACGTACCAGAAAAACAAATGGAAAATGTGTAATCTCCCTCGCAATAAACTTGATAAGCTGATTTAGGCAATATTCCCATTAGAATGCGAAAGATGCAAAATTTTCGTCATCCATGAGAACAAAAAAGGAATGAAATTGCAGAAAAATTGGACAGTCTATGAAAAAGTTCTTGCATATCATTAAAAAAATAGATCTGAAAATTTTCTAGCAGGTTTTCATAAAATTTCAGGCATATACTGATGCGTCCCAAAAGGTATAGGCATATTGCTTTTTCACAATCAATGCCGTAAACTGGTCTAGGAAAGTTGTACCTCCTCGTCAGCGTAATTAAAAAAATGTCCAAATTCTTGCAGCTAACGTCATTTCTCTAAATTATTTCTCTCACTTCAATGGGGCCGCTTCTTTCGATAGCTCTTCTTTCTATTTTCTAGCATTACTTTGAATATCATACATAGTCTCTTTTCAATAGAAATGTTACGAGGGGATGTGAACATTGTGAGCGTGTATGCGCCTGATGTATATCCGATACGCCCAAATATGAGCTCACGAAATTTGCGGCCATAAACGATGACGGCGCCAAATTATGATTAAGTTATTTGCATGTTCGGCTCATTTTTAAGTCATGAAGTGTTTGGCTCTTTATATCTTATAGTAACGGCTACCGTTCTTCGTTATCACGAAGCAGTTGTTTGCACAGGAAATAAAAAATATAGACAAAGCCGCACGCCGCAGCGAACACAATTTATTAAGGGGAGGGAGTCGACGGAGTGGTGACTTTTTGATGATATAGTGTGCAACTAGCCGTCTGATTTCTTCACTACCTATTTAATATGAAGTGAGCAATGGATGCCATGGATTCGCCATCGATCAAAATTACAGAGGGACGCATTTGACGAGCAGCAACCGCAATTGAATGGCGCTCCACCAGGTGGCACTGAACACGAGCCAACAGCGGATAGGAGTGCTTCATTGAGCATGATTCGCTCAAAGTTCCTGAATCAGGTCACTTCACGAAAGATCTATCAGCACACCGTATCGCTTATAAATCGCAACAATGTCGAATCAACAATCACCGAAAGCATCAACTCGATCGCTAAGCGTAATAGGATACCGTCACCTACATAGCACTATTTGTCTGTCTGCCTGCATCGTATGCATATGAGTTCTGCCTATTCACCGACTCATGAAAATATTCCGCGGATTAGTAGGTATCAAAATCAGTGATCGCTGGAAGAAAGAAATCCACAATAATGGACGTAGGGAAAACGATGATTCCGCTGTGCCTCAATTTTCATCATTCGAGCATAATTTTCAATGACTGTGGTTTATTCACAGTTGAACTGGAAGAACTGAAATAAAACAGCTGATAATCATGTGTAAAAAACTATCTGACTTCAATCCAATTTTTTAAAACATTCACTAAAGTTGAAAATCTCGCTCGTTCGTATCGTCCTTGTTCACACAGACGAGATGACGAATTTCTTTTTGCTACGCGCTTTGTATAATCGGCAAGTTGTAAGTGTATTTGACACTTTGCACTTGTTAAAGCATTCACGCGGCAAATAAATTACGATGCAATAATGCACTTTTTGAAACTCTCTCCATTACGGTCTCAACCTCTTCCCGCCCATCCGAACAGAAACCGAAAAAGCGAATTTGCGACCCATGTTACTCTCATTCGATTATATACAATCGTGAAGGATATGAGCTTCTGGCAAGCATAAAAATTATAGCATGGTTTTCGAAACGAAGCAGACCCGTCTCCTATTCCGCACGCAAATAATGCATATTTTACACACTCGTGCGAAGTGCACCCACTCAAACAATAAAAATTAATCGCAGGATCGCACGGAATGCGTACGAAGCATCTGTTCTGGGACATTCATTGAAAGGCGCCGCCTTCCTGCTCATCTCTTATGGAAAAATGGCCGGTGAATTTCGTTAGTTATAATATAGTGTACTTTACAACTCGAGAAACTTGTAAAGTACTGCAAAAGATCACGAAAATCCCCAAACTAAAAGAATCATAGCACGCTTCATATTGATAGGCGTTGATGCTTCCTACCTGCAGAATGTAATATTTGAAAAGACGAAAAACTGACTTAGAAAGTGAAAATGGATCCTTCTGGAGTGACCCTTATATGTTGACTATGCAGCACGTAAAAAAGTTTAAAACCCGATTTCAGTTTCAACACTTCGCATCCACTGAAAACCACAATGTTTGGCGCAGCAGCCACCTACCAAGCTACTCGCTAGATTGCTTGGCAAGCCCCACCTCTATCGTCGGAGCTTAAAACAAAACAACCTGCTGAAGGTGAAGCAAGATGAGGCCTGGGCAAAAACAAATGGTCTCGCCCTTGACCAGTGCCATTTCCGCACTGCACACTATGACCAGCAGATTTATCTGCTTGTCTTCTGCATCAAATCCAGACTAATGCCTGTATTGTTTGCGGGCACGGTTTCAATGTCATTCAGTTTTGACGGACCGCTGTTGAAAAAAAGGAATAAAGAAGGGAAATTAAGAATAACAGAGTTTACGCATGTTCGACGGCTACTCGATCAGAAAATCTTGGTAATTAAATTGGCCATAATTTCATATCAACTCGAGGTCTGCGACATTTCTTCTGCAAAGATTTTTAACAACAGAATTCGAGAACTTTGGGCGGTGCTCCCGAACCACATTGCTATTGCATTCTGAGATCGAGTTCTAACAATCCGAGCTTCTAGTTTGCTCGGGCTTTATTGGAAGCTTAAGTCGGTGGTAGCCTTATGGTGTTCATAGATCACTCTCTCGAATGCAGGAAGAAAATGTTTGTCTGCATCACTGGGCGTTTTCATTTTCCCCTTGTAAACAATCAACAACTTGAACTGTGCACTTTCAAACAACGACGTCTCCGAATTGCGACATCAGACGTATCTGGATTCATATTCACTACGAAATGGCGACGCGATGATGTGATGTCATAGACAACGCATCGACCAACGTTTACCGCAACAAAAAAACTTAGCAACATTGGCTGGATGTAAACTTGTCGCTCAGCATTGTGTTTAGTGATTGCAGCTAGGCGACAGGCAGTCAACGTGATGAGTGACTAGAGGGATCAGTTTATTTATGTGTCGAAGAATTGAGAGGTGAGCGAACGTGTTGACACCGAGCAATGAAGGCAGCTTTCACATGAAGCATGCCACAATTTCCACCCTTTACAGCGGCTGGCAACACAACACAAACCGTGCAACAATTCAATAAAGTCCCTAATCACATTTGACAGCGAGCATTGCAATAGCGTAAAGATTGATGCTGCTTGCCATCGAAAGAAACAACTCGAGAGGCTTCAGCGAAAATGAGCAATCAGCGAACAGAAAACAACAATACTGCGGCGAGCACGTTTACTATCGGCCCACCTACCTTGCACGCACCGTCGTTTTTGGAGCACACATATGGCTAAACCAAACGTGTGCGCATGCGAGGTCGTGATGAAGCCACAAGAAGCGCATCGCCGTCGCCATGTAGCGCAGGGGTCAGACAGGCGATATAGAGGGAGAGAGAGTTCAAGGGGGCGCACTGTCGAGCGACACGAGGCTCGCTCGATGACTAGCCCGGAGGCAGTTGGGCAGTGCTCGCCGAATTCATTACGTCCCTTCGCCGCCTGCTCACCGGATGAACCTGCCCGGAGAACGGTTGCCGCAGCACATCCAATCTAAGCGAAGTTGCACACCCGGTGGACATGTCATAAGCCATTGGTGACCCTAGTGCCGCTCGTTCCATCGACTACCGTCTGTTCATTCTGCGGTGTTTCGGCGGCACTTCCCGATCCACCGTTGAACGTTTTCTTAACTCCGAACGAGTCGTGGGTTTGTTCATAGATCATTATTTCCTTGAAGATCAACTCTGAAAATTTCATATGCATCCGGTTGAACATTTAGGTTCAGTCTTTTCTATGAGCTCACATTAGACTCTTAGATCTCTTCACGACCAACAGGAAAAAGTCGCGAGGTACACACTAATAAATGGGATTTGCAGAAGCCGCAAGATGTTTGCCGAATCATTTTAAAAGAGAATATAGACCAAATCACTCGATGCTCTCAAAACCTCACCCAACGTCGTCTTTCTAACGACTGCCCTGTATTCACAGAGAGGCTTTTTGCATTGGCCGCTTAATCGTTCAAGCCACCTACAACAAGATTTCCCTCACTCAAGTTTCAATCAGCAACGTAAGATCTTAACAGCACTTGCGAAGTCGACTTAGGATGTCATACTATCATGAATATTCGAAAATCGTGCAAAACCCAAAGCTGGTAGGTTTCCAAAAAAAGAATCCTTCGTATGTGGCACGAGTTCAACATGAGGCGAGTGCGATGCAATATGGCATATTCCTCGTGCATTTTTCAGCTTTCTGCAGTTTTCTATAATCATTAGTTTTTTTCACGTTTTGCTTCCAGCTCGCAAAACGCTTAAAGCTTTATGTATTTGGCACTTGATGATCTTGTTTACACAGAAGAAAAATTGAACTGCTAGCTCTCAAAGAAAAACATTAATCTGAATTCGGCTAGGTACTGTCATATATTGGTGACGATTAGTAACGAATATGGGTAGTTTGGCTGCTTTTTTGTTGCACTTGTCCTTCCAAATTCCCGTTCTTATTGCTATTCCATAACGACAGCAACCAAAGCCTATTTTTCACGGAGTGTTAGCAAAAAGTTGGTCCATTTAAACGACCCCCTGCCAGGTTGGTGACACAGAACGTTATCATATCATGGAATTGATATTTTTTTGTTCACTTGACAGATGCAACGGAACGAAAAAATCCCGTCTTTTTTATGAGAATTGTCACGTTGATTTTCGACAAGTCTAAACGCAAAGTAAGCCCAGTATCGCAAGTGATCCGCATTTAAAAAGAACGATTTCAGATTCAACTCAATCACCGCTAATCATTTCAGTAATAATAGCCGAATGACCAAGTTAAATCTGACTGTCATTTCAACTGCAGATTTCTTCAAAATCTTACCCATTGCAATCTGTTTTTTAATGGTTGGTAATGAATGTGGAAAATTTGGGTCCTTTACATTATTGCATCAGCTGAACCTAATCGTTGTTTTTGCCAGTCGCTGTACAATACGCAACGTAGGCCATCCTTTTACTACATTTACTTCGCTCTTGTGCTCAATCTTCCATCCCTTGCGATTTTTTTTTCTTTTTTTTAATGCTGATATATTCTCCCCCTTAATTTATCTTTTTTGTAACTAGTACTCAGTTCTCGCTAATTTTTAAAAGACGAATTCGAATATCGTTCTGCGTTATATTCAGAGCAATAAAAAAATGTCAACATAGATAACACTTGAAGATTGTTCTAAACGTGAAATTTCGATGTCTGTAAATGTACCTTCGGCAATGCCTATGAAATGCAACGTTCCTTTGGTATACTGTCTCGAAACATGAAAACAAGAAAGGAGAAATTTCAAGGCAGGCTCACAAAAATTTCGTTTTAGGCAGATGTTTGCGGAACCGCGAGAAACAATGTATACCTAATTTAACCATTGCTTTGCATTTTAAAGCGATGTGCTGCACGCAGTGAATACTCAGAAATGCTGTGAAATCAAGAGATGAATCCCGTATTCAGTATGCTGGTGTGTAACATTAGCTTGGAAGTATATCGATTTGAGCATGTAGCATTACTTGATAAATATAACAATATGTATGATTGTGGGTTGCGTTCCACGCTATTTTCACTAATTGAAACGACTCGAAGGCAAGAATAAGAGAACCTTTTTAAAATCACTTTTGATGATGAAATTCTGGTTCCTAATTATTACACAGCAACCGAAAGTAATCAACTCTTAGTGCCATTCATTACCTCATACTTAAAAAAAAGAACCTTACTTTTTGTGCATTAGTATGACGAAAATGATTGAATTCCAGATTTTTAAACGGAGTTAAGAGCTACGTCATGTAGTTAAGAACAGCGTTGAAGTTAATATATAGCTGCGGCGTGAATTTTGTTTACATAAGAAGTTGGAGATGGAACGGATGAGGGAAGCGGGCAGGGCAAAGGTGAGTTTAATGTGATTTGAGCAGTGATTAAATGAAAGAGAAAATCCAACCTTTCCACTGTTCAACGCTATGATCGTGCGAATCGATAGCGTGATTGTATTGCTCAGGTGGAGGCGCGTACACCTCCGCTTCATCGAACCAGACGTTCACATAAGGATGCTTGAGCGCTTCATCAACCGAGATGCGCTGCTCGGGATCGATGACGAGCATCTTCGATAGGAGATCTCTCGCTTGTGCAGCTGCGAACAACAACAATTAAATGAACTCCATTTTGTAAACAGTGCATCGCAGAGGACGATAAAACTGAGGCATTCATAACAAGCGGTTATCACTGAAGCAAGAAAACATTAGAAAAAGGCCCAATTCACACGAGGAAAAATCTAGAAAGCCCATCATAATGACTGATTTGGTGGTACACTACCTCCCCTGTCTAATCGAGTTGAATTCGAGTGCAGCTTCCGAACTTGCAAATGCCTATTGTCGAGCATTTTGTGAGAGCATGTACGTAATATCTGCTTCAAGCACGTGAGACGTCAACAGCAAATACACCTACAACTTTTTTAGAAGGCTAAATTTTGGCATTCGCTTTCGAATTCAAACAATAAAAGCGATTGAGAATTCCTATAACGGTTTGTTCCCATCCGGAATGAAAGAAAACCTCAGCAGAAAATCACAATTAAACGCTAAACTAACTATTGAAAATGTTCACCATCGTTCAACTGATACACCAATTTGAAGAGCCAAGATGTGCCTTGTTTTAAAATTCAGCATATCACAGCTTGATTGAAAATGGAATACCCAACGTCGGGCAACTGCTTCTTATATGTAACATTTAAAAATGCAACACCTGTATCCTGAGAAGAAAAGTGACATCAAAAACCAATAAGGTCAAATCAACGTTCAGCCAAACCATTACAGACATATATCATTCAAAACAAGTTGCTGGTTTTAGTCACTCGATTAGATTCGGGATGCAACCTTCCCACAGCGCACATTGCAACAGATCAAGCCGCCTTGCGATAAATCGCAATATTTTCAGAGGGATATGGGCAAAAAGGAGACCGCCAGGGAGCAACACTTAATAAAGGCATAGTTCTAACGAAACTTACGACAAAGACTGCTGTTTGCTGCGGGGGGCGGGAACATGCTATCGCTGAAGAGGATCTCAAAAGGTAATCCAGGGTGCCTTGGACGGTTCTCCACATAACTTCTAACTGTTGGCTGAAGCTTCTGCATAAAATCTCGTCCCGGCGTGCCCAGCTGTTCGATGATCTTTGACCACTGATCTATGTGATCGGTACCAGGGAAAAGCACCCGTCCACGGATCAGCTCACCGAATATGCAGCCAATCGACCAAATGTCCACTAAAATCTCTCAATGATTCACAGCACAAACAGCTTATCAATCATACCGGTAAGGCGAGGATCCGAACTAGTGGCGGGGAAGAGCATATCAGGGAAGAGTTTGTCGAAGGAGAAACCGGGGAAATGAGGCCGATTCTCGACGTAGTTGCGAACGGTGGGCTGCAGGCGACGCATGAAGAGCGGCGATGGCGTGCCGAGCTGCTCGACGATTTTGGTCCACTGGTCAATGTGGTCGCTGCCCGGGTAGAGCACTCCGCCGCGGATCATCTCTCCGAAGATGCACCCCAACGACCAGATGTCAACTGGAAGCGGAAGCACGCATTCGCAAGCAAACAGCAACTTAGCCACAACACAGCTCACAGTCAGATGACACACAAATAGCCGTCTCCACACGGCATTCCTCGGCGGTTAACATTGCGCTCTCATGCTCGCATCACCATAATTAATTAACAAACAACTGTTAGGCAACATTTATCGGGCAGCCCGATCGTGTGGTTTAGCTCACATAATCCCCTGCCACTTCTTTTCAAGATTCCATGGTCCGCCAATTCTGTTCAACAATTTGTCGCCCACTATTTTTGACCATTACCTATGGCCTTTACTTCAAAAATTGATACTCACTAATTGGTAAGCTGCAAACTATCATTAAAATTGAAATTGAAATCTGAGCGATAAAATTGCAAGCAACAGTCTTGCCTGGACGACCCATGGATAAAGAGTATCGTTTCCGCACGAAAAAGAACCTAAAGCGAAAAATCTTCGATTCGGGTGACTTTCCTCTACAAGTTTCAAAACTTTCAGTTTTTTTCCACTGTCCACTCATCATCTGATTGCCATCCGCCCACTCAAAATTGCACGGTTTTGGTTTTGACCTAACTCCTCTTAACTATAGGAGAGAGGGGGGGGGGCAAATACGTATGCATGGCTATCACGGCTACCACACTGCTAGCAACAATCACTTTATTACTGGTCAATGATCAGCCCGAAGTCATCATCCACAACGTGCAATCTAAAGCTAGGCCACACTTCATGCCGCAGCTGTCGGAAAAGCATAGCACATTTTAAGGCGATGCAGCTCGTCTAAAGATATTCCATTTCCTATCGATGCTACTTCTTTTCGTTTTTCTTGAACACCATTACCTAAGAAAAGACACACTCAAGAGTACTGTGTTAGTAAACTTATTGCGAACAATACATATCTCTGTTTCCAAAGGTACACGCAGTGGCCGGAAAGCTATACGACCGGAAAGCTTAACAAAGAATTGTATAATCAAAGATGCAGAATTCTGGGGCAAGATCATCTTCCACAGTCAAATATGAGAGACTGTACTCGAGCAAAGCACACTACGAAGCAAGGCCTGATACCGAAGACCCCTTAATTTTGCTAATTTAGCTACTTAGAGAATTGCAATGAATGAAAATAACTTTAAATAGATATACAAGGTTTTCAAAGGTGATGAAAACTATTCGCGATACCTGCCTGCATTACTGTGAGCATCATCGGTTTTTTAAAAGTTGTTCAGAGTTTTACGCCAAGATTTGCGCTTAGCAGATTTGATAAACATAAAATAAATCAAAAGGCGGATCTCAAAGATGAACTCTGCTTATAAAGATGAACTCTGCTTATAACTTCAGCGTCAGCGCTGAACAGCTGCAATCGGAGGCGTCAAGCTGCCGTAACAACATTGCAGATGTGAAAAAATGCACTAGGATATGGGACAGGAAGTAATTTTGGAAGTGACATGATGTCATCATCACCTGCCGGTAGTCATCTGAACAGTAAGCAGTGCGCCACCTCAAGTGCGTTGTTATCGAGTTATCAGCTTATATTTTGCTGCTTATCGATGAATGTGCGCTATAATCGCTACATGCATCGCTACACGCCAACTGCTAGCAAAGAATCATAAATGTGAACATCGTTGAAGCAGAAATGAAGAAGGCGAATGAGGCAATTGTTGGTGTTGACGAGAGTCAGTCCGACCCTTCACCAGAAACGGTGATTAAAAACGCGCTCTCTTCTGATTTACTTATGAAAAAACGCGATTAACACACATCGAGATCGAAATTTTGCATACTAAAAAGTATGACAAAGTCAGCGTAACATTTGGCAGTGCCTCCAGGTTTTCAAATCTATATAAGCTCATCAAACTTTAAAAATTGCCGCAGAACTCCTCAAAAAAAAAGCATGCTCGAGAAGAAAAATCAAAAAAGTGAGGATCAAAATGTTTCGACTATGAGCCCGCCATATAGATATGAGTTCAGCGATGTCATCCGTTTCGGGCAAAGGTCAAAGATTCTTGTGACTTCGGACACTACCCCCGCTGATTCTATTTTCATATGGCGCCCGAGAGATGTCTTTATCCGAGATGGGGATCGATCTTGCTCAACGCACGAATGCTAGACGTGTAGATAGAATTCAGTGATGGATACAGACAAAGCAAATGATTCCTAAAGAAAAAGTAAAATTTTCTGAACAAACTGATAAAACTTCGCTGGTGAAGTTCTCGCTTTTTATTAGCGGAAACGAAAAATTTCGAGAAATTCAATATAACTGAGAAAGCGGGATAATATCTGAGAGGAATGCGTATTTTTCAGAAGTTTTCCTTCGTGGCATTCAGTGTTTTTTCTGTGCGCTTCACTTATACATTGCTCTCCACCTAGATACACTCTTATTTGCCCAGTTCCTGACACATAAATCGACGACATTCTTTCCGCAATCAGGCATCACTATTTGTAGATATATCTTAAAGTTTTCTGACTCTCAAAATCCATCACAGAAAAAGGAAGATGGAGTAGGTGGGAGCTTCTCGAAAACCAGCGGTGTTTTTGTTCAACAGTCATGAGCAGAGAGAAAAATTTTTGGTTTGAAAGGTCTTAAGATATCAAGTTTCGCTGAATGGCACCAAAAGGCTGCTTTAAACCTCTTTAAGATTTTATGGAAGAGATTATTTTTTTCCCTGAAATTTCGGTAAGTTACAGCATGGTGCGTTTCAGAACACAGAAAAAAGCCATCCTTTCTGAATGGGAAAGGATTATTGGAAGGCTTTAAAGGATTTCTCTTAAGAGATAGGAAGGTGGGACAGAAAGAGAGTCGTCCACTCTCAGTCTGCTTTTCGTACCACTACACTTTGAAGTTTTTGATTCACGGAATAAACAATACAAAGGTAAGTTTGTGGATAGAACTTCAATATGATTAAGCACTTTTCGGTCAATTAAATCACTTCTCAAAAAATTCCCTCCGTCCCTCATTCTAGGATCCTTATCCAGGAGGAAATCATTCGGTTTGGTGGCTTATCACCTATGAAAGTCTTTCCTAGTCTTCGGTTTACTCCTTTCCTATGAGGACCTCCAGATGCTTTCCTAAGCTCTCAGCACCATTAAGCTTGTGCATTGAGGGCGCGCAAAGCCCACAATATGGAAATCGCAACAAGAAATCTACTCTCAAGAATACTTTTAAAAATTTTCAGAGATTCTATTAAGGGGATTCTGACGCCAAATTTTTTGACTGGTCGTTATGTCATTGGCTCGGTTTTTTACAGCCGCAAATTTCTTCTTGTTTCCTTTCTCAGCTATCCCTTAGTTTCAGGGTTCCGCAGTGGGCACGAAGGAAAAATGAGTGCAAACTGCCTTCTACGACATCGAACCTTCAGGAAGGACGTAAGTGAAAGAGATAGACGCAATGGCCGACTTAGTAGCCATTCCCAGCCATGATACTCAAAAAACTAGTATTAATTTACCCACAAAACAATTTGCACTTTCAAATATTCCTATAACTAACGTCAACATTATAAATGCGCAAAATACACAAACATATATGAATCTTCACATAATGCGTACGTAAGCCTCCAGCGATAGATGCAATGCAAACTCTTGTTAAGCAATGTGTTAGCACTTTTGTTATGTTAATGCGGGTGTTTAGCATTAGCATGCTTTTTTTTGAAGCGCAAAAAGCAAGAAGCAAGAAAAGAATGAGCAGGGCAGAAATATGCAAACATAAGCAGAACACTCGAGCGTCGCCTTTTAAGCACTGTTAGCGATAAGGGCATGGTGACAACATAAAACGAAAGCTTACAGAAAGATGCTGAATGCGCAAGAGAAACGCAGGTTAGCCCACGATAGGGATTACACGGGAGTATCTCAATTACTAAGAATATGTGATTTTTGACATTGGCTAATGAGGGAAAAATAGTTACGTAAAAGTAATCATTGATAGCAATAATGCATCAGCTATAGTACTTATTAGTCTACCACGAAATAACCACGGCAACAGTGAGCTGGTATGATGATCGCAGAACGGTTAATAATCGATACATCTTTAATATACGAACAGATTGCCTGCTTATATCACAGTTACTACTTGTGATTTCTAAAACGCTGAGCGCTGTGCAAAGTAAACCATGCGGGAAATGGCCCGGAGTACGGTTTTTATAAATGGCCGATGGCCATAGCGAATTGAAACGGCCTATGACAAAAACTCTTGCGAAATATTGCTTCAAATCCTCCAAATCCGTAATCAGAAGTAGCTCCGAAACTTAACTAGTGAATAAAATCGACGCAATATCTTTTCGTGCCAGAATCACAATGTTGACAGCTCACTGTCAACTTTCTAAACAGTCGTCAAACTCCTACGTTATTTGTTCTTTCACGACAAAAAAGGTATATAGGAGTTTCGAATTTTAAGCAAAATCACTTCCCAAGCAGATTTCAGCATTATGCTTTTTAAAATGTGCACTCTATCCATAAAATAAAAGGAAGTCAACTCAAAAATTTCTAGACTTTGTTGCCTTATGATATCGTCCAATACAATAAACTGCCGGAGGAATTGCCGTTAGATACGAATGAGCATCCATTTCTATAATTCTTCAGTAAACACAATCGCATAATTCAAGTGACTATACGCTGATTACTTGCCAGATTCTCACGTGAATAAAAAAAAAAAAAAACGAACAGCTATTTGTGCAAACAAGAGAACTTTTGAAAAAACTGCACGAACCATTTTCCTTGTATCCCATGCCAAGAATAACTTCCGGTGCACGATAATATCGTGTTACTACATAAGGGGTCATCATAAACGAATCGCCCGCACTCCTTGCTAGACCAAAATCGAGTATTTTTAAACTACAATCACTTTTAACGACGATATTGCTCGGCTTGAGATCCTGAAACTCTACAATTGAATGCATGGCTTCTGATCGCCAATTAAAAATCAACACTGAGCAGGTAAATATTACGCTATTCTATAACTTAAGCTTATGTTTATGCAGTCTGCACTGAACGGCTAGATATAGGACTGCACCCAAACAGTTCTAGAAAAATAAACCTAGACTCAAAAACAGCACCCAAAATCGAGGATTCCGAAGTCGGAACTGGAAATCCTACGCAACCATACTAAACAAAAATAAACGGCAGCTGTCATTGATCAGTTAGAGTGGAGTTTACGATATGCATATACGTTTCGGCGCAACACCTCTTGACATTATAGAAAGAGCGCCACTTCAGCGCACTGCACGATTGGCAAAATTTTTCGGTAATGCAAAAAAAAAAAAACGGGCATTTTGCTTTGCTCTTAGCCATCGGCAATTATAAGTGCCTAAATCTGCCGTATATACAGTAATGTGAACAAAAAATGCTGCACTCTAAAATATGAAGTAAACTTAAGCCTAGGTATGCCTATCTTCAAATATTTCAACAACACTTAATGACCTACGTTATATTTTAAAGACTCAATCAATAAGGTTTCGCTTTCAAGTCAGGTAGGTGGAAAAGACAGTACAATACTCAACCATCTGAAGTCTCAAAAGAAGGCAGCGCTATCCACACCAAGTTGTTGTGACCCCACACAGGATGCTATCGAATGAAATTTCCCAATGAAGTTCATAATACCTCACAACTTCACACTCACTCTTCCTATCAATGAGACTCTTGGATAATATCACAGAAATGACATAGACAAGAAAAGGTAACTGAGAAAACGTTACCCGATGAATTATACCCGCAGCGTGCAGATGCCTGATACCACAAAGCATCTGATATAACAAATAAGACATCCGTTCATGATCCAAATCCATCTGAATGACCTGACAGAGATTCGCATCCATCAGTTCCATCACGATATACAAATCAGAGAATTCATCCAACGTTTTTTGTGGAGTAAATGCGTTCAGTAATCCAATAATCTGCAAAAAGCTTCTTTAATAATCCCATGAATACAAGTAGCGATAAACTGGTGCTAAATTCGAACAGCAGTTTTAAGCACGTTGTGCGAGGAAAGGGAATCATTGTTCCCTGCTTCTTCTTATAACTATGACTGATCAGGAACCCCTCTCGCCTTTTCCTCCGAAAAATCCTCTTCTCTGTTCATCCTTAAGGAAGTCCTTCAAAAATTTCAGCTGATTTCTATACAGCTTTCGGAGAATTTTAAGGAAGCTATCAGGTTTTGCTTGGGACTTGATGCCATTGAGGTCTCCTTCAGTCACATTTTACTCCCATGCAAAAAATTACTGTCAGTGGTAGGAATATATGTAAAGGGCTCAAAAAGATTTGACTCAAGCCGGAATTTTATGCAAGAAAAAAACGCTGTGGAGATAAAAGAAAACATTGCTTCAGTGATACAACTCAAATCACAGCCAAAATTACAAATGCCTCCAAGATGAAATTTTAAGCAATAATTCGTAACAGCACTACAACAATAAGGTTAGAAAGCGAAAGGGACAATGATACAATGAGATTTTGGCCCCATCAACAAAAAAGTCGACTGCTGAAGGCGTTGTTTGAACAACGCCATATATTTGCTAAGCATCAGTTAACGCAAACAATTCGATAGAAATGTAAATGATGAGAATGGAGTAAGAAGAGAAAAACATACGTTCTTATGGTTCACCAGATTCATGAGTTTAAACTCCCGAAACGCTCTCTTAGCATGCGTGACGTTCTGGAATGGACGACTCAACTTTTTTATGGCCACTTGCTCGTCGCGCAGGGTGTCATGTGCCGCACTGTAAATATCAAATATTTCATACGTGTTACTTTTGACAAAATATTTGATGCAGCCTTTTTCTGATAAGTGAAAAATGCCGTCGTATGGGTGGCCAGTATCATGAGGCGCTCAGCATGTCAACTGCCGGCTTAGAAACACGAAACTGCTTTCACTCGTTCATGTGAGCGTCGGACAACGCAATATTCAAACACACAAATAATCCCTCTTTTATAAAAACTTGTTTCAATGAGTCAAAAGAGCAAACAAAACTCCAACGAATATCTCTGCACTTCGAAATTGTGCACAGGCATACCCCCATACCTTCACCAGAAATGATGTTCGGATTTCAGCCTGAGGAGAAGGGATTAGGTGGAGGACGAAAAGTCGAAAGTTGATTGGAACGTCGCATGAATGAAACAATCGTATCTTTGTGTCACTCATTGTAAGCTAAACTAAACGGGTCGACTACTGATCAAAATTTAAAATGTTCCTCTCAGATGTGATAGCTAAAACAGCTCCATAGTTAAAGTGTGGGCTCAGATATCGGGTAAGGGAGGGCGGGAGGAGAGAAAAACGCGATCCTTTCTTCTCTTCGTGGAAACGATCCAGCTCCCAACGAAATATATTAGGCGCGCAAGCAAGACATGTTGCGTCATAAAATCATAAATTATTCAGTGGATTCACAACGAGCTTCTCATATGTACATAGCAAAAAAAAAGAATCAAGACAACGCCGTCTTCATGCCTATGCATTCGCGTGCGTGTCGATCTACTTGCCAACTTTAGCTCAGGGGAAAAATAAAGCATGCGACGAAATTTGATAGGATAATGTGTCAAGAACATATATGACACAGTTTAATTTTATTACTACTGATCACCTTCTGTGTGAGTTATAATTGGTTGAAGGCCTGACAAAATTTGCATATGCAAATTCGTCCAACTGATGGACGGGCTCGAGTCGAAAACAAATTCCTTTGGTTGAAGTTTAAACAACCGGTCGGACTCGCGTAAAACGCGTTGTTATTTCATAAAATTTATGCAAGCGATTGGCTTGACGGATTTGACTGTTGAAATCGCAAATTCTATCATCCTGCTTCGCGCCTCTATTCATTTGCAGTGTAATGAAGTTATTCACCGTGATCTGTTTTTTGCAGACCGTGTGCATATGCTGAATTCTATCACAGCGTAAGTGAAAGTAATAATTCCTGTCACAGAAGACCAAGATGGCCAAAAAGTGGCACACTTCTGTAAGATTGCAGTTATGAATATTCCTACAAAAAAAAAAAAAAAAAAAACAACCACATTTTTCTGCTACGATGGAGAAGCAAGATATATCAGAGCCACAAGAAGGTAAGAAGATGAATGATAGGGGTTAGTTAGGCTAACTGCTTCCACGAAAAGAAAGCAGAGGTGGAAGATAAGGAGTGCACTTCCAAACGACTAATCA
The DNA here is from genome assembly GCA_037389465.1 of Baylisascaris procyonis. Lineage (NCBI taxonomy): Eukaryota > Metazoa > Nematoda > Chromadorea > Rhabditida > Ascarididae > Baylisascaris > Baylisascaris procyonis. Next base: position 1,496,743 of record JAZARR010000159.1, read on the forward strand.
AAGGAAGAAAGCGGCCCGTCCATAAAAGTACTAGTCAAGATCATATTTTTAATTGTTGTAAGCGAGAACTTTTGAATGCTCTTCAACAATGAAAGCAATCGAAAAAAATCCGACTAGATTCGTTGCGGTAGAAACTCTTCTCAAAATACAACGTAAATAAATGAGCAGTTCGTGGTTATCAAGCTCAAATTCCCAGCAATGAAATAAGTCGTTTCTCAAATGGCATATTTCTTATGAAAAGAAATAGCGCAAGTAGTATCTGAAATGAATTTCATCAAAAGTAAGCTGTTACTTCTGTCCAATAGTTCATCTTAATAAAGTCCCCTGAAGAGAAACTGCAACTAAAGCGGAGAGCCCTAAATCGGCAAGTTGGAGAGGAAAAGGAGACTATGGGTTCCTGTTTGAGAACGACTCTGCCCAACCACGTAGTAATTCTGCAAGCAACAAAAAAGTTTAACATTTTTTTCCTCGAGCTCACAAAACGGCCGATAACCCCTCAGGAATGGATATTCCGGCTACGTTTCTGGAACATACTACCGTAGTATCTCGCCTACAAGCCCCTACTGGAATGCGCGGTCCTCCATCACAGAATTTGCAAATTTCATACACTCTTCTTACATAACCCTTTACCCTAATCGTACAGCAAGATTTCAGAACTTACCTTGCAAATTAAGAAAACAAGCAGTATGAAATGAAAACTTACCATACAACACCCTGCGCTCCGGATCCAATAATCCTGAGATTTTGATACCGTCTAAGTACACAAAGACGTGTATCATTGATATCTACGTTGTAGAAGTCGGATGCTGCTGAGGTTGACGCCATCGCTGCGGGTAAGCTGAATATTTCAATCATTTGAAAGTTGTAGCATAAGCTCCATAGAATTTTCTCGGTGAAAAATTTCCCAACGTCACGAACTTTTGTAATCGGAATATTACTTTCTTTGAAAGTAAGAATTGAATGCGAGTCAAACTCTATAATATAACCACTTTATGAGCTATAATCATCAGATAACATCACCAAGGTTCCACTAGCAATAATCATATAAAAAGCATTTTAGAGAACTACGATGATCTGTAAAAATTACAACTACCTACTTTGCTCAATTCTGCAATTGCTCATCTAAAAAGACACTATTTTTTGTGCTGGTTATCACGTTCTACTTTATTAGACAAGCGTTCGTTGAAATTGATTACCCAAAGAGGAGTTCTAACCATAATATTAACAATGATAATAATGATGACAATGATAATATAATAAAAAGAGTTAGAGTAATATACTGGAAATGAAAATAAAATAAAAATAACAATAAAAACAACAACGATGCACTTTAGTTCCGCTGCAAAAAAGTGCATTCATTTGCTGCAATAAATGCATTCTCAACAAGCTGTGCAGTAATAAGACGGCTAGTATTTCAGAAAGTAGCAAATTAGCTTCAAGTTAAGATCAATGCTCACTTTCACTATCAAAACAAATGCGCTTTTATTTCGTCATTTGTCGCCAACCAGCATGGAAGCATAGAAAAACAGCACAGCTCTTCCCTTCTAAAGTATTTACTCATCAACAACAGTAAAATTCATGAAAATGAAACAGACAGGTGAGCTTCACAGAAATACAGGTGCAGAGAGTAGAATATAGTTCGGGGCTATGATTGATATTAATTTCTATTAATTTTTGTAACGCTGCAATAATGCATCGTGAGGTGAATTTCCATTAATTTCTAGTAACGTAAACGACCTAAATACACATATGCAGCACAGTTGCTTCAGAAAACCTGCGCTTTTGCAAACGTTTAGCTGCATAAAAGCAAAAAAATATACAAGACAGCATACTTTTTGAAGAGCGGATCGAATGCGCTGGCGCAACTGTCCAAGGACACGATGTCCGTATCGCTTTCTTCCCTACCCGCGCTCGAGGTCGCCAGCCACTAAAAAATGCCATTAAAGGATTTAAATATTATGACAGCTAACATCTATCAAAAGTGAAGCAATTTTTCTAATAGTCTAATTCAAAGGCGCCGTTGCTATCAATGGACTCAATGCATATTCGATAAAACAAGAAAATTCAACAAGAAAACGTGTAATGCGTATGACGTATACACAAACAACTTGAAATATTGCATCAGACATTTTTCACTTCATCATTAAAAACGCCTTTCACTATTATTTCCACCGCAATTATAGGGCCCTAAGACAGTGAAAAAGCTATGAAAGATGAGTGGGGAATCAGTTGGCATAACATGCACTTTGGCAATCGCCGTCATAAAACCAATCGGTATCATCAGCGAAGAGAAAGAGATCAGGAATACAAAAAAAGTTCAAGAAGCAGCATCTACACAAAAGCAGTCTAATTTGTCTACTATACTATTGCTGCACGCTTCTTAAGACGTTAGGATTCACTCTGCGTCTTATTATACTTCCTGGCGTGAAAGAGTTCAGATTGGGGAGCTAAGAGGATGGGTACTCGAGCATATGTAGCAAAAGACTGAATTCGAGTCTCTGTATTTTTCACCCTCATCTCTCTTCTCGCTCCGTTTTAACATTGGTGCCAGTCATCGTTAAAACACTGCCAAAAGGTAATGCTGCAATACCCGCATTCAATTCAATAAATATCGCTAGCTGTCAAAGAGTAGTAAAAAAATGTAACATGGATAATATCAACCCTAGCACTTGCATAAACCCGTAAAAATCGACTCTGCAAACGTACTTTCAACAATCACCCATTTGGAATAATCGGATAGATACAAACCGATATGAATACAGATATGTTCACATATAAATTTTCCACTATGCATTTTGCGAATGCAAATATGTGAGGATGTATCAATTTAAAAAATTATGGCAATCATGTGCGCTTCAAAAAAGAGAATTTCATGCATAAAGAGTGGAAAAAAAAGCAAACATATGTGTTAAGTACTTTCGGAAAATACGACTGCGGGGATGTGTTGCTGAGAAGGGAGTGGTGAAGTATGCAAAGGGGAAGGGGTAACTAAACTCGGGATTAATTCGCCGTACGAATATTGAAAAGTGCAAAATGAAGTGTTCTCCAGCAAATTATCTCACCGAAAAATTGAAAAGTAGGGAGTTATTCGTTTGTTCAGATCACTAATGGGCACTGCAATGCACAATGCACTTTAAATTCCATGAGACGTTTAAATGTGTATTAAATATAAAGAAGAATAATGATAGGAAGGAAATTAAAATCAGTGGAATGACATTCAGCGAGATGATATCGATTACATTTTATCGCCATAATCTTCATCGCCCACAAGTTGAAACTACAAAACGCAGAAATACATAGACAAACGCATATACATCGCTTTACCGCAATCTGCTTTTTGCAAAAACCGCAAAACGTGTTTTCTACAAGCATAAAACAAAGCGGTAAATCGTCTCACCGACATTTCGCATACGAGAAGTGAAAATGCAGTATCAGAAAAATGAAACGCGAACATACGCTATAAAGAAGAGATCAACAATGACAACAACAAATTAACGTATATAACTCGAAGAGGTAACCTACACAGTACTATAGGTATTTACAGTGTGAAATAAATATATCAATTATAATTAAAGAGGAAGTATATAATTAAGCTTCGAGAGGGAAACACACACATTGGCAATGACTCGTGGAAAGCAGCAAATCACCATGTTCAGAACATGACACGAGACACCCCACTATTCTCCAATAATTGAGTGAAAGATTTTCCATTTGGCAAAAGAAAAGCATGCAACAACTTAAAAAAAGATTTGGTAGCGTCTATGTGCCTCCAAACGAAACGGAAATATTATATTAAAAATTTATCACAGAAATGCTCTACTCCACCCTCTTTACTCCTCTAAACTCAATCGCTTATTCCTAGAAAGATTGCAGAAAGTTCAACAGATGCAAAAAATTCCCCCTAAATGACATCCCTATAAGTAACTATCAATAGGGTTTTCTTATTCATAAGAGAAGGTGATTTCATTCGTATACCGATCCAAGAAATGCATCCATCCTTTACGCTAATAAAAACTAAACACCGCTTCTTACAATTAAGCAGAAAGAAACCTGTATCACGGAGCACTTCCCATGACACGCATTTAGCAAACATATTCTCCTTTTGATGACGTCACGCGCAAAAACCTTATAATGATGCTAAGTTTAGCGTAGTGTGCTTAACTTGAGCTTGAGCTCGAGAAAGTTTAGCGTAGTAGTGAAGGGGGGGGGGGGGGGAGGAGCTATTACGTTCAATACGAGACTTTCACTACCGCTTCCTTTGTATTACCATCCTCGGCTCAACCTAGACATCATTGGCGGGAAAAATGGTCACTTCACTTAGCTTTCCTCATAAGAATTTTTTGTCAATATCGAATCTGAGACAATGACATCGCCAATAATCGTGAACTCTTCTTTGTTATTTCATAAATGCCATGAGATGGACTCATCGAGCTAATATCTACACAGCACAAGTGTCCCATGCAAAAAGCATTGATAACAAAAGCAATGCAATCAAAAATCTACCCAGATATAACATTCTGTTGCATAAATACATTGCGCCGATAAAAACTTCGTCGAATCATTCATTTACCCGACATACTATCAATACATAACAATTAGAGCAATTAAATAATCAACAGATCGTCAAAATTGTACCTATATTAATAAACAACAGTAATATGCGAGACTATAATAGAAAATACAATACGACATCCAGGTGGTATGATCAGTTCAGGTCTTCGACGACCAGAGGCTTAAAGCGTGCCTTCGTAAGGCGTCTACGGTATACGTTTGGATGTCAGTCCATGAAAGGGAAATTCGAGGATTGAGAAGATTAAAAAAATCGACATCACACAGACATGCGCTCAAACAGTGCAAATACCTCATTGGATTTGAATGGCATTTAAATAGTGCAGCCGGTTTCGTTTTCACAGAACGCAATCGTTTGATGGCGAGCTTTTGCATCTAAACTGCACGCTTCATGAGCACAGCTTTGTTATCATCATTGCGATCGGCTGAACTCGTGATCGCCCTTTCCTTTAAACCATCGCGATCTCTTTTCAGCTTTAAACAAGCATTCAACGCCCCCCCCCCTTCACTTGCGCACCCTTCGAAGTGAAACGTCGTGAAGTGCAGCACTGCTTGCAATCCCAATGGAACCTTACGACGAAATTATTAAGATCATTATGTGATCATTCAATTTCAGAGCAATAATGGAAGATGAATTCAACTGTCCATAAACCATTGCATTGTTCAATGCCATATCGTATCGAAAAATTCATGTTGCGAAGGATTTGAATGGCGTTTATACCTTTAAAGGAGTTAAATGCACCAACAACAAGGTAATACAATCGGTATGCTTATCATATTTTAGTGGATCGCACTGATAATAACAAATTATAAGTTCGCAAAAATTAGGGGTTATGCAAACTGATGGCTAATTCACGAAGTTGCATGTGCTACTCATGCATTCATATAAATATAATGCTTGTTTCAAGTTTTAAGGATGGAAGACTCCGAAGAAAACAATAGATACGGATCGGTATTTCTAACTGGTTATCGGAGGTTGCCCTGCAAAGGTAAGCATGACAGCGACCTAGATATGGCAAGGATATGGAGTTAGCAGCAACACAAGCAAAAGGAAGTACGCCTTCTCCTAGATGGAAAGCGCCTGGCGGAGTGCGGCGACATTGTCTGGGCACATAGGGAACGTTCCCCGCTTGCATCGATTGACTGCTTGCTCGGGTGCGTGAGAGCAGCAAGCAGGCAGCCGAACGCACGCACGCCCGCATTCGCCACGCGCAGCGAGCTGTGTGACGCCCTATAGATAATCAATCGTTAGTGTGTACATGTTGCACTACGATAAATTCGCATCCTTAACCGAAACTTTCCGCTGGTCATATCCATTTCAAGGTGGGAACGTTGACTTCATAAATGGCGATGCGCACCTTCCCACGGTGCCATTGCCTCAGGTATTGCTCTGTGAAGTATCTCGAGAGTGCTGTCCCGAAGGAAATTCCCGTACCGTGAAATGCTTCCCATCGTTCTGTGAATGTAGCAAAAGCAGTGTTCGGTGTCTTTCATACTGCAGCCACCTGGGGCCAGGATGTTTGACACGTTGGGCATTCAGTGACTGACGTCTAACACATCGATGGTATCTATGTTCATACTCAAGGCGGTTGTCCATCCTTCACGCAATGCAGCGTTCGTCACGATGGGTACTGATATCACTTCACTGCCAAATATATGAGCCTTGTTCGCTTGGAGAGAGCCTCGGTCTGGCACAAACGGCAATTCTGCGCAAGCTGGAGTCCTTCGATCGGAGCTAGATAACAACTCTCTCGCGTATGAAGCAGGTGTATTGGTGAATACATCCGATAAGACGATCTCAGGCCATTTTGCCGGATGTAAATGGCTTACGGGTGGTCATGGTCCACACAAGAAACATACAGAGGTACAAAGGAACATTCACGTAAGAAAATCCATCAAACGTACAAACGAAGTGATCCCTCTGGATTCATTATGGCATATGGGAAAGCAAAAGAAATTCTCTGATGCGATTTCAACAACATTAAAGCGCATGTTGTCACATGATTCGTGAGACGCTTATGAGAAAGCCTTGCTAAGCTGGAGGTCACGTCGCAGACGCTCTTAGAGTCGCCTCACTGGAGACGTCATTCTTCTCAGCTGTGAATGCTCACTGCTTTTGACCGAAATTCGGCTCCAATAAATTTAGCCAAATAATAACACTTACTAATTGCTAAGATGCCAGAAACCATTTTTTGAGGGTTAAACTTGATGGGAATGGTCTTAATTTAATGACGCACAAATAACTATTTGTTCTGAACAAGAAAGGAACGGATGGCACCAGGAATTTTTCATTTCCGGATGGTTTTTCTTTGAAATTTCTGAAATTTTCGATTTTTTCTAGTGCTTGTTCATTATTTGATTATCGCTCAATCATGTCCTGAAGACCCACCAATTCACAACTACTTCTTCCTTCTTCCCTTTTATGGATGAGTGGGTGGACTGGGACTGCCTTAGTTTGATAGGCAAATAAGAAAGGAGGAGTAGATGTGCCATTTCTTCAGAAGCGCGAGAATTTTTTCTTGGGAATAAGAGAGAACGAGATTGGGGCAGTGAGTCAAAAGAAGATTATTGCGAGGATTGAAGAGCGATATTTCAAATTCTGTTATAAACCTTAGAAAAATATGGAATTCGGCATGTATGGCGTCAAAGCGCCGAGATGACAACAACAGAATTTTTTTCTATTCAATGATTATTTATTCTACAATTAGATAGAATAATTAGGTCTCACAACACGTAAACAGAATTGTCTGGGTGTTATCCAATATATTGAGGAACCAAAGCGGAGAATAATAATACTGCATGCAGGAAGAATGCACTTATGGAAAGGGAGGAAGACCGAGCGACACCGGTAGACTGAAGTCCAAAATTTTGAAAACGGAGAAACAGGGGAAAAAAAAACAGCGAAAACTCCTCAGAAGAGGGAAGAAGGTTCAACATTGTTTGCTTAAAGTTGCTTTTAAAATCTTAAAAGGAGTCGTCACAGGAAGATTGACTTTGGGTGGAAACTTCGTGGCACAATAAAACTTCAGCAAACAACTTGCTAAATGGCCGTATCTTAAAGACTTTGCGGTTAAATGTGAGAAAGAAACGACAACCGGAGTAACGTTGCTATTCAACGATCAGCGACGGTAGCAAGGTGATGGCAAGTGCTTGCCATACGCAACATCTTTGTGAAGGAATGGTAAGCCCTTTGGCGTTCGAGATCTCGGAGACCGGATTAGTCGAGCACAGCTGCATGGATTATAGGGAGAGAATGAGATGAGACTTGTTTACAGGGAGGAAACAAGATCGAAAGTGTTGTTTTTCACGAAAGGAGTCTTGACTATCGAAAAAAGGAAGGAGCGAGAAACATTGGTGAGTAGGACTGCATATCTTTTAAGTTTAGCTGGTGCTGAGGTCGATGAAATGGAACCTGTGAGACGCTATCGAAGAAGCTTGAGATATGGCCTTTGGTGCCTCGTAGAAGCGAGCCAAAGGAGGCACCGCTCGCGTGTGCACTCTGCGGGGAGTGATTCGATAGTGGCTGTTTGCAGTGCGACGACTGGTTGGAATGTGCACTGCTTGTGAGAGCTACAATAATATGTAAATTTCATGCACTACATCATTAAAAGGTGGAATTGTCCAACCAATTTTATGAGCTTCTTGCGGTGAACAGTTGCATTCAATAAAAACTCTAAAATTGTGCCCTGTCCAATCAAGGCTGTATCTTCAAAAAGAGATGAAAGGTAGAAAGTCATTTCATTTGTGAGTAGGTAAAATTTTTTAAAGAGCTCATTCACTGCTTCCTCGCAGAGATGCCCAACACAGTCTTTCAAAAAAAAAAAAAAAGATATTTTCTAAAATATCTTCGAAATATATATTGACGTAGAGGACCTGCATGACCCCCTTATCCCTCTTCTGTAAACATTGGTTTGCTGTTTATTTCTAACAGAAGGTGACGCTGAAAATCCATTCAGCTAGAGGTCTACACTTGCAAATATGATCGTTAAAAAACGAATGTATGCACTGAAATAGTTTTTTTTCAACAGGAACAAATTTTGCACTGTCCAGAAGAATGAAGATGAAGACGATATGTGATCGCAGGTATAATAAAGCTACACTATATAAGCTTGAGACGAACTCGAGGCCATCAATTAGGTTTTCACCGATTGCAAAAAGTCTCCATTCTCTGTCTTAATCATACCGGTAGGCAATCAGTGGGAACGGTGAGCTGTAGTTATTTCTATAACGATCATCTAAGAATTTTGATTTGGCTACTGGTTCTCATTCTATTGGCATAAACGATATGCTTTTTGCAACGAATAGGAGAATGAAGGATGCAAGATGCATGAATAGTGAGTGGTACTACTATACTATGCCAACACCAATCGTTTGTGTAATTGTTGCGATTGTTTTTGTAAAGGATAATGACCGCACATTTTTATGTTTGACATGATGAAATGCGTTATTATCAAAGAAAACATTTGTGAATGCTATACGAGCGATCGTTATTCGCTTAGCGCGATGATATCGAAAATGCGCTTTACGACTTTAAAGGATAGAAATAGAATATTGCAATACCTGTAGACGCGAGGAAATTATGATGATCAGTGGTATTCTGTTCGGACGACAGCTTGATGAGGCGTTATAGTTTGTTTTCACGAACACAATCGAATTGTTGTGCTTATGATGGTTGTTGCTCGATTCGACGGCAATTTCAATGTTCGATGTTTTCGTTGATTTCTTTGCGGGAATACAGTTTCCCAGGCCAGCGCTGAAATATTTCCTAAAGCGTTTATAGAATGACCTGCATCAATGGCATGACAGTCTCTTAAAAAAAAAAAAAAATTAAAATTTTAGTTTGCTCACACGTACGAGTGATGCCTTGTACAGCAAATTAAACGAATGACCGATAACAATTCTTCCTTATTATCAAGTAAAACTTAATTTATCTTAAGTTCGAATAACATCCAAAAATGATTACTTTGCAGCCAATATAAAGTTTTTGCTCGTTACAGACGCGTTCTGGGGAGGTTTCTTTGCCAATTCATGACCACTTCTCCACTCCTCTTTTAAACGCTGTAAACATATTCCCCGAATGCAGTCGAGGACTGCTTAAAAACGCTGGTGGTGCGATTATCACTGTTCCACCTGCTGCACTTTTGAAGCCGAAAACCTGTAAAAATAAAAAAGAGACATTCTCTCAGCTGATGTTAGTGATCTTATAAAATAATACGAGAAATACGACTTCCTTAAACAATATATCTCATCCGACAATTCTGGCAAAGAATACTATACAGTTTATCTATCACTCTAACACCAACGACCATTTCAGCCTTTTGAAATTTGGAAAAATGGTAGAATAGAAGCTGAAGGAAGGGCATGCGAAAAGTGAACGCGAGTGATGTGCGATGCCCCCTCTATTCCACTCACCCAAAGGTTTGAAACAGCTGTGAGCGCTTTATGAAATCACAAACTAAATAATTTTTTCACTAAATAAAAAGGGAATGACGGCACAGAAAAGAAATGAAATGAAACGAAAGCAACGCACTGAAAAGTGAAACAGAAGTCGGTTGAGGATGCAAAGGATGAATAGAGCAAACTTTTGTTGTATTCAGGCAACGGATTGCACAGCTGGGGAATATAGATACAAAACCTTTGATGCAATCATCGATAATTTATGAGGTAATAGAACGCAATGAATAGCTCAAAAAACGGTCCACTGCAATACCGGGCTGAGTTCTATATCCCATCACATATTCGCCTCACTTAGCCTCGAATAACTCTGCAAGACCGCCAGCTAATTTCCACCTACTTCGAACCCTTGTAATATGATGGACACAAGAAAGAACTATTTAAAAGATTGACTGCCATTATGTATGCTTAGCGAACATCGATGAACGAATATTGCAAATTCAGCCAAGCTTGCTAGTACGTAAATACGCTTCAGTGCTATTGCGAATTCCAGTAAAGTGAAGGAAGACATAAACGGGAGCCAAAAGCGTTGCCATCGCCCAGCGTGACCTCAGTGATGAGAGTTCTGAATCAAGTTTATGCTTTGCTGGCATCACGCGCATAGTCCGTTCTCTTTCTCACCCTCCCCTCCAGTAATAAATTCACGCAACTCATTAAAAATACTTTCTAACTGATTGGTGATTTTGCTTCAGCCAACGATTTTTATAAATTCCATTATGCGCTTAAGAGATGTGACATAAAAACTTCGACTACTGGGCTCATTTAGTCGTTCAATAGGCATGCAGTAGCCAATACATGCACTGCTGTCTCTTAGACTTAATGGGAGAGACCCACTAAACCACTAAATTTTTGATCGACCATAACGTCGTCCGATTGAGCTTCACTAAAGGGTCAAAAAATTCAACTATTTGCTCCTCTTTTCGCTGTCTCCAGTCTATGTCCTGACACGCCTTCAGGTTGAAAGCACGAGGTCGGGACGGTAGGCTATGTACAGTTTTCGATGTCTTTCTAGGCACATCAATTCAATAACCTCTAAGGGGGTCTTTTGATGGCCTTCTTCCAACTGCAAGCACTTTTTCAGCTGAACGACGGCGCCTCCCGCCCTTCTTTGAAGTTAGATAAAGGAGCGCTTTGTTAGCCGTAGCTAGAGGTAACGAGTGGTGTAAAAAATGCGCATCGCGCGTCATCACACTTGGCTATAGGCCAATGCTGTGCTTTAAACGACTATAAACGTATCCTACACAGTAGCGTTTTACGGTAGCAACGCGTAAATTATTTATTATACTCTCGAAGGTCATAGTTCTGGCCAAATTCGGGAAGTTGAGGTTCTTAGTGCAAAACTTAACGCGTTGATATTTCACGGAACGCTTTAACAACGTTATTACTGCTTACACCTTACCTGAGCTTGGCACCTTACCTGAGCTTCGATTGTGATGAATCGATAAACTCCGAATGAACAAATATCCGATCGCCGCTTTACGTTTATCGGTTGAACTAAGTATTTCACAAGAGCGTATTTTCATAAAGGGTCATATTTAAACATTTTTTATGTTTTCATAAACTTTATAAACTAAAGCATGTTTTCTTCCTCTTTTCTTTCCTCGTCCAACCCCTAACTCTATCGTGGTGGATAAGCTTCTAATAAACGCATATTACCGCTCGAATAAGTGAAGTACCTTTATGCTGAGAATTTCTTTGCATTAAATGGCCCCCATTATGAATATCATTCGAGCGAGAATCAATTAAAAACGTTACATGGAAAGTTGTGAGATTTTATGATGAGATAACGAAAAGAATGAATGACACCGCTTTTGATACATTCCGCTTTTGCATTAAAAATATTACATCAATCACTGATTAGTTGTATTAATGCAGATTTAATTGTTTACTATTGCTCATATTATCTAATTTTCCTAATAGTACTGTTTATTGCACAACCAACATCCTAAAAAAGAAAAAAAAAATGCGAAGATCCGTGTCGTAAATTCTTCTATTATAAGCACCTAATCCGAAATGATGAAGCGAATTTAGTGTAGCAAATTAATGATTCCTTCTTTCATTTTTCGAATCGCATTGATTAATATTTTCCAAACAACAATAAAAAAGCGTCTAAGATCACGATGATTATACTAATCCAACTATCGAAGAATAGTGGAACGGATGTCGCCACTTGAAACCATCCCTTCTCATAAGTGAAAGGATCGTCTAGTCTGCTTTCTTTTAAAATATTCAGTGATTTAATCTCTTAAATCTCGCTTTCTTCGACGGAATGGGCAAATACTTTCATCGACATTTTGCACTCCTGTCCTCGTAATAACATTTTTGTGCATGTTGGTGAAATAGCGCGGACAAACGTTTCGTTATTGAAGGCAGCCAACTTGTGGCAACGATCAGCACGTATTCGCGCAAAAGCCTATACCCACCAGCAGCAGCCATAAATTCGGCTCCCTCGGGAGCTGCTGGAAAGGATGTTGCCCTTTCGTTATAGAAAATCACATCGTCAGTTACACTTCGTTAGGACAGACAGCATTTGACAAACGCCACTTCAAGAGACCGCAGCCGTATTTAACGAGAAGTCTCAATAGAAAGAAGGGTGTACGACGGAAAAAAACGACATAGAATTGTTGCACACATGAACAAATGCAGCGCTCGGGTATTGACCACAGTTACAACGTTTATTTTGCATTAAGTTTATACTGTAAAGACGAGCATGTGAATTGTTGACAGGAGGCCAAATATGTAAGGCAACGAGAAGCGGACGCGATCATGGAAAGTGCGTAGAATCGACGAGCCTCTGCGGGGTTATAGACCACCACAAGAAGCGCTTGCTTGCGTAATGGGTGCGGCAGCTGGCGCCTAGTGTCGTCGCATGCTGCCTCCCTAATCGAAATCCCATCTGCATACGGCCACACATGTCAACTTCCTCTTTCGCTCTCCCTTCCTCTCTCTTTCTATGTCTCTTTCTCTCTCCATGTGCAATGTGAAGCTAAAGAAACAAATTTTAATGATCTCAATTAGAAATTCTTATCGCCGGAAACATTTCACTACTGGACCGCTCTTTACCTTCACCAATGGGCTTCTTCCGTGAACAAATAGGAGCATAAAAGTGATGTCGATGGGCGACATCGAACTGCTTACCGAGGTGCACATTGCTAAGCGACTAACAGCAAAATCGATACCATCACGGAGGCGCAGTTCGCAGAAATCTCGTCATCCGACGCATCCTTGCTCCCCTCCTTCCCCCTTCCCATGCCCTCCCCATGCCTGTTCCTCATCTCCCTATGCAGCCATCACGATCATCCACATCAGTCTTGGTAGTTCCTTAAGCATTGCCCCATAATGCACAATACTCTTCAATTCCCTCAAAGCAGTGGCTCAGGCGCGCGTTTTTGTTTGATCTCACTGGCGAAAATTTTTGACTCGAGTCTTAAATTTCTTACGGCGCTAAAATCAAAAGATCTTATCAAACCTTTGATAAGCTTTTCCTCTATGCAGTACTCATCTGTTCGGCCCGTAGTTACCGTATAGCCTCAAATAAAGGCCCTCGACGATATGTGGACGCCGATCCAGCTTGGGTTTATTCGAAACAATGAGAAATACTTCAAAACGGGTTTGCATATATGAAATATTGGCGAACTTTATGACAGCGCACTCGATTAGTTATTAATTAAAAACTAATCAAGCCTTCGAAGCACGCCGGCATCTTATTCTTGAAATGAAACGCAGGTAAAGGGATCTACAGAGCGACGTTTACCTGGAAACATACGACAGGTGTTTAGTGAAAGTGCTGCTCTTCAAGCTTGCATCGACGTTTGCAAAGTGGCGCTAAAAATGCACGTCATTCATGAAAAACATTTGGTGTGCTTAATGCTCGCTAATTGGTCAAATGGAGCCTCACTTCGTGCCAAGCTAATCATTGAGGAGAATGCCTTCATTAATTAAATCAACTCTCAGGCAAAAGAGCTTATCCGCGATCGGATAAACGTTTACCTTCGTTATTGTACGGTAAATGTCACTTGAAGTTAAATGATCCACTACTCGAAATATACGCATCGTTGTCCATGACAAGCTTAGCTGCATGAGGTGCTATCTCGTTCATTGAAGTAAGCTGTGAGCTCATTCACGGTGATACAAATCCTCTTTGAACAATGTGAAACTAAATATATTTCTATAAGATATTACAGCCCATCTAAATTGTTACTAGTTTTTCCGATTAGCTGTACATCTGGTGATGGTCATCGCCAAGATTCGTATTAGAAATCTGTGAGCTGTGAACAGTCGTTTCTTACCATCTCATCAACGATTTCACAAGTGGTTTGCAAGTTCTGCAATCATTAACGAATAGTTTACATGTACAGGATGACCTATTACGACGTCGTCGATATTTATCAGGAATGAAAGAGCCTCCAAAAGGCTCATTTGAGGTGCGGCGCTGATCACGTCGTATGTCTTTGATAGTGACTCTCCCACTTTGTCCAGAAAAATCTTCACAGTAGGGAACCCTTCAATCTGCTTAAACGATGAATCAGTGGTCCTGTAGGCTTCCGGTTTTTGGATTAAGTTATTGTCAGAGGCGATATCAGATGCCTTTGCATAATCTATATAAGCTGATTCAGTATCCTGCTGTTCATAAAGGTTATCCACTCCCCTAAAGATGAAATCACTTGAAACACAGTTAACTGACCAGGTTAAGAGCCAAAATGAGCGAAGTTGATTAGATTTTTGCTGAGCAGGTGCTTCGAGAGGGGTCTTGGAGAACGGTTGTTAGGCATCTTAAAGCCTTGAAGCTCTAGGCCAATGGTGCGATAGTTGACCACTGATATTGCTGACTCTTTTTAAGAAATAAGAAAAGAACTGCATTTCGTGCTTATCCCTGCCCATCAGGGCGCCTTTTACAAGGCTATGTTCATTTCAACTTCGTCGAATGTCTTGTTCATGATGGCATTATCAACATCGATGCGATTGCAATCGGATTGTGAAGAATACTCATACGCATCAGACAACAAAGCGGCCAATGTATTACAGTAATGGCAGTGGGAACAGGATACTGATTAGTAGTATTGTTGAGAAACTCGTTATGGAATTCGAGTAATTTCCCCAAAATATCCTTATGCATGACAAAGACCTCCTTCCGCATAGACACCACCTGCTCGAGATAAGCAAACGATAATTGGCAGTTTTAATAGCTCGACCACTTTGGTAAATCATCGAGCAGCAGGATTCCACACAAATGAACCGCAGTCAATAAGAGGTTATATCCTCATGTTTTATTAGTTGAGCAAGCACTTTCAGACTGCTAACAGTGAAGAATTACGTTGGATCTTTAATACGCTTCAGAAGCCATTCTTCTGTATACCATTCGAATGAAAGGTTCTTCAAGATTTTTTAAACGAGGCTGAAGAGTGATTAGTGGTGCCCAAGAGATTTTCCTACAACAGCGACGATCGGATTTAATTTGAACTTGACGCTAATTGACGATTATGCCTAGTCGGCTAGGGGCACAAAGATCTGGAGTATAACATACACACCAGAAAACTGGCCATAGTATATGGTGGTTGAAAAGTGCTCATGAATAGCTTAGAGGTGCCAATGAGCATATATGGGACCCAAAACTTCTTCAACAGCTTGCTAATTTCCAAATTTGGCAGCTCCGACATTTGGCCAATTTCTCGCAAATCTTTAAGGCTCTTCTCCATGAAAAACTTTCCGCTTGCTTGTGATATGAGCAAAGGTTTAAGTTCTATAAATTTCAGCTGCCATGAGATTTCAGTAAACCTGTAAAAAGAATTTTCGAAAGGTATAAGAATCGGCTACCAATTTCTGTCGTATTCGAATGGAACGGAATGAAAGCACCGAATGTAAGGTTGAATTGGTTTCATCGTCACGTTTAGTGGCAATATCGGTTTAAACAAATCACTTGAAGTGTAGTCAGCAGTGATTGGTTAAATAGGTTTTTTTTTTTTCAGCAGTCGTTTTGACGCTAAACCAAATAAAATACTATTCCTTTTCATGCGTTTCGCTTGATCTGGAAACTGTCTAAGACGGTGAGCATTCGTCGACTCCCGTCCCATAAGAAATTCCCTTTTTGCACTAATCTGCGCTTCTAGAACATTTTTTGACCACAGTTCATATACCATTTGAATTTTTTTTACGTTTAAACGTGTTTAATCCCTATACCCAGTGTCCTCAAGCCTTGTTCGAGTAAACCATATGCGTTATGCACAAGTGTTAATTGGGTAAGTTAAGGAAAGCAAAAACACAAGACATTCCTTAGCACAAAAGAAAATCTAAAATCTCGATTTTTCGATCAATGGAGGCATTTTCCTGTAAAGTCCTTTTCTGAAAATGCATTCACATACAAACCACTACGAGATACGATGCGCTTTTTCAATGATGCAGAATATTTGTTCGATACGTGATTGTAGCCTGTACTAAACTCAGGAGAAACTTTGGTTTGGTGACATCTACTTAAGCTTCATTAATTTGGTGCCTGCTGCTCGTTGATGAACTCGACTCTGTCATTTTTACGCAGTTTTGAACATATGATTATGATAAAAGCCTCCTAGGTGGTTTTCACCCAGTATCAGATGATGTCTCTCAACTCACGGTAAATGCATCCTCTGTTGTTTTATTTTCACAAAGGTCCAGTTTTTGTGCATATTCGCTGCCGGTATCAAACAGCCTAATCACCTTCCTCTATGAGGATTTATTAATCTAAGCAACGGCTTCTCAAAATCTCTGAAAGCAAAACGCTCCTGCGGCACCTCAGCAAGTACATCCCTCGTAATCAACTGCGTCTCAGAGAGATTAATTCAAGAAGATTCTGTGGGTGATTTGGGAACATCACTGTCGGAAAATTCAAATGGCATATAGAAAACTGACCTCTAAAGCGTGTCGGAGATCCAACATGACTCGAAGTGCCTTTAGTACTAGCACTCTGAAAGTGTTTACTCGACTATCCAAATCTTGAATGTGGTCTGTTATTGAATACGATTCACTTCTGTGGTATTTTATTGACGTTCAGCCAGTCGATCTAACAGAAAATGCCCAACGCAAGCTCACTAAAAAATTCTGTCCACTTGGAGGCAGTTTTTTGATTTATTCTAATAGACTTTCTTCATTACAATTTGGGTCTCTTAAGTTCAGGTGATTTTACTTCGACCTTGTTATGATTTTCAAGGCAGTTATTTTTGGAGCAGATGTGAAATGATGCGGTTGTTCCTTTTTTTACATTCTATATCTCATAGAACACGCCCGCTCCACTATGTCCGCCCTTCCAAGAAACTCTCAGACAGCCGGGTACATCAAGTTATTGACAACCAGAGTCCAGTCTCTATAGCAGTGACAAATTTCAAAAGTCCTTAGGCCTTCCTTAAATGCCTTAAAAAGTTGTCATTCAGAGATATGGACTTCAAACTTTGCTTCAGCTACTATGCATAATGCTTTATTGTTTTTTGTCATGAACCATATTTTCGGAGTACTAAATTGCAGGCATTTCTCAAATTTTCTTCGAGAAGTCCTTCCGTGACTTGTGTGGCAATTTCGCAAGCAGCTCTGTTGGCATCGGTCGCCGATTAGCCAAAGACCGACTCAATCTTTCTTCGAGTGCTGGAAATGCGCATTATTGATGATCTGCATATGATTACCCTTTGTTGCACCTTTTATGTTTTTGAGTGGTGTAAATTATGTAACTGTTGTGATGACTAGCCGTGGCGGCATGAGGGGACCGTGCGTGGGCAGAGGGCAGGAGCTGGTAACCGTCCCTCGATGCCAGTATGCAAGGGTATAAGCGAGATAGGGCATTCGTAGGGGAGCAGCACAACCCCCAGGCATGAGTCGAACCAAAGACCAAAGACATCCAAACGGACCGAAGCGCGACTTATATAGGGCCCAGATATCGCCTAGGGCGGCATAAGAGAACATTAGTCGATCAATGACATTTTGTTAAGAGCAATCAACGAGAATCGACAAGACGACTAAATGTGATCTCTGCAGTGTTAGATCGAAAGTAGATATCTTTGGTTGGCTCTTCGGTGTCATACCTCAAGAGTAATCTTTTAACGTCTAACGGATGCAGTGAGTTGCTCATTGCAATATACTTATGCAACCTGGTTGCTTTACTTTAGTGTTCGTTTACAGTTGATGTTTTTTACTGATAATTTATCGTCGATTTTTTACTTTCCTAATTTAGTGATGGACGAACAAATGTATATTTATATAATAAATCAATCTGAGTAAGCCGTTAGCAACAATGCCTTAGACGTAGTATGATTTGGTTTTTCCATCATTGGCACATTGAATCGCCCACGTAATTAGCCTGGAGATTGAGTTGCAGTTCACAACTCATATGGGTTGTTTCTTTGTATCATTCGTCTGACACTTTGGTGGCGTACAACTTTTTGGCAGATCCCAATGCCTAGCCACAATAATACCGCGCAACTTGTTAAGCAACTAAGAGAAGAGGAGATTCTAGTTCTCTTTCTCTCCCTCTCCCACCCCCTCCCCTCTTCTCTCTTTCTTTTCCTCTCTTCTTCTATGTATGCAGCAGGTTCTCGTCACTTTAGCTTGAATATTTTACGAATTGCTCCAGTTTGCCTGAGCAACTGTTACATGAACTATTCATCGCAAAACTTAGTGATAAACACCAGTTTTAAAGTGCATCAATATATGTGTGCGCCGCGTTGATATTCGTCACTGATATGACATTTCATCGCTTTTATTTGCCGTATTTATGAGGGTGAATCGGTCATGGAAGTGTGCACAAATGCAGCTGAATATACAATAGCTTTGCACTTTTGCTTAACTTAATTCACATTCTCTGCGTGAGCTTATTTTTAAAATTGTTGACAAACCGTGACAATGCTCAGCAAAGCATCTCTTTCATAATGAAATCTTCGATAGACGTTACGAAGCCTGCAGGCCAATCTCCTATTCGTCATCAATGCTGCTCTAAGTGATGTGGAAAGTTGTGTTCGAACGTGAACAATACTGCTATCATGAACCGAAGGTTCATGACCATGAACTATATTTTCAAATGGCTTCCATTCATTTCTACGTATTACTTCCGGTTGCTCTATTTGGTGTTCTTTTCAACACATCTGCACTTGTAGGTTTATTTCCCCTTAAATTTCAGATGTTTGTGCAAATCATTAGTGACCAAGGTGTTCTACTATGGAAAGAATTTTCAACTGTTAATGCTATAGAATTTGCAGAATATGAGGCAGCCTGGACTATCAACAGTACTTTTCAAGGCAACTTTAGCTGATTAAGACATTTCGTTAGCATTACATTTGGAGTATTATTGCAATGTTGGAGCGGATTTTCTCTTTCAAGGACAATCGGAAATTGGTTACCATTTTTCGAACGTTGCAGCTTTTTCTAAATCGCGTTTTATGTGACTCTGATGTTCATTGATCAACTTATAAATTGCACTTAAATAACAGATCAGCCATCCTACTCGGGTGACCTCAACCTAAAAATGAGTTTTTTCAGAGGAAGTTATTGGGGGAAAGTCATTCAGGGCATTTCCATAGTTGACTCGTTTCGCCCAAAAGAGTACCTAAAGAAAGTCGGTCTTATGACAAGAACTGAGAGTGCGCCCCTGTCCAAATATTTGACATCCAGCTTTCAGATAAGTTTGCGATAGTGGCACTCCCCCCCCCCCCCTCTTCATTGGCTTTCCCTTCGGCGTACGTGCCATAACCTCATTACCTCGGATACGCCACTGGTTTTGTTACAAGTCTAATAGTGCAAAATGTTCTTCCTGACTGTTGGTATAGGAACACGCAAAAATTATTACGAATAATCTGATCTAATAAAACGCCAGTGTTTTATAAGAGCGGCAGCTGCAATTTCTCTTTATATTTGTGCTGTTAGTATTTTTAACGTCTCTGCTTAAGGTATGCCTCTATAGGCCACCGAAGATCACGTCAGGTGCATTCATCTACTTACGTGCTTTACTTCTACTCGATAATTGCCAACTGTTCATGACATCGGCAACATGCCTACTTCCACAGTTATGTGACAGTCATTACTCTTGCAACCACACATTGCACACGTTGTGCATGCTGGAAAGACGGTGATTACTACATGCAAATTTTTCAAGTATATTTTTATAATTTCGATTATCGCCCTATTCAAAGAAATCATAAAAATGTACTGGTAGATTAACTCAAGAATTGATCTTCATCTCATAGTATCGGGCCTTCGCTTAATTTGAGGACAGCTTCGAGGTTCTGGCTAAAGGCTCCATTTGGGCTCCGTTACACTCACTCCTTATCAGTTGCAGCAGTCTTATCAGACAGGCTCCTAAATTTCTTCGTTCATCCAAAATCTAACAAAATATTTGCTTTCGCATCCGGGCAGGTATTGCTGTATTAAAATCGGTGATTGCCTTCAAACGCTATTGTTTTGGCTCAAATTTTTCACGTTTTGTTCGCACTATCTACGAAGTTTTTATTTTCAACAGTTATAATGTGAGGAACTTTTTTATTCATAAAGTTTGCAAATATTGTTCAAAAATACTTTCAAGCAAGCTTTTCAATGTCACAGAATTTATTCAGGAACAGTCATGAGTGTTTCAGTACTAAAGGAATGCTAATTGCAGGTTTCTTAGGCATACGATGCCAAGATTTGAAGCGCTAATTAATGCAATGCAGGTGTGGACAATTGCTGCTCTATCACTTCACCGATACTGGAAGGCATGCAAAAAGCATTCTCACTTGTTTCACTACTGTCTATTTGAACGTTTACAAAAGTTGTTCTATCTGAGTGCTCGAATGTTGTTGACAACAACACTTTAGATCTGCACTATCAAGTATTTGAGTGGCTAAAAAGCAAGGCAGTAAAGTGTCATCAGTAAACGATTCGTGTTAATTGGTTCCATACGGGATCAGATAGTCGCTAAAGTGGAAGATACCGCTTTTAGAAATCTGGTACTACCAATAAAACATATTCTTAAAGAACTTTTGCGCTTGAATAGCGCAGATTTGAAAAACCTTTTCAAACGCTTATAGAGGCATTACCAATAAGAAGTGCTGAAATCATTTTTATACGCCTTTGAAAGAACGTTTTTCAGCTTTTGTTGCATTTCGTCTCCGAATAGTTGACGCGCTTTTATTTTTGTGGGATTTCGTTCGTAGTAACATAAAGCACATAGTGAGCAAAACATTCATTAGAACGAGAATGTAATAATTTGAAGGGCAGGTGTTTGATAGAAATTGAATTACTTGCATTGGAGCGTTTTGAGGAACTTATTTACGTCTTTTCCCAAATAGTTCTCATGATTTCTTTCAGAAGAAATTCCATTTCCGCAAGTGTAAATCACAAAACAACTAAGTTGCAATGGAATCTCTTTTCGTTTTTTTTTCTTTTTTTTTCTTTTTTTTTTTTTTGCAGCAGTCGAGTTCTCAGCTCACAAATTTGAAACCTTGAAAGCAATCTCTAAAGTTACTAAAAGCTTCCTCGCTGAAGACCAAAACCCCTTTCATATTTAGCACAAATTTTCGCAAATTTATTCTGCTTCTCATTGGTGATTTATCAAAAGCTTCATTTAACGATGTGAATTTTATGTTCACACTAATTTTTATAGCACCAAATGCCGCAATCCATGAGATACTGCTTAAAACTCTCGAGAACAAACTTCAGCGAGAAAAATGTCACTTGAAATTGTGAGAAACAAAAGTTCAGAGCTGTGAGGATGCTCAATGGAGCTGAAATTTTGTTTGAGGACCCAGCCACAGATATCGAATACTGTATCAGCAATGCAACAGATTTTCATGCTGCAGCCTAAAAACTACGAAGTGTGCACAGGCATGAAAATTGCAAATATGGGTACCAAATATGCATGTACACATAATTCATTAGGTAGAGCTCTTTCAAATGTTTCTGGATCGACGTCAGTTTCGACCGTGAAAATTCGTAGAGTGTTTTTGTTAATAAAACAAAAATTTCTGATATATGAATGCTTTTCTGCGTATAACCGTAGCGAAAAGTTGATCAGCCATAATACATCGTTCAAAAAACTATATGGAAATTTGATGATAATGCAGACAAATCCAACGAAAAATTTCATATCAGGGAACAAAACTTGTGCAAAAATTTGGGGGACACAATAGTTCCATGACTCAGCAATGCTCAGTTTGGTTCGTGGGATTTCAAAAAAAAAAAAAACGATCAACGATATCTTTACTCGTCTGGAAGTCGTAAGACCTAACAAAGCCTTCCGTAATTTCTAGTGGATAAATTATGAAAGAAAACTGGCTAATTTACTAGAAAAGAGGAAGATAGGTAATTTGAAAAGCAATCTTGATAAGTTCAAAGAAATCGTTTTATGGTGACCATTATCTCAAGCAGGGCGTTTTAGCCAAGCACGAATCGCGAAATCTAATATGAAAAAGTTGTATCTAATATGTTATATATAGCTTAGACGCACGCTTCAGAGCAGAGCGTTTGTCTCAAGTTTGCAGATTTCGAAGCCGGTAAGTGCTCGTGTGAGGGACACAATTTCCAGAGCACATTGCTTACTTTCTATTTTAATTATTGCGGTCATTATTTACCGCTTACCGACATTTATTTTCGAACTTCAGTTCAAATGGAATTACATCATAAAAATTCGAACAAGGCCAGAAACCACACAGGTGTGTATTTGAGCAGTTTTCGCTAATTCTCAAATCCCTTTTTGCTTGGAGGAACAACACCTGAAATAATGTGTGATTATTTGATAAGCACATCTTAGAGACAATTTCTGACATGAAAACACTGAAGTGAAACCGTACATTAATTCCATAGAAAACCACACTGCTTTACAAATATAAAACTATAAGTTGTATTGACAGAATAAGTTACAACTTTCGAACCACTAAAAAGCAAATGTTTGCTTTAAGACGATGCTGTTGAAAAACGTGAGAAAGTGGTGCTTTTGGCTGCAATATGCATCCAAATAATTCCCTCAGTTCGACTATATGAGTATTAAATTTTTTGCTAATAATCTCTAAACAGTTAGCGTCGAGCATCACTCATTATCGCTTGCATATCTTGCGAAAGGTGCAAAAATATGCTAAGATTTTGTATATAAAATGAGATTTCAGTATCTATCACCTTATCGATTTGTCTATCACACCCTTCTCGACCCAACAATTTCACATCTCATTCCATTTATTTGGACGTTTGCGTTCAGTTTACTTACTATCCAATGCATTCTGCGGTCTGCCGAGTTCCCTTACGGCAATCTACGAAATGACTCTCGAAGAAGCAATACGGCACGGTGGGTTTGCGCATGGCTCTTAAAAAAGTTGTTCTGTTCTTAAATCCTTACCATCTCTTTATCTAAGTTGTCCTCATAACATTGATGAGTGAAAACCAATTCATGAGACAACTCTCTAGCACAATAATATAATATGTTAAACGCCTATAGAACGTTGCCATATCTCAAATGAAGTGTAACCCAACTTGACTCATCAGCTGTGCGAATTACACACAGCTGTCAGTTATCAATCAACCTCTTAGGCTGCATCCTGTGAAATAAATGTCATTGTGAGATTTTGAGAATGTTGCGTAACAATGACGAAAACCATTAGAATGCATAATTCATTGCAGCATTTATGATTTAACTGAAAATGAGCAATTTTAACGAATATAGTTTAGAAGTGATTTTGTTGCGCTGCACTCACCAAGATCACTGTTTCTTTAAAAATGATATTTATTATTAGTGTGCTGAAGATCTGAATTGTAAATTTCGCCCTCAATGGTTGATAACTTCAGAAATGCACAAGTATTATTTCTTCGTGAGCAAAAAACTACACGCCAACGTCACGAATTTAAAGCGACCATTTCTATTCTACTCATTCTGTTGTTCTATTTGCTTTCGCATACACTCGAAATATATGGCGTCATCCGGAAATGGCATCTTTTAATCGGCGCCAAATGCCTTGCAAGGTGAACGACCTTTATTGTATTTGATCTGTCTGTAAAAGAGAAAATTTGTAAAACGATGTAAAAAAAGTGCTTCCATTCAGAATGTCGTCATCGCTCTCTAATTTTGATGGTTTTGTAAATAAAAGATTTGGCCTATAACTGCGCTAAATAAATGCGCCATTTCCAGTCGCCCAAAAAAGCGTTCTGATTAAAGCGAACTCTAAAAAGACGCTTAAATTATACAAATGACAGCTTTCGATGGCAATGAATGTGTTGATCTGTGTTGCTTTTCAAGGAGCACTCGATTTGAACAATGCGCTGCAAAATTCTGCATTTTCTTCAGAACACATTAATTTTGAACACAAGAGTATCGACAGAGAACTTTGTGCTCTATTTGAAAATTTTTGTAATGCCCAAAAATGAATTCGCTAACTAACCCACTAACCGAAAGCCTTTCCTATATTATCTTCCAAGACCAGGTTTCATGACCAGTGCAATATTCCAGAAAAAGCTGCAAAATTCAGTCAGCTGTAAGAACTCAGTGCTTCAGTAAGCATGAAAAATTGGAGGGATTATAGAATTAAAAGGTCGAAGGATAGAGGATTTGGGCATTCTATGTTGGAATGAGGTTTGACGTCCGTCCTATAAAATTTAGTCGAATAGGCACAGCGGATCTCGCGCATTAACTGGTCAAAGAAAGAAACAAAACAAGCAAGGAGTTTGCTACACTGAAGTTACTGTGATCAATTTTACTGCGGTAAAAAGTTTTATGCGAACATTTCTTACCCTCTATCCACCTCCCTTCCAAAACATTACAAGTCAACACTCAAAACCACTACATAACGAAAGGGAATGCGCATTAGACGCAGACAAATGAGCCGAAAAAAATTCGCTCCAGAATTCGCGAGGTTCGAGTGGTATTAAAATAACCAGAAAGTTGTCATAACGAGAGAATCTTGTTTCTTCTATCGAACGATTTCTTTCTTTTTTTAAATGCAAATTAAGTCCTGCATCGACTAATATTAAATTCTGCGCAAGATGGCTTCAGTACACACATCTTCTCAGACGTACGAAACGATTACTCTGCATGAAATAGCAATGCACTATTTTCATCGTTCCAGTAAACTACAGTAAAACGTCGAGTGATCGTGGATTACGGCAAAAGAAAATCTGACATTGCAATTAGTGATTACTATTCTTCGGACAAAATTAGTTTGCCAAAAACTATAATGTCCCCGAATACATTGGGTATCATTTATAAATCAAACATGGTCGAATTGCTTTCATTTGTTATTTTCAGCTCTTCAGTTGAATCAGCGATTCGATGTAGACGATCGTTGGTCAGAAATTCCATTCGACGATACCTGACTAGTGAAAAGCTATACTAAGAAACTAAGCGGGGTGTAGAACTGGCCTGATTATCAAATCTTACGATTTGCTTTCGCATATTAGCCCATTCACCCTGATAATAGCTGAGTGCATTCTGCGTTTCCTCAGTGGTAAATAAATACTCAGCATTACATCTCTTTGCACGAATTATAGGATGTTAATCTTATCTGCTTTTAGGAAAGACTACACGCATTCATGGCTCGTCAGAATTCTATCGATGTTGTCAGCGTCGATGAACGCATTCGTTTATATCGCATTCAGTAGCCGTCTCAAACGCTATATCCGACTTCTGGTGAGAAGGGCATCTGAATCACACACAAGTTCAAACGACAACTGTCGAAGCAACCACACTATGACTAGCATCGATCATATGTCATTATACGCTCGTCGAAAGCATGCCACGTCTGTATGAGAATTTGCTGTACGAAGAGAAAAGGTGATGCTATTCCATCCTTTCGCTTTCGTTGTACATATAGGCCATTTTCATCCGATGGCGTTCTATTATTCTAGCGTAGCCAAGGACAAAAAGCAAGCACACATTTCTATTCGTTAGGCTCTTTTCTTTTTTCTGCATAGATTTTTGTCTTTGATGGTAGTTGTTAGAAAAGAAGGCCAAGAGAATCGGCAGAATATACGCTTCTGAATTTCGGCCACCTAGGCCCAACGATTGCTTTAATAGACAAAAAGAATGGCCAAAGAATCAGTCAACAAGTTTTCCCATTAGAACAATCTTGGAAAAAATCCTTGCATAAAAATTCATTATTGAGTCCCTCCCAGCTAATTACAGATGGAAAGTGACTCATAGCTTGTTGATTAGAAAGAATTCAACAATCCATTATTGTTATTTCTGCATATACGGACAAAGCCCAATTACACAGATATTCAAGAGTAAGTAACGTTGGCATAAACGTCCTGAATATGAGCTACCGAATACAAGCGAAAAAGATGAAAATGGACAGACGCAAAGGACAAGTATATGTGACCAAGGCGAAATTGGCCCGATTACAAGCATTACAGCATTGCACCATTCTTCATGATTTTGTTTGCTCAATGAAATGCTCACATAAAATTTCCTCGGAACATCATTTAACATGAACTCGTAGAGGAGATTTTATGGGTGAATGGTTGTCTTATGAATGCGAATTGTCATTGAAGAGAACGAATAATGAAAATTCTATGCAATTTTTTTCCACTTAATCATATTTCCTTATTAAATTATTTTCACCATCATCGATGCTAATTTTTAACTTTTATTTCTATTCCTATTTAATTTCTGTTCGATAACGTCATCATTCTGTCTTTGTGTCTTCACATATATATATATATATATATATATATATATATATATATATTTTCATTACGCCGGTTAGTTCGCTCAGTGAATGTAACAAATTTGCTTGCTTATTTGTGCCTTTTTTCTTTTCGAATGCATGAATGTAATGATCAATCGATATTCTACTGCGACGCGTTACCAGCTGTTAAAAAGCAATCGTTATATTGGTGAAAATTTAAAGTGACCCTGCTTAGAATCTGCGTTGAAAAAAATTTTATCTGAAAAATTTGAGCGTTTTTTTTACGGAGGTGTGGGAGAGGAGTAGAAGGCGACATATCTAGTTGCCACTGTTCAGACTACTGAGTAGAAGCTTCAGGATCACTTTGCAAAATATAGAAGCTAAAAAGATGGCTCAAGGACACTTGCTTATGACACTTAGCTAGTGACTCTATATATGACCGTGTGAAAAGGAAATCCTTAGTTTGATCCTGAATCTGCACTGTGGCCAATATGAAAGGCCGTGAACAGTAAAAAAGACCCTAAAGCATTTCAGTAAAGCACCTGTGGTGCTGTAACTCTCGAATTCAAATAGAGTTCAATATGGCAAGCCATATTCAAAGCTTTCGCACTCTCAGGGTAAACGACCTGAGTTTGAATCTATTTTCCAAAGACTGTGAACTAATCGTTTATTGAAGACCTAAGCTGTGATATGGCAAAGCACTGAGAAAGGGAAGTGTGCTAATGCAGGATTTATCATGCGGTGATTAAGCTAGTCTCCGAGCAGTGAAGTTTCATGATATGTTTAAATACCTCACCAGGCTATAATTTTTAATGCCGTTAGTTGGTGAATTTTTGAAGTGAAATGAAATGCAGACTCATCCCGTGCATTGGAGACTTCTTTGAAAAATCTTGCCAAGAGACACGGAAATGGAGAAAATAGTCCATTCAAGGAGTTTTAAAGACAACCCATTAGCTGCTAAAGAACTATATTCGTTTATCTTTTGGATGAGTGTCAGAATAACGTATTAGTGTCGACTGATGCCGAATTTAAATGATGGAAGAATTTCAGAAGAAATTTTGGCAGTATCCCATCATTGTCACTGGAAATATGGGAAAAAGTCAGCCAGCATTTAACATTAAGGATGGTCATACATTATAGTCGTTTTCTTATTTCAAAGCTTCGACTTCTCTCAGTTGTTTATATATTACTTTTAACGCAATCATAAAACGCTATTTCACAACCACGATAGATTACGCACTACCAGCGATATTCCATAAAATTTTCATCCTTAGGAAGGTAATCAGAATATGGTCTACATGCGTTCACAATTTTAAAACGATCGGTCTAAAAATGCTTTATAGCTGCTAACTTCTGTGAATAATCTGAAAGTATAGCATTTTGCAAGCTTTTCGCAAATGGAAGCGACAACTTAATAGAATTTCAGTGTAGTTCAGGAGATGGATATAGAACGAATTTAAGTGATGGATATACATCTCGTCAATAACGGCCGATTCAGCATCGGTCCAATATTTTCGATGAAAAATTATGGAATTAAGCATTTTTCTAGTATAATATTGCATAAAACTTTGAAGGGTGATCAACTGTCAGCGCAAATGCTGTAGATTGGGAACATACGTTGAAAAAGGTAAGATTTCCACTAAATGCTTTTCATTTCTCTCCCACTTTCACATAGTGTTTATTCCACGTTGCGCAAGTGTTGGTTTTTGTTCTTTAAAAATTTCTCGAAAATTTCGTTTTAAGTTCATAGTTGAGCAGGAACGAGTTTATAAGCCAAAGATGTGAATTTTATGGATATTCGACTTATCGTTTTAGGTATTAATTCATATATTCACCATGCGTAATTTCTATTTCTCCTCGTCTGTTCATCACTCGGCTGTTTGCTTGTTTTTAAAAAAACTTTTCATTGGTATTCCGATGAATGAAAATTTCATTCTCATATTTGTTTTTTTAATGAGCCGATTGAAATTCCTATTTATCTAAAACACTGCTCGCATTACTCTTCATAAAGAGTGCAAATTCTTAACGTTTCATCACAGAGACGCAACCTTGAAGCTTTATTGCGAGAGCACTTTTTAGTGCGATGCAAAAATGTTTAAAAAAAAAGGAATTATAATTTTTTGGACTCTCACGATGGTAACATGACCTCGTTTTTTTTCCACCGGCTGATCCTTTCCCACCGAAAACGGGAGGGGGACAATTTTTCAGAGTTCTCTTTTCCCCCACTCGTTTCTTTCCTCTTAAAAAAGCCCTCCTCCCTCTGTCCACCTCCCCCCCCCCCCATCCCCTCGCCTCCTATCTACAGAATTTCTTTCGTCAACAAACCTAGTCTTTTTCAATAATAACATCTAAATGAATTAACTTATTTACAACGCTTCCAGCACTGATGCGTATACTTTTCTACTCCGTTACCTGGCCATATATTTTCGCAGCCCATCGTTTTCCCATGTTTTATATCGTCATTTTTACATTCGTTTTGTCTTTTCTCCACGGATATATTTGTGGGTGACTGTAAATTTGTCATATTTGATTTCTTCGGCGTTATTATGATTATTACCTCAGAGACAAATAAATCTCACATTACTTCTCACATTTGAGATATGATTTCATCTTTCCACTGCTGCAGTTCTGACACTGGGAGATGGGAGGATGCAAATGCACAGTGAAGTGTTTAATTTCATACCTGCCGAATTTACTCTCCATCCCTTCTTCCCATGAGTAATCGCCACATATATAATAAATCAAGACGAATTAGCTCACCTGCAGGAGAATAAGACAGACACATATGAACAGATTTTAACTAAGAGCATTTTTCAAACATTGACACTGGCGCAGTGACGCAATCTTGACATAGTTAACGAAATTATTCAACTATAAAAAAATAACTAAATAGTAAACGAAGATATGCTATTGTTTATAAAATGCTGGTAAACCTGCAACACTAGCTTATCATATCCTTACGTTTCAAAATATTTTAACGCTATTTAGCGCAATATCGATTATCCATTTTCAAACGCCAATCTTCAGCTCATCATTTCATTTCGACCGCAGTTACCCTAGGCCAATTTGCAAGCGTAAATTGATAGCCAACACATTAAAGAGGGCCAAACCGAAGAACGGAAGGATACAACGCTTTGCGAACTCATTAGAATGAATTCAATAAGGATGAGCAGCGAAAACGAATTGAATGTGCAATTACAGGATCGGCGACTGCGTGGAGAAATCGCTGTCGTTTTCTCGTTTCTAGAAACTGTTCTATGTTTGGCCGTTTACCTCAAGCGATAGAGCAGAACGTACCTCGAAGCATTTTCGCCCCTGAAGGAGAGGGATGCGGCGTGCAGGAACCGATTTGGCGGGTCGCGGAGTCCTTTACACATGGGGTCGTGAGCCGACGCCTACATCCAAACCACCAGAGGAAAGGAATGACGACCCAGTTCTAGGACTGCGAGGCTTTGGTGAGAATGGTCCTGTGGACATACCTTAACATATCTTCGAACATTCTTTCCGTGCAGGAGCGGGTGTCAAAGTTGATCCGCCTTTGCGAAGGCAGCGTGGTCAGAAGGAATTGTGGGGACTTTCGAAGGAGAATTTGTCAAACATTGTAGGATGCCCCTACATACCTAACGACACAGCTGAACTTGCGAAAATTATACGGAAAATGAAAAATCGGCCATTTTCTTCATCGCCTGCTTGCTTCCCTGAGACAGATGACTGAAAGTGGATGATTGCTTTCGACAGTTTTACTAAACAAGTTAACCCCGTGTCTGCATAGTATTCTATTCCTGAATCAGTCAATTTATTCCCATTTCAATAAACCCTTCCCGACAGTACCAACAATCACTTTGCCAGACGGACAGGCGTTCATGGATCGCAAACAATACTACTTATAACAGCTTACAAACCCCACTGCTCCCTTTGTGTTCCATACTATTTTAGATGCAAACGTCCGCACCGCATACAACGCGAACAAAGCAATAGCATGGGCTTTTGCGATAAGAGCGACGATGGGTGCGCGGGGGCGCCGACGCATCCGTTCGCAAGCAATTGCATGCGCACTATGCGGAATTGTCGCCCTGTGTGTCGTCATACTGACCGGGCGTTGCTGTCGATTGGTGTTGTCATTCGCTTTGGTATCCCTTGTTGTTCGTACTGCTTTTCGAGGCAACTAGTGCGCTGTGACCTCAGCCAGCACCTTGCTTTGGCAGCGCGGTTTCCAGTACTCAGATATATATTTACATGTTTTGTTTCGCAGTATAACAACGTTAAAATTCGTTCTGCTCACGTTCCTTTATGTTTTGTATAGCCTAGTCAAAAGAGGTGGAGTCCCTAGAAATTTATCAAAAGGTGGCGTGGGTAATGAGGGAAATCCTATATCCCTGTGAACACGGTCTACAGTTGATTTTGACGTTGCTGTGAAGCGCTTCGATACTGCATGTAGCACTTTGCCTATACGATTATAAAGTGCAGACGCTGCGCAGAGAGTTGGGGTCGGCATCGTTTTATCGGCGTTTCTAGGTTCCCTCTCTGCATCTTGCATCTGATTTCAAAATTAATCATGCTGTAGCTATGTGAGGTAATCAAGAATTTGTATAGTCCGCTGTCAGAAACTCTCTCAGAGGTTGTCGATGGGAAGTGTTTCTTCGTCGATGATTCAATGAAACAATTAAAAAGACTGTGCAGAATATTCCGCAAATATTTTGTTGTATGTGTCATCATAGGTTTCGCTGCTTATATAGTAACATACGATGAGTATCTCCTGAAAATTTCCTTCCATTCCTCCCTCCGCGCCCAATCCCCTCAACCCTTTCCACCCATCACCATCCCACTTAGATCACTGCCTGATTCATTCGTTACTCGCAGAGTTCACGAACTTCGATTAATTTATATGAATCATATACATTGGTGTATGGAAGGAGTATTCTTGATGTCGCTTCCTTGGAGATGTCTTAGAGAACTATACTTCTCAATTCTTTGATGCTCCTTTGTGAGAGGCCTCGTGTTGTTGTCATTTTCTCTCCTTCTGCCTTTACAAACTACCACATACAAATGCTCAATTTCATATAAACGCATCAAGTGTTGGAATCGCAGAACCGAAAGGGCTGATTTCATCACTGTGGTTTTAAACCACCTAAATTTATCTCAGCTGAATCGCTAGAAACACACCGTTTTGAATGCAGAAATGGAAAATGTTTGGGTATTTCACACAGTTACCTACACTGTAGTACATGCGAGCACACCGAACCAGTTTACCAATGATCTCTTGTTTCTATTTTGAAGTCATCATGGAGCAATTTTCAGAGCGTTTTAGAATCATACTTGCCTTTCCTCGCTA
Source organism: Baylisascaris procyonis (assembly GCA_037389465.1). Taxonomy (NCBI): domain Eukaryota; kingdom Metazoa; phylum Nematoda; class Chromadorea; order Rhabditida; family Ascarididae; genus Baylisascaris; species Baylisascaris procyonis. The sequence goes on from JAZARR010000159.1 coordinate 1,528,693, forward strand.
TTCTTTCCATTCTCCATCCGTCTCCCCTCAATTCCCTGTCCGCTTTCCTTCCCACGTAAATCCAAATCAATTATCACTATTATTTTCCATCTACAACGTTATGCACTTTATAGCCGCCCAGACTAGTGATCTCTAAGTCTTTTTGGCTATAAAGAAAAAAAAAATAAACGGGGCCTAATTCTTCCACTAACAGGAGATTTTAACACGAATATTTATTAGTATTTACAAACTTTTTATTCCCATCAAATCCTATGTGAATTAGGTTTCCAACAGTTAAAAGCGTCTTTATGCTATTATTGTAAGAGTAACTTCCATCAAATAAAGCGTCTTTATGCTATTATTGTAAGAGTGACTGCTATCAAATAAACTTTGCCAGATTATAAACTATTAGTTTATTCTCAGTTGCATCGCTGCCTACAAAGACAATACATAAGCTTATCGCTACATTCTTAAACAATAGAGTTGAAAATGTGAAATATACAAAATGGGATTACTGCACATATTTTCACCACTCTCTAATTCATAGAAGTGTGTTCTTTTTACACAGATATAATAGTTATTGCATGTAGTTTTTATTTATGGAGATATTTACCTTTCATTCTTAACTGTGAAACGGCACTCTCAAATAGTTCGAAGTGGGAATAGAAATTTTGCGTAAGCGCTTACGTGTTTTGTTCGGAAATGGTAAAAAAACTGCGAAATGAAGGGCAAGATTGAGGCTTGTCATGACTCAACATTGTGCTTCAATTTCACTCACTGCCAACCTAGCAATCGATAGTGCTATTCGGTCATTGTATTGCATTTTCTATGTTGTTGGTTCATTCTTAGCCAAGGAATGTTCTTATAAAACGTATGGTTGTAGCACTTACCATTCACGTGAATTCTAGACCTTGAATATTCATCTTCATGACATTTTTCCTCTTCCCTCTGCTGAGGATGTTCTATAAACATAAGCATTCTGCTCTTATATACATATACTTCTTCCTGTTAGTTCCATACCATCTCGCATACGTGGAATCTCGCAACCACCATTTGTTCTTTAACCGTTTAGGTGGAAAAGTGGAGGGGGGAAGTAAGGTATTAGTAAATTTTCGCTCGTATATTGTACAGGAGAGCGTTTCGATGGTTGTTCGTTTATCTTATAAGAGGGAGCATTGTTCTCAGTACCGAAACGTTGGTGTTTTTAAAGTTGTTCGTGAAATAATCGACTCATATATGAGCAAATGCTCTCTCGGGAAGGATTACTTTTGCCTTTTTGGTTTATCGAAGAATTTAGAGGAAGTTAAAGTGCAAAACATTAGTTTTTATCCGTGAAATCACTTCAGAGAGACCATTTAGCATCATTTTAGAGATTTCATCCTTTGAAACTCGAAAGTGCAAAAGCGATCCTTTCTTTAGTTTTCTGGAAAAAAAGTCGGAAATATTTTGTGAACATTGAATTCGGTGTCTAATATCGGCAAAACGTGAGGGAATTGAGAAAGGAACTGCAATTTAAGAGATCGCTTTAGTTATGTCTCTCTCACTAATGCCATCGATTCGTTGGTCATCATCGCTCATCTTCTATATAAATATTCTTTGATTTCTCGCGAATATTTCCTCATATGGCGTCGATGTGCCGATAATTTATTCAGTCAACCACATGTGGCACTTATCTTTACTTTACAAATCTGACGTAAACTCGATCGATCGGTTTAGTACGTCACCGTAGCCATTTAATATACAATCGACCTCTACTTTTAAAGATTATCGAAAAAGCCACTTAAGGGAACCCATTGGCACTATTAAGAAAAAGCCAGTGCCCATCTCTCCTTGAAAGATCTTAGAGAAATTATAACGATTTCGCTTTCATCTTTTGCATTGGTCGGTTGCTGTTCTTTAATCACCTTCTTGAATTATTACCTTCAATAGTATCGAGGTGCTGCCGAAATTATAAAGTGATTGTAAGACATTTGTTATGCCAATAATTTAAGAAGCAATATCTAGCATAAACGAAAAAGCATTCTTTTAGTCTTTTTCTTTTTCCGTACACATTTCTTTTCGCTTGCTTACAAAACGTTTCTGCGATTGCCGTTATGCTTGAATATGCTTATCTTTGTGTATTTGTGTACGTATTAGCGAACTAGTTTTTTTGTGCATTTGAGTTCATTCGAAAATCGCCGTCTTTATAACAATTCCATCTCAATGTTTACCTTTTCACTCGAATTATATCATCCTGTTGTTTTGTATATGCGAGGTCGTTTACTCATTCATTCGTAGGTCATTCTGCCCATCTTTCTCTTTGTGTTCATTCTAGTCAGTTAGTGGGTACCGTTACGTACACTTAGCTCGAACTTACTTTAATATCATTCGTTTTTGATGTGCTCATACTAGTTTAGCCTATCGGCGGTACACATCAAATAAAATTCGCAGTGCAGATAATTGGACACTCTCCCAGTTTCCGTTTTTATTGCGATGTGCAAAAAAGCATCCATTATATGCTGCCTTGTAAACATCACTTCTTCACTCATCATTATTGTTTTTGAATAGAGATATAAAAGGAAGAGTCACGGCAAGTCATTGATATACGACGATGCCATTTTTTATTGAGATCTCTCAAACGATGACGATGTGAATGTATTTTATCATTCGATTGCAAATATACGATCGATAATGAATCATTGCAGATGAGTATGAGAAAGAAGCGGAAGCGGACATTGGCTTGTTATGTGGCAATCGCTCTTTTATTCCTATCCGTCTTATTTTATTTTTCCGCATTTGTAGAAGGTCAGTTCTTTTCGCATTGAGCAATTAAGACTAGTTGTGAATGTGAAAAGCGATTTATTTCTCATTGAAGCAATGTGCTTCGTTACTTTTGAAATGTTGCAAAAGCAATGGGAATATGGAAATGTGATCTTGAATTTTGATGAAATAGCATCCTTTTCAAAGGGTGGTATTGATTGCCGAAACATACGTTGCCAGATTCAATGATTGCGACCACTTTTGTCGGTGAATTGAAGAAGCTAATGTTTGATTGTGGGACTTCTACTATTCATTGTAATTTAGCGCTTTCAGTGTCTTATTTTGTGCGTGTACATGCAAAAGCCTCATTGCTTGAGAATATGAAGATTCTCAATGGATTCAATGCGGTCACTAACGACGGCCTTGGTCTTCAAGCGATCACTGAATGGCCCCAAGAATGCGAGGTATCTATCATAGCATAAAATATGAAAGATTTTTTATAGGAACCCAAAGTTGACGCCACAAATTGCTTACAGATTCCGTTGTTTTTGTCAGTGGCAATGTGATAGTGCATCAAGAATGGGGCATTTGATAAGTCTTATTGTGATTTCTTTATTTTGCTGTCATTGGAGGATTACTCTTGTTTTGTAAATGAAAACTTATTGTGGAAAAGGACAGGATTTGATAAGAAACATTGCTGTTTGCAGAAGCTGACAGCGTTGAATATCGCAACCGAATTATACGATTTAAAAAAAAAGTCTTGATAGTGAGAATTCAGTACAAGTGCTGAAAATGGGCAAAAATAAAAATACAGTGGAATCGTTGTGTCGTCTGAGAGACAATCCTTTTCTTCGTCATGCATGTCACGACGAAGAAGAGTGGTTGGGGAGCGTGATGGGTACAAGCAAAGCGACCTAGGAAAGTACACAGAATGAAGACACAAGCAAACGCTTATATAGGAAGGAGAAGTACATGACGATATAGAGATACAGGTGCAAGCTTTTCATATTTGGACATCTGTTCACTCGATGTCCATTTCTTTCACCATTCATCGGTCATAGCCATACACCCGTCCATTCATCTATAGTTTTGGATCAAATGCGTTTTATCGCTTACTTGCCCTTCGTCGCTGCGCGTTATCTTATTCAGCTGAATAGCTTCTTTCTTCGCTTTCGCGAAAATCCTCAAGAATTGTGATGTACTTCGGGCTTATCGGCCTATTTCAATTCCTTTTTATTCGTTTTTTCTTTCATTTAGCGATTCATGTTAGCCGCAGCTAAATGTTTGCGTGCAGCTGCTTATAATTCAGTCACTGTTTAAATGTTGCACAAAACTTTCACTTTTATAACTCGATATTTCGGTCACAAAGCAAGTCTTTACTCGGTTGTTTCGTATGAGGTGTGTGCTATGCAAACTGTAGAAAGTAAAGGTCGCCTTGCTGACCGCTTACTATTGAGGTCCTTCAAGTGGCAATCGTTTGTGCCGGCTACGAATCAAGTTTCCGGTCGGTAACTCTCGTTAAAAGTTTACTGTATCATCGGCGGCACGCCATAACGATGCATTTCGTCGTTGATGATGTTGCTGCACAAATTCTGCCAACACTATTCGATACCTGGCAGCTGCCTTCAGGTTTCTTCATATCGCGTTCCTGTCGCTTCATGCACTTAAAGATCCTTCAGAACTTGCGGCACCTTAAGTTTTCTAACTCATAGATTATTTCCGGCGTTCTTATCTCGAAATCTTACAGTTGTCCAATTCGTTATGAATATTTGAACTTTCAATGATAGCAATAATTGAATGTGTTTGGCCAGCCCCACAAAAGTGCGTCATTTGTCGCAGTTGTCAATAACACGTCATATGCTTGCATGAAACATCACTGAGTGATTAAAGGGATTTGTGGTTTTCGACATATTCGGCTTCCTGGTTATACACGTCCATTCTTTTAGTGGTTGGCGCACGCTTAATAGTTCATCTCAATTTCCAGCTTGAGCGTTGAACAAGTCTAAGTTCAAAATATTTTCCAAGAGGTTTCATTCATTTTCGAGAAGGTTTATTAAAGCAATCTGTTTTTGTCCAGCCATACGTATCGTTTTGTCTTTCTTCTTCCATCGCTTGCAATGATCGCGTGGAGTCCATTCAAGCCCCTTTCCTTCAAAATAGGATTCTTTCATTGCTGAATATGGAGTTGGTGAATACTCGAATCACCTTTCTTAATCTGCTGCATGATATTCTAGTGAAAATCGTTCAACGAAAGTTCGCGTCCTGTTTGGATTTCAATGGTTTATTAGTGGATTTCAGTGAACGTCATTTTTTATAATAGTTCTCTCTTCATTAACCGAGTGTCGTGGATTCCAAATCGTCACTATTCGAGGGAGTATGGTCTTCTGAAATTAACGCTTACTGATATATTCCCGAAGAATCTGAAAAAGGTTTTGATTCGATCGTTTGTTCTTGACTGTTGGCATTACTGACATTTGCTCTTTTCTACTTCTTTAATACTAAGTTTATACTTATCATTGGAAAGAAGTACATAACGAGTGCATAGGAGGGCATTTGTGAACTGCTGTCAGCATCTGATGGCACAACAAACGTGAAAACACTGTGAAGGCAATAACCTTCGTGATCAGCTTTTCCCTTCGAAATTTCTTAACGGGATTATTTCCACCTCATTCCTTTGCCAATGTTGCTTCCAGATGAACCTTTTCCACCTTGCTTCTTTTATCGCTGAACACCTATTCATCCCCGTTGAGTGACCGCAAAGCTAAAATAGAATAATTTCTCATCGGATTGCTCATATTTTTGAACGTGAAAAAAATTTTTTTTAAAATTCATCAGGCATGTAAATTTTTGCATGAAGGTGTTTCTGATATTGGACGAAGATTTTCCAGACATTAGCATCATTTCTGATGTTCGTTTCACTTAGCAGTTGCGTTTCACGATTCAGAATGTTTAAGGTTGTCGTGCTGGACACGGACCTATTGTTCGTTGAAGATATTGCCCGGTTATGGGCTTTCTGGTCACAAATGAACTCAGCGCAAGCGCTTGCTGTAGTCGAGAATCTTTCTGATTGGTATATCGTAAACGCATCATCGAACAGGAAACCTTGGCCTGCATGGGTTTGTCTACTATACTCTATCGAAATGTGTACATTCAGCTTTTAATATACGTTTTTTTGCAGATATATTCCTTGCAAAATACAGGTTATTGCAAGTACATGCAAATGCATTCTTATAAATATTTGCAATTGTGCACGAATTTTTACAATTGCCCACAATGTCCATTTATGCAAACCCATTTTTTACTCGTCGAAATGTAATTTTCAGCTTTGTACGAGTAACTTTCATCGTTGACTTATCGCTTTAGTCATGTTCTAAACACTTGCAAAGTCTAGGTTACAGTATGAGCTTTTGTCATTATTCCACTACGATCGGTCAGAAGGAATCCATTTGGAGCCTTATTGAAACTTTTCAGAATCGTGGATTCAATACTGGCGTTATGCTAATGGATTTGGAAAAATTGAGGACTATGAACTGGACGTTGTTATGGAAAGAAGTCGCGACCGAAAATCTTAAAGAGTTTGGTGCAACCCAGCTGGCAGATCAGGTGATTAGAAAATAAGCAGATGTTTTGTTGGGCCAGTTGTTCACTAGATTTTTTGTTTTCTCGTTTTGACTCCATATTGTCTTGGCGGAAAATTCCCTTTCGAAATATGCTGCGAGTATTCTTGAAAATGACCAGGTTTTTCATAAAAAAGCGCTTTCGTTGCCCTCGCACAAGCAGTATATATATATATATATATATATATATATATATATATATATATATATATATATATATATACGCCAATATGACGAAAACGGGCGCCAATATCTTTGCAGTTGCTGCTTTTCAGGATATAATTAACGCCGTAATCAGCAGGAAACCGGAAATTGTTTACAAGTTACCGTGCGAATGGAATCTACAGATGGGATATCAATCACGACAGAATTTGTGCCCAGCTCGAATTTCTGATTTGAAGGTGAAACTTAGCATTGTGGATGGAACGTCATGGTAGGCATTGTGATTAACACATGCCTTAGAACGTTAGCAAATATGTTCCTCGCAAGGAACATCCTGCTATTTTTTATTTCAACGAAGCCCAATAAAGCGGAAGATTTATTTCTTAAGAGTGTGGCGGAAGGTGGAAGTTGCGTTTACTTACGAAAAAACATCTAAAAAATAAGCTTGCTGATGAGTTGTTAAAAGAGAGCCGCAAAAATATCGATGTTCAAAAATGCTTTCGTTTTTGGAAACACACAATTGTTTCCATATTTATTTATTGATGCAGTGTTTAGATTGTGCATTGGAATTCACCGAAAAAAACTCGAACGCGTAATCCTTATGCCATCTTCTTTCGTCGTCATTTTCAAACGTTCACACAAATGGATGGTAATCTTCTACGAACAGAAATGTTACGATGCTCAAATGAATTGGTGCATATTACTTTTTGTTTTATTGTTTGAATGAAAGCTGTTGGTGAATTAGAGAGTTGCAATTATTGAGAGGATGGGGAATGACAGTGATGGTGATGAGATAATATGAGGTCAACGGCAAGATCGGAGCTAAATTTATAAGCAGCCACGATTTTGCACTTATTCTGCGTCGGAAGATCGATGAAGGTCTCGAAGACCATTGTAAATCCTTACAACGTTAATGATTTTTGTGGGTTTTTTTCCTAACATAGATAGCACGCTATTCATGTTCTCTTCGACGTCAATTGTAATTTAGCGAATATGAAGGCTTGGAGGTTCGATTTCACGCTAGGGCATGCATATTTATTTCATCAGCGTTCATAAGTTTCATCAACTGGGGATAGCATTCGTCACCTTGTCCGAACTAACAGTTTCACACGGTGAAATTATTTGTTAGATAAACTGATATTTGTGCCGCGAAAACGTCTGCCAGGCTTTTGCTCCGCGGCGGAAATGTCTCGTCGCTTAATCCGTAGACTACTGAAAAGAATAATTTTAGAGATCATCTGAGCTTCGATCAGTGTATGAATATGAAGAAAGCGACGATGGCTGTGGTGAGTTGCGACATGCAAGAAACATAAAATATCGTATACAGCTTTTCATTCGACGCTATGCACATCAAGTCCGTTGTTTTATCATTTAAAACGATGCTCACCTGAAGATTGTACAATATCGTTTCGTTATTGAAGGATGCCTTTAACTGTTTTCAATATTATTTAGTAATTTTATTCTCAGTCATTAAGGAAATCTTTTTTGCATAAAATAGGTAGCATTTTTCTGTAACTTTATCATCTCGTTTCCAATTACGAAAGTTTAAATTCCTCTTTTTTTGGAGAGTGAAGGAGAGTTGGACGAAAAATATTGTAAAATGAGAGAAGTGGAGCGCTAAGCCAATGAAGAATACAGTATTTTTTGCAACGCAGCTGGAGAACGGATGGTTAAAATAATAAAATAAATGCTTTCTTGTGCAATGTTCTGACCGGATCGAGTGAACGTGATGAAGAAGTAAGTTTATGGAATCAAAAGTCGTAAATTGTACAAGGATTCCGAATTTTGAGTTGTTTTCTCATAGATTATTAGTCGATACCTGTAGTATATTTGTGGGCTGTTCTGGCTTCTGCAGGCATTTTGTTACCTGTTTTTCATTGTTGACAACCATGGATGCCATGAACATTTTAAACTGTCAGTTTTAATATTTCTTATTATGAGGTGCTGTTTAAAAAAGATTTATCAAATTGGAAGAGGAGAGCTGTTTAAGGGAGATAACCTTTTATCTATTTACTGTAAGAAAGAATGTAGACAAGTGCTTTTAACTTATGCGTACTTTATACGTCTTATTCACAGAATTTATCAGCTGTATTGATGCATATAAGGAGAATAAGATTTGCTAGCTAGTTGTGCTAGGTGACAATCGGCGTTCTCTTTAGTCGAATAGTTGACACTGCCTAGGGTCTGTTAGCTGCCATTCCCTATAGCACGTTAGGGGAAATTTACTTGAATGCATTCAGTCCGATGACGCTGATGTGACACTCACGACGCAGCTGTCGATGGATCGTTTTGTTCTCTTTGAATCGCTACTGACCTTCTGGACAGGTCCGGTATCTGCTGCAATTTATCTATCGGATTCCGAACTAACTCAGCTCATGCAGTATTTGGCCGACACCAAAGTTTTCCGCAATCGAACTGACATCGCCCTTCATGCAGTTTTTAAGGAGGGCGTAAGTATTGTATAAATCCTCTAAGCGCCACTTGTAGGTCGCAGTGGGCAGAATCGCTACCTTCAGCAAGCTTCGAACGAGCATCTCTTGCTGACTCACTTCGTTTAATTGATTGCCTCTTAAAACTCCATTTACAGTGCTAGATAGAATTAACGTGTTAGCTTTCGGTTACCGAAGAAAAAACTACTAAGACTTCATGGAAAGAACACTTTGCAATTTACGAAACTTTGAAATAGCATCAACTTTCATCGTGGTTTATTAAATTCTTACTGGCTCCTTATTTTGGGAATCCTAAATTCTGGGAAGTTCACATTTTCGAATTTATTGTTTAAGAAGATCTTTCAACATTCGATTTTCGCATTGATCTCTCCGATGATGAAGGCCTAGAAATAAAGAACTTTTTTGAACCATTTCTATCGTGGTTTGTACCTGTCATAATTCAGAACCTCACTTCCATTTCAGTCTTCGTCATTAGAGGGTTTGCGGCGTATTCACCGCCTATTGTTTCTTACACCTTAACTTTAAATGACTTCCGACATGTTCGTTTCAGGTGCACTTCCCTATAAACTATCTGCGTAACGTTGCACTTAATGCCACTAATACACCGTTTGTATTTCTGGCCGATGTGGATTTTCTGCCAATGCCAGGTAAGAATTGGAGGAGCTTTAGATTGTGGCTGGTATGAGTTCATATGTTACAGCGGTGAATCTAACTTAGCGAAACCGATCGAGCTGAGTAAAACTTGAATGTGATTATTTAGAAGCATACTTGCGTGCGATACAATAACGAAGCAATTCCAAATTGAGTGGATTTGTGCAAGGTGTTATTTTAACCAGCTTTATTCAATGTTTTCGAAAATTTTGCCTCGGTTTCATGGCCGAAGATGCTTGGCTGACGTCCACATTCGCATTTCTTCCATAATGCTTAATGAATTTATTTTATAGGACTTTATGAGTTGATCCGCAAAAGGTTATCGTCGGGTTTACCCATCAGGGGCAAAGCTTTTGTTGTACCGGCATTCGAATCCAAGGGATATCGAAGCTCAGTGGTTCCTGCTTCAAAAGCAGAGCTTCTAGTGATGCTGGATACCGGCCAAATCCAGATATTCCGGCAGGATGTATGGATTCAGGGGCATGCATCCACCGACTACGATCGATGGCGAACAACACAGGCGGAATATTCGGTGAACTAACACAGCTTTTACCTTCTCACGTCGTGAAGCAAACGCATTCCCGTATATATATATATATATATATATATATATATATATATATATATATATATATATATATATATATATATATATATATATATATATATATATATATATATATATAAAATCTGTTCAAATGCCAGTTTGTTTGGACCTCAAATTAAACTGTTGACCTATGATTGGTATGAGTATTATGGGCCAAAATGAGTTATAGCACCTTGTCCATGCAGCAGAATGAAAGTATCTGGAAGTTATTGGCGTTAAAGCACCATCCTCTAGATATCTTTTCGAACCTTAGCAAGCCTCCATGCTTTTGTCCTCGCGTGGCAAAACTCGGTTCTCACACGAACTCTTATAGGTTGCATGGAGGACCGATTACGAGCCGTATGTTGTTGTTGCACGTAACGAGACGCCTCCCTATGACAACCGATTTGTCGGCTTTGGATGGAATAAGGTGTCTCATATTATGTCGTTGAATGCAGCCGGGTAAATTTTTTATCTTTATTTTTAACTCTTTTGCATGTAATACGCATCAGGGCGTATTAAATAATTGCAGAAGTTGTACACTTCGTATGTTACGAAGCTATGCAGTCCTTGCAATGAGTAATGTGTGGGTCTTGTGATACTTAAATGTCCAATGTAACGAATAATTGCCATTTTTATAGGTCCACTATTGCACACTAAAATGTTGCTGCCTTTATTTGAGGGTAATGGAAAGCTTCAGGGTTTTGCTGTACTCGTAGCTCATATTCTATGTTTTGCGTACTCCAGTCAGTTTGTACACAGTCGGCCTGGATGTTTTTCTATTAGAGTTATGGCGTGAAAGCATTCATCGCTTAGAAGTGCGGAAAAATAATGAACTCCGACATAGCAGAACAAATAATTTCTCGAAGAAAGAAGCTGATTTGCCTTCAATCTTCACATCCAACGTATTGTCTTTATCGCCTGAAGGGAAGACGAGTTGTCAGTAGGCTTTCGTTTTATTCTGTTGAAGTAATAATATTCGTCACAGAATAACTTCACAACTCGATGAGTTCCATTTCAGTTTCGATTTTATTGTACTTCCTGACGTGTTCATTGTGCATCAGCCACATTCGGCTTCATTCGAGATTGCTAAGTACCGTTCGTCTTCCGTCTATCGGAGGTGCCTTAAATCTCTTAAAGGAGAATTTGTGCGTGATCTCTTGAGAGCGAACGTGAAACAGCGATCAAATCGCGGTGAAGAGCAACAATTGCTTCTCTGATACTCAGCTTGAATTGTTCGCTTTGCTCAGTCACTTATTCACTTTTATATATGTGTTCTGTTTACGATGCGAATCTCCTGGTCAAACGGTGTATGGAATATTAATTTTCTTTCAGCTAACATCTCTCTTTATAAGGGACTCCAGTGATAAATCTTGTCGTACTCGGAAAATATGTTGTCGTACTCAAAGGCTATCACCTAACAGGTAATAACCTTTGAGAGGCGCTTTTGAATAGCCCTATTTAGCCTCTTATGGTCACTCTTTTCTCCAACTGAAATGTCGAGTTCTAAAGAATCTTTGATATGAAGAATTCTTTCAAGAATGTGGAAAAGTCAATGATGTGAATTTCTTTTAAAAAAAATGTTCTCCTTAAATGTACCATTCCCATTCATTGCGCTTCAACCGTTATGGAACATGAAACCACGTCATATTTTTGAGCAACATCATTGAACTGCTCAGAAGTTTATTGTTCACCGCATGGTAACTGATTTTATGCAAAGCTGCACATAAATTCCCCAAGTGGTGATAAGGAATTGAAAAAAAAAAGATAAGGATATAACGGATGGTTAATTTGATGTAACCGAGGCCGGCGTTTGCTTCAAAACATTCATGTCCCCAAACCCGAACTTCGTATTAACACATTTTTAACTCGTTCCCAGTCGGTAATTGAGGAAGACTATGAGTCTACGAACGGTGTTCCTCTTTTTGAAGAAGAGCCCAATTGGCGTTGCGAAGTGAGTCGCAGAGATCTCTCTTGCTGCAATTTTAAGTGAACATTCATAGCACAGAATAAGATGAGCAAATTATTCCAGTCGTTTCTTTTTTTTTTTTGCCTCAGCCAAAGAATTGCTTTAAAAGTGCTGTATGTAAATTGTTTGGTGACTCTTCATGTCGTTATTTTTATTCGTCAAACTTTCGGATTTTGCGGTTTATTGTTGCTATTTTTGGCTAATTCCTTGTTGTTGTTTTTGCGGCTTAGCGTCGTTGTGAACGTCGTTGTTCGCTATCATCAGGGTTAGTATTACGAATGGATTATAGTTTGCGATAAACTTCTTGAACATGCCGTACTGTTTCTCTACTCTAAAGTAAAACAATGAGCGTTGAGAACCATTGAAATTATAATGTGGTTCCCTCATGGTTGAAAAAAATGCTCTAAATATATGCAATTGATGTTATATATTTTTGCTTAGTTAGAGAGTAGCAAGTAACGAAAAGAATCATGTTTTAATATCTGCATTACGTTTAGCCAACTATTCGTTGAATGATGCAAATTTTAAAAGCCCCGCACACACTAGAAACTTCTTAAGCCTTCATCTTTCACAGTCACTCCTCTTATCTTCTGTTGTTAAGAAGTCACTACAATTTAACGGGATGTTAGCTTACATCCACCTAATGCTCCTCGTGTAATGCATTTTGCTTCGAACGTGATTTCAAATTTGTCAGTAACCGTACGATGCCATCTGTATGAAATGATAAAGGCAGTCCCAAGCGTAATTTTCCTGCAGAGGCCTTTGCGATTCACAATTGCCGTCTATGCAATCACATATAGATGACACAGAAACAAATGTGTCGCAGATTGGCGACGCATAGCGGGCGTGGTTTCATAATAAACAAAGTGCTGGATAAAAACGTTCGACGGAATTTTTCTTTTTTTGACATCACACGTCTTATTGATGAGAGAATGTTGTTCGGAAGGTCTTATCAGCACATTTACCATCCTGAAATGAGCATGCAGATCAACGCCTATTTGCAACACCGTATTTCTACATCATTTTTATTGATGCTCACAAACGAAGCACGCCCATCATTCATGAAATGCAAAAACTCTAGTTTTTTTTTTCAATCAAATATTTGTCAAGTCCAGCATCTTCTAGAGTCGGCGTTTACTCGACTATTTCGAACCGCTTTTCGGTAAAGGTTGTCGGGAGAGGTATATTTACGACAGCGTTCTTATTTTCGATCATTTTGACCCGTTTTCTAGCGAGCGCAAGGTTAGTTTTTTAAGAATTAGACAAATTTGCGAACATCACCTTCTAAACCAATGGACGAGTAAAATTTTTAACACATTGAATGATGCATGAATGTGCAATGTGCAGATATGAGCTTTCCGTGGCAAGTGAAGCAAATGATTGCCTACTGTGAGATAATACGTATTTGCATTAATCCTGAAGCTAACAGATAAGGTGGTTTTGCAAACTTTCTGTTGGGCAGGTAGGTGGCTACAAAAAGAGCGAAACTTGTTGATCTTTAGTCGCTATAGATAATTTGAGGAATTTGAGAAAAACACTTACAGATTTGCTACTTAAGATTCCCACCAAATTTGAAAATTTCACAAAATGCTAGCGGAGAGTGTATTCAGCCGATTTCTATGGAGTCGTCAAGTTGTTCCATTCAGCAGAGAATAAATGTTTTCACATAGTCTTTCCAAGCAGAGGCATTCAGATGTAAGGATTAAAGAGGAGCTAAACGTGATACAAGAAATGGGCTGATTTTTGCGCGAAGATCTGAACACTGCGAACTTTCTTTTAAAAAAATTTCTATGAATCACTCATATGTTCCGGTCTATTTCGTACGATCGCATGCCATTTGCATTCGAAAGCACTTTGCATTGCCTGCATTTTGACATAGGACGATGGTGTTTGAAAAAGGTTGGTGAAGTATCATCTCTTTTGCTTAAACTTAGTTCTATCCCGCATCACTACATTCTTACTACACAAAAAAATTGTTAAAAATGCACAAAGTTGTATAATGTACTAATTTGATCATTTGCCGATGATTTCTCTTTCATTCAGAAGGCCTCGGCACAAAACTTGAGCATTTGAAGAAACTTAATCGAAAGCAACCATTCGAAAGCACATGCATTAGACATTTTCGATGACGAATATGATACTGGGTGACTTCTTTATAGATGGAATTCGTGGCGGTGGTGGAGGCGGCATTTGGGTTGAGGTGATGCTCAACCGCTTTGACTTGATGCCCATTGGAGGAGGTGGATAGACGCCGCATAATGAACCACGCTTGACTGCTTCATTCGACGTCACACTCATCGCTTTTTCCACTTCGGCTCGCTTCACTGCAATTCTCGTAGCATCAACTATCCACCATAAGCCACTTTCATTGCAAATAGTCTCGAATGCTGCTAATAACAGTCGTCTCTCTTCGCTCATTTACTTCTCAAGCTAATAGCACTCAAAATAGAGGTTAAATCAGCTAATGCTATCGTGCGAACTTTTCCCTTAACAGGAAACGTCAGGAATAACATTACTACCCTACTCTGAACGTGGGGTAAGCTGAGTGCTGCATCGCAACAAGGGCAAGGGATTACAATTGATAACGAATACAATCACCAGTTTCATTTCAACGTGGATTCAGAGAGTTTGACGATTTTGCACTTTGCATATGGATGGAATCAACCCGTTAAGTATGCCAGACTTTTTCAGTCGAAAGTCGTCTGAAGCTTCAGCTGGCTGGCCGCTTTATTTGCGTTATATGACAAAATAATACAAAGATTATTGAAAAAGAATCTCCCACCTAATATCCCAGATAGCTTTTTATTTTGGTGAAGAAGGAACCTGTTGGAAATCAGACTACTTCGAATTACCTGCCTCCCCATTCCCATCCTCGAAGGAATTGAGAGTTTTGAAAGGTTTATGGTAAAGCTTTTTCGAACGCCTTCATCTGCTCGGTTCTGGGAATTCCTGCAAAATATCAGAGTCAGATGCGCCGCATCATGAGAATAGAAGTTTCGTTTATACTGTGCGTTACGAGGTTAGATGAGCTCCTATTAACAGCAAAAATGCTGTGACTGCAAAGGATAACGTCAAGCTGCAAAACAGTTGAGCGAATGATGCGTCTTGATTACAGTGGATTGTTTCAGTCGGCCGATTAAGCTTATCAGTTGACTTTAGAAAGCAGCAACCGTCGATCAATTTTAGGTGGAACAGTAAAGCTGAAATGCTCATAAAGCTTAAATGTACTTTTTGCCTCGAGTCCCGGCACGACCTTCATCTTGTCGATTGCAGTTGGATATCTTCGAAAATATAAGAAAGCATGGAAGCACGCACACATCTGAAGAGGCAGGAACGATAGTGAGGAAAAGAAGAAGGAATACCCTGAAATAAGAAACACGCAGGCGTTTGGAGAAATACATGCAAACGCTGTAACTGAAAGAGAGATAAATGCAACAGGAACGAGGCGATGCAGAAATTCTATGGACATATAGCATAAGTGGTTCCAAAATGCTAACCTATATAGTGCTTCTTGTCCCATAAGGGTGACGAATATGTTCTAGTCTGTTTTTGAGCATCAAGAGTTAACCATGAGAGGGGAAAGGGAGGGAATTTTGAAGCCAGGATAAGAGGAACACTTGGCGAAGAAGTGATGAGCAGAAAGGCACTGCTGTGAACAACGGAAATGGTAGACAGTTTTAAACAATTTCAAAATTCATGAGTATGGCTGCAAATTGCAGCCCAGCTGTTTGGATAATGAAAAGTTGTTAAATGTGGAACCAAGCGATCTGTTTTTGCCCGTTCTGCATCGCAAACGGAAGCAAGATCGAGAGTTGGTTTAACTCATCTCCATACAATCACAGCTGCAATCTAGTCCAGCCCTGCTCCCGACCGCAGCCAGAACTGAAGCAAAAAGCAAGCCTTATTTAACCCAGGCCCCCAAAATATCACTTACTGCTCTTTACGCTTTTGCACTACTTTCTTGATGTTGAAAAGAATAGGAAGAGCAGAATAGCTTGTCGGTTGAGATAAAAATATGCCAATGACATATAAACTCAGTGAACTACTTCCTCAATTACAAACGATGAGCGCTGATGCATGTAAGGACTGTTCGTAAGCTCGCTATTACCGTATTGAAAGGTGAATTTGGAAGGCTCGCCAGCAGCGTTCGGTTTCATCCTTGGTGCGAGTTCGTCGTCAACAACACATACAAACTGCAGCACTCCCATCAAAACGATAAGCCCTGTAGGTAATGCTTAAATGGCGAATACTATAGCATCGGTAGAATAGAACAAGCGGAAATGCTTTATGATACGTTCAAATATTGGTTCAAGCTGCTGAATATGATATTCTTTTATGTAATAAAAATCGCTATTTACTGTGCCGTCCAACTTATAGGCAAAGGAAAAATATGTTGAAAGAAACCCGAGTTCTGCATATTTTTTATGTCGACTGCTTATGTTGTTAAGATCTGAGTTCAACTCGATTGCAAGCACAGTAGCTTAAGACTAATTATGATCGATAGCTAAACGCCGCAGTCGTTCTCTTCAAACGGGTATCCTGAAGGAGATCAAACCAGAAGCCCTTAGCACAGAGGCGAAAGGCGTCTTTATTCAATGCGGAATTCCTAAGGCAAGCTTGAGAGAGTAGCTCATACCTCCACAGATATATAATATCGCTGAAAGAAGAGTGCGTGAGTTTCGTTCTATATGCCCAAGAGCACCAAAGCAGAAGGCTGCATAGCATATTGTAGCACCAATAACATGCATTAATGCAGGCACTGCCAAACGATCTGCAATCAGATGAAGTAATATCGAATAAAAATTTTTTTCGCTACTTTTGTGATTGAAGCAATTCTAGGACTTGTTCAGGCATATTGCTCAGAAACTACTTAAAGATCGGAAACCGACTAAATAATCTCAAAAAAGTTAATTTGCCGCAAGATGAAAGTATAATAATGCACGATTTGAAGCCAATCTTTGAAAATTGTCTTCAAAACAACTATTTAGTTAAGAACACCACTATTGCTGCTTTTTAAATGAACGTATGCAGTTTTTCTTGAAATAATAGAAGATTTCCTTGTAGTGAACGTTTATTGAACTTGGTTGAGAATTTTATATGATGCGATGAAATTTTAGTGCAATTGCTGATTGATTGTAGAACAAATTGGACGTCTCTGTTGTTGTTCTTGTTTTTTCTCTCTTCTTTTTTCAAAAAGCCTAGAGGATAGCACTTTTAGTTGTTTCGGAAATGACGTTTAGTTTATTGTTGGCAAGGCCAAAACTATTCAATCATTTAAAGGGCAAAGAAACTTTGCAAAATAAAAAGGCCATATTTTAAAGATTTTCTCAAGAGATATGGTTCGACAATTATATAATCGAAAAAAAGTTAGAAATAAGAGTACACCATTTAGCATTAAAAGCATTTCAGCTTACGTTTGCGCCTTAAGTTGGTAGTTGCGTTTGTTGCTTGGTCGTGAAAGAGCGCTGCTCATTTCTCTTTTCATACCTACTGTCAGGCCATTAGGCCACCGTTTTGACAAGGAGGAAAATGCCTGGCATTTTTTTACGGATTTGACAGATGGAGATTGCAGTAACACTCGAATCAATGAGCTTACTTTCAATGGCTAACGTTGCGGAGCTGAATTCTGTAAGATCTTCGCCGGTGAAAATAGGATTCCATTGACATTGCAACTCCGCTTCCTTCTCTGCAATGAACGTCTTCCATTAGGATACGTTGTTTGCGGAAATTACACGATCAACGCGCCTCTATTAGAAATTAAAGAAATTATACGTAAAGATTCAGAGGTAGCGGGTGAATTTAGTGATAAGAAATGCAGCTAGAACAATATAAATTTAATTCAGTTTAACTCAACATATTAGACAATCTTCAGGATCACAATCGTACATTGCAACTGTCCATCTGAGGATGGGCCAATATGTTGAGTGACCAGCAACAGCTTCTGAAATTCAACATAATGATATTAAAACAAAAGCGAGCCTTTACATGTTTGTATAGTATTAGTTCCAAAGGCGAATTTGAAGTTTTTCAGTGAATATGCCAGTGATTTCTTAAAGCTCATTTTCATTCTAACCTTCCTTCATGAAATCACCTCATGTTTCTAAATGCTCAAAATGCCTATCATTTTCCTCCAATACACAGGTCACCTAGCCGTAAAACAGGCCTTATTGAAGAAAACTTAACACAGTCAATGATGTTATCATTACTTATTGTCAATCAATGCCGGAAAGAAATATCACTTACGTGACAAATACGATGCAATATCATCCGTATCGTAGATGTTTGCCATGTGCTCGCGGCACATTTGAAAATAACCGGCACTGTAGTGAAATACAGTTTCCTGAAAAAACCCCTTTGAACAAAACGGGAATCATTGGAAGACTTCTCGTATGCGTTCATTCAGTGATCGCCATGCGGTAACCGATTCTTTAGTCATTCAGCAGTGATTGAAATTTTGAATGGTAAAGCATTCCTGCTGTATCTTATATCAATAGTTCCACGGTTGTGGTCGCTCTGCTGGTATGGCAAAAGATTTAACCATGTAGGATATCAATGAAGTCTTCTCAAATTCACATGATTTCATCATATTATGGGCGATATATTTGGATATTTAATGTGTTTCGTTTGGAAATGTTCACGTTCAAAATCAACTGATATCTATATTTGCATATTCGATTCTATTATTATTAGGAAATATGTCTAATCCGTCCCTTATTCTCACCCTAGAGATGGGCCCGCAGTTGCGCACTGAGTAGTGAGAAGTGAAGCGCGGCTGCTTCTACAAAACCTTGAGCTGTTTCCTAGTGCTGAAGGAAATTCATCTATTTTCATACAGGAGGCTTTAATGAAAACGTTTGCAAAATTGTGTGATACTGAGTGGATTGTTCGACTGTGAATTGTTTGTCAGTGCAACTTACCAAAAACTCGCCATTTTCGTTGGTTTTGTTGAAAGGCCTCGGTTCAGTGAGGTAAACCCAACTATTCGTTATCAGCGGTATTGAATGTAAGCATACAACAACAATCCCAATAAATGAAGTGAAAGACCATAGTAGAGCATCCGTGCAACGTGCGTTTATAATAGCCTAAACACTCGAATGTATTGCACTTGTTGTAGACAGCTGGTTGCTTCTGCCGGAAGGAATATTTTCTAATACGTTCTCCACAAAAGGAACGCATATGTTATTCATCATGGTCGTCTCATTTGTCTGAAGTTGATATTTGAGTTATTCGATTGTCCACTAGTAGTTGGTAGATAAGTTCTTCGGGAAATCCACAAATGTTAGAAACTTGACTCGGGATGCCTTTTTGGGCTTATAATGTACAGATGCTTTTATACAAAGCTAATGCTTCTTGAATGTCTTCGCGTTGCATTTTGTTCCGATCTCTACTATATGACAATTTTATTTTAATGCGGCACTTGTATCGCACAATGCACATCTAGCAGTTATATAGGTGGTCTATACCGAACAAAAGCAATATGCATTGGCAAGTGAACGCCAACAGTGAGGGCAGTTTTGCCCGGTACAGTTGATTGCCACTTTCGAATTCACGCACCAGTTAATATCTATTTATCGTTTCCAACGTCTCCTTCATCTCATGTTTCAATTTTAATTTTTAAGTATCGACGAAGGACTGATTTCCTTAGATGCGCCTCATAATTTCTTTGGGCTGCATGAAAGAGATTTATTTGTCGTCTTTTTTCAAATTTAATGTTGTTGCAACAGCCAAATTCAATCGCTGACGCCACCAACGATACTCTCTGCATGGTATGGTCACTATAGAAATATCTCGCCCAAAAATTCTGCTCCTAGCACTATTTTTGTGCTTTCCAAGGAATGGGCAGCATACCTCTAAAACTAAATCTCGCTGCTTACCCACCTGAAATAGGCGCCTATTGAATGAAGAACGTCTGACAAGAAGAGCGTCTGCATCGAGATGATGAGTTCTGTGCGCGTTTTGCATCCCTCGATGGTGACGCTCCCCGGAGTTCATAACTGCAAATGGCGATCACACTGTTTAGACCCGACTGCGGCTACAATAACAAGTTTTCCTTTCCTTCTCGCATCAGAACTTTACAACATAATAGCACAATATGGTGTAAAAGATAACTCGGAAGGCTCCCAAAAGAAGGAGTCACTGTCTCAAGGAATCGACATAAAAATTTGAATCACAAATAAAGGATTAACCATACTGAATCAGTGGACTCTCCAAAAACGAAGTATTGCTGAGCTATAGTCTATCGCTGGAATTCGAAAGAAAGGGAACCACTCTGAGTAAGCGATCAACTTCTTGATGGCAGTGATTTCGAGCAAGAATGTTCATTTACTCTCGGCCTAGTGGCTCTTTTTTCGAGTAAGCGCTTTAAAGTAATTGTTTCCCTCATCATTTTATATCTTTGATATGCTTAGAAGACAGACGGGAATATTTCTTCGCCCTATTAGCTTTGGCCTCGCAATTTCTCTGAGACGTCTACAGTGCGCGCAATGAGGCAAGTTAACATGGGCATAGCAGGCGTGAAAAACTCCTACAAAGAAATGCTGCATGGTAATGCGAAGCGCCAGCTTCTTCAACCGCCTTACCCCTTCCCTCCCCTCCCGGAGCCACGTTACCTCCTTCTTCTCAACAACCGGCCGTAGTTCCTTGTGATCGCGTATGCTTCACTGCAGTCTGCGCCATCACAGCATAACGCATGGGATTTACCAATTGTTGCCCAACCACTGCTGGTTTGGTAATGCGAGAAATAAAATTACACAGCTCTTTCTTGTCCATAACCTAAGTTTAAAAAGACCGATTTTGCTGTCAATCTATTGGATTCTACATTGCTCGGATGGTTGCATTTTATAAAAGACAAGTATCCCGAAATGAAAACATCGTTGCAAACTGAACAGATGGTTGAAGTCGATAACTGCATTGATTGCATGAATGCAATAGTCCATTTATTTGTAGGAAGTTGCCTTTCAAGAGAGCTTCGAAGTGGGAAGAATAATGAATGGGCGGATGAGTAGCTCTGCGAGAAAACAAGTGACCCGGTAAGAATAGAAAGCTGCTGAAAGAGGTAGCGATGAATGAACTTGGAGGATATTAGAAACGTGAAGATTAGCAGTGACGAGCAATGCGAGTAATCGAAGAGGCAACCGAATTCAATGCGGCGGCAAGGGTGCGCTCCAGAAAGACGTACGCACGGAAGCCGATGCACGCCCTTTGCGTGCTCCATCCAGGCAGTCAAAAGCAATTTCAATCGAGAGGCGTTTGTGTTGCGCCCATAGAAGCACGCCTCTCGGGATGAATTATGTTTTTGAGCGGAAATTTATCCAAGAAACGAGTGCTACGAGCCGTTGAAGAGCTTTTGACGCTCATATCGATTCTCGTTCTCTCCTTCAATCCGACGTTATCGGTAGACAATGCTCCACTTGACGCTCATCCTGTCATATTTTTGTAGCCGTTAATCATCATTTGTTCTGATACTATCAAACATGTCGAGCGATCACTAATCACATTGTTAGCCTGTAACATTCACTTTACGCAAGTTCTTACCTCCTCCAAGAAAGATATTCTTCTGCAGTACGCATTCAGGTCGTTTAAAATGAACGAACATAAAGGAAAGCACCGAAGCACGCTGAAAATATCGCAAAATTTTTGACACGTCCGGATTGAGTTATCAAGACTCCATACTGCTAATATATCCTTTTCTGCGAAATTGTATTTGAAAATGAAGCATTTACGCAATACAACTATTTTGAATGAGGCGAAATCATCTTGATAGGATAAAAACATAGGAACTAGCGTGCTGTAGGAGTCGAAGATCACGCTCCTCCGTTTTCTGGAAGGGGAGGACTGTAATGATTTCACCGAACGCATCAGATGAACCGTCATAGAACTGCATAATAATTTTGAGACAACTAATTGCGCTAATTAATGAAATCGATGCTTTAGAGGTTTAAAGAAACAGAAATCAAGCAGTTCAATTGGAAGCTGATGGAACAAATTTTGAGTGGCGTTCGTCCACAAGAACATCCAACTACTTCCATAATCTTCCCGTTACGTCATTCGTTCATGGTTGATCCTCACCATCGTGCTGGTTCGCTACAACAGAATGAGGACTCGGCTTTACTTATATTGAAACATTGACGACGCTCTGCGCTAAAAGTGTTGATTCTCGTCATAAATCGTACAGGTTTTGCAACGAGAAGAGGGGAGAACGCGGAACAGAGGGGACGGAGAGAACGGCGTATATGCCAGATTCGAGAGCCCCGAGAGTTAGAACCAGGCATCTCGGATGCAAAATAGTTTGAAAGAATGGAATTGAGCTTATGAGGTAATAAAGCCTAAGGCGTAAACTAAACCTAACAAATTTCGCAGTCGTTTCTATGGTTGGTGAGTTCGAAATACCAAAAGGATGTTCATTTACTTAGCCAATGCCAGTAATATTGTATTGCCTTGAAAATTTCCGTCTAATAAATTAGGAATTGTAATTCAGTAAGCCTTCACCTGAAAATAATGGCAGGAGAAACTTTGGTTACTGTTTCATTTTCGCCTTTCAAATGCAAATTGCCGCTTGTGCGACTTACGCCTCTACGCTTCACCTGCACTATTCGTACAGAAGCAACGTTTTCTTTCATTTTTTAAGAAAACACTAACGAGGCATTGCTGGAATTTGTGGAACGACCCTTAATAACGACAAATACTTTATGAAACATTAAACACATTCAATATCTACTCAGCTCAATAACGAGAAAGGTGCGACAATGTGTGGCTGTATGGCGCTCCGTGAAAATAACTCCGTGAATACTGCGAAATGGTTCCGCTGCGAAGTAAGCCCACCATGGCCTAGGTTCATATGAGCAACCTATCAGGAAATGAGCAAAAAGGCGTATGAGCATATGTGGAGAATTTGGAGGAAGCCACAGGAGAATGTAAAAAAATTTTTGGTACCATCAATGTTCCTTGAATGGAAAATGTAATGTCCTGAAGACCGTGATGATTGCGCTTAACAAATTTCCAAAGTCCTTCATATCGCCAATTCGTTCTGAATATTAGGAATGAAACCGGTGCCCTTGCTTAAAGAAATCTCAAATCACTGTCACACTTCACAAGCGTGCGCAAAGCGTGGGGTACGCAAAATGACCATAGCGGAGACTTTAAGCCTCGGCACCGATCGCTTCAACTCATTTCGCGCTGTCGAGTCGAGACTCTTCAATTATCCTTTAAAAAATCTTCGGATGTCCATGCTCTAAAGGCCCCATTGATAAAGTTTAGAGTTGTGTTGAAACTCTGCAATTTATCTATTCACTCTCATCTTCAAATGTTTAAAGCTTCATGTTTTCCGGGCGACATAATATTAATTTTCTAAAGCGGAAAATATATGTATTTGCAATTATGAGTATAAAACTTTAACGACCACTAAGAAGGAAAAAGTTATTGCTTGTGATCCGTTATAAGGTGCAACATTTAAACAGTCGAGATTGGTCTCTTGCTCGGCTATGTGATTAAAAGATTTTTACGATGAGAAAAACGGTGCTTGAAGGTTTTAGAAGACCATCTTTGAGAAAAAATTGCTACAAATGATGCAACAGTAACAAGAGGCTTATATTGATCCTGAATCTATCATTCATATACCAGCTGCTTTAACGAGCGAATGCCTTTGTTACGATCCTGACCGAATGTGACGAAGTAGTAACAATTTGAAATAGAAATGCAATCATTATTCGTACAATATTGGTCGCTACCTGCAGTTCTGTTTAGCAAACCCTTAGAAAGTCTGGAATTGGGGTCAAGGGGTAAGCGGTGGGGCCTTTCTGCCGATTCTGTGAAAAATGACCGAGCAAATCCCTTCATTCCTATCTCCAATTTTTACCGCAATGCTCTCTAAAATTAAAGCTAGATAATGCCGCCTGTACTGACGAGACATTTCGCTTGCCATGACGTGTGAAAATTTTGTACTTCACTCTTTCAGTATTTAAATGCATGATCTTTTAAATATCAATCGTTCTGACAGAGAAAATTTTTACAGAAGACGTGCTTCAACACAGAAGTCCAATCGTTTATGAGAAAATCCATTAGATGCTTATCATTGCTAGCATGCATTTCTTCTAAGTTTCAATGTGGAAATCATTTGATAGTCTTCATAAAAGAGAGGTTTCATAAACAGCATTTGTTGCAATATTCTCATAAGTATATCAAATTTATTAACGCAATTTGTTCGTTGATATCGATTTTGGGGTGCTAGAAGCGATTTCTAACTGAGGTGAGACGCATTTCTGCTTGACCAGTATGAGATAAAAAGTGTTCTATTCTGATGGCTAAACTGAAGGAAATAAGTTAAAAGTGCAACTTTGAGGAGTGTTACACTGTAGTATTTTTGCAGCTCTCATTAAAAGGCGTAAAACCAGCATTGCATTCGACAAAGCCCGATGACGTGGACACGAAAAGCATAGTCACATCTTCGTAGATAAAACATTTACGTAGTAGTGTCAAAGTTATTTGCAGAGAACAGCAACACCTTTTAGCATCTCTTTCGACGCACAGCTACTGCATCGACACTCTGGCATTTCGCGATGTATTTACCTTCCCGCCATGCCTATCACCTTATCAATTTTTTGCATTGGCTCAATAAAATTCAAAAAAATTTGACTTACTTGGCTTTCAATCCCAATCAACGCTGTCAACTCTACGCCATCTTGAGCCAAGTGTTACTTATTTGGAAAAGCGGAAAGATCTCATGAGAAGGTTATTGCCATTTACTTTCTTACAGCCACATAAGTAAACATATGCAAACAGATACACTTATGCAAGCATGCATATAAACACTTGCCTACGTGTAGATTCTCAGCGTGCACACGTGTAGATTCGCTATTGCTTCAGTGCGGTTTTTTTTTCGAAAAATGCACGGCATATATGATAGTTTCATAACGAATGCCACAGCCTTTAATTCTGAATGGTGACTTCTCGTCGACGATGCTTGCCTTCATTTACGTCTTGCACTGTTTTTTCAGATTAATGTCTTGTCAGAGGTGGAAAGTGAGATACTTTTTATTGGATAAGCTGAAAGCTGAGAAGTGTGGTGAGTGATATGTATCGACTGTTGTCTCGATGAGTCAAAAAAAAAACTCAACTGTCTGCAGGCACTGCCGCATGATTGCCGAATTCAAATGACTGCTGCACAATGTTCACCACTCAGTGAATTAAATTCAGTAAAAAATTTATTGCTCATTTCCTCAGTTAGTAGAATAGCGACTTGGAATTGCAGTGGAAATCTCAAAGTGGAGCATCTTTTTTTCCTTCCCAAGGGCTGTCTATTGGAAAAGTTGAATGTGTAAGAAATTTACAACTTGAACTGACTGCAACAATCTAATATATTTTTCGCTATCGATTATTGAATGAGCGCAATTTACAACATTTTCACAGGTTCCTCTTCTGGAGTTGACAGCATTTCGAATTGTCGATTCGTTGAAAGTGTAACTTTTAACAGTCTATGCTGTGTGGTAACTCCGATCGTTTGTACAGCCTTTGATTACAGCAGCCTCATGCCTCGTGATATGATAAGATCGATAATGCGCCATAGACATCCAGATACATTAAAATCCTTTACTGCTAACCTTTAGGCACTCAAAAAAGCTTGAGTAGAAAGAAAAAAGGAACGGGATAGAAACGAAAGAAGGAAAGGACGAATACAGATATAAAAAAAAAGAATCAATAGAAAAAGAGGGATACATTACGACGATATTTCAGAAGATAAAAGATGAAATGTTAAATTATATTAGAAAGAAGGAAGAATAGTGAAAATGCGAAGGATTTTTTTTTTCTGTAGCTGAGAAATCAAGATCGAAACGGCGCAGTATGTGTATAGGTAATTAAAGTTGGGATGAAATAGTGGCGTAAAGAAGTCAAAACTCAGAGTCGTCGTTAAAAGAGGAACGGCTAGAATTATTCTGTTAATTCATGTGTTCATTTCTACTTCGATATTTCCAGCAGTTAGTAATAATTCGGAAACTTTTTTGGTTTTTAGATAAAAATATAGAAAGCAATCGAATTCAGCGGTCATAAAAACTGATGCGAAATATGAATCATCAACTGGAGGAGATTGTCGCTGATATAGTTTTCGAGAAATACGGAAATTTTTCACAGTGATGTTCTTGTCTTACATTTATCACCCGCTTGTTCCGTTTTATTCACTCCTTTTACTGCATTATTCACATGTACGATGCCGCTTTAACGAAATAGCTTTCATCACTAAAATATTCAAGGTGAGCAGAATTGTGCTGAGGTAATTCGTTGTCAGTGTTATTATGATCCTATTGTTTTTACTGCTCCATTTGTTCCTATTTTTTTATAGCGTTTATTGTGCTGGTTTTTCAAATAAGAGTTGGAATATGTTTTGATCGGTTGCAACTACGATGGTTTCTGAACAATAAAGCTCACTTTCATTTGTAATAAATGCCTCGTAACCATCTTCCTCTGTTTGTGTACTATCATAAAAATAGCGGCATTGAAGCAAGAGGAAATGCACTCATTCGCTACAAAGTGTGAAGAAGCATAGATGTTTGTATGGTGGATTATACGTTACACTAAATGCAAGCTTTTCGAAAGTCCACTATGTGCCAAATGCTCGAATATATATAAACAGATGTGGCGCTCGTATCGCGTAGGCGTGCACTCGGCTGAGGACGTATTGACGACGTGCTTTAAACGAACCAGCCGGCTCCACGACTCAACTGGTTTCCCAGCGACAGACGCCAACGCGGTCAATAAAATGCTTAAAACTTTTATCTATTCTTTCATATATCATCTTTATTGAAGCTTTTTTCCACATTCGTTCAAATTTGATCGCTCTATTTTCCTAAAAACTAACATTTTTTGACATATATGTTAGACACACACAGTGTGAGTAAAACGAGGAAGCACACTTGTTTTGGGCATAAGAGACAAATGCTTGATTTCTCCACCGTGAGCTTATTTCATTTTTGCTTCTTTAGCTTATATAGTTGCCTGCTCCTCTCATGCTTCAAATTATCGTAGCATAGTTATTCTGTGCAAAAATATGACGCATTCTCATATAAAATTAGTTCGGAATTGTTACAAAAAAGATCGGAATGTTAATTAATGTAAAACAAAGCAGGTGATGTTGGCTTAAATGAAATGGTGAAGACTTGTTCTTACATTGTAATCGTCATCAAATTGGCGAGTTTCTGATGGACAAAAGCTTTTGATAGATTATTTTCGCTTCATGGATGCTGAGATATATCCACTTTATTGCTTCTTACATTTTTGTACCTGTGGTCGATCACGTCCTGTCACCGTTTCTGTTTAAGCTTCTGCTAATCGGCATTTTTGCATCGTTGTCAGGTGTATATCATGACCAGTTTAAATGGACAGAATTGAGCATATCTTACCAGCGGTTGTTTTATTAACTGCTGCGTTCATTGTTAAGTATCTGCCGAATGTGACATACCGCGTATAAAAAATGCACTTATTAAAGAAGGAGAGATTCTGTAGATTTAGAAGCCCGCTTATGTTCGAAGAAAACGCACTGTCACATGAAACAGAAACGAAAGAAAGAACGACATCCCTCCCCACATGCAGATATATTCAGCGGCTCGTGGATTGGCGACTGATGATGAAAGCGGTCGAGGATGAATGGCGACTCTGCGGCAACTGTTCTTCCTGTCGAGTGTGTAACAGGACTGCACTGCAAATGCGGCGCTATAGATACGCCCCACGAACATTCAGCTACAGGCTCGAGAATCACAATCAGCACAACCAAGCGCCAATCAATAGAGCTTTGTAAGTAAACCTATAGGAAAGCCAAATGTTGCGAGAATGTGGCTACTATATTCTGATATCAATAATCTTGTGAGATCACCTTCCGCTGAAGCCCGTTGCCATTTTAGGTATCGTCATACTTCTTTAAGCCCGGTTGGGGAAATTTCTTTGTCTTACGAAAGCATAAATAGACTTTTACTTTAGATTCTCACAGTCTTACAATGTTATTAGTGAAGGTTATCCTCACATTATTTTTAGTGAAGGTTCTGAAAGATTACGACGTCGCCTTGTTTGTTGGCATTATCGATTATCAGTGAGTAGTTATATCTGCTCACTATAATGTCAACCGTTTATACGCATCTGTATATTTAAAAAATCATTATGGGGGCGTGTTGTCTACGATCACATATGTCCGTCTGTCTGATCACATATGTTTCAATCCGAGAAACTTCTGAAGCCAGATTTAGAAAACTCGATATAAATCATGTGACAGCCTCGCACCCCGTAACTTATGTCGATCTAATAAATTCGAAAGAAATTATAGGATGTTTATCGGTCGAGTCATAGAAATCTTTGTGAAAAACTTGCACAGTCGATTGGATAAGCTAAAGTGTGAATCCAATCACACTACACACTCTGCATTTTTTATTGGTGAGTTGTGAAATTGGTTGATGAGATAAAGAGGATACAAAAGTTCAGGTCGTGCCAGCTTTTGTGGCACCCTTCTCCACTTTTTTTTAAGATATGAACGGTTATCAACAAAAGCCGCTGTGCAAATCCAATGTTTTTTGGTGCTTCAGTTTCGTGAGCTACCTGAGCAGTTCGTTGAGCCGTTGCATTCAGACTCACTAGATCAGCAGAAATCACTTGCACAACTGAGTCTGTCATCATTGTTAAGCGATTAGCTCTGCTATACTAAAGTCTCCACAGATATGGCGAATCTCTTGTTTTGTAAAAGTGAGCAGCAATACACTACAAATGCAAGAGGTTGAAAGTTTAAAACAAGGCTGAAAACGTTGCAAATTTGAAAAAGAATTTCTGAGAGTCCACTCGCGTGTGAAGTATCCAGACACTTCAATTTGCTAAATGAAATAGGCAACATAGTTTTAATATCCACAAATTAACGCTCAAATAATAGATAAGAATCTAATGTTACAGAAAGGTTGAATTGTTTCATTTGCATCTGCGACGAATGCATCACACGAAAGCGCATCACAAGGAATTACAAGTGGAGTGCTTAAGTGCGTATTTGTTATAAAACAAATGAACGTCGACTAAAAATGACTTGCTAGACATTTCACATAGCAGGGCAACTTTCATGAAGTTACAGGTGCTGCAAATCAATATAACTCAATTGCCTCTGTTTTTCATATAAACGGATGCGACAGATTAATATAGAAAAGAATAAACGATGATAAGTGCATAAACACCTACGAATGTTATTACGCAGTTTAAAAATTACATTCATAAATTCAGAACAAAATAATATTTTCAAATAACTGGATTTATCTATTCGTGCTCAAAAAGAAATTTCGTCGACTTTGAAGCAGCTGAGATTTCCACACATATTTAAATTTCAAAAGTAAGGAAAGAGTGCTGGTCAACATCCATCCTGGATGAATACTTTGAAATGTTGCTTAAGGAGCCTATAGTAGTTTTCGTAAGGTTCTGGATTCGTTTAGAAATACACGCCTAGGAGCTAGAAACGACGGCTTCCATTAAAGAAAATAAGATTGAAAGCTGCCATTAAATGGGTGGCAACTATTTCTTCGTCTTCAGTTTGACTATTTAAACAAACTCCCTTCGAGAAGAAACCCCAACATTCTCATTTCTGATGGGGATTTTTCGTGAAAATAGGCGTTTTATTTAATCGACATGGGATCCACGTGTAGATCTCAGCTTCAAAGAACCTCATAGTTCCAACGCGATACAATAAAAACAAGTAGTACATATTCTGCGAAGACATTTTAAACAGATGAAAACGAACTCAGGAATAATGAAAACATATTTCTAAATCTGATTAAAAAATCGATGCTACTAATTGCCAATATTAGGATTCTGAGCTAAAATCTAGAATTTCAGCTAAGACCTAGGACTTTGAGCTGAAGTATATTCGTGCATTGAAGATATGAGACGAATCGTGAGCTGAAACAAACAAACGGGCTCATAGATAAGCACAAATAGCTATTTCCTATTGCTTTTGTTGCATTAAAAAGCATATAACAGCGCAAAGACAGCTCTGAAAAAAGCTCGATTTTTCGCCTTCTGAATAGCTTATTATGTACCTGTATATTATGCACACTGTCAGCCAACGCAAGCAACTAATAATTTGAAACGATAGCACATCATCGACAAATAACGTTTAGGATTTTTCAACAAATTTATCAAAGGACAGATGCCCCATCTTCATGTAGAAGGAACGCAGAATCGTCTCTGAGTCCTAATAAACGATGAAATTTTTAAGCAAACAACATCCACGTGGAAGAAGATTGGTAGAAGTGACTTCGTCATGGAAAATTACAAGCGAAATTTCTTGGCATGTTTTTCGCATGACTGACATGAAAAGGGTGGAAAACGAGACTGACTGCTGAATGGTGATGGTACGAGGAGTGCACATCGTCAACAATTGAGCGACGGACCCTTGATCAATAATGGAACGCATTTTGGTATGCGCGGTGAGCGCTTCGCCCAGGTTGTCGCTTATTTTGCCTCGCTTTCCTTTATACCTTTGCATACGCAACGCTGCGCTCTACCCAGAAAACCACTACGTCGTGATATCTACCTCATGGCTGGAAGTGCTCAGTCACAAGGCAGAATTTCTTCCGAACCTAGAGTTAATAGATTACGCCAGTTGATTTGTTTCTCCTTATTTATGAAATAAACAAACGAACATGACCGATAAGGAATCATCG
The DNA here is from genome assembly GCA_037389465.1 of Baylisascaris procyonis. NCBI lineage: Eukaryota > Metazoa > Nematoda > Chromadorea > Rhabditida > Ascarididae > Baylisascaris > Baylisascaris procyonis. The sequence goes on from JAZARR010000159.1 coordinate 1,559,517, forward strand.
GTTTAGACCACCCACGAGGAACATTCAAGTATGTTCGCTATTGCCAGCGGGGCATAGCTGTGGGCCATTTCGTGCAGGGCAGAAGTGAGCATTCAGAAGTGCAGCGCTTACGAGACTGCTCGCGAATGTTTGCTTTCTGGAGTGATTGAGAGTTGTGCATTTCACTGTTGACCTGACTGCAAGAAGCACTGCTTCTCGAAATTGTTTCGATCTTGGCGGAAGCTAGCCTGCTCGTTTAGCACTCTCACTGTGGCCGTATCCCCGCTTAACGCAGCTGCGCCGATGCGAACGCCACAATGCTGCTAAACTTGCCTCGGGGCGGGATGTGGGCGGCAGTCGCACGTAAATAAATACTCCCTGCTCAACCATCTCATCGTCCAATTGAACCGACAGTCGTGCCGTGTAACGTTAGCAATGCAGTTGGCGTATTCCACCATCCAGTCGACATCTTCAGCCTACCAATAGTAACTGATACAACGCGTCTTCAGCAATCATTGCTGCGCTGTTTGCCTCGCTTCCCGATTATCGCTCACTTTTTGCTGTTTAATTTGTATCAGTTGCCAAAGTGTATGGTGCACAAATGTGATACTTTTGTCTACTTGAGGATACTCAAAGGCGATTGGCCCATCGATCTTTTTCGCCCTATTTCGGAGGATTTGTTGTTAGGAACGATTCATTTCCTGCAGCTGTACTGTAAGGTAGCCTCAAGTAGAAATTATTGCGTGTCAAAGCTAAAAGGGAGCTCGACTCCAGTGCTCGGTTGTCCTTTAGGACGTTCAAAAGAGGCTGCAACCAAAGAAATCGATGTGAGGCGTCATCCGTTTGCTCAATGAATATCACGCTCTCCAGTTTCGCTTTGTGTGTAGTGAAGAGAATCACGTGGAATTCACTAATGAAAAACGAGTGGTAAGTAAGCCGTGCAGTTTTCCGAGATCTGCAGCTTTCACTTCTGCATCTCCTCATCGAATAAACCAGAATCTAGCCTGAGTGACTCTCTCTCTCTTATTTCTCGAAGCAGTAATCTTGCGTTTTAATGCACTGCTACTCTCCTCTCTTGATGCTCGTCAGCAGTATCATTTGCTAGCACTCGCAGAAGTCGTAGCCCATCCTAGTCCTTTGCGACGTTCAATTCGTACCAAACATACCAAGGTCTGAAACAACACTAAACCTTCGGATTTTCTTTGAAATTGCCTTCATAATGTGTTCTTCATCTGCTCAGTTGAATTGTTGCAGTCCTGCAGGAGACCAGCAAGGGCGCCAAGAAAATTGGCTTTTTCCTCCTTCTAACACTTTTTCTAAAGATACAAAAATGAAGAGACCAAGAAGGTTTTCGCTAAATGTGCTGAAAACATAGTCTCTTCTCCGCTATGAAATTGCATTTGCTAAGTACATAGAATAGCTGGTTCTAAATGTGTTGAGTGTATACATCTTTCCATAAGGTAGATTAAAAGCCGAATATTGAAGAGTTAAAGAGGAGGATAGTGATTTGAGTAATGGGTAAGTATTCGTGGTGGCGACAAACCGACAACAGATTGTGTGTGTACTTTTGATGTGTACGGCACTCTCGCTAACGCTCAAACATAGCTTCTCGAATATACCACAGTTGCATAAGTTACCTTCGAGCGCAGCGCACTGTTGCAGTTGACGCTGAATACGTTTGGTAAGTTCATTTCAGATGCATCGTATCAGTGCTATCTTATGCAATTCTGGAAATCGCGCTATCTCACCGGAAGTTATGCAGACTATGAGTAGAGAGTATTACTATTGTGCACCCTGTTTGCGTAACGTAACGGTAGGTAGGAAACAGTGCAGCGTGTTTGAAGATCAGTTGTTGATGAAGTCGGCATCACACGCTACTTCCAATGGGCACGTCGATGGCTAATTTATCTGCTCTCGTCGGCTAATTTATCCGTTTTTAAGTGAAATCCAATTCAAGATATTTTCACATCTTTCGTCGTCGATAGCTTGATTAAAGCGAGATTTCATGTGCTTATTTGAGAAGAGAATACGTATATTCGCTCCTGATTCACCCTGACGAAATTCAGCGATCTTTTCGTATTTTAGAACGAGCATCAGATACTCATCGATTTTAGAGCGAACTATTCCGATGAATGATCCTGTCAACCGTGTCTATGGGCACAATAGAGATTCAGGGATCATTTACTTACCGTTTGGAATGTTTTTATTTAGAAAAATTCGCAACTTAAGTCAAGGTAGCTTCTACGAACTGCTCTAGAGTTTTCATTGTAATCACTATTGTTCTTCAGTTTTTTTGAAGCGATTAGAAGCCTGATTCTTTGCTCGTCTGTACGTTTTTTATTTTGGCTCAAAGCACCCATGCAGGAATTTTTTCAGAGAGCGGCATTCCCAATTACCTTCATATCGTGTAATTTATTTCTGCAACCAGTGCACTTGTTTCATAAAAGCGTTAGCATTTCATCCGCCACAAGTTACGTGCCAGTTGAAATCGTTGCTGCTTTTTTTAGATAGCTCAAACTAGCCAGTTTAAGCGAGATGCCCGAGGGTAAGGCTCCCCACTTCCCACAACAACCAGTCGCGCGTCAGAATGACGACGGATCGTTGGAGCTGGAATGTTTCCTTGAAGCCCAGCCTATCCCCGACATCAAGTGGTTTTACGACACGGTCAGTTTTAAATTCTTCACTTGAGTTGCTGTATAGTTGTGGAACCCAGTTGATATTATTGCTAATTTTCAGTTGGATTTACGTCAGTTATGCTAATCTGAGCGTGCTATGATAAAAAAAAAACTTGAAAGGTTGAAAAGTTGCTAATGGACCTATGATTTAAGCATATATGATATGCGCCTAGTCAATGAGCTCGAGGAATTTAATACATCTTTAAAAGCGAGCGATTTTGCTGTTTTTGGTATGCTGCACAGCTGTTTTATTGTATGGGATTGAGGTGCTCTAACAAAACGATAAATGCACATCGGAAAAAAACATTACGTTATATGCTTTGAGTGCTTCTTCATTCGAGACCGCTCGAGCCTACTAGCTGAGAAATACCTGGAAACAGCTGCTGTTATGGCTTCGAGCAGCTGCGGCGTATTTCTCGGAAAAATACAAACTGCAATGCAATGCGAGTGGGCCGCAACAGGCTCCCCCACGCACGTGTGTGCTGCTTTTCTTCTAATGCACAGCCTCTCCACGATCGCTTCCTCACCAAACAACCGTGACACAGTGTAATCCTAAGCTGTCTTTAACCACTCTCACATCCGTTTCGTTTGTGCAGCGAGTTGAGCGAAGAGACAATGAATGACAGCACATATCAAACACGCCGTTGGCGAATTCACACAACTGATCGCAGTTTTATATCACTGCAGTGCAGTATTTGATTGTTAAACTCATCATACATTTAACGTCTTGATCACAGGTTTATAATTCTTTAGTTTACGAGATTTATTTTGCAGACCGAATTGAAACAAGACAATCGATTCAGCTTCAGATTGGACAATAAGGGAAACGACGCCTTCTCAGCCATTCTTCAGATTAAAGTTAGCTTGTTTGCTTGAAATGAAGCGAGGATTTTTATGTTTGCTAGGGGTTTGACTGGCTATAAATATAGCATTGCTACACCATGATTGAATGCAGTTTGTGGAACTAAAGAAGCTGAGTGATTTCGTTTCATTTAGCATTCGTATTGCAGAGATAAAAAAGACCTGAATGCATTGACCATCCATGTGATGTGATATTATTCGCTTTATTGTACATAATGGTGAGGAACAGGAAACAAAATTTAATAGTATTCGGAATTTGTTGTGTTATGTGTACTAAATTTGAGTGAAATATTTAAGCTACTTGTTCAACGAGCGGTGATTTGTTTCCGTAGAATACTACGGAAAATGCTTTTATAGGATCTCGCTGACAGCGATGCTGGCGCTTATCGATGTGCTATTGTTAACCCTCATGGAAAGGGCAACGCCAACTTCAACCTCAAACTGACAGGTTTGTGGAATCGCTTACTGACAGAATTCGTCAGGAAACTAATTTTCAACGATTGCACTCTCCATCATACTGCATGCAGCAGACTCATCTTGCTTTTGATAGAGCTGTAGAGCTAAGAAAGTGCACTCTTAGTTGCATCACAGATCTCTTCGATTAGTCTTATTGAGTTATTGAACTCGGCTTTTCTTTTGCGAATTTCTCCCGCCTTTCCGACTTATGCTCTCAGATTTGAAAGATGTAACACGAGTTAGTTTACTATAGGAGGTTTAGCCTACAAAAGCTATTCTTTATAGGATTCAGCGCACCGACTTTTGTTGAGAAGCCACAGATTTCATCTCGTGACGATGGGCAAGTCATGGTTATGGAATTTCGTGCCAAGTCTATCCTCAAACCAACATTCGTATGGCAAAAGGTGTAACTTTATTGAAAAGGATTTCCTCTTTTTCTGAAGTTATCAGGGAGCTTTAATGCAATATTCCAAATGGCATCTTAACCGAATGACGGAATGCACATTCAACAATTGTTCTTCTTTGACAAACAATTGAAAACGAGTGCTTTCGTTGAAGAATTCCTTCCGAAAAAAAGTCCACGAAAATCTCTCCTATGTTCCCAATCATTTCTTCGCCATTTCGGTTTCGACTTTAACAGACTCGATTTAAAAAAAAAATATTAGTGCGGTAGCTGCATCGTTATTCTTTATTCAACTATGTTGCAATTTTTCAGGGGGATGAAATCGTCGCAGAATCTGATCGAGTAAAGATTGTGCTGAAAGAGGAACCGAATCAAGTTTACTATGCTGCCTTGGAAATCAAAGTAAGAGCTGTAGTAATAACTGTATGCTGTGATGTTTCAATCTGCTAGTAAGGTCTTACGTTTTATATCTATCAAGACGTATTGTAGTAGTACAATTGAGGATTTTTATGAGGCTGGTGCGAACGTTTCTGAAACGATGCTCTTCACAGTGAAAACTATTATCCTTAGCGATTTATGATTCGAAATGTCTATTTTCCGCTCAAAGTGAAGGTCGCGTTTTTCGATGCGCATCCGCCATTCACGTTACAAAATTGACGGCAAAGAGCTCATTTTCAGGAACCGACAAAAGAAAAGGACGCCGGTCAGTTCGTATGCACAGCTAAAAATGAATCGGGAAAGCTTACGGCAACATTCACCGTTAAGTTTGAAGGTAAGCCGTGTAATTGTTATGCTTGTCTACGCTATTCAATGCGATGTGAGAGGGGCGTTTTTAGAAATGTTTTAACTTCAGCAGAAAATTTCACATTGTTAAGCTTAGCGATGCCTGTTCTTTTTGATCTGCATATGACAAAATTTTATGAAAAATTTCGTTTTATGAATTTATAAATTTAATATAAATTCCTATTCTTTCTCATAGCAGCGACAGCGACTTATAAGTTTCTGTTCCATCATTATACATATAACTGTTCTACTAATTTTGGTTGCTTTTTAAGAGCATTCTGTTGCACTATTGCCATCAAATTACCTTCTTTGGTGAATTTTTGAAGTAATTAGCAGCTAATACGTGTAGCTGATCGGTAAGTATGCTGTACGAACACCTAGATGTCATGGTATAACTATTTTCCATGTCAGCCTCTCTCATTTGAGAAGCAAACGAAGTCATGTCGCATAGCCTCCAAGTCTGACCGAAATAATATTCCCGTCGCTGCTTGCATTTGATTGAGATTTGAGTAGTTGATTGCCAAAAAAATGTGTCGCAATTTTGAAGCTTTCTAAATACCGAACACTGTGCAATCAGGCACAGCTTGCTAAAACACTACTTTGAGTGTCATCGTGTGTTCGTCTTCAGCTCATTCAAAGATGCAGCAGCCCGCCAGATAATGAGATGCGACTTGGCCATCTCGCATTGAAATTTTATCACCAGTCTGCCTAGGTAGTTTTCTTTCAATGCTAGAAATTGTCAAATGGGATCCCATCACCATCACTCACCATAAATAGTTATAGAAAATTAAATCCCCCAAACAGTGCCGCAATAGACTCACGAGGTGGGGGAGAACATGTTTCCTCTAACGAGGTAATTAAGTTATTATCGATTACTACTGGCATTTTTCTTATCAAGTTGATTAGGTATAGCCCGTAAAGAACCAAGGCACATTTCAGTACCGCAGGGAGCGCCGACGTTTACCCGAAAACCACAAATCCTTCAGAAGACGTCGGATTCCGGTGACCCGGCTATCATGTTCGATATTGGATTCCAGGCTGACCAAAATCCCGAGGTGAACTTTTTAACTAAATAGATGAAATATTCGATGGTTATCATCAAGCGCTTCCTTGCTAACGACATCATTTTCAGGTGATCTGGCTGAACCCGAAAGGAAAGAAAATGAAGGAGTCAAGCCGTATTAAGTTCAGCCTCACACCCGATGGAGGCGCGAACACCTTTACCGCCCAGCTGGAGTTGAAGGTAGGAATTATGATGTGGATTTGTTTCCCGATGATCCGTGAAAACAGCTCTCTCGATATTTCGTTTTTCCTCAGAGGTTTTGATCATATTATTCTTCTCTCAGAAGGTATGACTCCATTTGCGTTTACAGAATTACAAGGCCAAGGACAGCGGCACCTACACTTGCAATATCAAGAACGAAGCTGGAGAGGCTAACGTTGAACTTACATTGAACATTGAAGGCAAGTTCATTGACTATGTTATGCGTCTGCATGCACTTTTGGTGCTTTATATTTCGATTATTCAGTTAATAGATGGGCGTTATCAAGGATCAGTGCTTGAACTGATAGAACAACAGACCTTATTTCCCCTTGCTGACTCCGAGTAGTTGAATGGCGTTCGTGTTATTGCTTTTACCAAATCGGCTGTCACTCTCTGTGCCTAAATCAAACATGAAGTTTGTCAACGTCCCTGCTTTCACTCATGCAACAACCAAAACAGCACACTTTTACATCATTTTTTTCAACGATCTTTCCACTCAACAAACTTTTTTGCACTTATTAAAATATAGAAAATAGTATATGTCTTAAATGTTATCAAAGCTCTGCATTGTTATCCGTTTCTGTTGCACGAAAGAATCCGTACTGAAATATGCACGCTGTAATGAAACAATTTAAGCTGCTATGAACCGCAGTTGTATGCAATGTTCGGCAGAACAAAACCAAATGCAGACAGCTGAGGCTCCGTACGTGCGAATTATCTGTTTTTAGGCGGCGATGACGGTACGGCCGACTGAAGAGCATATTCTTTAGTCAGAAATTGCGTTTTTCCGTTCAGAGTTTCAACCGCCTTCTTCCGTGTTTGCCTGATCTGTGTTGCTTTCGTATATTGGCTCGACACTGGCCGAATGTTCTTGCGCATTAGTTCGTTTTAAGACCATTGATCGTTCCGTTCTGTTGCATGGTAGAGCTAGTATTATTCCTTGGAATGTATATTTCATTCATATAGCATAGAGAGAATTACTTGTGCATGATGCTTAGCCTCGATTTGTGGTAGAAAAGTGGATTTTGCATGGAACGCTCTTTAGTAGTCGTCGTTTTGCTTGCTCGCTTCAGAGGTTCCCATTTGAAATAATCGCTCGAGGGAACCGATAAAGTTGGCTTAGTGGATCGTCAAAATGAAGTATAACAGCTGTAGTTGTTGCTGCTATGCTATTTCCTAATCATTATGCATTTACATAATGAGATATGCGACTCCAGCACCTCTAGTAACAATCCACTAAATCCATACCGATTACGTATATTCTAAGATGTGTTCATAATAAATGAGAACAGGTCTCTTTCACAGCTCATAAATAACCTCATTAAAGGGAAATTCCTTGCACAAAGGCAGCATGTTTGCGATTATTGCATTTAGAGTCAAATAGCTGCATACGACTTTTGTTTGATATAAGAACAGTAGCTAAATGTGCTATGAGTCTTTACTTGAAATTGTATGAAACTGTAAGAAAAAAATATTCATTTCGCGGTGTAATATTGCCAAATGCTTCGTAAGATGAACTATGAGCATGGGATGAGGACTCAGACCATGGCCGAGAGCGAAACTTTCCATTTAGACGCCCAACTTATATGCCATCTATCTCGTCTATCCCTCCCCCTTCTTTCCTAGCAAGACTGCTGTTTTCAGTCAACGAGACCAATTGTTTGTTGAAAACACACTCCTCATTCTTCGCTTGCACAAAACGCAGTTTCACTGACCAAGCAGCTATAAACGCCACTTTCAAAGTGTTCATAAGTGAACGCCTGCTAGACTAAGCAATGCTTCTGCATGTAGCGCGAATGGGCACATGAGGAATTCGATGGCGAGCGAGCAAACTCCTAGGAGTCGAATCGGACGTACTCAGAGCAATTCGAACAGCAAAGGAGCTTCAAAGGGCATGCGCTCACCGTAGACAGATAAAACGTGCTTGAAAATCTCTTCCCGAATCGTGGATGTTTTCGTTTCAGGACCACTTGATGATGGTGCGGACGACGCAAGCGAGGCATAAGCTTCCCACTCAGAAAAGTTCAGCTTGGCAGCGACAGTTCAAATCGCCCGTTGTTCGATTATAAGTTGTGTTCGTTTTACAGTATGGCTTCCGGAGCACAGATGTGCCAACATTCGCCTTCGTTTATTGCGGCTTTGAGAGTCGTTGGCGGCGAATGCTCGCGCAGCAGTTCCTCTTAAGTCTTCACGTACCCCTTTGTGGGTCGCTTCGCTGTTGCTGCCATTGCTGCTACCTATTTTGTACACACACTTTACTGCCCAACGATCGTCAGCAGTTCCCACATGGAGGAGTGTCCCACAAATTATTTCTTTTCCCCAAAAATGTGCCTTACTTTATTTCTACGAGTGTTCTATCGACCGCTCTGTGCATTCTCTCCTCGAAATCTCTCGTTCGTTTCTGGTCCACCGGCGCTTATAGTTGTGACAACATGCTTTCTATTGTCTAATCATTCATAATAGCAAATCTTTCGACTAGCCATGTGTCATTGCTCATCAATAAAATCTATGTGTACGTTTATCAGCTAAAAGCACATAACGAAAAAACACAAGTCCATAAATGTTACAATATTTTGAATTGTTTAAAGAAGTTAAGCAGATATGGTTATGACTTATTGATTCGCTGAAACAGGCGATCATTGAAGATCAGGTGACGGTACCCCGGAATCTTAGGACGCTTCATTGCAAACGATCGCCCTTATTTTAGAAGCAATTAGCGAGCAATTTGTGCTCCATATTCATTAGATCTTTACCTCATCGAAAACTCTATTTATAGGCTGTGATTGCAGGATCACAAAAACACTCCTTTACACAAAATTTCCGGCATCTTAGTCTAATGTTGTCGCTGTATTAAGTGATGGAAAGTTCAACAATGTGCATCTTGTTCTTCTAATGAAAATGCAATTTGAGATAACATTTGTTCGTATTTACAAAAAAGATACCAACTTTCGGAGAAGGTCAAAACACACAGCTGCTGACTACGAACATGTGAGATCTCATGCTTCAACATTTGAAAGATAAATGACAGCAAACATCCACAGGATGGTCAGAGCACTTCCGAAGATATTTTATCTTTATTAATGGAATATTTAGTAGTAGACGCGTGCTCTGGCAACAGCAAAATTTTTCAGTTCTCTGCGAACTTTCGCTGGGAAGTCCTTCGCCACCTGAAAAGAAAAAATAAGTTTTAAATATTCTTCGCGAAGAAGAAAAATATTGGCAGTAACAGCGAAAGTAAGCTGGAGACCACTGAAGATGTTAGTTGACCAGAAGATGAATCGGGCAAATGACGCAAAGCAAAGTAACTCTTTGGTTAATGATTTCCGCAGTGGATATCTGAAGATTACTTCTGACGCACTTACTTATTTCTGAAAACAAACAACATCGCTGCTAATAGAAGTGTGTGCCTTTTATTATTTTTAAGCAGTTAAGTGCGAGCAATTTTATAAGGGTATTCTACGGTTTGTGAAGAATGATTTCAACAATGTGGTGCTCCATAGTGCATTTTCGAAGAAAAGGTTCGGAGCTAGAAGCAAAAGTTTCGAGCTTGAAATCCGAATCTACTGCATTTCTCAACGACGAATACATTATAAAAATATTTAAGAGATTTATGAATCGATTCGGTTTCACTGACTACTAGACTTGCAAACACGCACACAAGTAGATATGATCTTCTCGCCTAAACGTATTTCTATCACAGTTCTCCTCTAGTATAACAAATATTTATTATCCAACCGCGTATTGATGATTGGGCTCGGCACGCGCAATCACATCGAACGCTTTTCTTGCTTCATTAGAGAGTTTCGCCAGTTCACTGTGATGTGCCCTGGCCCGTTTCCGGCGTTCGGTTGCGTATTTGTTATAAGCTAGTAACTGACCGGGGTTCAATAGTGAGACTGCCAATAAGTGTATCTTCAAATTTACAACGCATTACTGATGGCTTCACAAGATCGAACGAATTGCATGCTGAGAACGAATTTACTCCTACTAAATGCAACTGTTTATCTTTTTCAATAAAAATCACTCTGCGAGTTTTCTTTCGCAAAATCATAATGAAGACGCAAATGAGAATTACTGTTAGTGTTAAGACTTTCACGTTACACTTAGAGGTTTTATCAGAACATTTACTGAAGATTCGCTTAGGCAAAAATAGTTTTCCTCGCAATTGGGCAATTATTTAGCATAAATTTGTCAACCTTTTCTCGTCGCAAGCCTTCGGAAGGAATATCCGGATTGTTCATCATGTTTTCAAAGATTCTCCTCAGTTCCGGACCAAGAGTTTTCAGGAAGTTGACTCCGTCATCAGTATTCACTTCCTAAATTACAAATTAAGGCTAGCGAGGAGGTTTATGGCACTATGATAATTTGTGCAGAGAAAATATTAAATTTTATCTAACGATGTTTAAAGGACGCGCATGCAACCTCGAAAAAAAAAGTTCCTAGACAACAGCTGATAATAAGCATTTATCAGCAGTGACGAGTAGACTTAAAAGAGGAAGGGAAAATGAAGGCATGTGAAAGTTCTAATAAACTTGCAAAATAACAGTTCGAATAAAAGTATATTTAACGGTCACTTCGTTCAACCGTTTGAAATACGCTATTTTCATATAAAAAATCGGCATTCGTCTCAAGAATATTACAGCAAGAACATGTGAGGTACAACCTTGCGATCGAAATCAGAAACGCTGTCTTCTATGATAAGGCTGTCGCCACGGCTTCTGAAGGATATTTTTGAGGGGTTTCCTGGTGCTACAGTTGAGCCTGTAAAAGCTTGTGAAGTACGTTTGGGCAGGGTTTTCGTGTGAGCTTTGACGACTTTCACTTGTGCAATTACTGCCTTAAAAGTGTCCATAGCCAAGGAAAATGCAGTAGCCAGTTCTCAAATTTTAGAAAAGAATGAAATAACTGACTAATCTGGTATGTCCTGGAGCGTGCGGCAACATGATTTCTTCTAAAAGCACTAACATTAGAGAACTGAGGACACAAACACTGTTGGCTATCTTCATGATGAAAATATTCCTAAGAAAGTTTTGATCACACTTCAGACCTATTACTATCACCTACCGCAAACATTTCGTCCGCTGAACTGAAATCTTTTCTGCCAAGATAAAAGCGACACAAGAAAATGCTAATATTTTGGTAGATGAAGTAGATATCGATGACGAACAAACGGTGCAACAAGAATCAACTTGATCGCAAATGCTTTGAATTTCAATGCAAAGCGAATCTCCATTTGCTCGATCTGAGAGCGTTATGACTTATTACGAAATCTTTGTTTTGCAAGCAAGATCGATAAAAACATAATATCAAACAAAAGATGAAGTTAAGGTATGCGATAATAGTAACCGAGAAGCCGGCATCAATTAAACACAAACTTATATTTTTCCTAGGTCGAAATGCTTTAGGCGACTAGTTAACGCACAAACATTAGAATTGAGACGTTATCAACAGGAAGTTTCTTCTACATTCCAGTGACCCGGAAAGGAAGGAAATTAAAAATTGACTTCAAGATTGTGATTTACGGAAACAATTGAAAGCTATGAGCTCGTGATGAATTTCTGCGGCGAAAACCTTTGCGTTTCCGGTAAAAATATATGCAAGCAAGGTTTTATGCAAATATTGTTTCTGATCGCAAAGCAGTATGGCGTAATACTTCAAAGATAGGTAAACTTCTTTAAAAAGGTAAAATAACACGCACAAAGGGAACCAGGATGAAAAGTAAATGACCTTTCGTCGCAAAATTTTTTTGAAAATTTTCATCGAGGTAATCGCCGTAGTCTGCCAATAGTGAGTAAGAATCATCTGAAGTAGGGGAAGAGTGGTTATCACCGCTCGTACCAGAATCTGCCAGCGCGGTTCGTTGTGCAGTTTGTTGACGTTCGCTGAGATGCATAGAGCCTGCTGTGCCCTAGAAACTTTTAACTGCGGATTTAGGTTTTATTTAGGGAATAGAACCAACAATTCTTTTGAGAGCTATGGGCAATTTGCGCTCTACAATTTCTTCTAGAACAAGTAAAAATGTTATCAAACTTCACCATTTATAAGTTTCAAAGAATCAGATTATCGAAATACCTGAATATTCAGCTGAGTACTAATTGAATGACAGCAGACCAACACAGAGCCATCCCAGCGATACTGCCTCGTTGATTTCATTTCACTTCTTTGAAATTTTTAGGGTAATGAAGTAAATGGTTCTCTCTTTGTTGTTTTGCATATCAGCATATTGGAACCGACACTGCTTAGATGGCAAGCTTTACCTCTGAGCTCAACGACAGATACATGCATTATTTATCCGTTTTTCCTACCAACTTTTGCATAAAGGGCATATTATGGCGCGCTTCATCTACATGCATAGAAAGCATGCTCCCGTTTTTAAGTGTCCGGGCTTGCGGTGCTGGCAACTTCCCACATCCAATGTATATTTAGAAGAAATGGCTCCTACGGAGAGGGAGAGGTTGAAGAGGTTTGCACACTTCGCAGATTTAAAAACGGATGCGCATTCAACAGCGAATGGTGAAGAAAGGGATGTATTCGACCAACTCAAGCGAGCGACAGTGTACTTGAGGAAATCCTTGTTGTCCTAATGCAATATGCTTTAACAACTAAAATCTTCAGAAATTTCCCAACCTCTGTACGCCAGCACGTGAGATAACGAAATAAGTGTGCGCCAAATCAAGGCAAGAGCACAACGGGCTTATATTAAGGAGAAGAGGAGGTTTATAGCACATGAAACTTTCTGGGAGGGGTATATATTCTAAAAGACTTGTGAACGACAGCTTACAAGCAAGAAATACGGTATACTGTTTGTTGTGTCGGGATTTGTCTTTTAAGTTCCAGAATGCCAGCTGTAGAAATTGCTAAATTGCTAATAAGTGATGTGATGGACCGCTGAGTCACTTTATAAATTTAAGTTCGTTCCGACTGATCATATTGCGGACAACTTATGAACACCCAAAGCTATCAGATATTGTGAAGATTTATATAACCAGCAAAAAAAGGAACAAAAAACAGCCTTTTCATTGAAGATCTATATAACCGATAAGTCGCGGGGATGGGCATACTGGGTATTGCTTTGTTGGTTTTTGAATATCTGCAAGAAATTCATATTTTGGGCTGATATGTAAAAACACAACACGCGCAAGCCTTCTTAGCGCACTTTCCCACTTGTTCGTCTTTCATCTGCTTTTTTGTGCATCATGGCGCTATGGTCCCTTCAGATTTAACATGCCGTTAAGCTCTCAACCTGTAGTGCGGTCGGTTCTCGTCGATTTGGCTCCTTCTTTGCTAAGCTATCCAGGGACTCTTTTCCTTGATCTCTGTCTGAAAATCGGGAAGCTTCTTATGGATCAGTTACAAGATAGAACAAAGAAAGATTCCAGGTCCCTTAAGGTCTTTTGGAACGCTATTCTCACATTTGGAACACAGTAAATTTGGAACATAATAAAAATGGAAGGCATTCATTAATTTTCATATAGCCTACATAATATCATTAAATATTATGAACTTTCTACTAGCACAGATGTCACAGTACTAATGTATAATATAAGTGAACGCCGAATGCAATCAGCCATGAAGGTTCCGTTCTAAACAACTTTTGCGTGAACAAGTTCTGCGAGTACTGCTGTCACAGAATAGGTGACATACTGCTGCTGCGTTCAACCGCACGTCATAACACATATGGAGATGGAAGAATCCTTTGAAGCGTTAACAAACAACGAAGATAAATTGATGCTCCTAGCCAGCAGTCATAGATTAAAGACCCTCTTTCCCCGTTGTTGAGAAAATAGCGAGTTTTAAGAGCTTTGAATGGATAGTTAGGTCATTCTTAAATCGCCGATTCTTTGTCACAAAAACTCTTGCAAAATCTTGCAAGTAGATTACGACAGCACTTGCCTTCAGCAAGTGGATTGTTGTTCGTCGACGTAGTATAACTCTGAGCAAATATGTCGACAGCAGCAAGGATATCATCGGTGATGAGTAACTCACCTTCGCATGACTCCCCTTTCTTGTAATTCTTCCTGCATTCACCACTCGTTCAGACTATTGTTAGAAATATCTGACAAGAAAATACTCTCATAGTTTCTAAAAGACGAGATATGCATAGTCGTTACGGTGTAAAAAAGTTGAAAACTGACGTCATTCATTAACGACAACCTGTTCAATATGTCTCAGCTTAGTAGATTGATGCGGTGCCCAGGCAGCCGAAGAATACCGTATCTTTGCCTACACAGAACAATGTATGTTCTTTCATCGCGCATACTACCTTCTAACTGCCTACTTAAACGCTTCAGATAATGCAATTTTGAGGATGTGACAATGACAAAGGATTGCTTCTATATTTTCTCTTTACTGGACCTTCAAAAAGTGCTTTTAAAATGGGAAGACATCTAATCAAATTGCAGAGCTATGATATTAGATATGAAGCTGTTGTATCGTGATATGCGGCTGTTATATTAAATATAGAGCTGCTAACCGTATCGCACAGTTGCAATATTTTTAAGATTTTCTCGCAGCTCTGCTGATATACAAAACGTTAGTTTTTTTTGGTAGGTTTTTAGATTAAAGATCACTCTGCAGAATGAAACGTAAAATTTCAGATCCAGATTTTCGGTTATTTCAATAAAAGAAATGAATATAAATGCGACATATAAATTAGACGAAATTTTCTCATTCTCAATTGACGGTTCATTTGTTGAAATTTGGAAACAATATGAACAAATGCACGCAAAAAGACTGATTTGCACACCTTAAATACATTTGTTTCACCTTGTGCAGAAAACGTTGGAAAAAAAATAGAAATGTTGCTATCTCTTTAAGGTGGTCTTTGTAGCCGAACTATTGTAGGCAAGAAGACAAGACAATCTAGGCCTCGATTCATTTATATGAGATGGATAGCGATTGGTCAAACTCGACTCACCACGTGTTCCTGAGTTCCTCTTGAGCAAACGTCGGTAATGTATCGATATGTTTCGGTGGTTCGCAATCTCTAATCGTCTGAAATTTATTGCATCACCATATCAAGAAAAATCTCTTGCATATTCTTTCCGATTTTTCTTTTCGGAAAGAGTTATTCACCGATTTAGCAAGGAATTTTTTTCACCCGATTTCGTAATATACTTTGCTATTTATGGATTAACGCATCTTGATTTCGGTTTTAAAAAAGAAAATCGAAGAATCGTGCCAGGTTATAAGACTTTTGGCGTTTGAAATTTCTCAAAAGTTTTTGATGAACGTTAACAACATCTCATCGAGATCAAAGTTGTGAATGTTAGTATAAATTATGTTTACCTAATATTTTAACGATTATAATAACTTCTAACGTTGATGCTGTTTGAAAAAAAAAGGTTTATAAAAAACAGATGAGTGAAAACATGAGCAACATCAAAACTTACGCGTTGCTCAGAAATTGCCTCCACATGAAGCACAATGAGCACCAATATCGTAAACGAGTGAGCGAGCATAGCTGAAGAAAAGTTATTTCGACACTATTCCTCAAACCTCGACTATCATCTTTTCAAAATTCATATCGCTAGCTATTAGTATCATATTTACAACACAATCTCTTAATTCATCGTTTAAAACACTACAAAACTGCTTAAGAGTTAAAGATGTCGCTTCGAGGATGGAGTCTTTCCTAAGACATAGACCTTGATTTCAGTACAACTAAAACGATATATGGTATCAATTAGTGAACTGATTTTTCCATTTCTTTGCTAAACATGGTTCATTTGCTGAGTTAAGCGCTAAGATAAGAAGCTGAGTAAGAACTTATATGAAGGTAGTGGAAGTGCCATTAACGAGTGGTCACTAGTAGTTATGGTATTTTAGGGGATCCATGGGGCGTGAAAAACATAACTGGTTGCAGCCGACCGGTCTGACACGTCGCGCCGTCGCTTCGTCCTTATGAGGGTTCTTCGCTCGATTGAATAATTTCTTCAAAATCCTCACCTAATCGTCCTCACTAAAACCGGTAACGCGGCCGGCAAAATCCAAAATTTGCGCCACTTTTCAGGTGGCAATTTGGGTATTCAAGATGTTGTCACGTTTATGCTGCCTTCGTATTCTAGACATGCAAAACAGCTCAAAGGCAATATTGAGTGAATTTTGAAGCTCAAATTTAGGCACAAACTTACCCACCCGAAATCACGAGAGAGTGAGTATGTTCCGTAACGGAAGGCTTCTTAGCAAACTTTCTGGCCTAAGGTATTTATAGCATATGTTACAGATTGATATCGAAAAACTTCCTGCCGCGATTGCTGAACCTGTGCTGAAAACGCAGATGCGATCAAAATATTCAAGAATGGTAATTACGAGCTGGAAGCAATTACAATGTGAAGGCCTTTACCGTTACATTCGGTATGGATTTCCTGATCGATGTAAAAGTTGTTCGATCATAGCTCGTTCTTGGCAAATACCGTAAAAGCAGTTGTCACCGTCTAAAGTCCGTTCCGTGGTAATTTCTGCGTCTCAATGTATGCTTTTCACCACAGTCCTTTAAATGCAAAAAAGTGAAGCAATTTATGGAGAAGCTGGAGTATTATTCTGATTTTTTGGCACATAGTCGCTCATTGATGTTCCCCACTACAATTATATTGTTTCTGATCCAATCCTCAACTCTATGTTCCCCACTACAATTATATTGTTTCTGATCCAATCCTCAACTCTAACTTCAGTTTGAGTTACTAATCTCATAAACTGCCTACCTGCTTCTCAGATGTGCTGCACGAAAAGCGTTGAATGCACCTAAGAATATTTTGCTTCCGCCGTTCGAGCATATCAAGGGCTTGTGTTCCATTTCATTTTGCTGTAGAAAACTGCTATCAGTTAGAGCAGTTTGCCAGTAAATTGCTGCTTCGCCTTTAGCCTTGCTTCCATCGAGAGACTGAATGTAGAGTAGCCAAGTTGAGTTGGCATGTTCCAGGCTTTTGACAGTTTGATAAATGCGTCTTTGCTCGTTCTCAATGAGTAGAAGTTACGACCTGACTCGTGGGCATGGCGATCAATGGCGATCCTAACTGCTCCTGACATGAGTCATTGTGGAGCTCACCATCTCGTGTTATGATCTGCAACAGAATCATCTGTGGCTTATATGCATGCTTACATAACATTTTAATCAAATAATAAAATTTTTTATAAGTCATCAGTTTTATTACACATCGATGAAAAAAAAAAGAATTTCTTTAGAAGTAATCTACTTTTCATCGGCGAGAAAGGACGTCAAGTTTAGATTAACGCGATCTCGCCGTCAGACGTTTGCGACGTGCGATAAATTTGGAATTCATGAAACTCGCTTTTGGCCACAATATGGGCAACTTCTCGTTCTAAACTTTTTGAAGATTTCCAACAAGTTTTCTTGTGTTTTCTTTCCTTCGGCCGATCTCACAAAGTTCTTTGCTGTTGCTGACACTTTCGATGTATTTCAACATTGTAATTAAGGTTTGCCAAACAATTTTCAAGGAAAGTTAGACGATAACGAACTACTTACAGTTCTTTGGATTAGCGAAGTACCAGAATTTGTTCGCCATTTAAGTCACCATCACACTGAAATTCTCTTTATGTTCAGCGAGACGCGTAAACTCTCCGAGTTTGAACTGCTGCTTGTCACAAAGAACGAAGCGCCAAACGGAAATGGTCATATTCTGCAGACTTTTTACCAGTATAAAGAGAAAACTTGCCAAGAGGTATACTGTTGACTAATTTAAGAACACTTATCGGTTCATTCTACCGCACGATTACAATGTTGAAATGTTGCTACAGCAATTCGTATCTTTTGAAGCTTTTGATAAAAAAAATGCTTTAATCTGGCCAAACCTTCTATCCTTTCCACATCGCTCGCAATGGGTAACGCGCAAACGTTCACTGAAGTAAGTCCATTTCGAACATATTCTCGCGTAGTGAACTGCTACGGGTTCAGAAAATAACAGCTCTTAAATAGAACTTTAGCTTAACTTCTAGCAGCTGGAAAATTGTAAATGCTATTCGTTGGCAAGAGTTATAGTTCTTAAGATAAATCCCACCCGGCTACATATTAAACATGAACACTGAGCAACTTTTGCGTGGAATACCGCGCAATGGCGTTTATCGGTCCTTGCTACAGCAATTTTTGGAACCTATAAAAACCATTCGATGATAAGTACTGCGCTTTGAAGTCGAACATAGCACCACACACTGCAACATAATAATGATCGTAAGCTCTAGCCGCAAAAACAAGCGATACAGCGTATCGTAAAAATCCTCCGCATTACCAAAGGCGTTTCCAAAAGCACTATGTTTCCAGAAACTTCGTTTCACCACGCCTGGAGTGCGAAATGCATTCGCAATACGACCGAACAACACGGCGATGACAGTCCTCAGACTGTCATTGAGTTCTATTCGCTGTCCGAAGTGTCTGCGCCGTTCCTTTTCCTGGCAGCATCGCAAATACTAGGCAGCTATAATAGTTCAGTTTGTGTGAAAACGTGATTATAACGAGAAACAGCAAATGCAACAATTATCCAACAACAATCATTCCTGCCTCACCGCACCGGAAGGAAAGGGTTTCTATCGATTTGAGGGAGAGGATGCAACTCAATACCGAAGACTAGATCCGCGTAGCAAATGTACACGAGACAAGACTCTGATCACAACCAATCACTATCGAAATTCTATCGCATATTCACTAGAACCAATGTGAGCTTCTTTTCCAGCACTAATCATGGCAAGCGTTGCTGCCCTCGTGACTTTCATACAGCGCACGAGAGAATGAGATTGCTGAAGTGAAGAAAATTGATTTGCTCACCATTTTATTTGCTCATCATTTCTCATCAAAAGAGGCGCTAGCAAAGAAAAAGAACAAATGATCTGTGAATACAAAATAATGAAAGGATTCTAGGATGTATTTGGGGAAGAAACGAGTAGTTTTTGGGTTGTTTTGAAAGTAGACATCGTTGAAGCCAGAAACAACGGACAAGGCTAATAAATGTGCCAGCTTTCCGCATGACGACGGAATGTTGTGAGAGTGAGTACGAAATAAAAAAGTCTCAAAAGTCTCATTTGTTCGCTACTCTGGAACTGGTGCGAGGAAAGTGAGCAAAATTGAAGTGGAAGAATAATCCTATACACCGGATTCTGCTTAGTTTACCTTTTGTTTATTTCAACGTCTCGAATCACGTAAACGTATAAAAAGTGTATGAACATGAATAGAGGGAGGGTCAAAATATTTGCAAGGTTATAAGCTGAGCGAATGGGCGCATAATATATAACGACAGGAACAATGAAAAGGTCGAAAGGACTCAACAGCATAAACGATGTTGGCAAGAACCAGATTCCAGAGTCGCACAACGCAAAACTAGAATTATGCAGAACGGTGCTTGTGCTGAGACATGCTTTGATGAGCTGAAAGTAATGCCTATGTTGCTACGGAAAAGGGTAAACTGAAATGTTTATGACGGCGAGATGTCGGAAAAGCAACACAGCTCATAAAAAGGAATCAAGTTAAACTTAAGCCTGAGGTATTCTAATGATTCTGGGACAAACTTTTTAATGTGGTAGTGTAATTTCGCTGGTATGAGTCATGACGTTTCGAAAGGCAGTGGGGTGACATTTGCTAATAATCTGGCACCAGAACATAATTTAGGAGACAATGCAAGAGTATAGTTTTCCAAAATGGGTCGGGAAAGAGTAAAGTGAAATGTTTCTGACGCCGAGATGCCCACTTTCCGATAGTGTGGCAAAACATGGAGAATGCAGTTAGCAGTTTTCGACGATTCTTCAGCAGCAGTGAAACGTTGGAACCTATAATGGAGTTCAAGATCGATTATGACGCCGAGGTAACGACCTGCAGCAGAAAGAGCCTCACTTCCTAGCTTGAGAAAACATTCATGCTGGAACTTTATTTGGCACAAGGCGTTCTTCATGGAAAACATTTAATTGGCATAATTTCCAGCAGTTTGCGAATGCATCCTGGTTCTTCTGCTGAATGCAGAGGTCGTGGGCAGGATCATACACAGAAGGTAAATTCTGACATGCCAGTAGCAAAGAGCCTTTAACTGCTCAGGATGTTATCAGAAGTATCATTTATGGAACAGGACAGAAAACAAGACAGGATTCAAGACATTTCCTTTTGAAGCATCACTAAGAACTTGGTGTTAGACGGAGTAATTACCTCCAATTCTTACTTGAAAACTTCGTCCACATAGAAATGGTCAGACCTATTTCAGTAAAAAGCAAACAACGGTACATTTTTGCAGTTTCAAGAGGAGCTTTTCATGACAGTCCACACCAAAGGCTTCAGAATAATCGATATACACAGTGTCGGCCTGAACTCTCTCAATACAGACATAGCGGGTGGCTTCTCTAATAAGGACGAGGTGAACGCGCATTCCAAGAGAAGGGGAGATATGAACAAGACAGGGAACGTAGGAAAATGATATTAAGTGGCCACAAAATCGCTTTTGCAAGGCATTTTAGAAACAATGATGGATTACCATCTACTGTGAGAGAAACGTTGTTGTTGAGCTTATCAATGGCTTTGGGGAGTGAGTTGACACCAATGTCAACAAAACCCAAATGAATATTGCAACGTATAGGGAAGTTCGGCAGCAAACAACTACCTTCCGTAAAAGCACTTGAGAGATAGTCTACGACCACGTTAAGTTCCAGATGTGTTGTGAGTGGCGGTGGCGGCATGAGGGGACTGACTGAGTGTAGGCAGATGGCAGGAGCCGGTAACCGCCTATCGATGCCGATATGCAAGAGCACAAGCGAGATAGAATAAGTAATTCATGGGGAGCACCACGACCCCCTAACATGAATAGAATCAAAGACGTCCAAGACAGGTCGAAACCCGACTTATATAGGCTCCAGTATCGGCTGGGGCGGCATAAGAGCACATAACTCGATCAGTGACATAGCAATAAACCAGAATCGACTATACGAGTAAATGTGATCACTGCAGTGTTAGATCACAAGCAGATATCGGCTTTTCCATGCCATACCCAACAAGATGGCTGTGAGAAACCAGAAAAGTCACTGCGTCCATTTATTAAGGTGCATATCGCATTGCATGTCTCTAGTTTACTGTTGAAGTATTTGTAAAGCGCTTCAGCTTTTCTAGCACATATCGCACATCTTTCATCGTTTCTAGGAATTTTACGCTGTGGATTCGATACTGAACAAAACACTGATAAAATACCGGAAACTGTGCTAATGTTTATGTTCTTAAGAAAGAGAATACCCAAATATAGTACAACTGAGAATATATTTAAACACATTGCAAAGTGCTGCTGGTGTTTACTTGCATGTGGTTTTTACAACATCATGTATAACTTCATAAATAAAAGTGATTCTTAACTGACTGATTTTCCAAGATGACAGTATCGCATAGCAATAAAAAGTTGACTGAAACGGCAGGCTGAGTAAATTAGAATTACAGCACTATATGCTGCATGAGTTTTTGAGAAATTTACTTTATGATGCTGCAAGACGCGAACAATAAATCTCGAATGGAATTCACGCTGAGAGTTACGCGTTGCGTGCAGCGGAAAATTTTTGCTGCGATGTGTGTGTTGGTTTTATGAGTGATGTGTGGGATTTTTGTGAATGGTTGGAGAGCGGGGTTGTTGCGAGGCTTGAATGTAGGGAGGTTTGTGAGTTATGCTGTTTTGGTTAGTGAGGGGTTGTTGGTATAATTCGGTATGAATTCCTTGTGGCGTTATGTTGATGTGTTCTATTTGAAGGGATTAGTCACTGTGGTGTGTTGTATGAGTCCGAAAATCGTTTGCCTGGGACGGCTTTGTTTTGAAATTGCGTTGTGATTGATATATGCGCTTTTCAAGACATAAAGGAAGCATGGTTAGGGCGACGTATTTAGTGCTGTTCCTAGTCGCCATACATGGGAGAGTTATACATGGCCGTATTTCAAGCATAACCTTGTCCTGCTTTTCTGGTGCGACAGAGTAGAGACGGAGCAACATGTTTGCTTCGACCACTTTGCTGCCTACTCTAAACTTGTGTGGTGTGCAGAGCAACTGAGGTTTTCTTCCCATTCCAGCAGTTGTTGCTTGCTGAAATAACTTTTGGAAAGGTATGTGGGGAAGAGGAAGGGGGAGTGCTGCAGATTTGCAGCTTCATTCAGAAGCGAATGCCGTGTTTCTAGTGAGTTGTTTAATTTTAGTCCTTCTAGTGGGCCCTTCAAATCTTTGAAATACTTTTGTTGTTCGTTAAAATGCGTATTTCTTTACTCATCAAGTAAGCGGCTATAAAAAATTTTTAAGAGTCGACCGTCGGCGGTGCAGCGCGAAAGCGTTCGGATCAAGGGGATTACCGCAACAAGATCGTTTCTTTTGTGCTTAGCGGTGATTTCATTTCAATGATGTGATATCTTGGGCGCGCTTACCGACTGTCATTCGTTGTCGTCTATCAACCTCGTAACAGTTGATTATTCCATACTGGTAAGTATCTCTTGAGATGGATTTTATCGGTGCACTATTTACTCATTGTTAGTGGGTTTGTAAGAATTCAAGCCCTCCCCTCCCCCCCATCAATTTTGTTTCAAATATCATTGTTTTACTGCTTCCGGTAAGTATTCTTTGTACGCTGCTTCTTGTTCTCTCACCATATTTTTTGGTTGGTTTTGTAAAAGAAGGTGGTCGAGCAAGTAAAGAGAAGCGTATGATTGCAAGAAGTCTGCATCTGCAGCAGCTACACTCGTATAGCCGTCCTCCTATCGCCGCTGGCGTTGACCAGCGCAACACCTTCCGATCTCTGCAGTGAATTTGTGGTATCAAAACGCGTTTTGATTCCTTCTCCAGAGGTAAGTTTCACGGAGCAGTGCAACAAGCGCCTTATCAAAGAAGGGTACCACTGTTTATGTTATGAGGTTCATCATGTACTGAAACCAAGAACTGCGGCAACGAATCTTGTTCTCATCAGTTTCTTTGAACTGTCTCTGACAAGCCTTCAGCGGGATTGCTTAGTTATATGATAGTTGAGCATGAGAATATACGTTCAGAGCCAACTACGTCTAGTTTCTGGTAATAAATTGAGCAAGGATTCATGAAAGGCTGAAAACCTGCCAGTCGCATCCGAATCTACGTAAGCAACTTTCTTTGTGGAGCATCGGAACGGCAAATAAACGCGGTGAGAGATGGCGGCTTAATTTGAAAAAGTTGAAGGTGGCTCAAACCCGCTTCAGAGTGGTACACAGCGTCAGAAGAAAAATCGCTTAAAGTGGCAAAGTTGCAATTGCAATTAAAACTTGAATTCAGAGGCAAATGCTTGAAGGTAATTTTATCGCTCAAGATTGGCACAGAAACAGCTGCTTGACCGTCAGAAAACAAGATTAAATGAGGGCGCACAGATTCTGAATGATAACGAGCAACTTCTGAAATAATCGCTTGGAAATGATGCACTTTTACGTGCTTTTTTAAGGTTAAATTTACGGTTCACTTGATGGAGTTGCTCGCAGCTATTAAAACTTCCCAGAAGTTATAGAAATTTCGTTTTGCTTTATTTTTCCTTGCTCCTCTTTTGCTAGCACGTGTGAATTTAAGTTTTGGTACCCTTATATTTTAAGTATGAGTTGACTTACGATTTGTTCACCACCGCCAGATGCTAGTAATATGTCTTTATCCTTCTCCACATTCTTACTTTTTTGTTGGTATATCTAAGCATAACATGTCTCATTTCTCGAATCGCTGTGTGAATAGCTTTTGTGACTTTGATATTATTCATAGGGATTGTTTTTGAAACGTATAGCTTTAGGGCAACAGTAAAATCTTTCATTTTTCCGAGGTGGCCTATGTAATTGATATATTTATGGGAAATAACCGCCACGTCTATTTCGGGCTTTGAGTTTCCTAAGTAGCCGTTACGTAGATTTGGGAGGGCCCAAGAATATTAGCGGACAACACTTTGGTTAGCAGGATGGGAAGTGATAGCAGAAAAATTGTTTGTAGTTCACGGTTGTGAGGAGCGTTACTTCTGATCTACTTGAGGGCAGCTAGAATTTAAACTAGTATCATACAATTTTCCCATCGTATTTTCGCCTTTTCTCTCATTTCGCAACAGTAAAAGCAATCCGCGTTTTTTATTCATCGTTTCCAGAAATTTTCTGCTTGATTAGAGCAACGCAGTGTTATCAAAAATGTTTCGGACAATCCGCGGCAGGCTTTTCCAGTGCATTTCTTCAGATCTTGAACGATTGATGCCAAGTTTATTTATTTGTTTATGTACTGTTACCCACCAAAGTGGAAAAACGTAAAAAAATTGTGCCTGTTCCTGTGAAATTCAGAATAAAATAAATTCCTGTGTAATCTGTGAAGATAAATAGAGACCGCCCCTTCCCATGAGTGTGATTATCCTTTAATCGGCGCAGAGTTAATGCGTCTGTGAAGTAAAAGATTAGGCACGAAAACTGATCCTCCCTCGTGCTTTTAGCAGTGGGCGTCAAACGGTATGGAATGGCTGAGAAGAATTTCAGGGTATTTGTTGCAGTTTATGCGTGAACTCGAACTGGAAAAAGGCATACAGGGATCTTTGCATTGAACCGTGCTAGATTACCCATCTACCTCGTTTTGGTTATCGTTTAATGCCTAATGCCTTCAGTTTCCTAAAATATTGCACCTGGTATATCTTATTATTAATATAGCTAAAGGTTTGCTAATGCAAGTTTTACTCATTGTTTATCAGTCGCTCCTTCTTTGGGTTGTTTTAGGTGCGTGATGTGTCATTCAAACGTAACGTGATCCTCTATTTAACATCATGGTTGCTAACAGATCGTTATCTTCCATATTAAATATTGTTGTTTATAATGGTTTATTCTTCTGTCCTTTCATTATTCTCGATGCTGATCTCTTTCCGAACCACTCTTGTCGTAATAATACGAAGTACATTGTGAAGCGCTGTTGGTGCAGTGTTTCGGAGATTCGTCGCAGAGTGTCGTAAGTCTGGTCCGGTTTCATTTTAACGGCTGCCAACTCGCTGAATGATTCTCAGGAGGTAGTTTAATTCAGTTTTGCAGTTTGGGTCTGTTTACTTCATTGGACCGGCTAATTAAACACTGGGTAGTTGTACTCGCAGAACCGTGTTGAACAACAGCTGATTAGACTAACTTTGCGACAGCAGTAACTATTTGTAGCAGTGCTAGTGCCAGTAATAATGAGAATCTTGATTCGCAGAGTGCGAGGAAAACTATTGAGTTATTGAAATAAAGGAGCAGAATCAGAGTGAAGTAAGTAGATGCAAGACTTTCAGCAAATTTTTTAAATGGAGTGCATGGGATTACTGTCTGCTGATGATTCCAGTTGGCAAATATTTTGTGTTTCGTCTAAGTGCCAGCAGGGCAATCATTCGACTTCGCTACTGCATAGCAAACCCACTCTCACATTAAGCGATATTTCCCTACGAATTTGATGTTTTCGTCATATGATTCGCTTTCTCTCATTGCTTTATAAACTTTCTCCCGCATATGTTGGATGCTTTACTTGCTGTTGTCAGTTGTATGCGAAGTACATTGAGTACCTGCTAGTGTTTTGGCAGACGTCTAAAATTGCGCTATAGAAGGGCGGGGGGGGGGGGATTGTTTGTAGTAGCAGAACTGGCTCATCTCGTTGTATACATCCATTTTGGAACTCTTTCCATTCTTAGGAAATTTGCAATGTGTTTTTCTTTGGCGAAACAAGACAAAGTTGTATCATTTCAGCTATGCAAATTGATTCGCGCCTTCTTCGGCTCAAGATTCTGGTGCTAATTTTGCATCTCTTCAATGAAGCATCACTATTGAAGCAGCAGTGCGCACTGCTAATTATTCTATAAAAGTTTAATGACTGCATAACTTTTGTTTCAAAGATACGACCGGAAAAGATTTCAATGATTGTTTCCTTTTAATGGCTTTATAGTATTGTATGTTATAGTTTGGTTATGTCAGCCTGATTCATGATGATATGATAGAACTAATGATCTTTAGAAAAATAAATTTTGCGCATACTGATGAACATGATTCATCCAGTCAGATTGGAAGTTTATGCGGGTATCGCCGATATGTTATTCGGATTCCGAAGCAGTGATTTGCTACTTGCATTAATTAAACACTGCGAAGTTCTAATTGATAATGTTGCTTACCTCGAAGGTAACACGATGTGTTGTTCTACTGGTGTGTTATTGTGCACCGATTTCAATTTTTCAAGGCAGAGAGATGCCTCGGAGGTTACTGAGTAATTTCTTTATTTCGTTTTGCTGTGTATTATTCTTAACGAAAATAGTCAACAGCAGCATTTCTTTTTATAATGAGAAATGACTTAATTTGGCACCTTTGGTTTTGTTCAGTTCAACAGAAAAGTATTCTACGTCTCTTTTTGTAGTTTTTTACTTTCACAGAAGAGTGAAATTTCTTGGGAGAAGGAAAGCAATGGTACAGCATGGAAAAGTTGGCCGTTATTCGTGAATATCTTCGGAATATTGTGTTTTAATCTGAATATTCTAATAAGAAACCAAAATATACGGTAGCACTGGCTTGAATGGATCGAAAATTGTACAGTGGTACTGCGTCGTGAGTTCTTTTATCTTGCGACGAGTCGTTTACACACCTTAGTTGTGAACTGGTCAGTTGCGCATCTGTTCAGCGGGCAGCCGGTTTTGTTACGTTGTTGCCTGCTGTCTTCTCGCAATTACGACGATAAGCCAGAGAGGGCGCACCTTAAGGATTTGAGAGATCGCCGTTGCGTCCTTTGTGGCGGCATTCCGTGAACAAGCCAGTCAGGTGTCGCGTTTGTCGTCTAGCGATCGCATTGCTCTTTTCGCTGCCGTAATGCTGGCATTAGTGTTGCGCTATTGACCAGCTTACCGTTCTGCTACTAACCTGTTACTTTTTTTCTGAATGCAATATTGTGATTAACCCTCTGCGAAGGTTATTTCCTGCTGAAAGGTCGGTTCTAAGTGAGCTATATTCCTGTTGAAGCTATTGGATGCAGTATTTTTATCCCTTCTTTGAGATGCTTAACTACACCTGTTTTAATCAGCTGATCTAACTAGTTGACAAACTGTTGTTAGTGTGTTGTGGTCCCTCATCGCAGTTATGCTTCTTGCAAGGACAGCAACTGAACAGTTTAGTTCGGAAGAATTTCCTAAAGTTCATTTTCGTCGAGGTAATCTTCTACCATTTCCCTTTTTTTGTGGAAAAATTGTGTTCCGTTTACTTGTTATGCGTATTATAGGAAAATCGCTGTTGTAAGCTAGAAATCTTCATATAGAGCTTTCTTCTTTTTTTTTTGTTCATCTAGGCCACAAAATATTCATTTTTCTTTATATGGCAGTGTTCGAACTGACGTTGTAACTATCATTTATTCTTCAGTTGTTGCTGTATGGTTCGTTGATTAGCGCTAATTTTTTTATTTCGCAGATGGTGCTAACTTTTGAAGGTTTTTTTTGCAACAATATTTGGCGCTGCGTGATAGCAGCTTAAAGCTTATCAAATTTCTTGAAAAGTTATTCGCACAAGATTTGCTGAAATTGTTTTTGGGGGAGATTGTTTCGATGCTGTGAATGCGTGAATCTGTGAACAGTAGTGGATGGATGGATCACTTATGTGTGATCTTCCATTGTTCGATCAGGCAGCTAGCTTCTTGATTTTCAGTCTTCATTATTGTTCGTGTGCAAACGGTCAACACCCAGTTCGTTAAGTCGAAATGAAATTTACATACTGTGATTGATTTTACCATATGATTTCTATATCAACTTGTTTCACTATTGTTGCCTACTGATTAGTGGTGAAACGCAGTTGTAAGAATTTTTTCTTTAGTAAAATCATACGGCAACAAAAGCAGATCATCGTGCATACTTCCTAAACGTTGGATGACTAAGCGGCGTCGAAATTTTCCAGTGAAAGCTCTATGCATCTACTCGAGAACAGGATAATCATACTTTCACGAAAAGGAACTATGAGGACCCTTAAACTTCACTGAAGGAACAGTCCGTCTGATGTTTTAGGCTGCAGAGACAGACAATTTCTGCCATTCCCTTCGTCACGTTTGATTGCATATAACTGTATACGTTTCCATATCGCGCTAATTACTTGACATCTGGCAGTGTTTTGCAGACAGTGGGAAATGGTTATCATGATAGCGTTAATGCAACTTTCATTCCGCGTTGCTGGTTCATTTCGAGTTCAGGAGATCGTTTGTGTAACCTACCGACTTGAAAGCTGTTGTATCGCGTTTTATGCATTAAAAAAAAAAGAAAAAAAGAGAGGATTTACGTTATCTACACCCTTATGATGGATGCGTGGAAGAGTGACAGATGGGATACTGATATGTAGGCCACTTAGTGCAGTGGTAATTTTTAACATTTTAACCACTTATAAAATTTTTGCAGGTGATATGGAATTGAGGGTTGGTGGCCGATTTCGATTGGGCCGCAAGATCGGCAGTGGATCTTTTGGTGATATTTATCTCGGTTGGTTTTCTATGCTTTCTTGTGCAAGCCAGTATTCAGAAATGCACTGTATTACGTGGACACCGTATCCCCATCGCGTCTTCGTCTTTCCGTACCAGAAATAAAGTGTTCTAAATATGTGGAAGGAGGATTACCCTTCCGCCGACTCTTTCAGTTCTCGTCCTCATTCGCTGTAAAACTCTGAAAACAGTCTTTCTGTTTATGTGAAATGTTACTGGTCTCTACTAACTTCTGCTTAGCTAGCAAGTGAGATCAAATTTAACTCAGACTCAAGCTGTGTATACTTTTTTGTGCAAACTGCCAAAGTTTTGGTGAATGTATTCGTCCGTTCGTCCCACTCTTTTCTCCACCAACCCATCTCAACTATCAATAAACTTCTTTATGAAAACCTAAAATCTTGAAAAATATTGGAACTAGCTGGTTTCTTTTTTGTGTAACCCGATATAGAGTGGTTACTCTCGCGCTAGCAGATTCTCTATAACCATGTGCAGATTTCTTACCTAATCCCTACTCAGGAACACTGCGAGTTGAAGTTATGGGCAGTGGTGAGGCATCGGAAAAGAATTTAACAGGAGATACGCTGAAAATGGCGTTATGTTTCTTTTCTCGGAAATTTCATCTGTTCTAAAGTGAAATTACTAACCTAATTTCCTGTGTTCTGAAGTGAAGTTACTCACCTGAAGTTCAACTGGAGTGAAAAGAGCCGCAGCTTGTTATGTGCGATATTAGTCGTAAGGTTTGAGGCAGCAACGAAGACGCAGTTTTATCTTGGTCGATCAAATCCTGCTTGTGTTTTTCACTTTTATTTATATTAATTCCTACAACCTTTTGGTAATATTCACCAGAAATTGGGCAGTTTTCGCATCGCAAGTCAGCTTTTCGCGCTGTACAATTTTGAACTGTAAAAGTTCGCCACTTTTTAAAGATACATGCTCGAGAGCAATGAAATGTCGTCGCAGAGCAATGATACCACCGCTTTCAATTTTCTATTCTTTTTTCTCTCATACCTTCATGTTTTCATTGTGTTTCAAAGAAGACTTGTGTTTAGATGACTTTCAATCATAATCGATGTCCTCTCGAATAAGTGACCACTAAAACAGTTTGATACACCAAGTTGTTAGAGAACCATTGATTGATTCGTTTAATTTATTGAAGCAGAAGTGCTATATGCAACCTAAGCCGTAATGACAGATGTGACTATCTTATCAGCGAACTCATCTGTACCGGAGTAGTATTTCTAAATAACTTGTTTTAAGCGAAGCTGTTTCGATTTGTCTAGATTCACTGTCTACCTGGTTGTGTGTAAAGATATGATTTGAGTGCTACCTCAAGCGCATTCCCCTCCCCTTCCCCCCACTCACCTCCCACTTTTGAGTGATTTCTCGACAACCCCTCTTTCGATTAATAAGACATAATGTTTGAAATTCTTCCTGCATATAGCAGCTTCGTGATGTTTGTTTTCGCTGGCTTGAGCCATGCCGTATTCATTTTCAGGTCAAAACATTGTCACACAAGAAGAAGTGGCTATCAAGCTAGAATGTGTGAAAACAAAACACCCACAGTTACATATTGAGTCAAGGCTATACAAATTGATGAGTGGTGGTGTCGGTATTCCGCAGGTAAGCCAGCTATTCTTCTTGTGAACAGCGGCGTTTTTTCGCCCTTGTCGTTTTAAGGTCCGAAGCACGCGTTTATTATTTTATTGTCTAACAACGGGTGATGGAACTGCTCACGTTTGCAATGCTGACTGGACAATCGTTTAGATAGTTTAAGTTCGACGGGCTTGTATAGAAGTAATGATTTTGAATATTCTGCCTAAGACACAACAAGTAGACTTTCATGGAGTGCATTTATGGAGGTAATGATGCCTGGTTGTTACCTGTTCGGCTTGCAGGTGAAATGGTGCGGATATGAGGGCGAATACAATGTGATGGTTATGGAGCTACTTGGTCCCTCTTTAGAAGACCTTTTCAACTTTTGTTCGAGAAAGTTCACGCTGAAAACAGTACTGCTTCTAGCCGATCAGATGGTTAGCTCACTCTAATTATTCACATTTTTTAGCGTTTTACAATCATGGTAAGTTTCTAGCGCATGTTTATCGTAGGCATAATGCTGTCCGATGTTTTAGCACCAATTCTACCCATTTCTAGCTTGCAGTCACATAAGCTGTGTCGGTTGTGTGGAACGCTTTGAACACAGACTTTTCCAAGGATCTTTCCATCAAGATGTCCGCTATAGAGTCGACAGATTCTCACAACATTTGTGTTGCTGATATCTATCAGAAAAATGGCGTGCGTCTTGTTACTTAACGTAAAAGTGAGTGTTCTTATTACAACATTAGAAGCTAGAGTCGAGCCCGTAATCGTTCACGATGATCATATGTTCAGCGTTTGTGAGCAGATCGTTCGCGTATTCGTGAAGAACGTCGACAGGAACATCGTAATAGTTCAGGTGTCATGGAAGTTGCAGCAAACTAGCTTGGCTTATGTTCGAAGGTAGTAGGCGCAATTCGCTGCGTCCAAGTTTCGCCGTTGTGTATTTTCTAAGTTCACTGCGGATGAGGAGAGTTGGAGACGGTGCAAACTCAGAACCTTCAGTTTCCAAGAAATGAGTTTTTGCAGCCCGATGTTTTCACAAAATATGCTGGCCAGATTTCGAGTCACTTTGAGCGCTTTTGACAGCAGTCTTTTTTTGTGCAGTGGGGTCGTTTCTTCGAAAGCAAGATATAATTTATACAGTAGTGCTGTTAATTATGCGCATTTGATCATGGGCCACTTGTCTGTGAAGCGCAAGAGTTGGAAGCTTTCAGTATACCGTATATGATTCTAGCACAGGAAGTGGTCTCGAATAGTAGAGCTGGCACTAATTTAGTCGGTCGACAGCATGGATAGTTGAAATAGTTTGGGTCCCGAGGAAATGACCTGAAGGATCGATCTCCCGTGTAAGAGGAAACATGTGTTTGTGGAGATGTTTACTCTTGAAATCATGGCTTCTTGCAGCTTTCGCGCATTGAATATATCCACTCGAAGGATTTTATTCATCGAGACATTAAACCGGATAACTTCCTTATGGGACTCGGCAAAAAGGGAAATCTCGTTTACGTAAGTGTTCGATTGCATTCATCGTTCATTGTTTTCTGCCTTGTGCATTCATCTGTTTACCGTGGACACTGCAGATGAGCTGTGGTTTCCGCTTCAATCACTTATTGGGATTTCCAGCAAAACACTGAGCACACTGTTGATTTGCTAACGTTAAACGTACAGTTAGTGTTAAAATTGCGTTCGTTGAGTCAACAAGGTCTTGACAGATGCATCGCTTATTTCCCCCTTAACTGGTTTGATGCTGTTTAGACGAAACGCTTGATTGTCGTTTATATGTTTATTGACTGATAGTGAGTTTCTAATGGGGATTTGATTAGATCATTATTTATACATTTATTTTATCGTCTCGAAGTGGGAAAACACAAGTATGTGAGCATGAACAGCAAGAATTAGCAAAATGTCCCCAAAGCTACAAAACATTAAGCATATTGCTTTTGCTTGTCAAATGTATGACTTAATCACACAAGGTAGAGTGCTGGGCTTTACAGTTTTCTGATTTTTTTGTAAGGAATGTGCTCGACCTCGCTTGTGGTTTGCTCTTATTTGTCTTTTGAAGGCGTTTGCTGCCTGCAGTGAGTGGTCAAGTTGGTTTCGTCGTAAAAGCCTGATGGTGAACACATGCTGCAGATTTAAATCTTTCCGAATTTTAGGTTTTTGATGCCATCTTACTGATAGCTTATTGTGAGGCGGTGTTCACTTCCTACATTTCCTCATGACAAAGAGCACGTAGAAAGACGATTGCTGACTGATTGGTTGCTTTGTAGATAATAGATTTCGGGCTTGCGAAGAAGTATCGCTGCAGCAGGACACATGCGCACATACCGTACAGGGAAAATAAGAACCTTACGGGTACCGCAAGATACGCGTCCGTCAACACTCATTTGGGAATAGGTTTGTTTATGATCCTTTTTTCGTTTTCATACTTATTTTGTTCGTTTTGTTGGTTTGATTTATCATTTTTATTACTCCGGTGCGGTGCACAAGTTCATGCTGCGTCGATGACGTGCAAGTTGTTTTGAGCACAGCGCCTCAGTGATTGCATTCGTTTTCAGTTATCGTAGACGGCGATTTACCTTCTGATTCCCTCACCTACTCCCTCCCACATCCCCCATCCCCCCCCCCCACTCAAGGAAAGGTCACATCAGAAGACGTGTGTGAGGTCGATAATGTGATGATTTGGAGAAGAGATTTGGCTTTGTCAGTTTCGCCGAAAAGATCGACGAATTTTCCACTTCTGTTATGCTTTTGAATAGTGTAGTTCGATTCGAAATTAAGGGTTCTAATTGACGGCGTGGGGCTCGAAATTATCTTACATTGACGCATCTTATATGCTTACTTGGGTGCAATGAAGTTCTGAAAAAGCAGGTATTTTTCTGGTGGGACACGCGTAACTGTTGTAATCTGAGTGTGCCAATCAGTTTTCCAAGCTTTCACGCATCCTCGTTTGTTTTTGTTTTTTTTTTTTTTTTTTTTTTGGTTTTGATGGGAATTTGGAAATGAATATAGGTTCATACATCCATTGATTTGAGGGCAATAGTTTTTCAGTGTTTCTGCTGGCTACGAATCTTCACTCAAAGCTGTTGATTATGCATTCTGTGTTGTGAATATATTTAGAGAAATGAACGTATCAAGCAAGTTGCCTTTGGAATATTATTTATTCTGCTGCTTATTTTATTCATTTAAGCGTTGCTTACAAGTTGTTTAGGTGAATTTTGTTTATTTGCTTTTGTTTTTTTTAGAACAAAGTAGGCGCGATGATATCGAATCGTTGGGATATGTACTGATGTATTTTAATCGTGGAACACTTCCTTGGCAAGGCCTTAAAGCGGCAACAAAAAGGCAAAAGTACGACAAAATATCTGAGAAGAAGATGAGCACGCCGGTCGAAGAGCTTTGTGCTGGTCATCCTGGTAAGTTTTTTATGAACACATTTGTCGCACCTCTGGAATCGACTCAGCTCAGTGAAAAAAAAAAACAGTTTGTCATGAACAGGAATATTGCTGTGAAAGTTGTGAGGTTGGATGTGTGTTAGTAAT
The DNA here is from genome assembly GCA_037389465.1 of Baylisascaris procyonis. NCBI lineage: Eukaryota > Metazoa > Nematoda > Chromadorea > Rhabditida > Ascarididae > Baylisascaris > Baylisascaris procyonis. The sequence goes on from JAZARR010000159.1 coordinate 1,593,503, forward strand.
CAGCAACCATGTTTCCTCATTGTTAATATTTATTTCGCTTGGGCACAGGGATTGCAAGTCACCAGTAAACTGCTATAAAATGCCGTCTGTCATTTCAGTAGTTGATTTCTGTCGTAGTATGGACACTGTTGAGAATGACCGCTGTGACTACTAAAGCCATTTTTTTGAGTTAAGGAGCTTAATGTCCATTGCGTGTTGGATTGATGCGCACTTAGTGAAACGTTTGCGTCCCGTCATTATTGTTTTCTGAGCAGTGAAGCCTACAATCGGACGAATCGAATGTCACTTTTTTATTTTGGAAGGCAGCATCTAATCACTGATGAAATCTCCCTATGTGTGCCAAATGAGTTTGCAGCAATTTTCTTGAGTCCACGATCTGCTTAAATGTTTGCTTGGCATAATTTATTAGGGTTAATTCAGAAGCCTTCGCAACGTACCTCAAATACTGCAAATCTTTGGGCTTCGAGGAGCAACCAGATTACTCACATCTGCGCCAGTTGTTTCGAAATTTATTTCACCGACAAGGATTCACATACGATTACGTCTTCGATTGGAACCTTCTCAAGTTTGTGAGCATTCGTATTTGCGTATCGTGCCTCATTTATGTTTGAGGCTTTTTGTAGATTTCCGAATTAAGCAGCATTTGTCGTATTGGCAGTCGCCTCCTTTCACAAGATCTTTTATATATGAAATGCGCCTTTGTCTTTCGTGTGGTGATTGTACTTTTCTGCTCTATTCATATCCATTGTAAAGTTTTAGTGAAATTTATGAGCGAGGTGTAAATTGATTAGGCTGCCATTGGTTTAAGTGATTAGGCTCCCACTGGCTTCACTATGATTGGCTAATCGCCTTTTCAGCAGGTGCACCAATAGACATTTACGTATGCTGATCTGTTTCGTAGGAGTGCAGCTTTGTAGAGAAATGACGACATCTTAATCTTGTGCATATTTCTCATGTTTTTAATTTTTTTATGTTGAAGATGCACAGTCGTTCACATACCCAGTGGACATTAGATTTGCCTGCAATAAGTGGAAGAATGTTGCATTTGTGTTCTAATGAATTTGTAATTTGAGGACAGCGAAGAGGGTCCAGCCGTCGGTGCAGGCCCAACAGATTCCGCAGTCGCGAATGATGATCGAGCAGTAAAGGTGCTCCGCCTGTTTATTTCTTTCTTTTTTCATTTCCTCATCTCTCTTCCTATGGCAAGTTTTATCCAGTTGTAAGCGTGTAAAACTTCACATAGAGTATTTATTCTGATTTGGCATTGGAATGCTAGAAGTTCACTTTTGCAGTAGACATAACAAAGTTAGTAATGTTTTGACGTTGTTGATCCCCGACCAGTGTTTGAAGCCATCGTCATGGCCAGCAGCACTCGGTTTTCACCACTTGGAGTTTCTCAGACGTTGGCATCTTTGTCGTTTATCCATTTCTTTGGTAAATGAGTGTCACAGTTCATTTTTTTGCTTGCTTTCAGTTGTGTCCGGACTGGCAGAAGAAACAACGCGAAGCAATGACTACCGCGCAGAAATATATGCCAATTGCTTATGGTGGCGTTAATGCACGGGGTGCACTCTGTCCGTTCGTCGATGCTGGTCAGCGTTGCAATGCGCACCATTGCATTCCGGTCGACCATCTATGCGGTCAGACCAGCTGTTACGGGTGTGGCTTTTGTTGAATTCTCGCTTTGTCCACTCTTTGCACTGCCAGCGCTTACCGATGCGCACTCGCTCATCAGCGTGATCTTCGGTAAGATGGGTCCGCGTTGGGTTCAGGCGTCTTTCATTCAAGCAGCAAGTTAGTAAATCAACCTGTTAAATGGGCACACCTGCGAAACTTTTGCAACCTTTTATTTTCCCCCGCACCAGCTTTCTTCTCTTCTTGCTCATTCACTCTTTAAAGCACAAAAATCGGGCAATGCTTCGGGTCGCTGGGTTATCGTGGAGAAAGGAGTGTATTAGTTCCTCATTGTTCTCGATTATCATGCATAACTGCTGTATTGCATGCCACTTGGGATGCAAATGCATTTGTCCGCATCGCTGTTCGGCGTTCACACGTTTCCTCTTTCGCTGTGTATGACCTCTAATTTTGCCAAAATTTGACATTTCCTATTAACGCCTTGTGCGTTGACGTTGATCTTCGCTTCCTGTCGGTCAGTGTTAGTTTGTTATGCTTGAGTTGTGCATCTGGAAAATTGTATACGTTGTGCATCTGTGTGTATGTTGCAAGACGCTCATCGCTCTGTGAATGTTACTTTATTATGCTTGACTTGTGCATGGAAAATGGTATGTCCTGTGGCGCTCATCGCCATGTGAACATTGTTGGAATATCGGAAGAATGAATATTTTTTGCGGTCGTGCTGTAAATTCTTGTGATGTTGTGTTGCAGCCTTGTCGCAAATGTTTTTCGTCAAATTCTCATCGGGTTCGGTTGAGGGCATCTTTAGGTCATTTTTTATGATAAGCAAGGAACGTATCAATTATGAGAAGGAATACTCGCACAGATTGTTCGATATTTTAATAGTGGAACGGTGATTACGCCTTGATAAATTTCTCTTTTTTCACTCTACGAATTTATTTCCTGGCAGATTCAAAAACATTCGATAGAGTATATTGCAGAAGTTTCTATTTCTTTAAATGCATTCTCCATAAACGGATTTATTGCCCTCACTGAAATCATGTGAAGGTGCACAACACGCTTTATTATTTGGGTTACTGGATTTTTTTTTTTCTTTTTGAGAATTTTTCATTTCTTCATGGTTATACGATTAACTGAATGTTGAATTGACTGGTTTTATTATATAAAGTGTTTTTTTTTCGTTATCAAGCGGCACTATATACTTCTCTTTGATTGTTTTTGTCATCTTTGCATATTTGAGTGAAAATTTTATGAAATATGTTTTTTTTCTTCACTTGGCCTCTGATTCCGCTTGATGGTTGCTGTGGTTGCGTATTGGTGTTCGCCATTTTGCTCTCATTTCTATCTAACTTGCCTCGTCGTTTTTTTTTTTTTAATCTGCTCGTAATGAAACTAAGTTTTTGCGTTCCATTTGAACAGCTTATCAAAGGGTATTTCGTGGTCACTCAACATAAATTTGAACATTTTACGACGTAAATGCTAGTTGATGCATACCGCCTATTTTGTTGCGGGAAACGTTTCACTAGTCCGTAAAGTGCTTTCTTTTTTTATTCTTGGTGCTTAAGTGAATCTGATCAGTTGTGTTCTGGCGGCATCGTAACATGAAGCTGGACGGATATATCTACACAAGGGACTAGGTACGCGTGGTATTCCAAAATGAGAGCATACCTTTGCAGCTTCATTTTGCGTTATTTGGATGGTTTCATCGTCGTAGATGAAGTGCAAACGGCTTTGCGTCGACGATGCTGAAAAGCTTCTTTGAAAGCTTTGTGATTATACGTGGCAGAAAGGAGTGCAAAGCAGATAGCAGCTCTTTGAGAAGATGGCAAATAGCTGTGCCTAGAAGTGGATATATCAAGAAGCACCTGTAGCGCACGATGAGCGCTTAAGTCATCATTCGAGACAACGCTGATCTGATGAATATATTAGCAGTGACGTGCACTCGTCCTTGATTGATTCGTGCGCATTAGTGAGATTGCTTACCTGTTGCCAACACCACTCTCATCTACTTCTTTCCTCTCGTTCGTTCAAATACTCCGTTTTGCGCCTACCTGCTTCATCGTACAAAGAGCGCAGAAATTATTCAACCTTTAAATATTTACATTAGGTTGAAACTCGATAGCTTTTCGAAAAGATAGAGTTATGAAAAGAATAAAATTTGCAGAAACTGCCAGTGGTGGGAAAGGAGAGCTGCGATCATGTTCTATTGGCTTGTGTGAATCGTTGCGATGTATTGATGTTTACTCTGCAGTATCACGGTGTGTTATTCCCATGAGGAAGTTACTATAAAACTGGTGAACGATGTGTTTTTAGTTACCATTCTGCGCTTTTATGGAATTCTTGAGGCATTGGGCAAATTAGGCATCTTCGTCTTGGCCACTTCGCCACCATCTAGGCTCTAAGTGCACATTGCATTTCTATACTTCTTTTTGAAGGCAGCGTAAGTTTACAGGATTGTGGTCAGTGTCTTCTTTTCCTTATGCGGATGAAGGTTTTTTAATCGTTTTTTGTGGATTTTTTTTACTGCTTCCGCCTCTTCTTTTTTAAAAGGTTTTTTGATTAATTGTTCCCTGTTTTTAATCGCATGATTGTATCGACTAAAGTGATGTATCTGATATCGCGAGTTCTGCTTTTAGTTGTCCACCATCACTTCTTAAAAGTCACTCGATCATCTGGATGCTTCGAATAGCAGGTTTCAGGTTTTTGATTACGTCAAACGTCGTATTTCATTTTTAGAATCATCCCTTGCATTTCGAGGCACTGAGCGGGGTTGAATCCGGTGTGACCATATGTAACAGTTGGAATCCATCGAGTCGGGAAAGTCAACATGTTGGAATAGATAGTTGCCTCGCTTTTTTTGCGAACTGATGTCTAGCTGCACCTAAAACAGAAGAGCCAACTCCACTTATCAAATTGTATGACATCAGCAACGATGCTCCCGAAGAGAGTACATAATGTCGTCTGAATTTGAGTCGTTGTTCTGTGATGATTCCACGGCGAGGAGACTGCATCCCTGTAGGTGTTTATGCAACATTTACCTATAGCACACTTTAACATTTTAATGTTTGGGGAGATAATAAGTTTTTGGGCCCACAAGCATCTCATTGAACTTATCAATATATGAGAGAAAAGGTCGTTTTTCAACTGATTGAAAATTTGAACGCTTTTCTATTGGCACTTCGCATGATTAGCGTTGAGCGTTGATTAGTTTTATCGTTTTCCTCGACCTTGGTGCCTTCTGAAATTCTTCGATTATATATCTCAAGACTATTATTATATAAATAAGAATATAAATATAAATATAAATATAAATATAGATATAAATATAAATATAAATATAAATATAAATATAAATATAAATATAAATAAATAAACACATATTAGCTTAGCATCTATCTCGAACTTAATATACATCTATATCTCAAACTCGTTTCATCCTCTACAGCAACCAACAACTTAGTAAAAGTTTGGCATTTAGTAGGGAGTAAAAAGTTCAATAAAAACCACTAGCAAATGGCTAAGTATGCGACTTCTGACGGTTGTTTTCACTGTCAAAATAATTCCGCTGAATAAAGTTCAGTCAAATTATCGATGCTTGTTCTAAGCATCCCTTCGAATTGCGATGCAACAGTGAATGTCAGAACAGCTTCAGGATTATCCCAGTCCTTGTGAGCATCGTGCGCATCTCGCCATTGCAGTGTTAATGAACCGTACTTGGAAAACGCATACTTTTCCGTTGGTCACTACTTCGTTGATGGCCAATGAGAGCTATTTTGTAACTACGGTTACCACTCATTTCTGGTCGGTATATTTCATGTGTGATCTCTGGTTTGGAGAAAAACATGAGCAAGGAGATCTCATATCTGTCTTTCTTCACCGACAAAGGTCATGTTCACAAGCCATTCCTCGATTTAGCCATCTATGAGTGGTTTGCTTTATGTTCTCATACTACCTGCTGACTCCTATGATGGCATTGTTCATGTGCACATTACTTAGATGTTCTTTTTTCTAGCAAATCCTGCGTTTGTTTCACGATGCGCCGTCCATCAGTTGCCTGAATCTATGATCTTTCAGCATTCATGATATGGAACTAAGGAATACGCCACCGTCTTGCTATTGAGTACTTGAGTCAATCAAATCAAAGCTATGATTCTTGAGCAAAGATTCAGTTCATCTATATTTTTCCACTTCTTTTCCGCATCATTCATTGACGTCATAATCAGCTCAACAGCTCGCAGAAAGAAGGTTGTTGACGGCACGAACCGATAAGATTACTAATATAAAATTGCTTCTTGAATCTTATAGATCTCTTCGAATGGAATATTTGAAAAAATTATTGTAACAAATGTTGATCGAAAAAAAACTTTCTTAGAACGCAATAATGAAAATTAAATGAATTGTGCTATCATTCTTTCGAAGTAAAAGCATCTAATTTTGAGAAGAACTGAGTCGGTGCTCATTTATACGTAACCAATCCTTCTGTCAAGACGGCTTCACGATGCCAATAAAACGCTGATAGATTCAAACATGGTGTGCTTTCACTTCTGGATCTTCTAACTGTTTGGGAAATGTTGTCGAGCGTAACGTCTAAGCGGCATAAATAACTTCATTTATGTATATGTCTCGAGTTGCACCACGTTGTAGATGCTTTACAGGCAATCTCAATCGGCGTTTAACAAACGTTGATTCAGTAACGCATGAAAGCTTAACGCAAACATGAGATGATGCCTCAATCGGCGGTAATACGCGCTCGCTATGTACCCGATGTTCGTGGTGTCAACAGATACAAACACTTCCACAGGTAATTTATGCGCATTTATAAACGTATCGTTGCACTATTGCAATTATAGAGCATTGTCGCTAAACATAAAGGGGTCATCTTTCCAGAAATAACCTTTATAAAAGAGTGGTAGGAAGCCGCTTAATGGGCAAGTGTTGCGGTAAATGATGAAAGTTTGTCAATGAATTGTAAGAAAAAGCGCGAAGAGAAATTAATTGCAGCCCGCTAGTGACGGAGACAAATGAAGCAGGTGAAAATATCGACAAGAGAGGATTGCCGCATGAGCTTCCTTACTTGGATACGGGCGATTTGATAAGGTTTTCTTTCATTGATTTCTCTCTTCTAAAAATAAGCAGCAAGAGGAAAGAATTTCTTGAGAGAGAATCGTCCGAATAATGAAAGATTCGCTGATAATTAGCTGAGAAATTCAGATGTCTATATGGGAAAAAAATTTTTGATTTGGCAGTCTTATAAGTGTGCATCAGTGCATGGAATAACCTGAAGCAAAAATGACATATAAGTTTGGTATTGTGCCATCGGGGAACTTATATGGTATGAACCGAATTGTGTCTCCAAAATCTCATCAATCAAACTGCGTTTCGGAACAATTGGGATGTTGTTCAACTCAATTTTTCAGAGAAAGCGTGAGGCGATAACCACCACCTCTTTTGCCACGTTCTTTACTGCACAGAAAAGAGGGGATGGGAGGTGATTGAAATACTTTCAGCAAATGCTCCTTTAAATTTAAAACGCTCAGAAATCATGCTGGCGATCATAAGTCGACATGCGCTTTATAGAAGAAGTTGCAAAGACGATTATATGCCGCATCTGTGAGATATTCATCATTCGATGGCGTGCATCTACTCGTAACATCGCATATTCAAAACTCAATAGAAAACATAAAATACATTCAACTGCTTCATTGATACATGAATTCCGCTTCAGAGGCCGATTTTTGCCCTTGAGATGAACAGCCTCGAAGTTGGAAAGTGCACAAAACTTGTACCAGCATAAATAGAAAGGAAGAGCAAAACATTTGTAAAAATACAATCGACCCGTGTGCAAGTTTGTCCTCAATACATAGCGGCGAGTCGTCTTCCAGATACCTCAGGCAATTTTTTAAGAAAAATGTTTACAGATGTTCAATTCTTTGCTTCAGGCGAAATTTGCAAAGCTTGGGGAATTGGTTTCGGATGGGTTTCTTAAGATGCAAGAAAAACAGGCGTAAGATCTTCTGAGCTATGGCATTAAAGATACTGAACAGAGGAATGGGAGTTGCATTTCTGAAGCACATACATTCCCAAGAACACCGTTCTCTTGAAACTAACTTCTCAAATATGGGCATTCCGCACTTGGATAACAATTTGATTCTACTCGCTTCTGAAGACGCAAATCTCTCATTCATTTGCAGTGTCAAGACCTGAAAAACTTCATTGTTATGCATGCATAATCTGGAGGTATTACCAGATTTTATCAAATTATATGTGCTATATAAAAGTGAATATTGGCTGTTTGCGAGTTTCCGAATCGAATCTCTGCACGGGATTCAAAACTCCTCCTCATGATTTGGCTTTGTAAAAACATCACGTTGGAGATCCGTGTTAAACGGGAACCTTATTTCGGGATTTATTTTCCAGGAGCTTCGAAACACTAAGTTGTGTCGGTTGCAACTCGGAAGGCGGAAAATCTGAGGAGAAGTAGTGCAAAGCTGTACGCGGTAGTGCGAGATAACATTTTATAACGTGCTTGGGATACTGTACTCGTCCAAGTGACCTGTCCGCTCGCATTTCGTACCGACCGGCTTCACATTTTACAGTCATTCTTCGAGTTAGAGAAACGAATCTTCTTTTTTTTGGAAATTCTTGTTATCGGTCATCTGTCTATGCTAACTCGTGCAAGTTTGCTTTTATATCGGATATTTACGGAACTGAGCGGTGTTACGCTCAGAGCTGCAAAAACGCATTTTTTGTAAATTGGTTGTTCAACGCTGCTAAGCTCGTTTTTGTTAGCACGATTTGTAAGCTTGGGAAGAGTGCATAAGGCATAGAAAAATATTGGGCACACCTCAAATAAGCGACTGATGAAGGAAATGCGCTGTTTTGCTTGAGTCACATTCAGCAGCCACGATACTAAGATATTATGCCTAAAACGAACGCTTAAACCATGCTGTTTCCAGCATGTGATGACCAGTGATGTCTTTTGTCCTTCGTTTAGAAGATTCCATCATTTATTGACTGTTCCAGGTATTCTGGACGACTCGAATCCGATGTAACGTTCACATTAAGCGATGATGACTACCTCCACAGCAAAACTGGTTCGTTCTAGCCGTCCCTTCGAAAATTTCACGATTTCGATAGACAGTACATCTTGCACGTTGAACGGCTGCAGTTTCTATTCTCCTCTAGATCTACTGATTGTCTTGCTCCGAAAGTGAATTTCACCAACTACCTAAAATCTCAGAGAATCTCAGAATTTCATCAAGTGAATTTGCATTCCATTTCTCGTTGCATGATAACCTACAACTACTATCGCATTCCAATTGCTATTTATGATTGCGAATTGCAATCCTCCTCAAATTATACTTTCCGTTGATCGACACTGAAATTGGAGAATGGCAGAGCAGTAAGAACAATAACACTGAAATTTTTGAAGGCAATTTTTTTTTAAGCGTTTACAGTATATTTGCTGCATAAAAATGGTAATGCGCATTAATTTCTTGTGCATTTTTCAAAATCGCCATAAACAGCATTTGATCTACGAATTAAAGAAATATGCCAAATGTGTCGAAGGCGTAAGAGAAGGCAGGTCTAGTATTTCCTATAAGAACTACAGTACGTACGGTTCCAGGGTTTTGCTTGACAGTATAATACCTTCGAAGACATGTGAGAGTGATGTTTAGCGGGTTGCTAGAGGCGTATGGCGGAGTGCGGTGGCATAGACTGTAATTCGAACCGAGACTAATGAGTGCTGCGCGTGGGCCTCTTTAAGCTGTGTAAGGAAATACATCTAAACGATTCTCACAGACGAAAGTTTGTGGTCAGCTGTTCTACGCTGAGATGCTGGGTTACTAAGTGACGCAACCATAACCTTCTCCTTTCGCATCCCTTTCTCTTCCATAAGCGAGTGTGCCATCCGTTCAGCCGTTCTGTAATATTCGTTTCGTCCATTCGAATTTTAAAAATCAGTTTTTCTCACCTTGCAGTTGAAGATGTCTTGAAAGTCACATCTTCAAAATTCACAGGACAAATTTGATAGCTCAATCTCCTTTAGTAACTGGAATTTGTTACTCGCTGAAGTAGGCAGTGTGTTTTAAGGTCAAGTGTCAGCTGGCAAACATGAGTTGTGGTGTTAAGTGTGGAGCCGTAAACATCCGGTTGCGTGGTTGGATGTCAGATCGCAAGCAGTGCAGTTGAGTACAAGGTGGTAAACAGTGCGTTGTAGGGTTTACGATAAATGGGTCGACAATGAGTTATAGGGATAAAATGAGGTAATCTCATCACTGGATGGTTCGTTTAGTTCTCTAACTTCCTTGTAGTCGTTATTCGGTATAGCAAGTAATTCGTCTAATCGTAGGAAATTTCCGTCCAACAGACACCTCTCTGGTTATGGTGTTAGGAGCAATATATTGTCTATTTAGGCTACATTTAGGCAGTGTTTTCATACAAGCGAATGAAGCTCTGATTGAAAAATATTTGCGTGAAAACAGCCTCATGATGTAAATGGGGATGTGAACGAGTCACGCTATTTCAACATGCTGCATGAGTATCGCCCCACAACCCGATAACTTTGAACGACTCAAATCGACAAACACACTGACTAAGTTCCTAATCTAACGTCGAACTTTCATATCACTTTCTCACTTTTCATTCTCTTTGATCAAGAGAGTGAATGAAAAAAACGATTTGTACACAGTTACATTTACACCTTTTGAAACCGAGATTTCCCCGTCTGTACGACAGTGTCGTAAAAAGTAGGCTGAGCAGCTAAGATATGCACTGATTACTGTGGCAATTTACATCAAGCAGTAACCTTCTTATATTAAGCGGTAATAAGCCATTTGAGTCCTTTTATGTAGACATGGAAGGGGATGAAATAACATTTCTGAAGAATGCGGAGAAAACAATTTTTGAAAAAATGTTGAAACAAGTGAGGAAAATCCCATTGAATGGCATGAATTCTAATCGGAAAATCCTCGCAAGAACTCCTGCAATTGATGCTCGTGGAAAGCCAGCAACATAAATGCCTTTATTTCTTTCTGACAAAATTCACTCAGAGATTCACAGCTTTTTCATGACATCTTTCTTTCCCTTAAGTCATTTGGGAAAAAAATGCTTTCAAAACGTTTGGTTAGAGCTATGAACAGCACCATGGACATAACTCTGCGACGTGAAATTATGCAGGGATCAAAAGTTTTCGGAAGTTCCTCTTCTTGTCTCTCAACGAATGATCAGTATCGTCGCCCATTCCCCTCTTACTCTCTCAACGCCCTGTCAGCGTCCCAAATGTTTTGCTCCTTATCGTTATATTCATTCTTCGTGAAAAAATCGTTTTGTGCTAAACGTTACTGCGTCGTTGGTAGAAGGTGTAAGCATCGATGATATCTGCTAAGATTCTCCAGAAAATTTTTTAATACATGTTTTCTTCGACTGCCTAAACGCCGTCAAAATATCATGTAACCGAAACAGCAACGCTATATTAGCGATCGTTTGGAGATGAAATCGAGTTTCAGGCCTCAGTTCACGACAGCGGATATCGATTGGACTTCTTCACATTAATAACATTTCGAATACTTCGCATCCACTAAGTTTAAGTAGCAGTTTACCAGTTTTGGCAACAGTTAGCAAATCTAGCGGCAGCCTCAAGCCTCTCTCGAAAAGAACCAATGGACTCAACAAATCAGCGCAGAACATATATAGCGGTGAATAATTTTATTTTATTGTCAAATATTTTCAGACAGAGCAACAGTAAATGGGGACGACGTGAAACCTATGATCACAGATCGATCGAATCATTAGATGTAGTTATCAGAAAATAAAATGTACGGGTCGAGACTCCTAAATAAAAAGAAGCTTTTTTGAAAGCGGATGAGGCAAAATGAACTTGAAAAACACTGGGAGGCCTGTAAGAGGCTTTGAACCTATCAACCGGGCATGAGTTGCAATGAACGATGTGAAAATCTAGACATTTTAAAATATCTCAGTGTAAGTGATAAATTACAAAGCCAATTTGAAAATTCATCAACAAGGACATTGTAATTTGGTTACATTGATTATGTTTTTGCAATAACAGCAAGCATTGAAGCCGCTTTGCTTAAACTCTCCATAAGAGGATTTGCCAAGAGAACGTCTCACTAATTTTCATCTGAACATTGTCGTCACAGGGGCGGGCAGGTAATACCTGAGAACACAAAGAAACCACTCATAGATTGAAAAAGATAGGTAAATCTAGTGAAGATGAATGGCTTGTGAACATGACCTTTGTCGGTGAAGAAAGACAGATATGAGATCTCCTTGCTCATGTTTTTCTCCAAACCAGAGATCACACATGAAACATACCGACCAGAAATGAGTGGTAACCGGAGTTACAAAATAGCTCTGACTGGCCATCAACGAAGTAGCGACCAACGGAAAAGTATGCGTTTTCCAAGTACGGTTCATTAACACTGCAATGGCGAGATGCGCACGATGCTCACAAGGACTGGGATAATCCAAAAGCTGTTCGGGACGTCTGAATATCTGGTATTCACTGTTGACATTCATTGCCCACTACTCGGGAAAGGTCAGAATGTCTACGCTTTGTTGAAGGGAAAGTAAAAAGTTACCGAAATGGGGAGTTTGTGGCATGAAGCATTATATTTACAAAACTCTATCCAGCCTCAATTAAACATGAACGAATGCAAAGAAAGAATCAGATATGTGTTATAGACATTTTTATTCATGTAGTCAATCAGTGAATCAAACAGCAATGAGTTGATCCAGTCTTAAATTGAAGGGTCGCTTCTCTAATCAAATGCCTCTTCGCTCTTAATAACATTATTATTACAATAATACTCAAAACCAAGTTAGGGCCCTTTCTCTCAAATTGTCGTTCTTTTCTTAGGATCTGATGAACACTTCATGCGACTCGCAACAAAACGCCACCATCGTTCGTGTTATGCGAAACTATCTGAGAGCGATACGTTACGATGCATCAATGGAGACTCAGCTTCACTCTCACCAGGTTTGTTCGAAGTTCACATGCGGGTTGCTCAGTAATTTTCTGTTGCCAAGGTAAACAGTATGTATGTATAGCACTGAGTGCCAGTTCTTGACCACTAATAAGCGACTATAAGAAGCAGGCTTTTTTCTAATAAACGAGCATCAAGCGCGGAATGAAGCACGGGCTGGAATAGTTGGTATTTAACGGAACGAAAAATGTTATGGGTCCGCGGATGACGAAACGATTCTCTAATATAGTGGATCCGTTCAAATCGGTGTGAGATGGGATAAAGTGAAGCAAAAAGTTCAGCGTTTTTCAGGAAGCCTTGCATGCAAACCTGACAGCAGTTGGCCGTCTTCATCGCTAAGACTCGTTCAGGTGCCGAAAGTAAACGAGAAAAAAGGACGCAATCTGAACTGGTCAGTTCCAATTTCTACTTTATAATGGTAGATACTGCAGCCGAGCTAAACGGAATAAAGTGGTGTCGACTCCAGGCCAGTCGCTGACACCAAAGAATGGTAGAGCGAGATATGATCACCATTACTGCTATCCACTAAAACGGTTTGTTTTTGGCGTATTGGCTAACGTCGATTGTAGCTAGGTACACTTGAGTGCATCAGACCTAACATCAGAGCTAACGTTATATTTTTGACTAATAATACCGATATTACTACTCACTATCTGTTACCACATTCAGTACTTTCTGTTACTTATAACAGTGCTGCTTTCTGTCACCAATGTTGCTTACTATTTCCGGCATTGTTTTCTTTTCGACTATTTTTTCCTTTCAAACATATACCAGTGTCATTTTCTCGAACAACTGTGTTCTTTTCCCGTTTTTTCTTGTGAATTAACGCTATTATTAGAGGTATTTATTATCGTCTCTAATACTGCTAATTAATTCTTTCATTACTTTCTATTAGGGCCAGTACCAACGGCGCTTACTGCCAGAACTTATTGCTACATCGCATGCTAGTTATTACTGCTGCCAGTCTCGCTTACTGCTAAGAATGTGATTCCTACTTCCCCTGATACAAGTTGGTGTTTTCAGCCATCCTTTTCAGTGTTTTTACTATTTATTACTATTACTCTTGGCACTTCATACTACGATATATATCACTGTCCCCACTGCTACCAGTACTTGTTATTAATAAATGTCTTACTCATCACTAAAGGCAGTACAGCTTCTTTCTACCAGTACGACTATTACTTACTAACAGGTTTTCTTCGATCTGTTACTGCTAGCACCACCGTCTAATATTACCGCTAATGTAGCTACAACTCCAACTGCCTCGAGAACTCCTTGCAAATATATCTAGTGCTACTTGCTATCACTAGCAATAGTGTTTACCATTACAATCACCATTACTTATTGCATGTCAAGCACTAATTAACTAGTGCTACTACTCCTCACTCTTTTCCTACCATTACCAAAAGTGCACATTACTAAACGCATTATCACTCACTAATGTATCAGTGCTTACTACTTTTGCTAATTCAATTTACCACCACGCCTAATACGCTCAATGATGCTTCCACTACTATTTATTATCACTCTTAGTAGTGCCTACCAGTAGCAATAGTAATAATGGGATCCACAATCTTGCATTAAAAAAGGGTACTTTTTGTGGTGATGAGTAGTATTAGCGATATAGTGACAGAATTAGCAGTAAGAAGTGAGCAGTAGTGACGGCAGTGAATTCAATAAATAGCAAATTCGATAAATAAGTGTTGCGTTTTCAGAGTTAGTCACAAACAACTAATACAAATGATACCATTTACTGTAAGTGGTAGTACTTAAATGATACAAAAAGGAAGAACAACTGACGCTTTAAGTAGTAATATGCAGTTAGTCATAGTAGTGGTGAGTAATGCTAGTAGCAATCAAGAGACAGTGAGGCATTTGCATGCGGCGTTATTAAATTAGCAAACAATACAGATGCAATAATAAACTGAATGCTAGTACTACTAATATTTATACTTTTGATTACTACTAGAATCAGTAGTGCTTAAAAAGCTTATGCATATTCAAAATTTAAGTGGTCTATATTACAGCTAGCGAGCATCTGGCAACTTCTACGACATATCACTGAATGTGGCTTAGGTGCAATAAAATAATGCGCTAATAGAATGCTTTAACAGGTACTCTATTTATTTATTTTTGGCAAGATTATGCTAGTCTTAGAAGGGATTTCGTAAACAACTGTCAGCTGAATCTATCGTCTTCTGGAACAGTTACCGATTTCAATTTGATAAAAATTGCTGTGGAATTTTCTTGCTTTGCGATGATGCGATACGAAGCGCTACAAACTGAAAGTTTAATAAGCGTGAACTTGTGGTGATGAGTTATTGGTGAAGAACTTAAAGTTCTCAGAGCTTTTAAATTTGAGAGTAGTTCTAAACTTTCACATAAACCAGGTGCTCATAGCCTCACTCTTCAGACAGAGATCTTGGTGCCAGCAGCATTTTAAAAATGATATCAGGAGGGACGCAGAAACTGATGCCAGAAGAACTTGAAATTGTTACGCCAATAACTGCTTTCAGAATTACTCCTAACCAGTTGACGAACAAAACGTTGAGACGTGGTGCAGTCGGCTCTTTCCTCTGTTTGCCAACCTCCACACTATTTTCGAGTGAACATTTCGGGAAATTAAAGAACATTTTAATGTATCAGCAGCATGCAAATTTGGTTGCAGTGGAATATCTCAAAGAATAAGCGATGTCTTATCGACAAGTGATACGACATCAGGTCACGAGATGGCTTGCCAACGCAAGGATCCCGTTCTTGTTGACTGTGCGGCTGGAAACGACGAAACCTTCAGCACTAAGACACTTGGAACTCAGACATCGGTTCCTTTCTTGTTCACTTGGATGAAAAGGCATGTGGGATGTGCATAACTGATCTCGTATTTTATGGAATTTTGAATATCTGTGAATCATAATTTTGCTGTGAGAGGGTGGGTTGTGCAGACCCCTAGAGAAACGAGAAGTGTCTCCATCACCTCTCTAATCACCCCCCACCCCCACCCCAGCATGTGCTGGGAAGAAAATCGCCAAGGATATGAACTGCGGGTGCCATAAATTATTAGGGCATAAGCTTTCTTTAGCAGCGGCAACCATGAGAAATTTCCACCGATATGTTCTTCACTGAAAAGGTAAGCAACTAATCTAAACATCATTCTAGTCGCTGTGCATATTTACTTAACAATAACGATAACAGTATCGCGAAGAACATTGATCAGTAATTCAGAGCACTAAAATATAAGAGATTTTGACGGGAATGAGAAACTGGAAGAAAAAGTTGAAAGTGTGTACGAAGAAAAGCTGTTGTCGCTAATTATTTGAAAAATCCGTTGCATTTCTTAATTCAAACGTTTTCGATTATTTGAGTATTCGGCATCATAAAACTAGAGGTCACTATTTTCAGTCGCTCGATTGTATTTGAAAGCAAACGAGGTTAAATGCAGGTTGAAAGCAAGTTTGAAAGTAGGTATTCGAACAAATAGTATGCGAATAAATTTGATTTTTTTGTTTGTTCAACTATTAGAGCATCTCAATAATTGGAATTGAAAAATTGCCTTGTTCATACATTCTACAAACGATAGGCAATACTTTTGGGAGAAATGTATAAAAAACAGCAACTGCAGAAGCAAACGATAGCAGATGAGCGTTTCTGTTTTTTTAGTGAGCAGAAAGTTTCATAAGTTACCAACAATAATAGATATATGAAGTGAGGTTTTTGTATT
This sequence comes from Baylisascaris procyonis, assembly GCA_037389465.1. Lineage (NCBI taxonomy): Eukaryota > Metazoa > Nematoda > Chromadorea > Rhabditida > Ascarididae > Baylisascaris > Baylisascaris procyonis. The sequence continues at coordinate 1,609,862 of JAZARR010000159.1, forward strand.
TTGACTAACTCAACTACTCCCACAAGTCCTCCACGAAAAAATTCGTTTTCCTCTCATTCGACCAATGCAAAATAGAAGTCTGATCGGTGTATAATTCATAAAAATTATTTAAGTAAGATTCGCGATAGGCATATTACCGGGCAGGAGGCAAGAAAGCAGATGGACAGAAAGACAGACAAACAACTATATATATATATATATATATATATATATATATATATATATATATATATATATATATATATATATAATGCAGTAAAATAAATAAACGGTGTAGTATAATAACTGAAATGTACTGTTAACTGATATAGCTCAAGTCACCTCACTCGTTACTTTCAAACGTTTTTTTCATCCACCATATTTGGCTTTTAATAACAGCATATTCATTTCATCACTTCAGTTATAATTAGTAGACACCATGCACCAAATCTCATTTAAAATAACATTGATGAAGTTAATTTATTTGCTCGCTTTGCTAATATGTGAATGAGCACATTCTGCAATCAGTCCAGAGGAAACAATGCGAACCTTTGCAGTAAATGTGCTCCTAAGATCAGTTAAGATCGTTGAAAGATGTCATCTCTAGACGCTGCAAAAGTGTCTTCTTCGATATCTCAAATAGATAAAAACATTGAAGGTTTTCGAAGGGAAAGAGGTAACCGTGGTCGAGTCGTCCACTTGCAAAGCCACGCAAACGCAAACATCATCTTCCTCTCTCTCTCGCGCTGTTCACGATTACGATACTGAGGTGAGCTGCCAGTCGCCGAATCAACTCACATTCACACCAGTGGTCAGGTGCAGTGACTTATTCTCACCACCTGAGCACCATCATGAAGAAAGGGCACTATGGAAGGCAAGAGGCAAAAAAGCCTGGTGCAAGCACAAAATTTAAAATATGCATGATTCTTCTCGGTGGAGCATGTACATATTAAACTGATGTGTATATTAAACCAATCCTAAACTAATCCTACTATATTTGAACAAATAGTCGTACGTACAACGAACGGTTTTATTTCCTGTTTTACCCAATCATAAAATTGTTTAAACACTCTCAGACTGAACAGCGTGACGAGCTGATAAAGCTGATCGACTCGGCGCTCAATGAAACGATAGATCGTTGTTCAAGACTACGCACCAATCAGTTCATTGCGTCAAGCCTAAGGAAGCAAGTGAGTGCTTCGTTTTTTCTTAAATTACCATCAAGCTCAACAGGATGTTAAACAATGTAAGCAGTACTTTTAATGTGTTAGAATGGGATGCATGAATTAAAGTGTGGATTTTTTAAGGTGGTTCGTGAAAGCATTATGGTGTTGATTGCATTTCATAGTAATGTCCATTTAAGCACTGACAACTTTCGTAGTTATCACAAATCACAGAAACGCAAAAAGGCGTCAAGGTGAAGCAGATGTAAAAACAGGTCAGAATAGAATAGAATAGAATAGAATAGAATAGAGTAGAACCGAAAAAAGGAACAAGACGGAATAGAATAGTTTGACTTTTTGAATCCTTTAGAATTCTGCAGCTTAGGCATTTCAATTATTTTATGGCCTACATGAGTGGAACAAAAAGGTGTTTTCCTAATAATATGTGGTCAACATTTGGCTGTTATGAATGAAAATTTGTTCCACAGGCACAAATTTGGCGTGATGCAAAAGAGTTCGTCACTTCAGTGCTTCTGCCTCAAAGCATACTCCTCGCAAACAGTTCGAAGTCATCTACTGGGATTTCATATGGAAATATCGCAGCTATTCATCAACCGTAACGATTCATCGCCTTTTAATCCATACTCAATTGTGAACGCTGTAACTGATTTAAAAGAGATGAAGAAATTGCTCTATTTTAATGCGTTTTTGCTAACTTGCTGAGCGAAAGCGCATTACGATGACGTCGTGCCTGTGCGTATATATGTGGTTGATTTATATGTTTATTTATCCATCGGTTTGTTTGTCGGGCTAGCTGTCTGTCTGCGCATCTGTCCCTCTGTTCGGTGAAGTTAGAATCGTGCAATTTGGTGGTTGTGGTGTATACAATGCGATGACCAGCTACACCATATTTTACATTGTTCGATCAGCTTAGAAACGAGCTATGACATCAGTGGGGACGAAAATAGGCATCTAATTTACGCCAGTCTAGTTTTCAATTTGTATCTATCGGATCATGGTGAAATCGATCTTGTGGATTTGCGGGAGCGACCAGTTAAAGCAAAAAACATTATTTTGCTCATTAATTTTTCGTGAGTAATACGTCAAGCTAAAGGAAAAAAGGTGCGGAATGCAAAAAGCATATATTGTGCCAGCCGTCCTGGCTTGCTTTTCCACCGGTTCTTAACCAAACTGTCCAAGTTGACGCAATCTGAATTTCTATGCATCATTAAGGTAATACGTTAGCAATGTTGTGTTAAACGAAACCTTTAAATGAAATGATGCAAATCTTAACAACCAATAAAATCTTGTAAAAATATAAATTATGCATTCTTGCACGAGTGACTCAAAATCGGCTAAAAAATATCTGCAAACTTAGAGTGAGTATAAATCGGCGTAATAACGAACTATCATCTTATATTCACCTATTTACCTCTGAAGAAAGTAACCTCAAACCTATTACATGGCTTCAGTGAACGGTAAGAATCGGATGGCGATTTCCGCATCAATGAATTTATTGCTTTCGGGGTTTTGCGTTGCAAAATTGGCGTGGCTTTAAGCGTGATAATGCGATACAATGTTCAGCTGTTAAGCAATCGCTTTCATGCATCTACGCTCACATTTCCTACATAAGGTGCACGACGCTTATTTCCTGATTTTGGCTTCGATTCAGTTATGTTGTGTTGTGCTTCTCAACTAGAGCAAAATGGAATGGACATTAGCGTTTATGCATCAGTGAACGGGCAAGCATTTATAATTTTTTTTTTTTTTTTTTTTTTTTTTTGTAAAGCAGCGTTGTTAACGCCAGTTCCTCTGCATCGGCGTTCAAAGTTTTTTTTAGCGTTCTTATTCGAGCATCTTACTGGCGATATTCAAATGCACAAAACGTTTGAATATTTCATGAAAAGAAACGAAACAAAATGACCTGATATGTGACTGATTCCTTTCCTTTGTGTAAAATGCTCATGTTTCCGTAAAGCATACGTTATTGAACCAATAAATAACTAAGACAATGCCGAGACATTGCTGATATCATATGTAGGTCTCTGACTCCAATTCTGCAAAGCATTAGAAAAGGTAACTAGATCATGCTCGAAAAAGCCATTGCTTCCACTCGTGGGAAGGTGTGACCAGGCTGATTGAATGTAAAGAATCAAGTATTGGGTGGGGTCAGCTCGTAATACTGATCCCGACGCCTGGACAGGTTTTGCTATGCGCCACCAAGATAGCTTTTGCCCTTTTGTGTGGCGAAATTATAGACGAGCTCCTGCGTGTGGTCTTAACCACATTTTCCGTTTTCCATTTTTAATCAGTATGTGCGCACAATAAAAAAGGCTGCAATTGTTTTTCGATTTTAAGAAAGTTGTGTGCTCCTTAGTCTCGTTTTAAGGTCTCTCATGTATGCTTTCAGCTGATGGGCAGAGGTTGCTATACGCACATCAAAATGGAACATGCCTATAACCGGATTTAAGTGATCGCTTGGCCTTCAATTATGGCGTGAACGATTAGAGTAAGGGTATTTGGAATGAAACTCATAGGTTAAAGTTTCTGGAATGACTTTTGAAATCAAGAGCAACATTACATTGCTCCTCCTGCTGAGCATCCTCGACTACACATCCTAAGTTGGTAGGCTCGAAGAAGGCGGTTCAAAACTTCCAGTTCTCCATGAAAATCAAATGCCGCATCCAAAAATCTCGTAAAATGCAACCAACTTCGCCGAACCAATTTCGAGGCCAATTTTCCTCACTCAAAAACTTCTATGTTCTTTAAGCGGTCTCTGCCCAAGAAAAAAGTCCCTGCATAACATCCTTGCTCGTTCAACGCATTATTCTTTCTTATATTTTCCAACATTATTGCTTACCTACTTAAGCATCTTTGATTTCCTCGAGCTTGCTTTTTTGTTTCTTTCTTTTGTTTGCTTCGTTGCTCGCACAGATTTGACGATCGCAGACATAGTCGCAGTTTTTTTCCAAAGCTACAAGGAGGAACATATCTCAGAGGGGTTTATTTTATAAAGTACAAGGTTTGAAAGATACCGATATCCTCCGTTCTACATGCGCCTACGATAAAACACCGGAGAGAATGGTTGAAAGATCGATGGGCTAGAGGAAAGAGAGTAGAGGAGATTTTGTTTGTCAGTGTAATTTTCCACCCATACAGTGGTGTTACTAATCTCCATTCTTTATAGCAGTAATTGTTCTTTTAGCATCTTAGCATGTAGCACTCTCATATTTCTATTCTCCCCTTCCCCCTTTATGATCCCACTTGAAAAGCTTTGAAAACGCTTTGAGGGAATGTTCATTCTGACGATTATTAACCTTCCAATGCATGAAAGAAAGGCATTTTTTCCATGTTTTTTGGGAAATTTTCTTTCGAGTTGCTGTGAAAAGGCATTACGGCGGTTTGATGTATAACCGGTGATCGCCTAGTACAAAGGCATCATCGATTTTTGCAGCATGACTGAGTGGTTAGAATTATGTGAGAAAAACAATGCTCGGTGCTTCTTTGAAACTGAGTTCTACAGGCAGTCATTATGAGGTTTCTCTCTTTTTCCGCTTCGCCAAACTTCCAATTAATTGAAAAAGTAACTTAATTTACGGGGAAAGCCCTTTGATTCCTCACTCCCTACCCCTCCCCCACCCCTCTTTCCTCATCCTCTCCCCAAAAGAATTGGCAAGTGAAAGTTTCTTTTTCACGCACTCAACACACCCGATTGCTTCATTAAGACCATTAATTCTTCTCTCTTCCTACTTTCAGTTGCCAATTTCTTTCCCTCATAAACATTCATTCCGGTATAAATCTCTTAAAACTTCGTAATGGAGATCCAAAGCAATATAGCATAGGAATCTTGTCGACCGGATCCCCCACCTTCCGCCTTAGTCATGCCTTAATCATAATGTGTATAACACTTCCGGAATATTGATAACATATATAATAGTTCTTCGTAATTTGAAAGTACAGCTTGCACTTGTGCAATATACATTACGAGCAAAAAACCATCTAAGATAAGATAACCCATAATTGTGATTTGACAAATTTTTGTCACAACATAAACTGTTAGTTGAATTTATAGGAAGCAGCAAATCCCCATAGAAAGTTTGTTCGACCGTTTTCTCATCACGTCAAATTCGAGAGAAGGAGTCGAACGGCAATCACGAAATTTAATGACTAGATACCAAGATCGGGATTTCTTGGACGCAAGTTTGTCCGGTTAAATCTCATTCCAAGAAATAGTGACTATATTAACAGCCATTTCCCATTCGCTAATATTCGAGTTTCTCTCTTGAATGTTTTCGCCACTGGATCAGACAAAAGTGAACGTGTCAGCTGAACTCTTTGGATCCTTTAGTGCGCTCGAAGGGGCTGGAAACGTCCTGCCTTTTGCCCGATGTATTGCAGAATTAACTCCATTTCGGTTACAGCCGAGCTCTACCGCGAGTTCGATAGCGACAAAGCTTACCTCGAATTTGGTTACAATCATGATGTGCTAATCATATAGGCGGAAGCAGTAACTCTCATTCCCCATATAAACTTCAATAATGGGTTTCTCAAGCAATTTTAGATTAGCAGATGGGCTTTAAGACAATCTAGACAGGTGCAAAGATGGCTTGCGTTATGAATAAACTGATGGCAACAAGTAGTAGAGATGTGGGAAAGAGAGGAAATGTCAACCGAGGATATTCGAGCAGCGGTGCCTGGAACCCTTCGCCTCCTCCTATCATACTCTGGATCCGACTTTTTTTACAACTCGTAGCAACCATCAACGTTACGCAAGAAGTTGAGGGAGTTTAGATTATAAAAGTTCTCCCCTACTCTACAGGCCATAGCTGGGAACAAATTTTCCAATTTTCACTATATTTCTCAGAAATATTTGTTGTTTTTTTTTTTTTGGAAATGTGGCATGAAATTTAACTATGATAGCATCATTTTATATGCATTAGTAAAAAAAAACTTGTAAACTCTTGAAGTCAAGCAAAAAAGTACAAAAAAATTACTCATCAACTTTGTTTCACATCACTTAGTCAGTAAAAGAAAAAAGCTCTTGCTGAGCTCTAACATCCCATATTGTTCAGCTAAAATTATACACTAGCCTTCCTCGAACAATATCATTGCGCTGCTCATACATTCCTTTTTCCCACATATCAGTTCCATTCAAAAACGAAGTATAAAAGACTGACTTTCTTTCAAAGGGAACTAACTCCCTTACTAGTCTCACTACGTTCGCGAATGTCAATTCAGGTTTAAGTGAAGTCGAAGGAAGTTTTTTTTCAACGAGTCGAAATTCTCAAGAATAATCCTGGGAAATCGCAGGAATAATCCGGCTTCGAGTTATATGCGACCTTTGTCTCTTGAGAATTATAAACATGCAATAAACTTTGCTTGCTAATTATTAAAGTCCACATCCGTCAGAGAAATATGAATTTGAATAAAATTCCACTTTTATACAATCGAGGTTCATCGAGGAGTCGCATAAAAAATTGTTTCCACTTGGGCATTCGCAAATATATTTAGCGATAGCCTGAAATCGTAATACTAGAGATTAACCGAGATTTATTTGCATTGCGATATAATGCCCTATTATCAGTTAGAGTTCGAAAGTAGGATAGTGTTGCAAAGTGTTTCATGAAGTTCTTAGAACAGTGTAGTAAAACGCAGTATGGTGCGATCGGGGATCGATCCCCTCGTGTCATTCCCAAGTAAGTCCTATCCAAGATCAAAACGCCTACCTCTCCCCTCCATTCTAATGCACTAGCGACATGCATGGCAATTCGCCAAATTCGCTAACCATCACAAGGTTGTGAACTGCAGAACGGCGACATCTTAGCAGTTGCCACACAAGCGGGTCCCTTCTACGCAGTTTGTGTCGCTGATTGATTTCAAAAATTTTTTTTTTTCTTGCAGTCGAATCATGTGAGAGTTGCAACAATCATGTAAAGCCTAAATTATCTGCGTGAAGGACCATATGCTACCTCGCCTCCAGAGAAAGAAACAGAATTGAGACATGCAGTATGCAGTGAGAAGTGCGAAGAGACGTTAGCTTATCTAATTCAGCTGAAACGTTTCGGTCGTTATTTCTGTGTCGCTTTTCCGTTTTAAAACTCTGGTTTCCTCGAAGGTGGTTGTGTTTTCAACTTGAAGCTCGAGCCATTTTTGCTTTAACGTTTTTTTTTTTGTTATATATATATATATATATATATATATATATATATATATATATATATATATATATATATATATATATATATATATATATATATATATATATATATACGAATGCCGTTGAGAGCGCCTAGTGCTAAACGTCATTGTCCTAACTGTACGTTGTCATGGTTTTGTTTAGGTAACTGACTATCAAAATTCTAAAGTATTCCTTTCTTATGTGAGATCCTAGCACAACGCTTTCGTAATGTTTAGATCTAATTTGAGACGTTTTGCATAGCGCAAAATCTAAACCCGGTGGGTAGGATTCGCGATTTGATTCTGTGAATGTGACATTATTTTTTGGGTGTGCTACTCATCTTGTAGTGTCCAGCCCATCGTTTAAAGTTCTCAGAAAACCGCTAAACTTCGTTCTGATGTTCGAAAGCGTCAAAAATCATGCTTTTTTAAAGATCGAAAACTTTCCCTCAGTCATTTTTATTGCGGAGTTGACGATGCTCACCTCATATAACAGCTTTTAGCTCAGGGCAAAAATTTAGCGATAAGATTTTGGAATGTGTTGTGCGAAATTATTGTTCATCTGTTTGAAATTAATCCTTTTACAAGCTTTAAATTATTGGTATTATCATCGAGCTTATTATTTCCTTCCTCCCACCCACTCTTTTCATCGCTGGAAAAATGTTCAGGTCATCGCCAAACTCCATCATTTGAGAGAAGGACTTGAGATGCTCAATTGTGATCGTAGAAGATAGGGGTCCGTTGAATGAATTGCTAAAACAGACTAATATTGATGTTGTACCCAACATGTGTGTACCGTTGAAAGTGCTGTTCAGAGATTGTTTTCGGGAAAGTTGGATAAGCAGGCTTGAAATGAACATTTTACTTGTCGTGGTCAAGCTTTTCTAGGGGGTCATTATAAGTGGGAGATCGTATCTGCAGGATGACGAGACTACGTTGTGTCTGCTCCCACGTTCATCCGCACCTAATTAATAGAAATGGTGCGCATTTTATTTATTTGCTCGATGCAGGATGCATGCAGACGTTAGTGTGTTGTTGTATCTTACGAGGGTGCCCGCGATCTAAGAATTGAATGGAAAAGGGTATTGAATTGGGGAGGAGAGAGAAGGGGAACTGCTAGGTAAAATGAGCATGAATTTTGGAGACAACAGAAAGAAATTTCATTTCAAGAGATAAAATAAGGCCATTTCCTTTCATTCTTCAACAGTAAAGAAAAAGAAAAACTGAGATAGGTTGACTAAGGCCCGAACTTCAGCCTAATCAGGTCCAAAAAGGATTTCAATCCTACACCTTTCCTTCCTCTCCCGGCTCGTAAGTGAATATGATTCGAGCGTCGCGTTGGAAACGTTTCAACCCGCATCCACGTCGAAGGGGTTTTCGTGTGAAGGTGATGTGGATGCAGGATCGTTGATGGTAGTCTGCGTGGGGTGTACGCATGGCTACTGTCGTGGATGGCTCAACACGAAGGCTGCTGGTTGTGCGTCACAGTGAACGATGCGATTATTATTTTAAAAAAAGAGGTATGCTTCTTATACGAAGTTCAGAGAAAAATACAATAAATTTGTAGGCTTTGGTAAAATAGATACCTGCGGCAAGGGTGCGTCACATTTATACATTACTATGAACAACTCAATATGTTGCAAACGCCAATAGCAGCACAGGTACCCGATAGTAAATATAGTAGAAGCTTATGCGTATGTACCAACTTCGATCATTCGAATATCCAGCAGTTTTAGTGGTGTCATGTTTGACTTCAGACGACATCATGCTTGAATTAAGGCGCTAAATAATTATGCCTCTCCCTTATGATTGGTCGTTTGTATTCTTCCGAAAACACGACAATTCCCTGTAGAATCACCCAAATTTTTTATATTATAAGCTCGGCGGCGCTGCTCAAATCACGAATGTTTCGCGACTTCCCTGTTTACTCTACGAAAAATAAAACGCTATACACATTAAGCTGTTGCCCAGGTTGACTTCGTAACAGTTTTCATTGCATGCATACAAGTTTTTCTTGAAAGCATTGCAAGCTGTTGCATCTGCGGGGTGACCGCGATTTAGGAAAATGCACTCTTAATAATAATAATAATAATAGTCTTTATTCGTATAATAAAGAAAGCATGGAATTACATGTGCAGTATATATACAGACAAACAACATATGTAATACCAGCATTGCACATAACCATGCATTTAAAAACCCAAAAGAATAGTGAGAACAAATATTGGAGATCAGTTGAGAAGATAATATATACGTATAAGAGCAATATATATATATATATATATATGATGATGATGATGATGATGATGATGATGATGATGATGATGATGATGATGATGATGATGATGATTAGTCATAACTGATATGAAACGCATATTGTCGACAAATCACACTGCTCGAAACGTCTCTTAAAGCATGACAAATTACCAGCCATTATCACATCATATGATAAACAGTTGCAGATGGGAACAAAACGATATGCAAAAGAGTTGAGCACATCAGTTCGATTAGTTGATTTCTTTTCGATTTGTAGAGGGTGAAGCCTCGAGCGCAGTACAAACTTTGTAAAGGAGAAAATGCGCTTAAGCAAATGCTCTATGGAAAAGATGCTAATTAGAGGCTTGAAGGCTGAGGGCAGCGCATCCAATTATGGGGCCATACGTCCAGTTACGACATCCAGGCGGTTGCATCGCTACCAGCACTCTAATTCCACCTTACACCCTCCTATCACCCCTCCTCTTCACGTTCATTCAGCCGAAGTTTCCCCTATACATCCCTGATCTCACCATTGCTTAATGCAATATTCAAAGCTTATTTTGTTTCTGTTGCCTGCTCAATTCGCTTTTGAGTCGGAGGTGTGAGGGCGGATAAAAAAGAATCTGTGAATCTATTGCGCCTACTATCAGTTAGAAGGAACGGTCGGTTCATTCGGTTATGCACTCTTCTTTCACTTTGCCAACTCTCTTCTGTAGGTGACGTTCTTCATCCCCAGTCGTCACTTAGCAGGCCGGAAGTAACCTCCATTTTCATTTAAGGTGTGAAGTGGATCGAGTCAGCTTTCGATGCAAATGGCCACTACCGCAGATTCGACCCTCAAATGCCCCTGACGCTTGCTACTAGGAGTGGCGGTCCTCGAGACTATACTGACGATACGCCTATTACGACAAGCGGTTATGCGTTTTGTGTTCGAACTGGTGAGTTAATCATGTTCTATTTTTCAGGTTTGCTTTGAACACTTTGAATCTTCAAAACTTGTGGGCTCCCGACGGATATATGTCGTTACGTGTTTTCGAACACTTTCTATCGTGATCTCACATCAAATGACATTTTTATGCTGTTATATATCGGCCACGTTTTCCCGTCATAAACCGCCACCCTGCATCTCTCCACTCCCTCTCTCTTAGATGGGAGTACTTTTAGGAAGTCGTGAGCAATTTAAGTTCTGCTGAAATGCGAATATAAGATTCACGTCGAAATAACTCCCAACGCCACTTTGGCACACATTAAGCTGATTATTCAGCGTGTTAGCATGCATATTTCAGAAAGATTCTGACATATTTGATATGCAGAAACATTAACGGCGAAGAAATAAAGACTTATTCGAGTATGCGCCCTTTTTATAAATCTCTCCGGATGTTCGGCTCTCTCCTATCCTGCAAAATAGACATCCGTTTCAAAATTTGTAAGCTTTGTAAGCCTGTCTTTCTTCCCTCTCTTTCTATCCTCTCGATTATCTATTTGTTGCAAGTTCTAGGTGTCATAAACGTGGGAAAACGATATAAGTAGGCTCGGCACTGCGCTATGACGATGTATGTGTATATCTGTTTTTATGTGTATATCTGTATTTTTCCAAATTTCGAGCCTCCTTCAAGGTTGTTTAGGTCGCAACTAAACTTCATGCGGGCATGTTAAGGACCTGCTGGCAACATAAATGCCTTCCTGGAAAAGTGGGAAAATATATTTCTTATGTTCTAGGTGGTTAATTATGAGGAGAGGGAATTAAAGGAGCAACCGGAATTTACGTTGCTAGAGTCGAGAGATCTTAGAGCTTGCCTAAACCCTCCGCTCTAAGATTGGATGCATTTTGATAACACTGAAATATTGTCGTTTGCTTATGCAGTAGTGTGCCTCCTCCGTTTTCTCATTATGTTGATGCATTTTTGCTACTGAGTATTTGCCACGTTTTATTTAAGCGTTTCCAAAGTGCTGCATTGTGGAAGGGTAGCCCGAGTATCGTTTTATTGGCATAAATCTACCTAAAGCTAGCTTTAAAATTTTAGAAACAAAAGATAAGAAAAAAATTGGTGCGATATTTTTGGCCTATAATTTCTATGCGCTGAAGAAGTTGGAAATTTGAAAGAAAAAGAATTCTGGCGGAGAACTCAACTAAAAACAATTTTCAAATACTTCTGAGTGAAATCAATGAGTTCAAATAAAGTATAGTAGCATACGAATACTAGAGGAAATTTCTGTGATTCTTTTCCTCGTTGGCCTTTGATAGTTTCTGAATGATATGCGATGGGTTTTTGTTTTGAAAAAGACATGTTTTAGCTGCCACACTTCAGATGTAAGCACTCTGCTGTTCTCACTCTCTCTTTTAATTAATTAATTATTTATTTATTTCAATGAACACAGCATTCATTATGAATACATGTCTCTTCATATCGCTTCCGCCTGCTCTAACCCAATGCCTCTCTGGTCCACTTGGCTCCTGTGGTCTTTAGGTCGGCCTCTCCTTCTTGCAGGTCGGTCACGTGAAGGGCTGAGGCTCGTCTCCTGCCCATCGAATACTGACGAGCCGATTCACCGTCGCTCCTCCTATGACTGTCGGGACTTGTTCCGCCACACTTGTCCGGATGAGGGTGTTGGACGGGGTGGCTCGGCTGAGCGGAGCCAACACTCTGGTCGGAGCTTCACAACCGACCGCGCAAAGACAAGGCAAAACGATGAACTCTCTTTTAATTATGCCCAGCATAATATGCTCATCTATGATTGCCGTTGTTATTGCAGTATTCCCTTGCTCTGAGCTTTTTCCTCAAGCTACATCCTGGAGGCAACTGGTTGCCTTAGAATTTAGACCTCGCGACTCCCTCAGACTCCACCTTTTCTCCTGTTTTCTCAACAATTAAATATTTCATGTTGGGAAATGAATACAGAGCACATTATAATCGACCATTTCTCAGGTGAACTGCTTCGTGAACGCGGAATCGTCGTTAATTGTGCTTATTCGTCACCTGCATATCGTTGTGTGCAAACGACACAAGGAATCCTTGAAGGTGAGCTTCCACTGATTTCTCCCTTTTTCTTATTGCCATCTGTCGTGCAAAACACACATTCATAAAGATTACAGGTTTCTTTGCCAACTTTGCGCGCCAAGTTGATTCCTGCGTATTATTACGAAATTCTGTATGCATTGACGAACTATCAGTCTTTGGGATCCTTCTAGACTTTTAGTTCTACAGCAACAACATTATCCGACAACAGTACTAGTCGAGCAGATTCACCACCGTGCCTTGCAGCAGCGCGTTTAATGAAATTGTTTAGCGATGTTTGATGGCGTTTTATCGTCTAAAGAACAACAACCTCGATTATAGTTTCTCATTATGTTAAGCACCATAAGGCTTCAAGAATGCTTTACATACCTACTCAGCATTCAGCGTCGATAGTGTATTATTGCGTAAAGGCAATTTGTCGATCGGCGCTTTTATTTTATGGCGCTTTCTTGTGAACGTTTTTGTATTTGATTGTAATTGCCGATGCTTCGATGTTTCGATTTACTCTTGATGGCATGCTTCCCAAAGCATACTAGACTTTATGGTCGCGTGAAGAATCAAAATTGATGAATAAACGATCAGAGGGAAAGGAGGATGGAAAGCAAAGTCGAGGTCTTCCAAAGTTTACAGGAGTCTATTGTTTTCAGCGTAAACTGTGCTATTTTCAGGTCCTCGAGTATCGAAAACGCAGCATTAGCATGCGTTAATGCAAAAATGTTCAGGTCTTGGTGCAAAGGAAATGAAAATACGAATTGAGCCGGGATTATTTCAATGGATGCATTGGTGCAAACATGGTTTACCACCGTTTATGAATGCCGAACAGTTCAGCAGAGCTGGCTTTTCAATTGATTTGTCGTATAAGGCCATCGATGATGCTGCAAAATTTGATGAGAAGGAGACGCTGCTCGATTATTACAATAGATCGTTTGCCCTAGTTCGGAGCATTCTTGATTCTCACCCCGAAGGTGAGTTGATCTGTTGATTATCGTTTCAAATCCTCTCTTATCTGTTTAGCTTTGAGTGCAACTTCAATTTCGTGGTTCATTCTCCTGCAGTTGCGTTATAATTCGCGGTCATGACGGAAGAAACTCCCTTGCCAAATTAATAACCTTTCAAAACTTGCGACTTATTTGAAAGGTGATTGTAATAGTAAAATCGGTCAGTTGAGAAAATTGATGTGAAGGTGGGGTTGACGTCGATGAGATTTGATGATCCTTTCAAATTCATAGCTGCGCTAGCATCTCCCAATTCCTTTAAAAAGGAACTGATGCATTTTATAAAAAGAATGCAATTTTATGGAATTTGGATACATTTTGTTCATGTTACTTCCGGTACAAAGGCATCATCTGGGTATGTCAAGTCGTTTGCGTAAACGAGCCATGATTCCTTGCTGTTTCATTTTCTGGATGCAGAAGCCAAGAACTCTGAATTCGATCGAGGTATTTCCCCACCCAATTTTGAGTGCAGCACTTCAGGATACAGTATGGTTGCTCAGTTTTTAATGCGCGGTGTTCAGTGAATGATCAGAACCGTGCACCAACTTCTTCGAAGTCTGGTGTTCGGCATTGGGCCTGATCGGAAATTTTTGTCTTTTAGTCATGCCGAATTTCAACCTCGCATAGGCCACTTAAAGGACTCTGTTATAAAAGAGCATTTGGGAAGGAAATTTTGTGTCCAAGTTGGCATCTAGTGCAGTATCTGTGATCCCTGGGTAATTGATTGATTGGCTTTGAAATTATCTTGCATGTTGCAACTGTCAAATGTTAAATGATTGTTTAGTGAATGTCTTCATTTCAGGGACGATTTTACTAGTGGGTCATGCAGGGTCACTCGATACATTAACGCGACAACTATCGGGCAAGAAACCTCGCGAGAGAGCCGAATTTAGGCAATTTCTTCATAAGACCTCCTATCTGGCTATTAACGAAGTTATCGAGCGCAATAATGAGTGGAAAATAACTGGGTCTCCAATTCCTTCATTAATTAATAGCGGTCTTGATAGGTGCTGAATTTTTTTATATGCGTACTGTTCAGTAATAGATGTGGTAATATATAAGCTAGTCAACGTTTGATGAATATTTCATCGATTATAATTTCACTTCATCTAAATTCAATTAGCAAAACTTTTTTGCAAATAGAGCCGCTCGTTTGGTATTAAAAGACAGTCATGGATATGTTCTTCTTTATGCAGCTTCCGTTGTTGCAACTGTTATTCATATGTATTTATTTGTGTCTATACACAAACACTGTTTATTACAACGCCTGTGATTTGTGAATTTTGTGTCTATTTTTATTTTCACATATCAGGCGTATAGTTGTTATTTAAATAAAAGCTGTTCGATATTCGCCCTCATAATCTCGCTATTTGGACAACACATCTGTCTACGAGTGAGTATCCGTCAATATCTTCTTCGCATGTAATAAGCTTTTTTTCATGCCTTACTGCATGTCCTTCCCAGCAGCTCCCTAATTTGGAAGGAGATGAAAGGGAAGGGGCTGCATACCGGCCTTGGCTGAGGAATAATCAGCTTAGAAATAGGAAATTGAAGCTGGAGAAAGCAAATTATGATGAAGCTCGCGATCTCATGCCTGCGGAAAGCAAATGTAGGACTGCGGAGTGGGTATCAGAAAGACGCTTGCTATTTTCCCACTGGCGTTTAAGGTCTTTTAATGAAGGAGAAGAACACTTATAATGGCATTCAACCTGTTGAAAAAATATAATTATGAGTGTATATTTTGGACGAGAACTTAAAATGAGGGTGATTTACTGTTAGTTGCACTGCTTCGTGCCATAGTTTTGAAGTTAGCGTTTGCTCCTTAAGAACCATACATCACATTAGTGGACAGCTTTCTGATGGCTTATAAAGCTCTCGAATTGTATTTTGGATCGCCGGTCGTCTGAACAGATTTTCAATTTTCGACTAGAAGTAGATGCGGAAATGCTTCATTTCTGTACGATTCTGAAAAGAGTGAGCGGAACGGTAAAAGTGAAAGATTTCGAGGGCAAATTAGCAGTGAAAGTGGCATGGGGGGAGGGGAAGGGGAGAAGGGTAGTTGGGCGTGAATGAAGTGTTCAGCCTGTTCTATTTATGTGAGTCGGAAAAGAAAATGTTGTTCAAAACATCGGAAGTTGGAAGATAGAGCGTTGAAAGAAGGATAGCTTCACGCACATGTTCACAGCGGATTCATACCGGTGAATGGAACGTTCATCTTCATGACTGTTTTCGCTTTTGTGCCAGCATCGAAGTCACTTCGCATTAATGGGCGCTCGTGAAGCGTTTCATAATCGACACTGAGGGGAAGGATGGCGGCTAATATTTAGATTACTTTGCGTGGTGGGAGGCACGGGCATCAATTACGATTGAGATTCCTCGACAGTATTCAAGAGAGGGGAAGGGGGGAATGCAGTTACTCGAACGTCAAGCAGTGAGTTGTGGTGTTCCAGTGCTTTCACACCACAGCATCAAAGACAAGTTCAGCTGAGACCCCAGGAAGTGGAGCATAGACGCAGAGCAGGCATGTCATCTGCCATCACAAGCACCATGCCGAAAGTACGAAAACTTTATTGAGCTGGAACATTACGTCACAATGCCCAAAATGTGACTTGCTTGCTGTTTTAGCGTGAAGAGTAGAACACATCGTAGGTAGAACAGCTTACTACATACATGCTTACCGACTGCACTCGTCTTCTCTAACCCAATTTTGCTGGAAGTCGCTCAAACGCCTCGGTTATTGTGCCGAAGAATGCCCACACTAGTGGTAAGTATCGAAGAAAGGTCCGTCCGTCCCTTTACTCCAGACGTTCGAAGCTCCCAACTTGTGGAGCGTCGTCACCCACCTGTTCTTCGTCAACCCCATTAACTGTTCCTAATGTTTAGAATGTTATGTTCAAGCGGTCGCCGATCAAGACGTGATAAAAAAAAGGATTGCACGTCGTCACTGAAGATTTCCTGAAAACGACGACGGAACCACAGCGCTCATTTGCGACTTCATTTGCTTGGACGAGGCCGCACTGTCGGCATGATTATCATCTACAATGCTCGCAGGTGCAACATTTCGTGTGCAAGACATCGTCTCTTGTTTCGTGTTTTCTGTCATGGTTGTCTTCTGAAGGTTGTATTGCTCCTATTGTTACCAGCTGACAATGGAATTGTGTTCGTAATGTAAGTCATTTCCGCTCTACGCCGGAATCTGCAGTGATCAGAAATTATGGATGAGCACTTAAGGCGCTGCAAATTGTGTTGTGTTTTTTTACCACCACCATGCTGTGTTGCTTTTTTCTAACCACCAACATCATTCCGAAGTTTTTTTTTCATAATTTAGCAATGAGATAAATCCATCTGATAAGATTTCAAGTGGTCGACACGAAATTTGGTTTGAGCCGTACAATGCAAAGGTCGACAAGTATTTTCGTTTGAAAATCTGCAAAGGGAACGCATACAGAGACCACAAAATTAAACAGAGGAGCGGAGGTAATTGTTTAGTTGTACCTGTGACGTAGGTTATCGGATTATCTGAAGTTTTAGAGTCAACGCTTGAGCGATTCTGCGAACTTCGATGAACGGTACAGTTAGAACGGAATTATTATTGTGAAAAACAGCGGCTTTCACGCGAACATCTAAAAACTGTTGAGAGGGGTCTACATCGTCAGCCCTACCGATCCGGTTGTATTTAAGAAAAAAAAAACTGTTTTTGGGCTCCCGACAAACTAGTGGGACTGTTGAAAGGCTTGGCATCTAAAATGCTTCATCAAAGGAATTGGTGAAAAGTGACGCATGCGAGCGCCCTCATCTCGGCTGGCAAGTCCGATGCGATGATTCGAATTTAATTGCAGTAGGGCAGCAGATGTCTTATGCAGCCAACATAAATTATACTTCCTCGTCCAAAAATGAGAATGGAAAAGATCTTTTACGTCGGGGAAGGTCATGCATCATTGAAGTATTGATCTCCGTAATATTTCATGTTGTTTGAACACTTTAGGGAGTCAAACGTCCCCTATAAGAGGTCTGGAATCGATACTCATACTGTCGATATAATCTTTCAGCAGAAGGTCAGACTTTCTCTCAGTGCCCTTGCTATCCATGGATGAGCTCGTCGATGTTGCCGTTCAGCGTTTCCATGGTGATGACAACCGGTGCTCCAGCTGCATACGTCTCCCGTGGTATATCTGGCACACTATTGATCTGGTTTTCTTACATTTTTTTGTTAAAACCATTTTAGTGATGATTAGGAAGAAAATTTTAGTGCCAGCATCGATATATTGCATTTCATGGTGGAATAAACAGGTGAATGTAAGAGTGCTTTTGAGCGCTGCAGTTTTATGAGTCTTTTTTGATGGCTGCTGCTTAGATCTTTGTTCTTCTAGTGATAGGGGGTTGGCGTGCACAATTACGTTCCTCTGGATATTGTGGACTTTAGTTTAAAAATACAGCATCCTCCAAAGCAGTTTCCTTAAGAGCTTGAATTGAATAAAGGCAAAAAAAGAGTGAAGTATATAGAATACATTTACCCTATGCGCGCATCTTTCTGAATTAGTAAATGTTAAAGTATAAAGCCAGTAAATAAAATCATTAAATGACTCACTTTTGAAATAGCCAATTCACACGTAGGAAACACACCCTTCATATTTCTATATGGAATATAATGTTTTATGTTTCTATGTGCGAAAGTTCATAGTGGCACACTAGCCCGATGCACAATTCAAGCGGGTGTGTTGATTTAATGCAACTGAACGTAATGAAAAAATATGTGATTTATGATGCTCTTATGCGTGCTTATAGTTCTATAAGACTTTTTTATATGTATTTAGGAACTAGTCTTTAGGCGATTTTGCAAGTCTGCATTTACAAAGCACATTAAAGTAACATTATTTGGCACTGCTAACTATCTTTTTGTGTGTATGTCTGTTTATTACTGTATCCGTATACCTGTCTAGACGGTTGCAACGTAATGTGCACGAGCAGTGGCCTTTTACGTCATACTTCATGTTGATTTACGCAATGTAATAAGCCAACTGCGGAAAAAATCACCGTCGTATAAAGTGCAAAGAATTCGCAAACAGTTTTCATTGATCGGTTTTTCATTTTACTCCAGTCGGATTGTATAAAGTCTCGTTTTTTGCAGAAGATTTGCATCAGCCGTGATATAAAAGCATTGGTATTATAAATTATTTCCCAGTAACTTTTGAAATTGTTTGGTCGATAATCGATATGCAAAAGCATGCTAGCTTCTTGGGTATGATCTACGCCATGTTTTGTGGAGAGTGCAGATGATAAGGTGGAATTTATAGGAACAGGATCAGCATTTTTTGGCGAAAATTGGACGCTTTCAGTCGATGGCGCCCCTATAAACAACAATCCTGTTTTCGTCTACAGTGATGTCTCTTTATGTAGACTATCGTTCGCATCGATGTACACGTAAGCTCAGAGAATAATGGGAATCCGAATATTCGGACTCGGAGCTGGTGCCATAATTTTGATATTTCTGTGGTCACTCACTCTGGTTCTGTTCGCGGCATGCTTAAAAATTGGCAGAATGTGAGTTTGCTTTTCAATCACGGATATTCCAAAATTTAACTCATCGAACAGACAACTGCAAATGTTCAGGTTTTTATTTGAATTCGGATTTTCCGAGCAATCCGGGCATTAGTAAGTTAGGGGCAGCAATTATAGAAACTCAGATTTATTTCGATGAGGGCAGGTTTCTAGACATGTGGGAAGGGGGAGGGGATTCTTGCATTTCTGAAATAAAAAAGACATTAATGAGCAGTGCGCGAAACAGAAAAAGAAGTGTAGGGAGCATTCAACGAAGCAAGAAAAGTGATACTGAACACCTAATGGATGAAGAGCAAAGTTCAATAAACGCGGAAAAAATAGAAAAAGGTTTGGTGGACGTCCAGTAACGTCAGAACAGAATTATCCGAACTCGGACAACACAGGAAACGAGTGAGCACACTCAAAACATACGAAAAAACTGTTTATTCGCTACAGCTCCAGGTCAACCTACTGGTCGAGATGCCTGCTCCTCGCGGCGTTGAGCAAAAAAGGTTTAGAATGGCTGAAAAAATCAAAACGGCAGTAGTTGTTGACGTCATTGCAAGTCTTTGGGAGAAATCCCGATTGCAGAAACTGATTGTGACAATCGCCAAAATTCAGAAGGATCCGATCCAAGAATTCTGAATTTCAATGGCCGCAAATCGAATCGTTTGGACTGTATTCTGATTAATAACTAACGCAGTCTGAATACATCTTTAGTCATCCAAACATAAAATTCCGGACACGAATGCTGGTAAAATACGTATTAGGGCTGCAAATAAAGCATTCTTAAGATGCAGGCAAAGCCAAATTCCTCAAAAATGACGTCATCAGAACTTTGAAGCACCGGAACAGAGAAAAAAGGGCTGCCATTGAAACGATTTCTGGTCGGGAAAATCCAGAATCAGGGCAAAATGACTAGAGTACGTCGATGTCTTTAGATTTTGCAACGGGATTACAGTCCAGACTTTGTGTGCAGTAGGCCTGAAGTGTATATGCGAATATCCTTCAAGAGGCGATCTCGAATGTTACAGTCATAAAATTTGATTCCCTACCATCTTCATCTATCTGTCTCAGCTCGAGCTCTGCTATTTTTATGCGCCCTTTCATAAATTTTAGCAAGCGCTTTTAAATCTTTTGAGGCATTCATATTAAATTATTTCATAGAGTCTATGTAGTTCGGTCACTTATTGAAGAAGTTGACTTGTTCCATATGACGTTATACTGCTTCGATAATGGGTTCGCCCCTTTGAAGCAAACCTCACCCTTGGGATACCTTATTACTTTTTTGCTGCACACATGACTTTAATGAAAGTTGATACACATAGGCATGCACGTCTAAGATAGCAGATCCAAAATTTGGCGTTTCACAGCCGAAAAGAAGGTCTCCATGAATAGCCTAACCGTGCATCAGCATTCCATGCATTTCTTAAAATCTCGCTTGTTTATTTGCAAATATCAGAGCCAATTATTGCATACATTAGATCGGCGATTAAAACGTTCAAAGTTTATGTGATAGGTTTTATCACACAGGCAGAGCTGCATGTTCGTTTTAACTCCTATTGAAGAAAGCAGCACTCGAGAAAAGTACCACAATTTAGCTATTTTGAGGCCAGCCAATGAGAAGATACGACAATGGGCTAAAGATGGCTTATGCCACACAAAGTTGATTTTCTCGGAAAGCGCATTACGTAAATTTCAGCATCGGTGCAGTCGCCACACTTGCACTGGCAGTGTTGATTTCGACGATTCTTCTTGTGTGGCCAAACGCAAGCGCCACGCGGCGAGCTGAGAGTGTTGAGGTGCGTAAGGTGGACAACGTACTGCTGGCTCGTCTTTCCCTAATAGTTATGCTGAGCATCGTATTGCTCATATCAACGGTTCGATTTTGCCGTTACCACCTCGCGCAATCGTCCCACACAGCAACTTGGAATTTGAATCGACGCCATTTAAACGATCATTCATTTTCTTCGAGCAAAATTTGAACATTGATTGTCAGTTGCTCTCGTTCGCTGTTGATCTTTGTTGCTTGATGTGCAGTTGACATGTTCATTGGCTTTGTCGATGTGAGCCTGTGCTTCACATCGCTTGCATTGCTTTGCTAGCGCTTCATTCGCTTCTCTTTCACTACACCGCAATTGCAGTTCACATGCACATCATATTCCACTTTAAATTTCAAGGTTCAATTACGTTTTCACCCCCCTTAATTAATCACTATTCGTTCCTTTCAGAGCTTTGTGGTTAGCTGTTATGATATTTTACAGTAGGCAATGGGAAGGGGAACAAATGTCGTTATTGAGTGTGACAAATTATCTGCGGAACATAAGATTCATTTAGTTACACATCTGATTCGCTTACTGCGGATGATGCGTCTATTCCTCGACTCTGTGTCATATGACTTTCTAGAGATTCAGCGTTTCTTCCCTCTTATGTGCTCTTGCAAAGTTGCACTCTTTTTCGCGCTGTCCACTGATGCAGATATTCATGCCCTTGAACATTACTGATTACCATTTATAATGTTTAGTGCGCAGTAGTACACTTAATAGGAATGTTGGATTGCACTGACCAAGTTTTTCATTCACCTCATAACTTCTCTATTTGTGTGTCGTTTTATTTGTATCCCCTTTCCTACAGTCTTTTTACTCTAAAACAACCAAAGTATTCCTCCTGCACCTGCATCAGTCCAGTCCTGTTCATTTTCTCTAAATTTTAGTCACTATGTCGTAGCTTTAGTTGACGCAATTATTTGGCAGATCAGCGAGAAAGAAAGTGATCGCTATACTAAGGTGGCTGCGAATTTAAAGCACTGTAACGAGTGACGTACGATTAAAGGCGTTGCTGATAGTGGCTGCCGGCTAAAAGTACGCAATGAGTCATCCGTCAGCCGTTGAGTATACTGCTCCAAAGTTCTGCAGTGTTCGTATGCCGCTGTTAACGTTCACGCACCTGGAAATGAGTAGTTAATCATTATTAATTTATTCATTATTTATATCGATGATTGTTACCTGTTTATTCCTCCTTTATAGAGAACATCGTGTTTGCCTACATCGTGGAGGAGCTTTTCTTATTACTTCAAAAACTGATGCTACTCTTAGGTGTTATTCATAATTGCTGAATTTCAAAAAACTGGTCGACAAAATTTCAAGATAAACTAACACCACTCAAATCGGTACGGTAAACACGCAACGTTGGCCTCATTAAAACTGTGACACTAAGCTACGAAAAATGCTTCAACGAAAACATTTTTTCTCACTCTCTTCACTCATTATCGATTTTCTTTAAGTGTTCAATGATGTGCTTTACAACCGAGCTTACTGTTTAATTCTCTTGTTTTGCTTTCGGTGAATAACAAACAAAGCGACTTAAGTAGGCAATCATAAAACGAGCGTCATTGTAGACTTTCTAAAGTATCTTGCTAAGTATGCCTTTTGGTATTTAAGGTGTATCTGTTGGTAGCATATGGCCAATGGAATTACTCAACTAGAATTCTTCACAAAAAAGCGACAGCTGTAAAGTTTGGGCTAATTTTTTTCTGGTAGTAGCGATATTCAGTTGAAATATTGAATGCACATGTTTGGCTACTGATTACGATAACGGTTAATGTATGAACGCGCTTGTGAAGGCACACTTTGTGCCAGCCGTTGTAGCAAGCATTCACCCCTGCTTTCGTTTTGTTTTTTTTTTTTCAGATGTCCATACGTCGTTTTTCGCATTTTAGAGGATAGGAGGAAAATATTTGCTCATCTCCCATCAGTTACCATAGTCGAAAATGTCCGACGATGTTTGCGAACGTCGATGCTTTCCATACTCATTTCATACTATATAGCACACTGTAGTACATACAATGTTAAACCATACTAAACAAGACTCATTAAACCAATCTACACGGCGCATTGCATCAGTCCACACAATACAGCATTACCTCACTAATATACCAGGCTATACATTAAACCACACTGAATACCATAGTACTGTATCATAGCACATTTCGGCACATTGTAGCGAAAAGAAAAAAGCGTTGTTGCGTAATTGTGCGTCGAAGGGCGGAAATACATGATACAAGTTACATTCTGCAAAGAAAGTTAAGCACAGCATGCCATAGTTTAGCACCGACTCAAACTAAACTTATAGTTTGTCAAACTTAGGAGTCCGCTTCAACAGAATGAAAAATTTATGAAAGACGAGCCTTGTTTCTTCATCTGGAATATGTGGTCTGAACCAGCGGAGCGTGCAAGGGCAACATCTTTGCTTATAGTTGCGGTAGTGATCTGCGGTAGTTAACTGAACTCACTCGACGATGAGTAAAGTTGGTTGCAGTAAATCGCTGGATAAATGTGGCAATTATACATAGATATAGCGTATTATAAACAACATTATTGAGTTGCATCGCTGCAATTGGAATTTGCACAGGTGGTGTTCAAGCAAAATTAATTCTTACAGTTGAATAAGCATTTCACTCTTCATTTACTGATCTATTAAATGACCATGTAAGTTGGGCGATGAAGCAGCTGTCCGTTTTTTGTCCTTGAAATTTTTTTTAAAGCAATCAAGCTCTCTCTCTCCATGTATATATATATATATATATATATATATATATATATATATATATATATATATATATAAATAACAAATCGAGTCGGGTTCACATAGAGAACTCTACTTAATCCTACAATTATAAACGTGAGCTTCCGGTGATGGAAGTTGCTTGGCTGTTGGAATAGCTTCACAACTGCGACGACTCATTCTAGCTAGTAATTAGCCTCAAAAATGTTCTATTTTCACAGCATTTTCTGTTGCGGCGCTATTTTCACTCATAAAAATGAAAGTAAAAATTTCAGGAACAAAACAAGCGTTGTAATGCTTTGAATATATGTTATGATATCACTCAAACGAACAGATGAAAAAAATCCAGTCATTTGCGCAAGCAAAGGTGAATGACGGCGTAAGTAAATTACACAATGGAAATCCTATACTATGTATTTCGCACTGCTATTATGGCTTGCTCAATATCAGCAGTTTAATGATTTAAGCGGAGCGAAGCGCAGTGAAAATTTTCGGAGAATTTATACTCTCAAAAATGCCGACTTCCATGATATCACTGTTCGCAATCGTTTTTTTATCTAGGAAGCGAGAAGCGATTCCAATCTTTTTGAGGCAATGCTAATACGTCTCGAAATTTCAACTGCTAAGACTTTATTAGTGACACTTGTTTGCGCTCATGTATCAACGGATGTGAGCCATTTTTTGCTGTCAAGTTATCTATCAAAGTTTTAGGCTGTAACTAATAAAAAGCATCAACTTGGAAAGCGATTTCATTTGAGAGCGGTATTTCACGAGAACTCGAAAATCCCGGTGTTTCCGATAATATCATTTCGCGAGAAAGAATGAACCGTATTTAACTTATATCGATCGTACGGAACGTATCAGATCCACGCCATCGTTGACTTTATTGAGTTGCTTCATTGGATTTGCCACAGGTGATAGTTCTACTGGAGTTATTTTTGCACTTAAACAAACGTATCACGCCTGAGTGATTGGTGTGTTTAATTTTATTGTTAATTAGTTGAGCGATGGTGCATTACTCTTGTTTTTGCAATGACAAAACTGCGTTGAGACAATGTCTTTTGTGTACATTTGTGTATCAGCAGAACGCTAGCCAGGACCCATTTTCACTGAAGGGAAGGGAGGTTTCTATTAGCGTGCAAATTGAAGAGAAAGAAAGTTAATTAAATTCCTCGCATGACGAGATTAGCTGGCAAAGTGGGCCAAAATCACCCTCTCTCCCCCCTTCCCTCAAGTCCTCTCCCCCCACAAATTTTGGACCTTGAGTTGCGAGCGCTGTTTCCTGAAAAAAATCCCTTGGACACAAACGCAAAGACACATGCCTTGTGAACCTTTCATTTGCTGCTTGAAGCAAGAAGTGCTTCAACAGATTTTAAACATTTCTTGTGTCATTTCTATCAAATGTTCAGTATGTGGCTCACAACTTCTTTCAAAGCAGTGAAGTTCTTTCTGCACTCACGCTGCTAATAGTTTATTCGACAGAGGATAATGGAACTTTGCATAAGCTTGTTTGAAGAGTACTTCCACTAATTTTTATAAAACATGAATTTGAGTGCTACTCAGATAAAAGTTTTTGTCTATTTAGGCAAACAGTACTCTTCACTTTTTATTTGATTGATGCTTCGTACGTTATTCTTATTCTAATCTAACTGATCGCGTATTGACGGTATGACTCAAACTTTGCCTGCTCGGAACTCTGTTTGGCTTAAGGAGATAGCATTAAAGTTGGCAGCTAGAGAGAAAGGAGGATTTGTTTGGGTGACGCGTCAGGATTGGCTTTGTCTCAGCCATGCATCGCAAGCCTCTTCTGACCACGTTTTCCTAAGCATGGACAAAAACACTCTCTCCTTTAGAGCACTGACAGGCTACGCTTTTACCACGAAAGCGGCGTCACTATGTTTCACTGTTTGCTTTGGAAATGCATTGCAACGATTTCTTAGGGCCATGCTTCTTCATCGAGAGTAGCCCAGCCACGTTTGGTTTGTGAGCATTCAAGCTTTCGCTTTCGATTTTTTTTCGCTTCATTCCACAGCTGAAGCATTATTCGTAATTCTGCTGTACGACACGGCCGTCAAAGTAACATATATTGTAATGATATTATTGTGACAAAAACTCACAATGCATTTGACCTTGCAATGTTTCGAAGACTTCATGCAAACAAAATTGCTTCGGAAGATGCAAAATCATCGCAAGGCGTGATGCATCGAATGATGCAAAGGCCAAGTTCCACAGTCCTTTTTGCTCGTCAAAGCATCGTATACTTTCGCAAGCGGACATAGTGAAAGATTGCACTGATTCGCGTGAGCTCATGTGCCGTTCACGTGATTATGACGTCGCCGTTAGAGGTATATAAGAGTGAAAAACTGCGTTGTATCGGTCTCGTCTAGGAGCTGCGTGTCGGAGTTGTTGTCATTTGAGACGGTAGGTTTGGTAGGATAAGAGTTCGCAAGATGACGCCATGATCCAGATCGAGATGAATGGTCGAGGGGTCTATCCACAAATTAACAACCGACCACCGTATCAGTGCGGTTGCAGATAGCACAAAGACAGTGCGTTCCACCTCACTCCCTTGACCAATTCGTTTTTCGTTGAACATGCCTGGCACCAGTACGACGTACCGTTTCTCGCTCACCTCCAAGCCGGCCGTTCCACTGCAACTCGAGTTTAAGCGGGAGGCAAGATTCTGTTGCATCGCAAAAAGCGCGTCACATCGTTCCTTAGACGGAACTGTTCTTCTGGTGGATTGGCCCGAAAGTGACGTTCAGTGTACCTCAAAGCCTAACATCATTGGCACTCCTCTAGAAAAGACTAAGTTTCCATACAGCTCTATTTCGAATCTGTCGTTCAGTGGTAGGTTATAGTGAGCCACTGTTTGGAATCGTGCGTGGTGGGGGGGGGGGGGTGGGGGATCGCCTACCTTAATCAGCTCCGGACTATCCTCTTTTCATGAACTACAGCCAGGGAAGATGCGCCTTGTTGCGTTCTTTACAGCATGTGAGACATCTTGCTGTTACGTCTGCCTGTCTGGACGTTATTCAGCTGCTCATAATCAGACGAGTGCAGACTTCTGGATAGGGTCGAGGAGAAAGATCACAGGTCCACAGCGACGAGAAATCTACCATCCTTTGAGAAGGTACCCCAGTATTCGGTGGCATAACAATTCTTCGCAGGGGTCAAGCAACGGCCAGTATGATGCGGATAAGACGCAGCTTGTTAATTATGTACTTTATTTCTCGTACTACTTGTTCTTTCGGAAGCTAAAGCTTTTCACTGTAACGGTCCACTGTGCGACAGTTGCGGCACTTGCGAGGTATCAGGTGATGCAAATTTAGTCTTCAGAAGATTGGGAATTAAAGGCCGTCTAGTATTTAGTTTAGTCAGAGCGGGCATTTGGATGCGCAGTTGCCATGAGCCATCGTAACGAATTCCTCACACTGGAACCCCAGATTCACCAAGAGCTACAGTGGGCTTCTTAACGCTTATCTTTCAAGAACAATTATAATCATCGAGAGTGTTTGACCTAACCAGCTCACGGCTTCATAGGACTACCTAGCCGGAGAACAGAGAGGAAAGAGGAAGGATTCGCCTAAACTAACCCATTCGCTCCTTTCCGGCAGCGATACCAAAGACCGATTTTTTGCCTCAGACGCTTCAAAGGACAGGTACCTAAGAGACGAGTACGTATTTTACAGAACTATAAATAATCTTTACTGATGCGCAGGTGAGAAGGGTCGTCGCACAACAGCTGGAGTTTCTTTGTAGGACCCCCGTGCGATCAACGAGCTTGGTGGTTGCGATTTTCATCTGTTCTGACAACGAGAAGTAAACAGTTCATCTAAAGCCAAGCTGTTAAGGAGGTTCCGAATTCAAAGCTGTCCGACTTTTGTCTGTTGAACATATTCCTGTCGTCAAAAGAAATGGTGATTTGCTGAGTTGTAGTCACTCTCAATGCTCCCAAATGATTCATCGTCCACAGCTGCTTACACTGAGGGATTACGAAAGCCATTGTGCAAAGAACCTTCTCGGATTTGCACTCGTGTAGGCTAAATAAACGCATATGAGAAATAACGCATTTTTGGAACATACACTCAATAACACGGGGCGTTTCCATATCTCATTACCTATGTTGCTTTCGACTTTCTTGGCGTCTGACAAAACTAAACGCAAGAAGCAGAATATTGTGTACATCGTATAGAAAACTTATTTGAAATACCCATCTTTCTAAAGTTTCCAATGTGTAAGCTCAAAAACGATGTCGGATTGGTTGTACTATCCGAATTGCTGTTGAATGTACCATGCGGATTGCTCACCTGGCAGAATTATATTGACAGCAAAAAATTTGTCCTTCGCACCTCACTGAACCGTCACAGGCACAGTCGGCAATGATGAAAACAGGTAGCGCTTGGGTAGAACGGCTTTCTATGTGGGAGTCGGGTAGAAGCTTGCTAGAGATCATTTAGCTGCATTTTCTGCAGGTTGCGTCGTTACCAGACTAATCCACAAAGACTAATCCATTTCCACAACATACATGTGGTTTATCCAATTTTTATACGCTCATATATACCGCATAGTGACATCATAGTCACGTTGACGGCACCTGGGTAGATGTGAAATAGGGTAGTGATTCACGACGCCCCGCCCCACTTGTTGCATGTGAACGTCGGGCACCACTAGTTGCAGGCAAAAAGAAGGGATTGAGGGACGCAATTTTGCACCTTGGATGTAAGTTTTTTGTACGAATCTTCGAGGCAGTGCGAGGGCAAATACATTGTAAATATTTTTCGCATCGAGGACAAAATAAATGTTTAACTTCAATAACTTTGTTTTCTAGCAAAATAAATTGGTGTTAGCGGAACTGTTTTGACGGATTTTATACTATAATCTTTTATCTACCACACAGCAGGTTTTATACGATGGTTTCAAACGAAGCGAACTAAAAATCTATATTTAATCGTACTTTTCACGAGCGGCTACGCTTTGAGGGCAACAACTGTACTACGTTTGCACATTTCCTACAAAACCTGAAACATGAAATTGTAAAAATGTGCTTTAAGAGAGCGAAATGTACCACGGTATTGGTGTATCCTAAAGGAAATTGGCTATTGCGTGGCACAGTATACTTTTGAAAAACAAAATGTCTAATGTAGTATACGTAAGGTTTAATTACCTGTTGAGATGGTTGTATGTTATATTCTAAGAAATCGTGATGGAACGATTAACAATGCGTTTTCTTATCGAACCGATGGCTTTTGCAGGAAAACACACTGTTAGACATTTTGTCATTGCTTTAATAAAAACAATGGACGGCCAATTGATTGGGTGGGCTGAAATGTGGAAGCCGATATTATACTGTCGTCCCTGGCGCAGCTTTCCCTATGTTCAGACAAGGGAGGATTTATGTTGCAGACTTCAGTCCTTTTTTTTCTGTGGCATTAGTGACAGATATAATTTGTATGACCAAGGATTTCGTTTTCAACAGGTCCCTTGGATTTTGCAGAAGTTACGGTTTCCCTTTGCGAAGGTCTACCTGGACAATTGATATATTTCCTTATTCATTTATAGACGATCGACTGTGTATTCAGAACGCGACTAAAACCCTTTAGCTTATGGGGGGTTTTTTTTTATTCATGGCCATGAGAAAACTGGCTGAACTAGGACGGAGGAAAGCGTGGCCGGGCAGCGCCTGGCTGTGACTAGGCGACGTATCGGAAAACGTACAATTTTGCACTGTATTTCAGCAAAACTTTTTGTACAAAAAGATGAAGGTAAGGATGAAGAAGAGCTTAGAATGAAAGATATACGTGCTTTCTCACTGATTCCATTGGTGCACCTGGTAGAGAAAATGCGGCGAAAGCATTTTCTGAACATAGAGAGCGGGATTCCATCCAAGGTTTAGCTGACACTACGAAAGGTTCTGTTTTTCGCGCTCTTTTTTCAAAAGTTTTCCTAGGCTCCTTCTCCTCCTCCACCCTTGCTTCTCTGCCACGCCCCTTTCCTCCCGTTAGTTTGGACCTTCCGGCGCTGCTGGAATTGGCGGGCTACGTTTGTCCATTTCTGGAGGAGTGTGAGTCAGACGTGCGCACTTCGCTACGCAAACTCAACTCCTTGAGTCCTCAGAACTGGTCCTATGTCGTTTGCTATGCGTAATCGAGATCAAGCTTTCTCTTCATTTGCAGTCGATTTGCGTCCAGGCCACGTTGCGCTTTCAGTTACATTCTCCATCCTTCTCTTTAGTCCTCAAGCATTTGTTATTCAATTACGTTGCTGCTTTTTTAAGGTACACATGACATTAATCCTTTTTTCACCTTTAGCACCTTTAGCTGTTGCAAATAATATGTTACTCTGGAGCGATCCCAAGTTGAAGGTAAGGATGAGACATGATTTAGGATATAATATAGCAATGGCATATGTATACTTTAACGTTTGAAAGCAGAGTACAATATAAGTGAATCGTTGAGGAAATCATGTGCAACACAATACAGTATAGTTGACGACAAGAGAATATCGTTTATGGAATGTGTTGTTGAGGCGAGCGTTGAAAATATATTGCGCTGCAATATATTTTAAACGATCGTAATATAACAATCATCATCGGTTGTGAGGAGGAACGAACCTTCAACGCGATGACCTTCCGTCCTGTTTACATCGAGCGTAGCTATATTCAACAATTTGGCGAACTGTAACCATGTCGAGAATGAATCAAGAAGGAAAGCATTATGGTTGCAACAAGTGTATTGTAGTTTATGGCGACATGGGCATAAGTCCTTTCATTATCTAGACGGTCATTGAGCTTTTCTTTAAATTACTATCTCATAATAAAGAGATGCGGCGATCAATCATCGCAACAGACTAGGGTGGTCGAGAGTGCATTCTTTTGTAGTGAAAGAATTATTCACGAAAAGGAAAGTTGAAATAGAATGAAATAAGCGCTTTATAGGATCGGTTGCAATTGGATGGCTATGTTTTCCGAAGAAAACAACTTGGAAGATATAAGGAATCCTGCTTAAGTGGAGTTGGCAAATTGTATGTCGTTGGCTGCTCCTCATTATATATTGTTGAAGCAGACTCTACGGGAATCTCCAACCTAGTTACAGTCTCCGTTATGCTATTTTCACATGCAATTCTGAAGCTGTACTACCTTTGCTTAAAGTTAGCCGCATAGTTATCACTGGTCGACGAGTATTATTAGAGTCGATTGAGGTTTTCTTTGGTTTCCTGCTCTATTCTTCTGCGCCTAGAAATCGTTTGAAAGCCCTTTCAAAGTCTATATATCAATTTCTTGCATAGGTGAATGGAATTTTATACCAAAAGGATTGACCGTTCATTACAGCCATTGTGCTATACATTACCGAAATTTTATTAGGAAACTTCATATAGAAATTCTTCCTTACTCTAGAAATTTGCGTTAAATGGTTAAAAAGTCGATCGCACTCTTGGCTACTTCTGAAAAACACTTTTCAAATGAATAAATTTTGTTGCGCAAGGCAATCAGTAATGAGACTCTTTTCCTTTATCCAAGCATTACACAACGTCGAAAAGGCCTCTTTTTCGAGCAAATCACCTTCTGAGCTTTTGTGAGAAAAGCAAACCCCGTAGCCGTTGTAAAATTCAAAAAGGGATTTTTTACGTCAAGCATAAAGTATGATATAATGTGCTTCGGTGTTGAACTGTGTATAATGCATCACTGTTTGTGTAAAATGCCTGACCGACTTTGAGTCAATTAGAAGATGCACATGGCGTGTCAAAGTTTTTGAGAAAAAGCGTTCTTTCGATAGCCTTCTTGGAAGACCGAGGAAATTCCTGTTGAAGCCTGTGGTGTTTTCTTTGTGATTACGAGGTATTTTTTGACGACGCTTTTCGGCTTAGCTGTAATCGCTTGAAGTTATTTTCATCTCGTGAAACTCAAGTATCTTCACCGAATCGTTCTAAGAACTATTAGTTTGTTCATATCAAAGGGCACTTGTTAAAAATAGATGAGTATTTCACGCACCTTTCTTAACGAGAGATGTTCGAGTCTACGACATTGTCAGTTCTACACGCATCTAAGAGAATCACTTTTTCTTGAGGGGAAAAAAGAGGTGCATCACTCAGCGAATAACATTTGAAAATGCTGTTTTTCACATTGTGTAATGCAATTTTTTCGCTGCGTACAGGTGGTGCTCTGATAAAGGGTGAGTTGACATACGTTAGAACTGATAATTCCACTAAGACTTGAAGTGAGAGTAGGTCGCACTATTCTACGTGTTGATCGCTCTCTGAACACAGAGATACTTCAAAGAGCATTGTCAAAATTTGGAGACAGCACGAGCAAAAAAACACGTCAAATATGGACGATGCTGTCTGTGTGTGCGAATGGGTGACAGCCAAAGCGTTGCTCAACGCATCCGATGGCAGTGTTCGGCGAACGATCGATGCATTAGCGGTCAAGTAGAGCGCATTTAGAAGGCAATTTGCCCAAAGGGGTGTCGTGCACACAAAAGTATGTTCGCCGAACACCACTACAACGCAATTCCCGTGATGTTAGTGAACAGTTCGGCAAGCAACACGTTGGGCGCCTTCTTTTAGGGATTTATTTGGCGGCTGTCAGCAAGCCTACAATTGGTGTTGCCTCTCATTTGCGATCGGCTCGCTACTCCCGCTTTGTGCGCTTGTCTTCACCGTTTACACTTGCCTGCACTTCGACTATTACTAAAGTATCGTTCGACATTTTCCGTCTTCTTTCCGCAGCTGCAAACATCGGACTAAGCCGTGTTCTCATTATACCACCGCTGACCGGATAGCCATTACGGCATCCACTGTTTTCTCCGTTTTCTGAGCTACATCTGAAATCGCATTGCCGAAAAGTTTTCTTCAAAATGGTTAACGAAGAAAATAGTGAGTTGTTTACTCATGTTGCCAGATGAATAGTCTCAAACGAGTTTGAGCTTTGTTGCAGCGCGTTTTGCTCTGTTCAGAGAGGAGAAGTGAATCAGAGAGGGCCATTTCTGCCAAATTTCAGATCTCATGGTTTCTTTTGAGCTGCCTTTGCTCAGAAAAATTTATTGGAGTTCTTTCGTGGTTTTTTTCTTTTTTATTGCCAGTTTCCTTGCCAAAATAATGAATAGACACATATGCACAAGGAAAGGTTGACGGCGGCCATAACGTAGTTTACACCGTTGTACAAAAACGCATAAAAGCAAAGCACTCGTAATCCCAGTTCTGCGGATCGTCTGGTCTGCTGTCTCAGGTTTTCAGTATTATAAATACAATAAAGACCAATTTGCATAACTCAGAAAGCACTGCCGAATTTTTACCAAATTTTTTCTGTTTATCAGTGATGTCGATATAAGAGCGTTTCTCATCGGTATCCGTCTCGTTATGTTCCTTACGTTCCTCCATCACTGGCAGTGAATTGCCAGATCGCTACGTGCTCACTATACGTTTAGGCAGAAACAGTCAAGGGATAAAGGAAGTCTTTGAGCAATCTGGAATATGTTTTGCAACGTTCTATTTTCAAAAGCAAAATTTTTGCACACTTCTCACAGAGTGCATTTCTGAACCTTGCAAATTGTATGCTCACGCTGAAGTCGGAGACAGTGTCAACTTAGAAGAGTGCATTTTTAGCTGCAAATCCACAAAATGTGCGCTCTCCACGGCATTGCATTTGCATATGGCATTGCAACTCTTGCGGTATTGCACTGGCGTTTGAAATGTCCAAACTAGGACCTTTTCAAAAATTTCGTACAGCATATGATGTTGGCTTCTCTTAGACGTGCTTTGGTTTCTCTACAGGAATTTGAAACGCTAACCTGTCCTTCGCCGTACGCACCATGGCTGCCTGTAGCTATTTGGCCACAAGGGATGCCGCTTAAATAGTTAGCCACCATATTTTTAGTTGTTCCCTGTGATATATTATCACGTTTGAGGGTGTTTTGATGCATAGGAGACATCTTATTGCCGAGTTAACACGCATTCGGTTAGGAGTGATGAATGCTGTTACTTGTTTATCTTTAGTCGCATGTTTCAACAAACCAATCTATTCGTATTGACCGTTTTTAGCAGTAATGAGTTCTTGTGATTGAAGGCAAGATGTCGCATAATGGCGATAACTCGCGGAGGTTATTGGTCATTCGGCATGGCGAACGTTGTGATTTCACATTTAATCAACAAGGTACTTTGCCTTTTGTTCAATTTGAGTGAAGCTTTCAAGCATATCCTCTTATACAGTATAATCGCTATTCAAATCCTTTTCAATAAATTTTTTGAGAAAATAAAGGCGATCCGCCTTAACGAACTTTCTGTATCCTCACATTGCCAACAATAACAATATGCCGAAACGTTGAATGAAAACTTTATCGCTGCAATAATGTTGTCAAACAATAATGTGATGTCTAAATTTGAGGGAATCTACCACTTTCTCTTGATCAGCCATTTTTCTCTTCCATCAAAACGTTGTGAAATTATCTCTTTATTTGCAAATTATACGAGGTCATAATATATTTTCATATGCAGTTCGCATTTCTATTGTTCAAAATTTGAATGCTTTTTAACGAGTTTCTTAGTAAGTGTTTTATATCAGCTCTGTTTAAATACCCCAAATTCCTGCTGTGGTTTAATTTTTGGGTTATCGCTTTTCCTTATGATTTAATGACGAGAGCTATTGTTGTTGGGGATTTATGCGCAGATCAGTTTTCACCTCAATGCATAAGTAACTTTATCGGTTAAGGACACTTTAATTGGTGCTTTGATCGAATCAGAATTTAAAACGATCACTGATCTGTGATTGAATTGAGTACATTTTGTAGGCATTAATTGGATGAAACGAGCATTTGATGCGTCTGGCAAATATCGTCCTTTCGATCTCAATCTGCCACGCAACATTCCACGACGCAAAGATGGTTATGAAAAGTTTGCTAGCGACAGTCCATTGACGGAAATGGGTTATTTGCAGTCGAAATTAACTGGTGCGTTGTTGTTTCT
Organism: Baylisascaris procyonis; assembly: GCA_037389465.1. Lineage (NCBI taxonomy): Eukaryota > Metazoa > Nematoda > Chromadorea > Rhabditida > Ascarididae > Baylisascaris > Baylisascaris procyonis. Next base: position 1,644,509 of record JAZARR010000159.1, read on the forward strand.
TTATGTGGCGCCGTTCGCGTTCGCTGAAAACTCGAAAGCGCCACCGATGTGTTCAATTTAACGCGCGTTCGTTACTCATAATTGAGAGTTTCCTTCTTCAGATTCGATTCGGTCATCGTATCTTTCGACTTTAATTTAATGCCTAATGGAGAGAGTAGCTTCTATTTTATAGCGCGATTACGTCTTTATAACCTATGCCCATTCTTCGATATTTTTATTGAAGTATTTGCATCATAAAGTGCGACAAAAGCTACAACAAGCCGTATAGCAGTTGTCAGAAAGAATGGAATTATATGCAAATTCTGATACGATTGTTGATTGAATAGGAAATTTTGAACTTTTTCGTACTAAAAAAGAAAAATGAGTCACGTAGACGTAATGGATGATGAAAAGGTGACGTGCTGGATAACAATTTCGAAACTCCCCTCAAAAATCACTGAGAAAAACAGAAGCGATTATAATGGATTTGTTATTGCGCTATAGAAATTTCCGTCCTGCAAATGGCTTTAATAGAAAGAATTCTTTTGAGAAAGGCATCGTGCATCCGATTGCGAGAGCCGTTTTCTCTTTTCAGGTCGAGCATTAAGAGATCATAATGTGAAAATTGATTATATCTATTGTTCTTCAGCTTTGAGATGTGTTCAGACAGCCGTTGGTATAGTTAAAGGTGAGCAGTTTTTTTTTTTTTTTTCATTCGGCACTATTCCACTTCCTTACGAATGAAATTACCGACTTTTAGGATTCGTTGCGCCAAATTTTTAAATATTAAGCAAATTTTGCCCACTTTTCATAAGCCAGATTCTCACTGGAGGAATGTAGTTAATGGCTAAGTGGGTCTAGTAACCTAATCTATGGCGCTGGTTTTGGTTAATACTGACGAAGACAGCGAAGGATGGAAGGTGCAATATCCCTGCGTTAAACTTCAGAGAAATATTTGTAGGTATGGATGGTCGCTCATTGCAGCTCAATATTGAGCCTGGACTTTTTGAATGGACACAATGGTGTAGGAATGGAATTCCTTCGTGGATGCGTCCAGATGAGCTAGAAAATATCGGTTATCCAATCAACACATCGTACACACCATTTATGAGAGTCGAAGATTTGAAACTCAAAGAATCATTGGACGAATATTATGATCGTTCATATGCTCTTATTCGAAAAATTCTGAAAAGGCATTCGCAAGGTAATTCACCCATTCTACTATGGCCAACAGCCAACAGCTATACGCATGCATTACGGTCGTTGAATAGGGCTAAGTGAATTTTGCATACTCTATATAGTATAAGTGGATGCTCAACTCAGGCCTTGAATGAAATGTTGGCTTCATTCCGTTACACTCAGTCGGAATTTTTTTTTTAGGTCTTATTATTAATTCACGTTTCTTGTTGTTAGATCCTTTTTCTCTAAATTTTCAACATTTTGCGCTCCATCTGCTAGCCCTGTCCATTGTTTCAACTTATAACCAGCATTGTCTTCCATCCTGGTTAGACATTATACCGTTGATTCGTTTCTCGTTGAGTTGTTTCATATCTTGGCCACCCAAGTGATGTATATTGGCCTTGAAATTGACAGCTTTTTTTAAAACATTGATGCAATTGGCAAAGTGTTATGCACTATGTTTAACGGTTGATATATGAGATTCGATGGCCTTTAGTAGTTTGCTGTTTACAGACCACAAAGTCGCTGTTTTCCCGAAAAATTGACTGCTTTTTGATAGCTTTTCTGAAGGCGTTCACTAACTTTTACTTCAAATACTTGAGTATATCGCGGTTCAGAAAGTTTGCTGCATTCGTGTCATGCATATGAAAGTAGAGAACATTTTGCCGACCTATGTAAATAACCAATGAAGGTATAGTTATAAGCGACATTTTAAAATGGGGAATGCTTGAAATCGAAATAATTTGTACTGCATCATGCTGCGGTGTCTATTTGAGTGAACGTCAACTATTTGCAGTCGACTCGAAACGTATTTACAGAAAGTTTTAACTGCAGGCATGATACTCGTTGTCGCCCATGCGGCTTCGTTGGACACGATCACGAGACAGCTTTGCGGAGGGTTGCCCAGAAATCAGGATGATTTCTTTTATTGCATCCAGCAAACACCATATTTGGCGTGCTGCCAAGCTGTCGAACAGCCAAACAAATTATGGAGAATCGCTTCATCCCCAATACCTCCGTTAACTCATGCATCAAATACCTCATACAATTCAAAGTAAGTTCTCAATGAACATTGTGGATTGAAGCAAAACATTTTTTTTGTTTTTTGTGTAGCGAGTTGATATTATTTCGGAGTGATTTTGCATATGCGAAAACACTGAAAACGGAGCGATAAGCCTGAAAATTATTTGGGCGGAATAAAGGAATGACAGCTTGAAGCATAGACCATTGAACTGTTCATTTGCAGCGTGCGTCATGTGGATTTTTTCAGGATTTTGGCAATGAATTATCCTCAGATGGGATGTGATAAAGGAGAGAATTGATCCTCATCGCTACTGTTTTGGTGGTCTCGAGCAACATAAGTTCTGTGCTGTGCAATTTACTGGCTGATTGAAATATTCCTATACTGCAACGCTATGCCTTGAATGAGTGTCTACAAATATTGTCAACTTGTTTATTTGCCAACTGTATCATGCAAACATTGCAATGCGTTTTTAGAATTTCACTTTTTTAGGGGAATCGATCATGTTTGCAAATATGAACATATAGGCGCCGAAATTACTATCCGTAAGTATTGGTTACATCAGATAACAGGATTGTATACGCGCTTTCTAACGTCACATACTTTGTGCTGACGTTGTCACGGTGATGAATTGCAAAAAAGTTTACATCACTCCATCACCTTCTTTTAAAGTTAATCTCCATTGAGAACCGCTTATTCATAAATCGATCCATCGATCCTCTTAGCCAATCATGAATTTGTGCGAATTTTGCATTCATTGTCATCACGTTAGCTTCTGAGACAAAATCAATAATGCGTGTAGTCTATAAACAACACCGTTAAGTTTTCTGTTATTAATATCGTTGAGCTCATTCAAATGATAAGCTTGCTAGTATGTTATGCCACAGAAAGCTTAGCTTATTTCAAGCTATTAGCGACTGACCATGGCAAATGTTAGTGACAGCGAGGAATTGTATCAGGGAGTAGTCTCACGTGCCTACACATATACCAGGACGTGAAAGGGTTGTAAAAAGTGGACAACGGCAACGATGGGGAAAATCGAAACAACGGCCTGTTGTGTTGTTTTCATGATCTCTGGTTGAATGTTTATTCAATTTGACGACATATCGTCGATCCTAGATGAAATTGGCGAGCTCTGCAATTTTTTGTCGCAGTTTTTTATGGTGCTGTCTGAGGTGTTTCACACTGACTGAAGTTGACAAACTCGTTGACCAAGAATCTTTGGCGCAGAAAATAAGAACAGTTGCCAATTTTAGTAGACATTGTGATCAGATCGTAAAAAGGTCGCTAATTCGTTTTCTTTTTCAGCAGGCCTCCTTCTTGGTGTATTCCCTCGTTTGCTAAAACTTGATATGATTTTAAATCGTTTGGCATAGTGCCTTTCGAAAAAAATATGAAAGAATCCACACGTGAAATTGCATCCCCCAATGAATGGAACTTTGAGCAAACTTTGTGTTGTGTCTTATAAGTTAGGAAATTATTTTTTCGACTGCGTTTGTAACTTTATATTTTGTGTTTTGTAATATTGTAGTTTATCTTGAAATTTGAGCGGATACTTCTATGTCTTGACGACAAGGGAGCGATGTGCTCTGCACTTTATACGACAATATTCACGGTAATGGTGCAGCTTGGAAAGACACTAGTACTATTCCATATAGCAGAAATATTTTCAAGGATTGCTGTGAAGCAGTCGATTTAGAAGGAGATGAAGAGAATACTTGATGCATTTTTTGCTCACCTCTTGTTTCGCAGGACTCCCACTCAGTGCTGCTGTGACATGCGGTGATATCTGACGGATGAAAACTTACACTCGTTTTTCAACCATTCCCCTATCACCTTCAGTGCCAAATGACTTTTGTTCTTTTGAAACGAAAGGAATGGAGTACGACAGACAAAACTAGAAATGGTTCCTTAACGAATTACAAAATCACTAAGATGCGATTTCATTTGTTTTAAGAGTTATGAGGCTTTAAGCAATTGTTTTTTAGCTGGAATTTCTATGATTTAATCAACATGTTGGATATCTATTGTTGTGAGAAGTGTTTCTATCTTGTTAGTTAATGTGATTATATGGTTTTGCTCAAGTCTTAGACATCTGCGAAGCTTATTAGCTTCCTCTGTGGAATAAATCTTTGCTTAAACACGAATTGTGATATTCCTCTTCCACGACTAACGAAAAATTATTAATGGTTACTATAACAGTCGAGAAATGTAAGAAAATATCAGCAGTGAATGGGTTAAAGAAAAGCCATCGTTCGATGCGTCAATCACCCACCAAGTTTGGTTACTAGTGTCGTCGCCACTCATAACATTTTATAGTGGGTGACTCTAGCAGTTTATTTGGGAGCCTGGTTGCTGGTTCCTTCACTAGCCCTTATAATAAAGCTTGGTTTGCTGGATAGATGGAGTTGCGATCGTTGCTGCAGTCTCACAAATCTGACCATTATTGCGAAACTCGGCGAGCTGACGTTGCGATTGAGGCGACCACTTCGCAACACGTCCAGTAACGCTCACGGTTTTCAAAAATCTTCAATTTTTGAGGTGTGTCCAAGTCAAGCGTGTGTTCTGTGACGAGTAAGATGGGCGATTGTTGTTCATACAAACATAAGGTGCTAGCATGATGGGTTTCTTCTCATTTCCTGCTGGCGGTACCGCTCAAAACACGAAATGCTGCATCCATCTTGTGGCTCATCCGTAGCTGCCATCTAAGCTTGGCTGCTCAAACTAACGAGGGATGCGCTATCCGCGTCAGGCATTCGAATGCATCGACCGGAAGGGACTTGTATTTGCAGTATATTCGGTCGCATAAAAATTTTTCACTCGAATCACTCGTAAATGCACCAATATCTGCTCCCAGTGCACTCCTGAGGCATGTTGCTATTATTAGCAATTGCTGATTTTGAGGGGCAATTGTTGCATCAAGACAGATATGATTTTGCTATAAACAAGCTCATGATTTTTTCAAGCTAATGGATCGTTATCGAAATTCCCACCGATTTGGTAGCAGCACTCATAACAACTTTCTTACCCATTAATCTTTGTTTTCTACAAGGCATGCTTGCAGAATTCACAGCTGAAAACTTTACAAAAGGTTTTACGATAAGCACTTGCTGATTACTGACCCTACTCAACTTTACGTGCAAAATGGAGTTAATTCTTCTCAGTGATTTCTTATACCTAGTAATTTATGGTAAGTCAGAGTGGATTTTAGCAGGAAGTTAAAGCGAAATATCACCAATCATGGTGTCACTAAAATTTTCAGTTCAGTTCAGTCCTGTTGTTTACAAATGATTGAAGTCATAAAAATGCATATCAGTGATAAAGAATGTATATGAATAAATAAATGAATTGTATATATATATATATATATATATATATATAAGCTTCCATTTAATTTCATTTAAAAAGTATTTTCACTCCTCGCTACGACAAATTATTTTTTTTTGGGCGCCCATTGCAAGGATCTCATAATTTTCATCATCAACCTTGTTTGGGACGCCACCGTTGTTTGGGATTTTCGGTGCCTGCACGTGACATTTAGGATCTGTTGTTCACATCACACTCTGTACAGCTCCAGGTCAGCAGTTAGCAACTCCAAAATACCAAGGATTATATTTCACTGGTACGTGCGGGAGGAGATTCGAGAATTTTTAAGACGCCACGAAGAAGAATATCGTCAAACGAATTCAACGTTCCGCCATACGATCTACAGTGCTATCGATTAGCCTATCACATTATCACCATCCTCACACCTTTTCCCCCTCCTCTGTCTTCGTTCTTAGCTCTCGCTTATGGTTAAGCAATTGCCTGCTTTTGGCAGGCTCTGAAATAGTCGCAACTGCAGTATATAAAAAATGTTTCTTTTTTTTTCAATTACTATCAACGATGCTTTTACACCACGAATTTGTAAAATACATCATACCATAAAAACATTATGCTATACACAGGTTCAAAGCAAGGCTAAATTTACGATAAATTCTAATACTGCGAATGGATGCGGTAATGATGGATGAAGCGAATGACGAAAAGAAACAAAATTTTTTCGCAGTAAATGATGCTGCATTCTCAGTGGCGATAAACATAGGCGTAGCACATACTGTACAGATCGATGCCAATGTTCCCTACAATTTAGGGTCATAGGAAGTTTTGAGTTGCGTCATTGAAATTTTTATATTTGGAGAGATTTACTGAGTCGGTTACAGATATTTTTCTATTTTCGTAAAGAATTTTTTTCAAAAAACGTATCGTGTTGACCTCATATCCATATGCATATTTATGCAGTTATATATGCAATGCATAAACTCTATGAAGCGCAAATTTCAGCTGGAATTCACGCTGAATGTAATGAATAAGTTCTTTAAAAATTTTCCCATGGGGGAGTTACTCTTCAGAAATATACCAAATTTACTGTCTCCGTCAATTTCTGGCGTTGTAATGGATGCGTTACTTTAGTGTTCCTTTTTTTTCTGAAAAACTTCATTCGAGGAAAAAAATGAGACAATTTGATATCGTTGAAGTGAGTTCGTCTGGAAATGGAACTCGTTTATAAACTTGAGTTTTTGAAAGGGAAGTTATTTAATTGCATTAATAATTTTTCATTTGCCGGCCTCGTGCGACGTGTCAGTCAATTTGTGTTCCATTGTGAGAATAGTTTATATTGCAATAGAGTTAATTCGTCTTTTAGCAGTAAAAGACGAACACATGCAAATCAACATCCAAGAAGCGCTCATTGAGTACCTCTTGCAGAATTTTATATATATATATATATATATATATATATATATATATATATATATATATATATATATATATATATATATATATATATATATATATATATATATATATATATATATATGTATAATGTACGTAAAGGCATAGCGGAACAAACGAAATGAAAGTCAATCACTGGGATATGCTGAAATGGATAAGGTCACGAATGTACGTAGTAATAGCAGAATCTTCTTAATATTTTTTGAGTTAGTCGAATTTCCGTATTACTCTATGTTTTCTAGTTAATAGCAACGGCCTGAGTAGATAAGTTAGGCAAGTTGAAAAGAAGTTCTTCTGCACCATCTCGCATCTCAACAGCGTCGATTTCCTCATATCACTGACAGCACTGCTTTGGCAAGCTAGACAATCTAGCAAGCCGAAATTTTTCAAAGAATTGTTACTGCCTCTAAAAACCCTGACAGTTGGCTGGCTGGTCATTTTTTTGGATGTTCCGCTGTCCCTTGACATTTTTGGCTAAACTGACTTAACGTCATCATTCATTGAAGGAATTTTATGAGATCGGATTATCCAATTTTGCTCTATTCCCAAATCGCGACGAACAATTTCCAATCTTATACCTTTGTCTGTTTGTCGACCAGGTAATCTGATGATGTCCTACAAGCTACAGCGACCAAATTTTTCTGATATACCATATATTGCAGAATGCCATCTATTCCCTCAGGTGCAGTAAAATTCTTCGTATTCTATATTGGTTACTGCTATTTGAAAGCGCCATAAAATTTAAAATGCAAATCTGTTTACCCACCAGCCGGGTAAGATCTGAAATCGAAATTTGGGGTTCGAAGTAATTTGACCTTTTTGTTTTTTATCTTCGATATCACCACTCGAGATAACATGCGTGCGAGCATATTAGAAATAAAACAAGCAACAAACCGAAACGTAACGAAAAGAAGGCGATAAAAAAATAAGGAAAAATAAAACTTCGTTGGCAGCTTTTCAAAGGAAGCAAACGTCTGAAACAGTATGAGGTTTAGTGCATAAGCGCAGCAACAGTTTATTGGATCGATCAACCGATGCTTGAAAGATGTCAGGAAACATATTCCATGTAAGCGCAGCGAAGAACCGGAAGTTATGGCATACATTGTTTTGTTGTGCAATATTCTTGGCGATATGGAACTGATGGATACGTCAGTTATAGGTGAGAGGGAAGGAGGGATGGGGTTCAAAACTGGGAAGTTTCTGGGAAGTGGATGTCAGGAAATCAGCATATAATTTTATGGCAAGAACCAATCCAGTTTGGAAGCTGTGATATTTCGGCAGCTAGAGGTTAGAGGTTTTCAGTCTTGTTGCGTCGTCTGACTTCTGCGGGCCGCGGTAATTTTTTTTTTAGGTGATGCGAATGAAAGGCTCTTGAATATGATGCCAGAAAATACTACAACATCAACAAGTGAGGTGACCATATGAGGAGCAGTATTTCAAAATTGGTCAGCAGTAAGCATGAAGATATAATCTTTATATATATATATATATATATATATATATATATATATATATATATATATATATATATATATATAATGTTACAGAGCGCAAATAGAAGAGTTTATAGTTTAGAAGGTTTTTAGCAAAAGTGAAGCATCGCAACCTTCAGTGAATAAGGTCGGCTACAACACCGCCGTCAAGGATACTTGCTAAAGATGGAAGACTACTACCCCTGACTTGAGAAAGCTGACATTAAACAGCATGTTTATGATAAATATTTCATTGGCATAATTTCAGGTCTCAAATTTCAGGCTCAATGAAATCGACGGAATGATTTCCTTAGTTGAAGAAAAAAAAAGTAGAATAAAGAAAATGACAATCTTGATAAGTATCTTGTACACCAAGAAAATTGCACAGACATTTGTGACTGGGAGGCATTTAAAATGCAATGCAGCAAAAAAAAAAAAATTAGAAAAAGCTAGTCGGAAAATGATTAAGATGAGTGCGACTTCATTGCATCACTAATGGCAAGAAACTGTTTCATTGAATCTTGAAGATTATTAAAGGTAATTAGGTAACTACTTTCAACAGGAAACCTAATCACCTTCAACAATTACCCAATTACGCTCGCCTGCGTAATTAGTTAAACCTAATTATGAGTTGAGCAATTGATCTGGAAAATAGCATTTATACATATTATTCCTAAAGCTTCAACGGTGTTTTCAAACCGCTCGTTCTCATTTATCAGTCACTAGTAGTAAAACTAGATATGTTTCAACAATCAACGCTGAGGTGCGAACAGACTAATTTTTAAATTGAAACAGGTTCATGGATAGCATTTTGCGCTTAAAGAAGCTGTAGGCCCATGCACCGATGGTTTTTGCTCAATTTACTGAAAGGTGCAAAGAAATTTAGGCAAACACTTAATGAGGTACTTTTGAGCGAATTCATGAAATTTATGATTACCTGCAGTTTCAGGAATATATACAATATTGGTGTAATCCAAGATTGAAACGAGAAACATTTTTATCTATCCGTAAAAGAAAAAAAAGATGTGTTGTTTTGAGACCTCAAAATATAAAAATGACTGCATCATTTGCATCTATTGCCTTTTCAGTGCGATAAGTAGTAAATTGCAGTATTCTTTTGATTAAAACTCTCAAATCCTTGGCAATCTCAAAATTTTCAATGAACTTTCTTTCAAAAGTGAAAGAAGACGTAACCTTTGTGTTTAAAGACAAAATTTTGACATTTATAAATAGAACAATCCATTGGAAACTGACTAAGAACCAGTCACACCATGACGAGGCTAAATCGAAGTCTCTTCGTAGATAAGCACCTAAGGCAGACAAAGCATCCCTAATGACTGTCTTGAAAACCTCTCAAAAAAGGAGGTCAAGCTAATCTGATGTTAGTTTTCTACTGCAAGGGCGGAATATAGTCAGTTAACAGTGAAACGACATCAAACTTCTAGGATATTTGAGCGTAGAGAGGAGGGGAGGAAAGCGATGGAGAAAAGATTTTGGCGGAAGGTTATACTGGGCGACCACAAAAGTGATTAGGTATACGTGGTCACTGCTTGTGATGTTCTCGGTTAAGGAGATACTGTGACTGATGTCCATGTCATCTGTTAAGATGGGGCTGAGAACTTTATTTCTATGGCTAGGCTGTATTACTTGGCTAACACGGGCCGTATTCATAAGAAATGTTAAAGGAACTGAAGTAGTCAGACTCTTTAGAAGTGCAAAGCTGAGGTTGAAATCAACATCCGCGCTTGCTCGATCAGCCATACATAAGTCGAAAGTTGTCTCGAGGTGCTCTCCAAAATCAAATAGACTCGCTAAAGGTCAAAGGTTAAAGGTCGTTGAGGAAAGATCAAGGGAAAGGGTTTATCGCTAGTGAGGTCCAAGCATAGCAGCCACCAGCCGAAAAATTCAAGTATGGCAATAATTTCGATAAATTGCGGCTAACCGAATCTTAATTTGCCGAGGCACTTATTGGCTATTTTAGGTGGCATTGAAATAAGCACAAAAAGGAACCGTACTCCTTCGCTCTATAAGCGCCATGAGGTTCTCAGTGAGCACAGAAGGTGGAGAGCGGAGGAGGAGGAAAGGGTGGTGGGAGGGGGAGAGGGAGGGAGCGGTGGGTTGAGAAATCCATTTCGGTCGGGAAACGAAGTGCGTATGTTCTCACCGAGCGTTTTACCTTGTTTAGACGTGCACTTTTTCTCCGTTTATTCCAACATCTCGCTAGCCGACAGAGGACTAATACGAGAGGATTGTTAGACCCCTCCTGCCTGATTGCCACTTGCGGCTTTCCCTCCCAACTGCCAACAGCATGCTTCCTATAGGTGATATAATCAGCTTTTCGGCCAGTCTTCATCCTTTCATATAATCTATCCGGAAGAGATTTAGAATGGAGAGGGTAAATGAGAACAGATTTGTAATGCGTTGAATTTCCCAGTAACGTATCATATTTCAAAACTTATACATTCTCACAAACATTATCAAAAATTACTTCCACTGGGCGATGCTTGCGATCATTCATAGTACTCTTCGTCAGCGCGTCCACATCGAATTCGTTGAATATCACGTTGACAGTACCAGTCAGTGTCTGCGACAACGCACTCACGTCCCCAGTTTGCACTCTTCCACACACCGCCAATAAAATGGAAACAACACCTGGAATCGGAAAATCACCAGTGCATTTGGCCATCACACCGTTTTCGGATTCTATCATATTTCCCAATAGATTTGCCTGTATAACCATGATCTTTTTCTGCATAATCACATGCTAAATAAATGACGCGAGGATAGGAAGTAAAAGCGGTTTCATGTACAATGGCCTTTATCACATCTTTGATTCACAGGTCAATCTGCTTCTCAGAGCTGAGTAAATGAAGTATAGATAATAAACGACGCACGTTTACGCACGGAACACACGTGCGAATACAGCATATGCAAGCCTTAAGAGCTGCGTGCGTGGTTTGAGGGCCAGAGTTCGTAGCTCTCACTTAATCACAGAAGGTGATGTAATGCAATTTGATACTCTAATATACACTGCTGATACCTTCCATCTCTAATTCCTTTCCGATTTATTACCTTCAATACGTCTTATGAGCACCTGGATTTGCTATGAAGTGCGCAAACGATATTGTTTTGTCGAATGCGACCCAGAAACCATTCGTTGCCACTTCTACAGCTGATCAGGTAAGCGAATTATTAGGTCCTCTTTCACCATTTTTTAAAGTTATGCAGCCGTTTGACCAATTGAGCTCTGAAACGCAAAAGCGCATATCGGGCCAACATCCCGGCATGCCTACAGATTTATCATACCTATTTTAAGGCATAGTTATAAGATGACGTTGAAGCTAACTGTTTATTGCACTCATTTGAGCTACTATACCTTACCATACTATACCAACGCCTCATTTGTAGACCTCTCTTTACAGCAGCTAAACCTATACAGCTCGGTGCTCGACTCTTGCGTTTATCCAACGGAACATTTCATGAACTTTGCATTCTCACATATCTAATAGAGCATATTTCTGACCGATTCATGATGATTGACTATGTCGCTTATGTTGCACGAAGACATTTTTGCAAACAAAGGTGACAAGTGCGACGTATGACCAAATTCAACCTATTTTAGTGCGGAACATCGGCGACCCGTTTTCAAATGAGCGCTAAGCGGTTTGCGTTACGCCACTTCTTAATGATCGCAAAACGGCGCTGCATTTTCGCCTGTTTAGAACGCTTCCACTAATTTACGCGCTCAGGTAATTACCACAGATAATTCCTATGAAGATTTTTTTTTAACACGTCATGAAGTAATGGCAGGATGATGGGGAGGGGAGGGAGGGGGGGAGGAAGAGAAACAGTGGCCACGGCCATGCACGTGATCATGCCCCCACTTACCCTTGCATAGGTAAACTTGGTCAGCCATTCCGATCGGAAGATTCAGGTGATTGAACGGGCCCATGCCCGTCATTGAGTTTGAGCCATGGCCACACACGTGGTTTCATCCAGTCATGGCTCCTTTCAGCCTTCTCCATCGGATGTATCGATCGCCTGATTTTCTTTCTCGAACTGAACTGGTTTTTTCCCATGAGTGGTTGAGGCCTCTATTTCATCTCAGTAATGACTCGGTGGCATTTCTTCATGAATTGCCGAATTTAGAATCGAGCCACGGGCACGGCCACAACCCATTCACAGTTTCCACCCCCATCTAGTTAGTCAACATCCCACCCCTTCCCCCCCCCCCCACCTCTCAACATGTTTCATTGGTTTGCAGTTTCGAAGAGAAGAATTTCATTTGATGGGCACTTGAAATGATGGCAAACAATTTTTTACAACGTTAAAATGAAAAGTATAATGTTGAAACTGGTTCTACTGCGCTTTCGTTCACTTAGATGAGAAATATCACTATTATATTCTTCATTTTAATTGGAGTAATTGTTGAACAATTTTAACATTTTTACAGCATTGTTATGATAATAGCAGGCAAATGCCTCTGTGGCCAGGATATTCATTTTTGAAGGATCGTTATTGATAGATGTTATGATCGTTTTCTTGAGAAGTGCCATTTGATTCGATGAGCATTGAGTACACATGATTTAAGCGAGTTCTAGACGAACGGTTATGAATTCAAATGATCGCAATTTCGTTGTCGATATCATTGCCGATAAAACCACTGACCACTACTATCCTCTCTGGCACTCCGTTCTCAATTCAGACTGCTTCATGTCTGTTGCTCTTCACACAATGAACTATTTCCGATTGGCCTCAATCAACGAAATCGAGTGGTGCTGTGCAGGGCGCAGTGCACCAAGGTCATTTTATGTCGCCTTTGTCCGTCAGACCCCATCTCGCATCCTCACGTTGCGCTCTTAATTCTAAACCACAATTCTTGTCGCATTCCATCTTGATGCTTCTTTCACTTTCTGATGCTCTCTTATTATGCTTTCGTATGTGTTATTCATCTGATCAAGTTTAGACCATTTCCGGTTTTTTCTTTTTATTTATATTGCTGTCTATGCATTTTCCCCTTTATTTTATGCTCTAAAAACTTTCCGCTTGCTACTATACTTTTCAAGACAACGTTTATTTTATAAAAACATTTCGCCACTTTCGAAAGTCGGTTTCTTAAACATCTGGCTCACCATTCAGCGATTGCCACAGCTCTTCAACTAAGTATGAAAAAACAACTCTAGAATACAGGAGTTTTAGGACAAGAACAGAAAGCCAAGATCCTTTTTGAGTATTTCTTTTCCCTGACAATTGCTCAGAAATCCTACTCACTGAAATTGAACTACTTCTTTTCACTGTTCGTCCGCATCCTGTTTTTCTTAGCTGTGGAAAATTCCTTTCAAAGTGGATTCACTAAGGCTGCGCATTCGACTTCCCCTCCTCTGAGTGTTTGGAGAATCGAATGATCCTGCAATCATGCACCTGCGTTCGAAACGTTGCGCTCCGTTTCCGGCCGACAAAGCGCTTTCGATTCCTTTGAGCCAGTCGGCCTAATCTCATCTTGAACAATATTCAAGCGAAACGTAGACGAGCTTGCCATTCAAGAAGAGATTGTGCATCACTGCTTTGCATTTTCAAGTTACATACTTATCTTTGCGCTGAGTAGTATGTGAACGTAGGATTTTTTTGATTCCAATATTGTTGATTTTAAACAGTTTAAAGCAAAGGGGCAAAGATTACAGACGTTTTAGTGGTCGAATGTTATGGATCGACAAAATATTTTTAATTTTTGAAGCTCACTCGGGATTTGTTCAGCCTCGTTGTGCAACATATGTCCTCCAGGAAGCAAACCAGACTATGATGAAGCTAAAGTAATAGATGAGGGAAAGGAGGGGGGGGGGGGAAGGAAGGGCTTTGTCGTTAAATTAAAAGCTTCAAAGTCTCGTGCAGGTTTCCAACTTCGTTTCATTGTCCTTTGGTATGTCTTAATTTGAAGGGCCCGGTTTGCCCCATAGAATCAGCATCGTTTATGCCGAGATGTCGAATAATTCAAACTTTGTTGCTAAGGTTTAAAAATTAAGTCCCTCGACCGTTTGGGTAATTTGCGATCACTAGAGGTCGCCGTCTGCTTGTCGAACAATACAGTGCTAGTGATTGCAGAGGTAGATGGTGAACGTACTCGCTGAAGTATTCTTCCATGTACATCGCAACAATTTTCTGTCATGTTCGATATTTTTAATTAGCAAACAGGCGGTTGTGCTTATGCATAACGTACCGCTGTTAGCGTGAAAGAGTCCTAACGAAGCCTCTTGTTGCCTCAATCACCATTGGTCACTACGGCTCATCAGTGTGACATTGTCAATCTTTTAATGCTCATTACAATATCTATCACCATCTGACATAGGTGTAGTCGTGTCATTGATAGTTGTTGTACTATGAAAAGTGTTTTGTAATATGTTAGAGGAAGCAGTAAGTACTATCACCATGCTATCTGAATAACCTCTCTTTACATAAAAGTACAGAAAAACAATTCTCAGCCCTAGTTCCCTCTTCTCTACATCCTCTCTCCTCTCTGACATTATAGCTCAGTTCGGATGAAAACGAATAGAGGTGCATGAAAAGCCTCAAATGACAACACGCAATTGCTGCCATATCGTGCATACTATGTTAGCTTCTGCTTTTACTATACCAGGCGCATATAATATTTCATTTCCTTAAGTAGAATATGCATGCGCATAGCCTAGGAAAAATAAGAACCACTCTTGGATAGTTGACGAAAAAGTCTTCAATAAAAGATCTCTCCCCCTCTCTCTCTCTCTCTCTCTCTCTCTCTCTCTCTCTCTCTCTCTCTCTCGAAAGTTAACAAAAGTATAAGCATTTGACCTTATTTTCAGAAAATATAGTGTTAGATTCATAGCTATAAATTTAATCGCTTAATAGCAATAAAAATACGAATGTCCTATCTTATCTTTGTTGTGCAGTTCCCTAATACTCCGTTTGGCGTCTTAGTAATTCTGGGTGATTTTCTTCCTTCCTTTTTTTCTAAAACCATTTATTCTTTCATTGACTTCATTTCCGTCGTGGTAATTATATGTTCCTTCCTTTCTATGTTACCATTAGCATACCTCTATGTGCAGTTTGAACGATATTTTTTGCTGCTATTCTTCTGCTACTCTTAAATTCTCCTCTTTGTTATATGGAATGTGTGCCTCGTCGACAACTGAAATACGAGGTGGGATTTTCTTCGGCGATGCAAATGAACGTCATGCTGCGTTCGTAAATGTTTCGCTAAACGAATTGAAGAAGGCGTCCATGTGTTGCGCATCCTGATTGGAAAGACGGCGCTGCATGAAAAAGAAATTTGTTGACAATGGAAGACTTCTTGAGTGGTTTTGCTGCTTATTGTGATCCAGCCGTAAGACAAACAGCTGCTATTTTATGCTATTTTTGTTAAATTCGATCAGTCTTTCGTTACTGCTAATTTCTTCTCGGTTAATTCGCATGTTGTTCATGTTTTTTTTTTCTTTTTTAGAGGTTCTTCATAGCAGTTTTGCCTCAGTGAGTTTTTAGGTTTTGACGGATATAATATCGATAAAGACTTGTGGACCTAAAGGCCTAAGGATCAAATTGAACACCACCATAATTTATGGACTTTTTGCTGTTCTGCAGTTTTCTTGTTTAAATGAGATTATGTTGTTTGTTCTGGAAAGAGAAAATTCACTAGCAATGTAAACGAGTTCGCTTTTGCATACAACTATTGCATTGCCCATTGAACCGCAGAGTAAATAAATAAAATGTGAACTGAATTAATGAATGTCCGAGTAAAATAACACAAGATATAAAAATATAAACAAAGCTAGGCATTAGTTCTTTAATTAATATTTGGTTATATTTATTTGGTTGGCAGGTGTTCGGCGAATAGGCGAATATTCTTTAATATAGATTTATGAGAAACTGGCTGAATTGAGTGCATTTGTTTGATATGCAATTAGATGGGTGCCCGAGTGGCATACCGCAGGTGCCACTCTGCTTAATAATAATGTGCTCGGGGGAGCGGAGGAGGGAGGCTGCATTGTTGCCCTCCGAAAGCATATCGAAAACCAGATCTATCCTTTTCTTCAGCAATGTTTTTCGTGCTCTATAGAGCACCACTTTTATGCGCTTTGTTGAGATTATCTCACATTGGCGCGTTCTCTTTCTTCTTAGGAAAGATCGAACGCCTTACCTAAGACATCACAATAATATAACATAATGTCGGCCATTTAAGAAAAATAAGTTTTCAAAACAGCATTATTGGTAATTTAATCGTTAGAACATTTGAATCCATTTTCTACGGTCTACATTTGTGAGAAATTGAGTGAGATTTTGTATGAGGGATATACAGAAGGGAATATTTTTTATCGGTTGCATAGCACTGCTTTATTGAATGGGCATTGATAGAGGAATAATATTCTTTTTAAAGTTACAGCAATGAGTTTTCAAGCATAAGCCCATTCCTGATTTGATGAAAGCGTTTGTCAATTGAAAAGGCTATTGGTTTGGATTTTTTACACAGCTCATGCGGGAGTTGTAATGTTTGATTTGGTCAAGCTGTACAATTGCCCAAAGTGAAATCGCTGCTTCTCCCGTTTTGATCGTGTACTGGGAGCTAGGAATGGACACAGCTTCTGGAGGTTTTCATTTCAAGACCAAAGTGTTGTAGTTGCCTTCTTCAGAGAAAAAAAAAAGCAATTTTCGATAAGATGATACAGAGGGGGTAACTGGTCTCATTGCGCTGACTTATTCACCTTTTCAAGGGCAGCCGTGAAGTTTTTCGTAACTGTCGCCCGTATCGTTAAGACTTTCACTGTTGCCATGCGCTCTAAATTTTGCGTGCTTCATTCAGTAACACTCAATACCTTGTGAGTACTCTTAGGAGGTTGCTGGTCATTGAGCGGATCCTCGTGAAATTGCGCTTCAAACACTTCAGTGCTCACTCCTTTCACCGCACTACTGGACACTGCAGTAACCGAGTTTGCCCCACAATGTGTTCTCAACGGCAAAGAGACATTTCTATTGTGAGAGATTTGCGAAGGAGAAATTGGCGTTCAGTGATATGTTACATGAGCTAGTTAGTGCTCCTTGCTAGTAGGTTTTATGTATCAGACCGATTTCTAGTATGCTCACAAGCGAAGTGATAAGAATTCTTCCAACCGTAAAAAACTTTCAATATCTTTTTAAACCTTCAGGCTAAATTTAAGGTTTTTATGTTTAATGAATACATGCTGTATTGTGTCATTCCGCTTCAGTGAGTACTCGTAGATGTGATCGGCTAACGATAAGAGCATGAAGTAAGTTAGAGAAAGAGTTGTACGAGTAGATTTGTGCAACGTCCTTAAGGATGCTGTTTGACGCATTTTATAATTGTAACAATCCAATAACTATATATTAAAGCTATTTCTTAATGAGGGCTAAGACCCTTGAAGTGAACAGTCGTTGGTTGCTTACGGTCGTAGAATCATCCTGTTGTGGCCAACGTCACGAAAGCTGCATATGAAGTCGCTCCTCAAGACATATTCTAGGCAAGTCAGGAAGAAGTGATTTGATCTGGATACATCTTTTTATGAGAGAGGAACTACGATGTTTAAATTAAGGCTGCTTTCAATCTATCATGCCCCAGTTTTTTTCTCATTCGCACGTTGACCTAACTAAAGGTGTGAGCACGATTTTCTTTTGGGTAATGTGGTCTTCGTTTGGAACGCAGGAACTTCAAAAAATGAGTTACTAAGAAAGGAGACGCATTTTTGTGCGGCCCACTTTTCCTTGCAGTGCAGTAATTTTCGGATTTACTTGTAAGATTCAGAAAAAATTTGCAAGCAAAGCTTTCATAAAATGCAGTTATACACTCCATCGCCCAAATACAGCGCTTGATTAACATGAATAGCTAAACTATATTAGTACCGTTATTTTCCTTGCACCGCTAAATTTATCTCAGTGTCCGCTTTCCAAAACGACATTTTCAACTTCCGTTGCATTCTAGTTATTTCCGGCTTCACCTGTATCTATTTGAGAATACCTGATGCTCTTTATAATAACCTATTGTCTCATGAAAAAATTCGCTTCGGCTAAATACATGCGAAAGCCAAGTATGTGAAGTCTCATTCAGGTGCATCTATCCTCTGCTAATGTCATCTCCAGAAAGCGACGCACTTCTATAGTTTATGTATTTCGCTTTCTTACATTTTGCAGTCGATTGAAGACAGAGGGGAGCATGCCAGCGTAGTACGTTTACAGCGCTTGTGCTTTTCTCATCCACTGTGATACTTGAGCACTGCAATTATCCGTCTGTGTTGAAGCTGACCTGATATATAAGGAACATTCCATGATTTCCACATTTCTTCATCGTCGTTGTTCAGCGATAGCAAAGGAGAGCACACCGTAATTGGCAAAACCTCAAGCTGAGCTTGAAAGGTCGCAAGTGTTATGCACTTCAGTTTGAAGCGTTAAAATTTGCATCTTCAGATAAAGCAAGCGTTGATTTCATTCAGAAACTCAAAAATGTTCAGATTCTTACAAACACAGTCGATTTGTTTGCGACTAAAACCTTACCAGTAAGACGCCAGATGCTTATGGATTTGACGTCATTTTGAACTCGTGTCTCACTGTATTTTTACTGAAGAGTGGGCAAAGAAAAATTTACTTTGCATGTACACAATCTGAAGACAACATTGTTTACTGTATATCGGTAGTGGTACGTTAGTGGGAAGTCACTGCATACAAATAGGCGTTCGTTGCAGAAAGTAAATATCATTGCGAGTAGTGAGCCGGTTTTTGTTAACAGTCTTCACACCGATCATGTGAATGCTTCTTTGGCAACAAGGACACGGACAGGAGGGCAGCTGTCACCAACAGCAACAATCCGCCAGCAATGACGCATTGCACTGCACGTAACGACATTACCGCCACTAGCATTCCTTGACCTTTTGATATCACTTTCTTAGATTTACGTCCGCCGTAGATCAGCAGCCTTGTGCAGATCAAGCGCCCAGATCAGCACATCGGAAACAGCGAGTTCGGATCCCAGACTTCCTAATCGCATCGCACGATAGCTTTCGTCAGGTTACGTGCACACCGCAAAGATGTTGTACGCCATGAGTGAGCGCCGCGTGTTCGGCATTCACTGCACAGGGAGGTGTCCCGCTTGGTTTCGTCTTTCACACAGCGGCTCGACATGCGGCGCTAGCCCACACGGACGGACGGCGTTGCGAAAGCGGGCGGGCTGGTTGCATCCCGTCTGACCTCGCTCATCCTTCATGCCATACCGGAAACGGACGCCGCCCAACAGGTTGGTGGCGCATACCTTTCGGTCTATATTGGACGATCGTTTCGTGCATAAGCTTTCTATCGAAGCTTTCTTCGCATTCTCGTTATCCATATTTAATGCACCAGTTTATGTCGAGGTGATTTCTTGTATCTTGAATCCGAAGTCCTACTTAATGAAATGCTATCGTGGATATTTATGCATGCATCAGCTTACCACTTCCTTCGTGTTTAAGGTCGAGGAGATTGCATCATCCTGCTGCGCGTCGACTTAGTAAACTTTGCGTCTTTCGTCGTTTCCGAATTACCTGCGATCTATTTCGGGCGATCATCTGGGATAATTGCCGGAAGATATTTTTTTGGGGGAATAAGAATCAACGAGGGATCAAAATGGCTGTTTAATGGAGGTGGTGGGGGACTCCTGAAATCTAATTCGAAAAAGCGGAATGAAGAAGATCTTCAAGATTCTTCGTCAGTGATGTAAAGACTTTGTAGAAAGTCGCCCGACAGATATTACTGAAAAAAAGTAATGCGTTTAGGCATAAGAGTTAAAAAAAATGACGAGAAGTTATTAAATTTGCGCACAGCACTCGTTCGAATAGCTTTCGAGTCAGGCTTTTTGATTGCAATGGTTTCGCATGTTGATTGCATTAATTTCTTTAGTTTTTTGATTTTTTTTTTTTTTTTTTTGCTGTATCATAGACGGCTATTTCTCAATTGTGCAATTGGATGTTGGCGGATAAAATGCAGCATTCTAGTGTGAATCAACGCGAGAAATGCTCACAAGTTGCATACTCAGACGTAACGAACATTTTTCTACAATTATGCGATTTGGAGCGTTCCTCTAATTTAGTGTGATTTATTCGTTCCTTCATTCATGCGCTTTTTCCTTCATTTTGACATATAGCTATGACAGGAAGATCTACGCAACCAACTTCCGCTTAAAGGAAGTAAACTCTTGTAAAATAGCTGAGATTTCGCAATAACGCTATAATGTAGCATTATTGCGAAACAAACGGCCACACCTCATTAGATTATGAGGTAGTTCGTTTGTATCGTTTCGCTTTGCAGCTGATGACGTAAGTTCTGACTCCCCTCACAGGTACTAGTGAGGGAGCATACGTTTTGCTCGAATATAATGCTATTAGTCTTCATGAACGTCGAGGTAGTAGTTTAACACGTGAAAGTGGGGAAGGAGGTTTGGAAGATGATTAGAGGAGTGTTTTCCGCAAACTCATGTCAGTACTGCGTGCAGCTTCACTTTAAGGCTACTTTTGTGAAGTTTTACATGGTTTTTGGAGTTGTTTTGCCCAGCCCTTCCACTCACTCCTTCCCTCATCCATCTTTCTTCTCTCCGCCCCTTCGTTCCTCTACCCTTTCCGCTTACTCCCTCCCCCTCCACCTTCCTGTTCGAAAAAATTTCTATATACATCCCCATATGTGCCCTGCTCCACAGGCTTTATTTCCTCGCTGCCTTGCGCTGTCGTTGCAGTTTCGATTTTCATGTTGAGGTGATCAAGTTTTGTCTCTTTCTTGCATCACACAGGAGTTTACTCCTGCTAATCAAGGAGAAATCCTGGAATTGTTTCTAGTCGAGGTCGGCATTGCAGTGAGTGGTGATTTTAAGAGCGAAATTGCAAAGAAACGGTTACTACAAATAGTGCATGCTTGCAGGCGATGTTAGTGTTCACTAGAGCACTTTCGCTTGTGTCAACATAAACAAAAGCTAGCTTCTCGTTCGGAGCCGTTCGCGCCGATTATGAACCGCGTCCGTGCTGTTATGTCTGCGCAGCATGATGTTTAACTACGATAAAGATCAGATTCGGCACAGAAGCTGTGTGTTGACGAAGTGGCAGCTGCCGAACGATGTGTTGATGAGGTCACGAGAAATGCGGTTTATTTAAAAAAAAAAAGGAAGCTAAGCAGTGATTAAATAACCTATTCATTCACAGAAGCATACTGATATTTCAGTCGTAATTAATAAGCATTTTAGTTTCAATAATGAGTCATTTCCGTTTCGTTACTACCAAATATGAGAGTCGTACTGCAATATTTGCAAATCTGCATCGTTCAGCGATTGTTTAAGCAGCAGTGTTAGAGAAATTTAGAGTGAAGATTTATCAATAGCACTATATGCTTTTATAAATTTTGCTGTATTCTTTCCGGTTACAAGTGCGCCTATTAAGTTCAATGAAATTCTTTCCGATGTTGAGACTATTGAAACGAAGGTCAAAGGGCAGATTTTTCTCTTGCAGTTACTGTGATTCGCATCAAAGACTTACTGTTCGTTTCTTCCCACTCAGTGATCTAGGTTCTCTTTTCACAGTTTTTTTTTTCGTTTTAAGCTTGCTGCTAAACATGTGATGTTTAATTTTTATAGTTGTATTGTATACGCATAACATCGGCAACCTGCTTTGTTTGTTTTTTTCCGAAAATTGCGATATGTTTTCGATTGTATGATCCTTTTGTTTGGCTAGATATTCCGTTCGAAAATTTAATCGATTATGGTACTAATGGAATTTTAAATATTTCATTTCGAGTCGTTGTGCATTGGGTTCATTAAAGACTAATAGTTGAAGGCATGAAAAGTTTTTTTTTTTTTTGCTTTGAATGAGTATTTGAATTCGACTTCGATTGTCCTTGAACGATATAAGATGACGCATTCCGCGAATTGTTCTCGCCTACCAACAAAGAACTCTATGTTTCTTCGCAGTGTGCTATGCTCCACTCTCCTATAGAAAGTTTTGTTTTCTGGACGATTGTGAATCATTCATTTGTTTCATTCCATAAATTCTTTCATGCTATGATGTTTATCAATACGACGGAGTCTTATTTTATTATATTTTTCTATTTTTAAAAAACTTTATAAAGCGTTTTTCGATGATTGGATAAAACTAGAGAATTCACATGCCAAAATAGTGAACGTAATGAGTCATCTATAGGTCATGCAAAAAGACTAGTTATCGAACGGTATTTGCATATGAGAGTCGTTTATATGCGTAGACTGCCCCTTCAAAGATCTCTCTTGTAGAACGACTGTCCGTCCTGTCGCGCACGAAATACTCATTGGCTATGCGTTTTTGCGTCGTATGCCACGTGCATCATTGAGTGCGTTCTTTGCCGTTCGCGTATTCCCACTTAACAGTTTTCTTTTGAATTTGCCCCTTTATATGACGATGTCTAGCCGCTTTCTTGATCACTTCGCATTACTGCGGTCAATATTGTTAGCACTGATCGGCACGGTGTCCTCTTTCGAGTAGTTGTTACGTGATAGGTGTTATAGTTCATAAATTTGCATTCACCTTGTTGAAAGATGTTGAATTTTGTGCTTTTGGCTGAAATATGCTGAATTTTGTGCTTTTGGAAGGCGAACAAACTGCTAGTAAATAAAAGCCTCAATTGTTCATCGAATTTGCACCTTGGATTCAGAAAAAACTCAACATTCTCTCTTGCTTTCTTCTCAGGAAAATCAACTTGTGACGTATGCATATAAATCATATGTCATATGCATCCACTGTATATATATATATATATATATATATATGTATATATATATATATATATATATACATATATATATAGTTTAACTTTTCTAGTTCTATTGTATACTCGTAACACCAATAACCTGTTTCGTTGTTTGCCGAATATCGTAATACAAATATATATATATATATATATATATATATATATATATATATATATATATATATATATACAGTGCATATATAATATATGCACCGTTTTCGGTTTATTTCACTGAAATTATTCTCTTTATTCAATTTAACTTATTCTCTTTATTCAGTTTAACGATGAGTTTATTATTTAAAAGCTGGCATAGCCATGTTTCATTGGTGAAGTTAAAATTTATACCGCGTTTTTTGCATGGTTTTGGCAACCACTATTTTTTACCACCTGCAAGTTTATTACTCACTCAATAAGCAGCTTATTAAGGAAAATTTTCTGTTATATAAATATATTGCAAGCGTTTTCACTATTCGTTTATATTTAGCCTCGCATATTTGTCACGTAACATTTTTCTTGACAATCGTTTAGCACATCAGATTTTATAGGTAAATATTATTGTTATCTGCGTTGAAGGTTATTCATTTTTTATTCTATCCACTTGACTGAAAACTGCGTGTTGGAAATTTTGCTCCTCGAAATGAGATTTCTCAAAAATTTGCGAAATTTTGTATCCTTCCAACGTTTATTTACTATTTGACTGCAGCTTTCTTTCTTGAAACCGCTAAGTTTACGGTCAATCGTCTACTGCGGTATAAAGGAGGGAGAGTGTTTATGCGCAATCCGGTCTATTTGCTTGGCGTGAAATTTAGTATCCCTCTGTTGTTGTTCGCTTGTGACGGCATATACTTAACTACATTTCTCTCATATAGATGTGATGGATAGGTGGTATCTTCATGATGCACAAAATTTCCTTCCTCGAAGACGGTTTATTATTGATAAATTCCCCTCCTCGACAAAAATTGAATCCCTCTCTCCTGCCCCTCTATTACCATTAAAGAATGACCAAAAGTCCGTTGCTGAATAAGGTGACGATGAAATTGGTCGAAGTTTCAGCAGAATTCTCTTGCATTTCTATTCATCCCTGCAAATCCGGCTTCTTCAGACTTCCACAACAGATCGGCATTTTTTAGCTTGATGTCATTCACCCTGAGGCAATATTTTCGCGGTATTGAGAATAGACCACCTAACTCTGTGAAATCTACCTGTGACTCCCTATGTCCCCTACTGACGGCATCAGTGACATCGCCCGTTCAGTGAGGCAGTTAATAAAGTTCATTGCAGTGAATTCACTGAATTCGTAAAACACTGTACTCGTTCGGCTGTAATCATATTTGATGTTGGACTGAATACTGCTTCATTTCAACTTCTACTCAGCTACATTGCATAGCATTCATGGCTAGATGTTTTATTATTCACGATTTCTATAAATTAATCCACTGTATGGGTTAGAACAGATTGCAAACGCAGTGAATTTACTACAGTAAATTTTGCCGATTGCCTTACAAGGACCATACGATGAAGGACAATAAGGGCAATGCTGCCTGCATGACTCCCTCATTTGAACTCACAGCGAATGAATTAAGAAAAAAAAATAGAAGGAAAAACTATCCCCATAGTATTAGTAGGACGTTCTTATGATCTAGAAATAGATTCTTGTTGTCTGCTTGCTTTGATTGCAATATTGTAGACTGAAGGGTAGAGGGAAGGAGATGGGGGGGGGGGGGGGAGGGTATCCCACGTCCCTTATTGTTTACTGCCAGGTTTGATTCGTTTATTTCTGAAAGCAGAATAAGAGAAGAGGAGAGATTCAAGAAGTGCGTTGTCATTTATGAAGTGAAATATGCTCATAGGCACATGTTATCTGTGCTTCTGCTTTCACATCGCAGTGATTTTCGCATTTCACACAAGTGGGTCATCCCTTCTCGCAACTTCACATCGTCTTGTTCCTAATAAATTCGTTTCTTATTTCTGTCAGATCGCTTTTTTTTTTTCATCCTTTCATCTTCTTTCTTTATATTCCCATTCAACGTTCATTTTATCTTAGGTGTTCTTTTCTAACGGTGAGATGTGCGACGATATCGAAGGAATCTTTCGTTCTGTTGAAAATAAAACTTCAAATTTTTGCTTTGCTTTACTTTTGCTTTTCACCATAATTCCACGAAGATGCTGCATCAAAAAGATTTTTTAAAGGCGCATTAATAGCTTTGGCGGTACACACGTAAAAATAGGCTGTTTACTCGTTTTTTATTATTTTTTAAATAGTGTCTGTGATATTATTATTTGGAAACACCGGGCCACATAAAAAGAATGTCTTGCTTGCTGAAGCTATGTTTACTGCATAATGCACAACTTGAGTGCTATCGGTGCAAATGTTCCGGCTCTAAAGTGCGTGTGCATATATGCAAGCATGCACACAACCAAGTGAGGGACTAAACTCGTGGTTCACTTACATTTGTTGCCTTCATTCACCTGAAAAACTTTTCAGGCCACTGCGCTTCTTTATCCAAACATTTCCAACGTGTAAAAGGAAATGCGCGTAATGCAGCTTTCTTTTGAATAGAAAAGTAACCTGTTGATGTGAGGTTCACTCCTGTATGAATGGTTATATTCGTTGATAATGTGCTCCATTTCGAATGTTGCTGCTTCTTTACCTTTATAAATTGAATGGTGCTTGACATCCAGAGGCCCTATATCCTCAGTACTGAAGGTGACTTCCGCTTCTGATCAGACTTTAATTTTTCGAAAATAGAATCTTATTCACTTGGCTTCGTTATTTCAATCCTTTACTCTTCGTATTTTTTGGCTCCACTTTTGATCTTCCCGACCACTCCTAATTATCTTTACCCTTAGCCTCTGATAGTCCATCTTTTTTTCTGAAAATATTTCAACTTTTCCACTTAGCTTGGAAGTGACCAAAATCTTAAAAAGCATACTGATCGCTCCTATTTTATAGCAATTAAAAATCGAACACGATAGAAAAGCATACGAAGAGTTGATCGAATTGTCTTCAATATTCTTTTATTGGCGTTTGTTAAGCAACAATAAAACAAACAAAAGTTGACATTAATGAAAGAGCCTAGGTTCGATGCATCGATTAGCAGGATATGTGCTACAACAAAAAAGAACGTAATTTTCTGCATTCTTTTTTTTATCCACATAAAAGGTATCCTATTTGAGGGCAATTATTTCCGGTTCCTCTTATCCATAGAATGAAAATTATTGTCGATAAAAGGTATTTCCTTTTTGGCTGTCTTGATTTCCTTTTTTTGAAAAATTTCAGCTCGCTTCATTCACGCTGTTTTTTTAACATTTATGGATCGCTTCACTTGCATTTTTTTCCAACCATTTCAGCTCAGTGCTGTCATCTTTTCTTGAAATGTTTCCACCTCATTTTACCCTTTCAGCTTGAAAATTTCCACTTCCCATCATTCACTTATGCACTCTTGAAAAAGTCGATTTGCATCGCGTGCATTATATATTACCTTACAACGATTTGGAATTGCTTCGTACGAGCTGAAAATTCTAAGTCAAGCAGCCAAAATACTACTGTACTATTCCTCTAAAGCAAGTACGGGATAGGTGTCATGAAAATAATTTATCAGTCCAAAGACATGCAAATTGTAAGAGCAAAGCTTATGTGCGGTATCGTAAAATGACTGCAGTTTCGAATATTACATCGGTGGCCTTGTGCGTCGAGTGTCAGCCGCAGCGTCTATTTTCTTTTCTTTTTTTTTTCGTGCAATCAGTGTCACAAATTTTCATTGTTTTCATCTCTGGGCTTATCTACTATTCTCTCGCTTTCAAAGGCAAGAGTTTAAACTTGCTAATTTTTGTTTGAATGTCCTCCAATCGAAGGTTATGATAGGTTTAAAGTTGGCTCCGATTCGAAAGCTTCCGACGGTTTCCTAACCTAAACCCCATTCGAGAGTGAATCCGAATCTTTTAAATAAGCAGTTAATGCTAGCAGGGCTACAGTCAAGCTCTTATTAGCAGTGGAAGCTGTGTTGGGTGTAGCACTATTATTGCTACTAGAATATTAGCAGCAGTGAAGTTGTGTTTATCAACAATACTAGAAAGGATTCAGTGGCATCACTAATCATTTTGCTTATAGTTAGTACTGGCAATGTCAATTAAACATTTCACTATTGCTAATAGCACTACTCAGTCTGATAGCACTTATTGGTAGCATTTGAAAGTTAAGTGATGTTGCGTGGCACGTAGTCGGTGATAGTATAAAAACGAGTAGTATCAGACTCAGTAATAAACAACTGGAACAACTGTTAGCAATAACAAGCAATAATAGCAAGTAGTACTAGTAGCAGCAGTCATAACTCCGTTTTGCTTTCAGTTGTTCTTTAAAAAAACTAACCAAGTCATTCTTGTCGTGAAAAATTAGTGGTTATTCGTGCATAATGAACGGGAGACCTTGGGGAACTGCGTTGGGCAAAACTTTTCTTCGAGAGTCCCCGTTCTCGATTTTTTGCAGAACTCACGCTGTCGCTGGGATTCTCCCTGACGACGTCTTGTGATTCATCCCTTTCGCCTCCGACTTTAAAATCGCTCCCTGAATAACTTTACTCTATTTCTTTCAATGATGCAATGTGACAGCTACGACTGCAAAAATTTGAATATATGTGCAAATCATTTCAAAGCTTTTATATTGAACGAAGCCTTGAAAATCAGGTCAGGTGCACCCACCTCCTCTCTTCTCCCTTTCTCCGCCCTCCCTATGCTTCCTGCACATGCCTTTGGACCTTCGCACACGCAACTTTTATTTAATGGTATCTGCGGATGAAAATAAACCCATCTAATCTATTTCAAACTTTCAAAGTTTTCTATAATCTTCGGACCAAGTATCCAAGTTGGGACAAAACTATCGCCGTTGTCAAGGGCATTGTTGACTTTCATACCTGATCTGGAATCGCATACTATAGGCGGACTAACATTATTAATGCATCCGACAGCGATGACAGCGAAACAAATGTTGCCATGCGCCATGCTGTGTCGTAAATTGAAAACTCGAGTTTGCCGGCGCCAGTTGATGGATCAGCACTTCTCCGTTTCTGCGCCCTCACAGGCGTATAGTATCAGACTCTCACCAGATCTGAAAATGTTTTTTTGACGATCTAGTTTTAATGCTTTGGGATCCTTAGGCGTGAATATCAATACCCCAGTTCGTTGGTTCATCACCCGCAACGTCGTGCTACTAAACGATGTCTTACCGATTTTTTCCAGCCCTCTAAAAAGCGCATTTACAGCCGTTGTTGGATTTCTCGTTTGAATGCTCACCAGCACTCGTTCAGCACAACCAATTAACTAAGACGGGCGTCATATTATTATCGTGATGTGACAAAAGTTACTTTATGTTGTTACCATTTCAATGGAATCACTCAATTAACATCTCATTGTGACTGAGAGTTGATTCGAGTGAGCATCTGTTTCATGTTTCTATAATTTATTCGCTCTTATATTATCACTGAATGAAAAAGAAATTTCCCAAAAATATGGCAGTGTTGTGCTGATTTTTCACTTCTCACAACCGTTGAAATATCGCCATCAGTTTTTGTGGAGCTTATTGGCAGGGAGTAATTACAATTACTCACCTTAACCTATCTGTGGTACTAAACTGCCATCAGCAGTACTTGAGGGTCATCTCTATTGATAAGGTCTTTCTCCTGCTTTCTAAGATGACGTCTCCGAAGGATAAATCGACTGTTATTATTGATTACGTCTTTCTTTGGCGACGTAGCCGTTGTTGCTGTGACTAGTTGTTCCACTTGCTCGGCAAAGGCTATATATATCGAAGTCCCATGGCCTTTCGCTGTGTAAAACGATGCTTAGAACTAGAACGTTGTTGAAGCGCGCAACTGAAGCCTGACGTCAACCTCGCACGCAGGTGCTCTAAGGTAGAAAAGGTAAACAGATTTTTCTGAGATTACCTCTTATAAAGTATTAACTGCAAGAAAGCGTTTAGATAGACACACTTACGAAGAAACACCTCAGTATTCTTGAATTCCTTAGAATCAGATACGATCTGTGCATGGCATGCAAGGTATTGTTTGGCTAAGCTTGTCTTGATTTTCGCACATATTGTACTTTTTCTACAATAAACATGCTCACTCTTATAACATCTGTAGTAGCAAATTTACCAATAATGCAGAAAATGGCTTTATTAATTTAGATGTAAAGTCATGAAATTCATTCGCACGCGTTATTATTCTACAGCAATAAAATATCAGCGTGTGTAAGATGGCTGGACCACCTCTGACCTCTTTATTTAATCGCCCGATCAGTCCCGACTTATTGTCAGTTGCTGTTTCGATTCTAAGTTGCTGTTCATATGTTTCTTGAGACGAGACTGACTCATCTATGTCAAAGTCGGCAGAGGGAACCGCAGCACAACGCCGTGTATTTGGCGAACTCGCTAGGGAAAAAGCGATTGTATTCCCAGATGGGAAAGCCGACTTCCGCTCACTATTAATGGCTTCTGCCCAGTGTAATATGCTATGAAGATTAGCTACCCAGGAAGTGTTTAGATCATCCACCAGCAGGTGTGCCTTACGGGGCAGTGCTGGTCGCATTGATGGACATTCGCCAGTGAGTTGTAAGCAGTTCGGCCATACTAATCCTTAGCGCTTCGGCCCAGCTTATCCCGTTGCGATTCGGAACCACTGTTGGCTGTGAGCCGGGCCAGCGAGAGCAGTGCTTTGGGTGATTCAGTGATCATGAAGTTCCTATTTGAAGCAAACGAATTTTAGATAGCGGTATCTCCGTTGAAAGTATGCATTGCAGTCTCCCCTTCTAAGGCAAAACTAGTAAGGGAGCGAATTTTTAAAGACGTTTTTCGCTTCAAAAAAGCGAAGTAGTTGTGACAGCAGAAAGTGGCCGTGGCTTCAAGTACCAACCATCTTGTCGGCCTTGGAGAGAATATCAACTATCAGCCGCAACTTCCTTATGTCGATTCATTTTTTAAATTTTATTTCATTGCACAACACAATATGAGCGTACAGTAAGCAACAGACAAAACATTAACAGTGCATAAGGAACACTTAAAAACATGTTATCGCTAGTGCACATAACTGCGTCAGCTGTGCTGTAACAATTGGTGTTCGATAATATGCGACAATTGAACCAGTAAAGGATGAAGGAACCAATTCAATCGAACGATGAGAATTCATTAGTTGGCAGGATTTGGGATACTTAGGTGATTTTAAGTGAAAGCATAGCAAACTTCTAGAATATTTTTCCAACTCCCTAAAAACTTGGGTTGTTTGTGAGGTTTGTGCTGAAACGCTCAAATGTGCTTCTGTTTTTTCCCTGTGGGTTGGGGCTCGCGAATTATAAGAGTTCGAATTTTTTCGTCTGCCTTTTTCACCGGGGAAGCTTGGCTAAGCGTACGCATATATGTAGGTTTTCTCGATAAGCGTATACGTCAACTGCATCCTCATCCCTCATTGGCCACAGATTTTGAAGCTTTTGAGTCTTGACGACCATGCGACTCCGTTTCTCGACCACCATGAATGCTCTATCCATCAAGTGTTCCCGGATTTGCGAACTTCAGAACAATCCGAGTCCGATTTCATGACGAACAAAACTGTTCATTGCATTTATTGGTTAGCTGTAGGCAAACAACCGACTCGAAAGTGCGCGACTGCATAAAAATTAAATATAACTTTATCATTTTTTCGAATGTAACGGATACGATGCACTGTTAGCAAGAAAGAAACAGCCATATGCTGAGAGTCGGCGATGAGGGAAGTAGAAAGGCTACTCTGATCTATTGATGTTAAACGCTGTTCAAGATGCTAACCGATAAAATATGAGCAGAAAATTGAATCGGACTATTCGAAGGTGAAAGATTTATAAGTGCCTGTCTATTGTTCTGTTTTGGTTTAAAATTTGCTCATTCCCAAATATCGATACTCAGAGAAATCGATCTGCTTCCATTTACATAAATTGAGTGAATAAAATTTTTTTTTTAAATTTTTTCTTAAGAAGCTTCCAAATGGCCACTGTAAATGTAACGTTTGCGATGCAGCTTTGAAAAGTGAATGGCTAGCTAATCGGTAGGGTTTCGCTATGAGAACAAAGACAACAAGCCAGCCACCGAAAAGCTAGCACTAGTGTGAGGCGCGACGAATTGAATAACGTCATTGCAGTACAATATTGAGCGCTTAGGTTGTATTCTTTGAAATCGTGTTTCTTTTCTTTCAAACTTCGTTATCGTTATTATTTTCACATTTCTGAATAATTTCTCAGAGTCGCACCTTGAAAAAGGATTTCCTTAATTTTATTATCATATTGATAACTGTATGGACGAAGATATTTCATTCCGATTTCAGATATTTGACCATTCCCCCTTGAGAATATACGTTCATGTTGTGCTGTTGTAAAGTTGGTCCTTGAAGGGCATTTCGTTTTGCGTTAATGTTCGGTAGTTATTTCAATAATGGGCTTACTCGTTTCCATCACTTAGTTCCGAAAGGTAACCGTAAGTTGCAGTCGAATTTAAAGGTGAAATCAACAAGCATAGAGAAAAATCAGTGGGAAAAGAGACAACAAAGAACGTGAAAAGAGGTGGAAAATTTTCTTCAGGAATTAGGCTACAGATGGTCTTCAGCCACAAGCTGTTTCTCAACACAAATTGAGGTCATAAGTTGTTGCTGTTTGAAAGCTTAAGCTCATAATCGTCCCTACTTTTGTTACCTTTGCTAATTCGTTTGTACCGAAATTTCCTTTTCAACCCTCTTTGCGGTACTAAATACCAGATTTATGGCACCCAGCTGATGTCAGTGCTCAAGATGTGGTTCAGTCTGATCTAGCCTTTCTATCGCTTGTAATCAGTCAAAGATTTTTCGATCATCCAAGCTTTCTGAAATATGACGTGAAGTGAGATGCCACATATGAAGTAACTTCATTTGATCGTAATCGTGGTAGTAATTGCAAAAATGGATTTATTTTTGCTTCATGAATGCCGGACGTTGCGGGCACTCAAAAGTTTTCATCCTAGCATCGTGTCTTCCATTTCTACGCCTCCTTTCGCTCCTCAGTAGGGCGCATGGTTTTCTCTCTCCCATGGCATAAGAAACTTTTTTATGTTTGAGTGAAATTTCGAAGCTATTTCATTTGCTGAGGTGGCAATAGTTGAATGGTTCATTCAAATGTTTCAGGCAGATTTTTGACGTGGGTGCGGAAGAGGAGCGCTTTCTGATGCCGTCGGTGGAGTACGGCCGCTTTGGCCTTCAGCCGGCGGCCGTCACTCGCCGCAAGCAGCAGATTCAGAGCGAACCCAAGAAGCGAAAGCCTCGACAAGAGATCTGCGCCCCACTCAAATGGCTCTGCTTTATCGTCAATTTCCTAGTCTTTGTGAGTTGATTCATTTCGAAGAAATAAAATTAAGTTCCCCTCTTTCTTTTCGGCATCTTTTTTGCATCGTTCGTCGCACTAAATTGCTGCCATGCGTCGTTGTATATCGGTGCGCAAATATGACCATCAATCGCGAGGTCATATCTTCTGAAATAGAGCGCCACTCATTTCGCGTAACCACCGTCAGCGAACAGCTTGTCGAATTCAACAACGCATTATACAACCTAACATGACATGTATATATGTTCACACGTCCAAGAAACGATAAATCTTTTTGGATCGTCCTGGCTGGATACATCTCATAGGTGCTTTGCTAGGATTTATTGTTGAATGGGAAAACCCATTACCTTCTTTGCAATCGAATTTTGAGGGGTGATTTTTGGGAGAAGGAAGGGAAGAGTGTTTTTAGCCAACCGAATATTCATTAGGGATTATCGCCATGTAAAGGCAATGTTGAGCTAATGAGCGTAATCTGTCACGTCTAAAAACCAATATAAGTTAAGTAAACATTACGATAGACACGAAATGTTGACATACTAACGCTTCATACGAACATCTCACTGAGCACAAAATTTCACCGCTGCAATATTGCCAGAACTTTCCTTAAATTAGATGTTTCTCTGCGATATTCCACTCTGCTCTGAATAGCAGTAATTGTCTGTTGAGATGAGTATATGCAGTAAAGTTTTTTGAAAATTTCCACTAGAAGCTGTTTTAGCGCCATGAAAAGTACCCAACGAATGAGCGTCGGTTAATCTATTCGAAAGTTACCAACGAATCTCTATTGTGAAGTCTGCGGTGGGTATTCCATTATTAATCAATTGAAAGCTAAGTGCGTTTGTTTTGTAGTGTGCATTCTGGAAGAGTGTAATATTGTAGCTAATCGGTGTGACGTGCCTTGCACTCGGTGTCTACTTATGCGTGAAGGATCCACGTGCGATTGGCGAATGGGCAGATGTTTTCTTGAATCCAGCAATTATGCTAACCATCATCGGACTCGCTGTCTGCATCGTTTCGCTAATGGGTTCCCTTGGCGCACTTAGAGACAATATAACATTGCTCAAAACGGTTAGTTAGAAGAATGATTCATCCGGAAGTATTGTACATTCACCACGGCTTAACACCAGGTAAAGACACATGAATTTGAATAACTGTCGAAAGGATTGTGAGATTTTTCTTCATTCGGATGCTTTTTTCTTCAGTCTCTGCTACTTTGAATTTAGAGGTCATACCTAAATAAAATTGCCTAGTGGTTTTTCTTTTGAAGATCAGATGCTTCTCTTCGACTTCGAGTTTGAGGTCAATAATGTTGATCGTTGCAGTGCTTGGCAGCATGTATCACAATTATGCTTACATTTAAGCATATTGACTAATACCACAACGCTGATGAAGTTTGTTTTTGTTTTTTTTTTCAGTTTGCGCTCAGTGTGTTCTTTTGCTACATCGTCATCGTTGTGTTTACATTCTTCTTATTTATTCTCTTCTATTCTGATACAACAGAAGGTCTCTCGGCACATAGCATCCTGCTATATTCCATCAAGAAATATCATACGAACAGAAATCTCGCAGATTTTGTCGATTACGTCCAAGAGCAGGTGAGTACTCCCACTGAATATTGTGATCCTCTCCACTTATTTATTTAGGAAGTCATGTGAGTGCTTGTCACATGTTAATGTGAATAACTTTGATTAGCTGTGTAACTTTATTTATTGAATGAATTTTCCTCGGTGCAAATTGTATAACCATACATCCAAACATTCCTTTTTTGCTTGAAACTGACGTTTCTTTAGCTGAAGTGGCATTAAATAGCGTTGTGGTAAGCAGTTCGTTGCGCTATTCCACAAAGTGGAGTAGTGTAATCTTTATCGACGTCGTCGAGATTCTCTTTACATTTAATGGGCGACATTCGTAGTTGATGTTCATTCGCATATGCATATATATATATATATATATATATATATATATATATATATATATATATATATATATATATATATATATATATATATATATGTATGTATATGTATATATATATATATATATATATATATATATATATATATATATATACCATGAACACCAACTAGGAACGTCGCCTTTAAATAATCAAATCTTTAAAAATTGGAATTCGTACCTCCTCTGACATCTTACATGAAATCGACGTTTTGTCTTTCGATCGCCTATTCATCGCCAGCTTCAAACAGTCATACTTGGTAGCGAAAGGTTACTGAGGTCACTTTGTGCTTGAAATGCACCTTTTTTTTCCAGCATGAAGAGAACGGGTTTCATTAATCTTTCAGCCAAGGTCTTTAGGTACAAGTGTAGCGTTCATTCACCGCCATTTTCAAACAACTTCGACGTTCAAAAATTCGCCCTTTGGGTACTATTGAAATATAATTTCCGGAGTGTTGTTATTTGGCGTTGTTGATGTGTTAAAGTCAACAAATTCGAGCGTAGCGCTACCCAAATCTCGTTAAGTATTCATTGCTCATGCGACTATATAATGTAATAAATTGAACAGAAATAATGGCCGCATCTCATGGTTGAATCGTTTCGAATAGAATGCCAAAAGAGTGGTGCAGAGGTGATTTTAATAGCGCATTTCTTTCTTCTTTCTTTTTTTGTATGTCTGACTCCATCCTCGGAAAAAGAATTCTGCTTTAAAATGATATTTAGCATTTTAGCATGAAGCGTCATTAAATCTTTTCTGTTTCGTTCAGCTTCTAGCATATTCAAAGCTTTCTATTTGACTATCATTTGCTATGCATACCGCATTATTTCATTTCATCAATTTAATGATAACAACTAAGAGTCTAAAAGTTGAAGAGAGAGCCACTTAAGTTGTCAATGTAACGATTAACGAGCGTTACCCTGGATTCTACCTGTCAAAGTGCGTTAGGTTGAAAAAAAAACACGAAATTTCTACTTCAAAACGGGCGCAAGCGTTTGAGCGACTTTTTTCTGCGTGTAAAACAGTTATAGCGAATAGGCGCTAAGTTGTTCATACCAACATACAAGTGAGAAAGTTAATGTCGGCTTATTTTTTGAAATTACCAAGTTTATGATGTTGTAGTTGGAGTGCTGCGGAGCATCTTCCGTATCACAAGGTTACCGTGATTGGCAACTGTCCGATCAATTCAACTGCAGTTCAACAAACCCTTATCCAGAAAAATGTGGAGTTCCGTTCAGCTGCTGCAGACGATCAGTGGTGGGTCTTTCACGTTATCTGAGCACAATGCTATCTAAGGATAGGATTTCTTGCTTACTTTTTCACTGGCGGAAGGGGGAGCTGTACATATTGAGGTGGTTCCTCCTTTCAAGTGCTCTATATAATACGAAGCGGTTGTAAGTTCTAGCGTAAAAGACCGTAAAAGGCTGCTTATCATGGATTTGATTGGATCTAACAAATTAAACATCTAACTGATGAATGCAGGAATCGCTGGTTGAAGATTTTATAAGGAGCGTTCCGCATTGCTCATAATCTGTTCCTTAAGAAAGCTAAGTTTGTGGTAGTACAGTAGTTTTGTGCGTGACAGAGAAAGAACAACGTGCTTATTTGAACAGATATCCGAAGCGGCTGGTTCGTCGAATCCACTATTGCCAGCGATGCGATCGCTAGAATGTTGGCAGAATGCACAAACGAAACGAGCACAGGATCTGGAAGCTGAACTACATACACGAGGATGCCTTCAACCACTTCGCGTTCTATTCGAAAGTCATGCAGTGCATATTGGTGCTATCGTGGCGGCTATCATTGTGCCAGTAGTAAGTGTTTTTCGATGATATTCCATTCAATAGCGTAATCTATTTTGATTCCATTTTTATTGGGTCCATTTTGATTCTTTCACCTCTTAGAAGTTAACTTCACCTTAATTGGCCGCACTTGGATGCGTGTAGAGTGAATGATACTGTCGAGAGCGTCCATGTTCAAGAAAGCGAATCAGTCAACCGTAGCTTTATTACAGTGCATCTCAGTATGCCTCTCGAATATATTGGCGAAGCAGATTGACCACCAGCATTATTTGCTGGAACGAGAGGCGAGACGTTGTGAACGTCGCCGTCGTCGTGAGAGACACCGTTTTCGTGATCCGTTTGCTGCTTGTGACAACCTGGAACGTGGCGCCATATCATCACTAGCTGCGCCGAATGGAGCTGAAAAGAAGGCTTTAGCTGAAGAGGTTGGCTGATGTTCTTTTGCCGTTAGAATCCGTTCCGTACAGGAGAACGAAGTACAAGGGGCGATTTCTGAAATCGTTGAAGCAGACGAGAAATCATAAACATTAATAGTGTTTCAAGAGGTTCTTATTACCTAGTTTTCACGAAGGTGCACAGCCGTAAGCACTTTTTCCATGTGCTTTCGAGTGTAGAACTCGAAGTTCTGCATAACGGCGTCAGGTAACCTAAGCTGTGAAATGTAAGCTGTGGTATCTCAATTCCTTTGTCAGTGAGAACTGCCCCTCCCCCCCCCTCCTTCTTCGCCCCCACACACAAATCTTTTCCTCCAAAAACTTCATTTTTGAAGGGAAGAAATTTTGGAAAAAAAACTTCCAGGACTGAAAGTTTCAGAGTCTTATGAAAAAGCAGAAATGTGATTGCGATTCGCTAATTGATGGAAGTAAAGCTGTGCATGTACGAATAATAATCTTTCTATTTCTTGAGGTGCTGCCTAAATTTGAGTATATTTGTTATATTTTGCGTTCCAGCCGCACATGTTGAAGAGTGCTGCATGTATGTTGCATTCATTTGTACGATTTTCTGCTTTAAGTTAAATCTTCTCATTGAAACGTTGCCTATATGTGCGACTCAAATTGAATAAATTACGCTCAGAAGGTGACAGATCCAGGTGTCAAAGGATTCTTCCTCAATACCTGATTGGCGAACGTCGGCCAACGTGACTACGGGTGCCAGTGCAAACGTTACAGCGCCGGCGGTGCCTCGACACGAACGCGGCGACGTTCAACCGAAGAAACACCGCCAACATCGCGCTGCCGCCAGCAGTTCACCGCGAAGAGCCGCACAGGCACCCTCCAACTTTGCACCTTCAAGAGGAGTTTCCGTTGGTTGGTTACTTTATAGTTCCATCATAGTTTCACTGATGAATTTCCTCCATAGCTTGTTTTCCCGATCTGAGCCTTCCCGGGAAATGACGGATGGAATTTTGCGAGGAGGTGAGGGGGAGGGGAAGGGGAGAACTAACTTTTGTGGCAGTTCGCAAGCTTGACGTAGCATGAAAAAATAAACACGTATTTGAAGATGTCCATCGAAACATTTCTCAAACTTTTACACCAAATTCTCACTATCTCATCTCCTGATGATGGGCACAATTACAGCGATGTAGATTGCAAAAGAGACGCTTTCAGCTTTTTTTGGCATTGGCCACTGCGCTTCGTTTATCGTTCACTTTTGAATCATTTTTTTGTAGCTGAGTAATTCTATTAAAGTTTTATTGTGACAGTCGGAGTGTGAAAGATTGTATCGTCTCTACACAATGCAATTCGTTATTATAACACGTCTTAGCTTTATTGTTTTACTAGTTTAGCTTAATCCATCCATCACTTTTTAACAACGTGGAGCAGTGTTGTTTCATGAGGAAGAGTTTAGCTTCGGCGGGATGGTAAGGTGTGTTCTTTTTTAGATTTGATCACTGTTTCACATCACAGGCTAATGAATTTAAACAATAAAGAGAACTCAGTGAGTTTGCCGAAGAAACCTTTTTTTTTAAATTTTAGTGTATATCAGGTTTTTTTAAACGAATCAATGACGGATGTTGGTGAATGATGACGAATATTCACTAATGAGTTCGCAGAATCGCAAAAAAAAAAAAAAAAAAAACTGAAACAAGGACGGAATGACTTAGTGGTCAAATTTCGTTTAAAATGAGTGATTAATGCACAAATCGTTCTCAAGAGTAGTCGAACAAGAGCCATTAATTTCAGAGTCTGTATTGGCTCATAAAAAGGGTCGCGAGAAAAAGCGTCGATCGACAGTACCACCGATGACCGCCGAGGATAGAACACATCAATGGGTGCTTCAGCAGCCCGACCCTGTCAGTCACGAACCAGTCTCGTAGTCATCTCATTTTGTGTATAATTAAGTCACTATTATGAGCAAAGCCCTCCCGTCATCCTCAGTGCAGCCCATTCACACATCGAATTCAGTCTGTGCACTCTTCATATTTGGTGCTTTTCCTCACTCATGCTGCCTCCTTGAGTCATATAAAAGCAGTCGTATGGTGGAACTTGCCTTAGAGTATAAACAGTTTGAAAACATCTTTACGTGGAATGATTTCAAGAGAGGATTGTTGCCAGATGATACAGTTTCCCATCTTCGGCACTTAGGTTTCTAACAAAACTTACTGATTGTTATAGCGGATGAAACAAGTTTCTTTTTTAAAGCATATTCTACTTGTTGCACAGATTTAAATGTGATCTGATGATAGAAATTTCCCATATTGAAGGACGTTCTTGATGCCACAGTTTCATCACCTCGTTCCTTTCAGCACTTTTTTTTGCAAAAATATTCACTTATTAATATTCGCTCATTTCACTTTGTATACAAATGTTGTCTCAGCCCTAATTCGGGTCTAACAATTTTGCTGTTTTCTTTCATTTTATAAGACTTGTAAAATTGATATTTCCGCTCATCGAGTTCATCGTTTATTTTGTGTTGAAATTTGCATAGATCAACGGTATCTGTGTGAAAATGTGAATAAATATGTGTTAATGTGTTGCTCCGAGAAACATATTACTTTCGGCAGCTGTAATTTCATCGACTTGTTTCTCTCCATCGATGCAAGTGGTAATCATTCTTCCATCCGCCTCCATCCTATGCTTCGCACATTCACCTAATTCCATGTAAGCGCACAAACGGATCCCTCCATCTCAATGGCGGTCTTCCCGGTTTTCTGCTGGATACCATTCAGCAATCGGTTTCGTCCATCGGTTGTCGTCTATTCCTGCCAAGTGACCAACCTAAGAATGCTTCCTGCCGTACGTCATTTTAACGATCTCTTTAACATCGGTGAAGATTCAAGAAACATCACAGCGCAAAATTATTTGAGTGTGTAAATTTCACTCGAAATAGTCATACATTCAATTATTTGGTAAGGGTCGTTGATTTCATTGAAGACAACGAACGAATTGCACATAAAACATTCATCTGCTGTAAAAATTGACTGTTCGTACATGCAGCTCTGACCTTGGAGGTGCGGCCGAATACCCACCACTAAGAGGTTCTCACTGCAGTAATGAG
The DNA here is from genome assembly GCA_037389465.1 of Baylisascaris procyonis. Lineage (NCBI taxonomy): Eukaryota > Metazoa > Nematoda > Chromadorea > Rhabditida > Ascarididae > Baylisascaris > Baylisascaris procyonis. The sequence goes on from JAZARR010000159.1 coordinate 1,684,313, forward strand.
TTCCAGAAAGTCAATGACGCTGTCATATTGGGACAGAGGCGTTTTTTGATGAGGAGAGGAAACACTGAGCCCAGAATTGACTCCATCCTATTCTCAGTTGCAGATAAATGCCACAGTTGGTTTCGTCCGCCTAGACTTGGTTTCAAATTCGTAGATGAAAAGCATGAGGGCAGATACGTGTCCCGTCAACCCTCGTATTTTTGTACTTTGACCAAACAGTTGACCACTACAAACAGCTGCAAGTGCTATTAAACGGCTCTAAAACAGTGACAGTTGAATGTGACTAAGAAAAGTCCATCATTAACGGCATCTTGAATTACCGTAACTAGAAAGGAAATTACCGTAAAAATAAGAACAAAAACTTCAATGCCGTATTGGGCTCACAATTAACATTTCAAGAATATTTCTACACTCTCTGGAGATTATATTCTACGACGTTTTACCGTATCCGAGCAATTAGACCCCTAGCGGAAAAGGGAAAGAGCAGTAATGATAATCGACAGCGTCGTGATTTCGCTAAGATTTTTTAAAAGGTTATCGGCCATCACCTCAAAACTATCCACAAGTAGGCAAGGATTTGACCTTATAGCTGATATCGTTGAACGACACAGATGGGAAAAATTCAGTCAACTAAACGGTCGGATTTGTGAAATTTACGGGAGCGATAACCTCAGGTAAATCGGAGCAATTCTTTGATGGGTTACTAACTGTATCCAAATTTGAGGTTACAAGAAGGCTGTTGGGTATTGCACCGATCAGCCAACCCAAGATATCTACTTGTGATCCGACACTGCAGTGATCACATTTAGTCGTATAGTCAATTCTCGCTTATTGTTCTTCATATAATGTCATTGATCGACTTATGTGCTTTTGTGCCGCCCCAGGCCACATCAGGGGTCTTTGTAAGTCGGGCTTCGCTCCGTTTGGATGTCTCTGGTCTTTGTTGGTTTGACTCGTGTTTGGGGGCCGTGGTGCTCCATCGTAAACTACGATGTCGTTTGTGCTCTTGCATATCGGCATCGACAGACGGTTGTCGGCTCTTGCCTTCTATCTACACTCAGTTCCCTCTATGCCGCCACTGACAGTCACAACAAAGACAGTGGTATGTAAAGACAACTAAAGTATTGCCAGTTCTCAGCTAAACTCGACGATGATGCCACATTGGGAGCAGTGACTAGCCAATTGACAAACCTGAGAAGTCAACCAATGTCAGGTTTTACACGCATAACTAAATTCAGATGAGAAAGCTATATTCCCAGAAAACCAATGAAAAGGATTGACAGGACAGGAGGTAATCGGTTGTCCATGACAATATCGCGTTTCCCCTCGAAGAGACGTCCAGGAAGGAAATCCTGGAACGAGAACGAAGACTTATAAACGAATATGCGTCTGCGGAATACTGATGTTATCAATGATGCAAAACGAAATCATTGAACTCTATTCGTCAGAAACGGAAATCGATACTTATCGACAAAACTGGAAACTGTTTTATTATTCTGACAGTGGATGAGGTGTTTTTCTCGGTTTTTGATGCACTTTTTACGATACTTTTCGATAGTATAACGAATGTTCCTTAGAAAGCAAACCTTCAACATTCTTTCTATTCCTTCTTTTTACATCCTAGTAAGTCCCCTCTAGTGCCTCATATCTTTACTCAAATGTTTTATGCAAACCTCTACCAAATTCGATTGGAGTGAGTGCATTTACTCATCACGTTGAAAGTGAACAGATGCAGAGAAAAATATCGGGATGGCACTCTCTTGGCTCGAGTATTTTGTGACCAAAATGCTTCGCAACAACTTGAATGCTGAAATCACCGAACCCCTCACCGCCTCACATCTGCCCTAGTTCGGCTTCGATACCTACCAATAACCAGGGCAACAAACGCCACAGAAACGCAACTGGAAACAGAGAGAGGGTGAGAACTTGTCTTAATACAAATAAAACGGAAAATGAATCTTCCGAGTGTTGAAAACAAATAGTTTTTAAAGAATTCAAAGTGATAACGTCCAAAGTTTGGATGGAAGATCTGGACGCAGCCTACTGAGATATAAAAGCTCCGTAATAGTGCATCCTGCAGCATGGCCACTCTCCTCCTCAGAAAAGCATTTTCGACATCAGTGATATCGTAATATCATGTGCACTTCCAGGCTCGCAAAGAGCGCGAAAAAGGTGTTCAATTTTATAGTTTCAGGTGCTGTGTCCCGGGGGTTGGTGTGGTTCTTTCATCGAAAGGATGGGGAGCGGGGAGAGTGGTCATGAAGAACGCATTTTAAGTGATGGTGTTGTGGTTGCTAGATAAAGGTGGTGTGGATTATCTTATCCAAGCATAAAGTACTGTGAAGGAGAGACGGCGGTTCAACGAGGTTCTCAAGGAGCGGTGTTTTCTGTCCTGCCAGTAACCTCATCCTATGAAGTGATGTGGTTTTCTGACTTGTTGAGTGTTAGCAAGGAAGTCTGCGTTCTTTACCTCTTACAGTTTGATCTTTACGTACTACATTTTTCTAAAGGTGGTGCAAAACGCTCACTATCTCAGGTGGTTTTTGAAGGTGCAGTCGAAACGGCTAAACGTTGATTTCTGTGGGTTTTTTTGGCATTTGCATATCCACCACACGTTTGTTTGACAAACGCCCATATGCCTGGATATTGTCGAGAAAAATGTTCAAACCTCGCAAGAAGATACACTTGTATTAGTTTTCGACTTAAAATTTATTTTTGAACGCTCAATTAGCCGTTATTTACCGTTAAAATTTTTGCATATCACCAAGATGAAAATCCTTCACATAAAACGCAGAAACAATAGCACGTTCACCGCCGCAAAACAGCAATAGATCAATAGTTGTCTTTATCTGTTCATGTTATTGACTTGGCATTTGTGCATTTCGACGCCTACAAGGCTTTCTAAAATTCGCAGCTTTAGTAGAGCTTATTAGTGCAGTTTTTTCACCGACCGAAATTTATCCTCACCTTCAATTTCAGGACGTTCTCAACTGTGCATGTCGAAAAGTCAAGGCTTCAGCAAGCGTTGGTTTTCATGCTCGTTTGAAGATGTAACGCCGTCGAATTCGGTGTCATTGTTATCTCCGGCAACTGGCAGTTGTTCAAAATTGGTCACTTCTGCAAAACAAATGAGTGTACGAAACCACAGTGATGACGAAACTGTTAGTTTAGATATTATTTTCTGCGCTTTATTATTGTTGGATTCGAATTTTTGTTTTTGTTTTTTTTTTTTCGTTAATATGACCATCTGACCACGTATATGTTCATTAATTCTTTAGAAGCAACGCTGCAGAAGAAACCTGTTTCAGGTATCCATTTCTCCAGATAAATGCTCGGTTGTGCTTCAGACTTGCCCAAGATTAATTTTGAGGAAGGGATGGGGTTTTTTTTTTAATGGGAAGTGAATTAGGTTCATTCTTTTTGGTTTGTCGCGTGAATTCAGTCTCTTGCATGGTGCTATTAACAGTAACAGTACTAAATCCGAGTAGTTCTATTGGTGGGAGGGGGGGGGGAATGTTTCTTTTGCGTTCACCAAACTACATATGAAGTATTTTTGAATGCAGTCAAGTGTGTTTTAAATTATATCGCGATCATTTCGCAGAATGTAGACGATCTGAAATTGATTACAATTAGACAAAAAATATTTATGATTTGAGGAACCAATCCGTAATAAACCCCGATATCGAATATTAGATGGTCGAAGCATCATTCTTTAATAGTTTACTTATAAATGCCTCTCATATTACTTAGTACGTTTTGCCGTACTACATTGATTGCTATGTACATATTGCGTTCTGATTGACTGATTGCGTTTTCTGGTCTCCTATTACTTCGATCTTTCGCACTTTTTTTTTTCATTTTACGACCACACATCACTTAGTAATTAATAAATGTTTCATATTCTTTGTTAAAGTGATTAGAGCAAAGTAAAAACATCCCATTTAACAATAGAGGGTTTGTTTTAATTGATTTGCTTTTATTTCCAATCTCTTCTTTAAGGTACCTTCTTTGTGGCAACAAATATTTACGTGGGATATGGTGTTCTTGTCAGGATTGATTAAGGTAGACCTGGAAGGTGTTTCATGTTATGGTGGGCAGAGGACACTTCGGACATTGCACACTACATGCCCGTGGACGTTGTTCACTTCCATTCATCAACTTATCCTTCACCATAATTTGTCGTTGTTTGTTGGTGCTGTAATTTCTCTACTGATAAATGAAGCGATACGGTTGAGAAGGAATAATTGCGATCATGGAAAGGTTACATCGATGATATGAGTGGAGATGCCAGTCGGCTTTAAACTGTTCCTTTCATCCTGATCCTTTTCCTTCCGTCCTCCTCTCTCATCTCATGCTTCCAACTTCGTTGCAGTTATTGCTTTCCCGCTTAAAATTATCCACTTTTCAGTTACTAAATATAGCAGAAATCGATGACGATGAACCCTTACTCGTTTGGGAAACGCCGAAGATTTCTCGGCTTAAACCTGCGAGGTCGAATTGTTATGAATCGCTTATTGATCGGTTTGTGCCAACAAGTGTAGAGCATCTAGCCGTACATAGTAAAAAGATCGATCAGGTTCGTGCTTAGTTATGATCCAGAATGTTCAATATTCCACTTGATAAGGAAGCATCAATACGCGCTTCCTCTTAGAAAGTGATCGCAAACACGCACCGAACGTTTAATGAAGCTTTTGCGATCGCAGTCGTACACAGTCTTTTTCCGTTTTTTTTTTTTTTTCAAATACAACCTTAGCACTGTTGAAAACTCTTGCAGTTTTGAGTGTTAGCTTAGTCCAGTAGCGTCTGCTACTGGGAAAAGAACACAGAAGTAGGTTATATGCACAAACTGCATAATGTTACTGCACAATGCAGTATTTCAGGATCACTCGATTTTGCGCAACATCCCACTTTATTTGCCGACTTGCTTCGTACTGTAGCTTTTACCAAAATTCATTTCTGCCCAATCAGAGAAATTTGAACTCAATCAAAGTTTTTTTGGTTTAAATCCAGATTTTGAGATGGGTCAAGATATTTCATCGACCAGAGTGATAATTTTTCTCATTTATAGCTTATTGCTCACTCAGTTGCCTGTTGTTCCTTGGCCAAGGTGGTTTCGAACGGTGAAGTGATAACTTGATGACTATGGTTGTTCGGCTTAAGTTTTACCAGTTAAAGTTTTTCTAGATGGGCTTTGAGAAAAGCGAAGGTAACCGTCTAAGTAATTGTTAATTCTATGGGCAAGTAGGCGGGCAGAATTGGCACTTATTAGATCAACTGGAAACCCTTCAAAAATGTCGCATGCTACAAGGACTTGAACTGAATTTAGGTTCGGAACGCTTCAGAAGTGGGATCTGTGGGGGGGGGGAGGCGGGGGAGGAGGAGGAAGGGGGAAGTGAGAAAAGGAGCGAAACTGGATGGCCGCATCCGACTATTTGAGACGTCCTGACGATGACTTTCCTTCCCTGAACAAATCAACTGTGTGCAGTTTTTCGTTCGATTTTTCATTTGGGGAGCTGCACTTCTAAAACGTAATGGCAAAAGATTTACCATCCCCAGGGAACGTACCTATTGTAGTTAAATCTGGGAAAAATTTCTGTAGCAATGAACCTAATGTTCCAGTGAAGAAACTCGCATACGAGAGTTAAAAAATTGCATATAAAAACGATCGTAGAAGTTATACGTTCTGCTGTTTACTTATAAATGATGGCCCTTTTGTGGAATTATAGTTTAGTTTTAATGTTTGCACATTCTCCCTTCATCACTTCTCATTGGTCACTGACCTCGACTTGTAAATTTCCGTCTTTCTGAAACGTGCAGAGGTAATTAATTAATGGAAGCTTTAACCATGAGGTAATTAACCTGTCCTCCCTTCCGCTTGCCCTCTTCCCCCACCTTGCCTTCATTGATGAAAAACTGAAACAGATACGCATAATGCAACGTTATCGCAGCAATTGATATGGATGGTTAAAATTTCATGCCTTCCGTTTTAAGCACATATCGGCTATAATCACTGCAAATTCACTCAGTGTTCTACGATATTTGTAACGCTCATCACTCGATAAATGCATTAAAAAGAAAGGGAATTAGCAGATGAAAGCTATTGTTTTCAGGTCAGAGAGTGGATGTTGAGTCATCGCGGTGGAATGAAACGGTCGAAGATTCTTATTCTCACTGGTCCGTGTGGTAGTGGGAAAACGGCCGCCGTAAAGATGTTATGTAGTGAGCTGCAAATGGAGCTGGTGGAATGGGAATCACCAGATCACTATGAGTTCGCTGTCGATGAAAATGGAGAGGAAATTCTTCATGAACAATCTCAGGTGAATAGCACATTCAAGTATCCCTAAACTTTTCATATTTTTATTGTAGTTTCCGTTTATTTCTCGGATGGAAGGGATGTTTAGCTGAAAAAGAGCGACTACGATGCCATCGAGCACTTTTTGAGGAGAACCAGAATAGGTGTCACACAGCTTTCTCCTAGCCTTGATCATGCCAGATTGTGAGCGCTCACTTTCAGTGAATACTTCTTCGTTTCAGCTACTTTTTCTATTTTACTTTCAGTGGCAATCTCAGGCACACATGGATAGCCGTTAGAGCGTATATACTTGGCAAGTACATGTTTCATATATTTAACATGAGGAATTGTTTGTTTTGGTTGAAGTTATGCAACAAACAACCTTCTACGTCAAGATGTATGATTCAGCATAATAACTTTTGTTTATAGGAACTCCGACATCCATATTTCTCCATAGAAAATACGCTCTAAAGCCTGTTTTGCCACCACTTCTGGGTTTTTATCTTACAATAAGGGATACATTTCAGTAGCATTTTATTGGTTCGTGTCAAAGTGAAATGAAAATGACTTTAATATTTTCGAGTGCGCAATTGGGTGTGAATTATTTGATGGCTTAGAAGGATAACTACTATTCTTAGGGAGTATTGCTGGATAAATTAGGTGTGAACTGCTGAGGGATAAAGTTTGTGCATTATGGAATTTGTTCCTTTGTGTTGAAGGAATGGAACGTATTGAAGATAAAAAGAAACGTATCTTTCTTGGAGGGGGGGGGGAAGGGGAGGGTCACGGAATCTTTGCTAGATCCATTGTAGCAAAGAGTCTTCATAGAACTGTTTAAATATTTGGACGACAAACGTACGTACGCATTCAACGGTGTGCATAAGCGCTCACTGCAGTTTCGTGAATTTTCATTGAATGTCTGGAATTTTAAGTTATAAAGTACCTTGAATTTAAATGAGTTTTATGGACGTATGGAGGGATTACTGTTGATAGTATATCTTTCACCTTCTTCCAAACATAATTCAGTGTGATAGATTATTGCAAATAATTTCAGATTGTGTTACTAGTTTAGGTACGTGTGTTTGCCGACTTCTTAAAGTCAGTTGATCGTAACTCACTCGATGATTCTTGCACAGAGAGAGTTGTTCTCATCGAGCATCTACCAAATGTTTTTTATCGGTAAATTTGCTTCTAATTGCAATCATTTATTCGGTGCAATTACAATTCCATGGTCATGTGCGTGTGGATATCCACTTGTCCATATTCTCTCATCTATCCCTATTGTTCGATCAAGAATGAATTTGCTCAGCCGATAGGGGTCCTATTTAGGCCTTCGTTAAATAATTATTTGTAAATAATTGTTGCTAGATAATTGAGAATAACCGAGCTTTCTGATATTCTCGGTTTATTTCTTTCCGCTTAAAAAAACTACGGTTTCGCTTAGCTTTCAACAATTTCATCATTTATATTTCTCGTAGTCTTCAAAAATTTCGGCTGCTTTGCTCGTTTTATAAAACTCTGTTTTCGTTCGACCTCACGATATGATAGCTTTATGTTAAGCAGCCGAAGTAGGTAACTTTCGTCAGTACTATTCTATGCAGCTTCTGTTATACAGAGCTCTTGATACAACAAGTTGAAGCGCTTTTTTTGTTAGAATTCCAGTAGCCGATCAAACTCTGTTATAGTTGAGGAAAATTGGATCCAGTGTAGGAAATAGTTGAGGAAAATTGGATCCAGTATAGGAAATAGTTGAGGAAAATTGGATCCAGTATAGGAAATAGTTGAGGAAAATTGGATCCAGTATAGGAAATAGTTGAGGAAAATTGGATCCAGTATAGGAAGATGGCTAGGCGATTAACGGGTGCGCCAATCGAGGGCGTTATGATTTTGAATCGGTTGCTCACCTTTTTTGCCGACGGATGGTGCATTCCATTATGTTTTAAATTCCCGGATTTTGCAACATGTTTGAGTTCAAGAACCGATAAGCTTTTCGTAAATCAATGTTAGTAGGTGCCATTCAGGTTTCAGTTCAACTTTTGAATAAATAACGATGAAATTTCGATTTTAAAGTGCGAAATCGTGCATCATCACGCATTCCATTACTTGCTAATTGAGGACTTAAACGGAGTAAGAAAAAGAAAATGTTGGCATATCTGAACCTTTTAGCGCGGTTTTTATTAAAGAGCTCAAGCCTGTGCACTGAATTTTTTTCTCTACTCGGAAGTATTTCAGCCTTCTCCTCCACCCCCCCCTCCCATCTCTCCTCTTCCTCGCATTTGATTCTGGTTCAATAGAATTCTTTTCCATTATCTGGGCAATTTATAATGTTTAAATTTGCATATTATCCAGCAACTTGGCACTTTTATTTGCACCGATTTGCTTCAAATATAAATTAATGAAAGGGAATCACTACATTAAAAACACCGAAAAATATGCGCACCGCAGAAGTTAGTCAGTCTGTCAAAAATGTGTGAAGAATAGAAAGTCACTTTTTTATTTATTTGTTGTACTTTGCAGGGAACCGGGATTACTGCATTCGTTGCTATGTACGTACACGTTGTATTCACGATGTATGTTCATCTTTGTGCTGAGCTCGATGGAATCGTGTTGGACGTTGAATCCTCGTCGATTATTTCCTATGAGTGTGCTCCGTGATTTGCACTTCGATACAGTCACCTTTAATCCTTCGGCTCTCACTTTCCTCTCAAAAGCGATTCGCCGAATTTTGTCTGAACTCAAGATTAAAGCAACATCGGCGCAAATCAAGTATATTGCTGAGTCGGCAGCTGGTCAGTAACATTTTTCTGTGGTACTCTAATTGCTTCATTTTGTCGAGGTAGTTCAGGACCTGTGAGTGGATTTGGGCAAGCGAATAGGTGTCGCTTGGATGTGAATCTCTCAGGATAGGTTAGCCAGGTGACTAGACTTTTCGCGAAGAAAAAGTAAGCGAGACTTTCGGATACCCGGGCATCCATGGTGCTCGGCTGCGCGAGCACCTACTCAGGGAAGATTAGCAATTCAAATGTTATCACATTGGGTAAGATCATTTATCTGAAATGCAAAAAGGCGAAGTTGGCAGTTCACTTGTAATTGCTGAACGTCGACAACTCATTTTGCGCTGGAGGTGTACTTCATCTGCTTGAGAGGCATCCAGTCACATCTCTCGTGTTTTTCATGAAGGTAAAGGGCAGTGAGACGCTCAGTGGATAATGAAATGAGTTTAAAGAATTCATTTTGTTAAAAAACATTTAGGAGCATCAGATTTTTGACACCTTTATTGTCTCTTTCAGTTAAATGAACTAAATTACAAGTTTATGCTAAAGGCCGAGGTTATCGCAGATTTTTCTGGAAGTTAGGAAATTCAAATTAAGGAACTTGAAAGAATTTCCCAAAAAACGTTTTTTAGAGACAGCTTTGACGCCTACAGTCTATACATCATATATCTTCAGCTTAGACAACTGATAGTAAGAGGGCTTTCGGGCTGAGAGAAGGTAGAAGAAAGCGAAAAAGAAAGAATCACAAAAGTTTTCATCAACTGTCTTTTGAGAAATCACACACGCGAGAGGAAAGTAGAGACATACATATTGTTAGGCATTTCGGTTCATGCTGGGTGGAGGAAGCATAGAAAAGTTGGAACTTAATGAAAGTTTAGCGGTAAAAATGTGTGAAGGTGAAATTTTCTCCCGAAAAAATCTGAACATTTCACGTGTATTTGTTTGGATGCTTCGCAGTGACTTCTCTATCTTTTCCTTTTTATTAATCGCTGAAGTTTTGCTGTTTACGTCGCTGCAGTGTGAATATTGTTATTGTAGGCGATATCAGATGCGCAATAAACAATCTTCAACTCTGCATTGGAGACGATGGGCAGCTATTGAAAGATGCTATTCTATTTGGCCCTTCTTCGCAGACTGATCCATTCCATTCGATTGGCAAGATGCTGCATGGCAAAAGGTGGTCCTTCGCTGCGTTCTTTTTTATCTTGAAGGTAACCTGGATTTTCTGTGTTCGTAGAAGGCGTTGAGAGACTGGCTCTGTGAAAGCGGTCTTCTCCTACACAGATGCAAAGTCTGCCTGGAAAGAGGGGCGAGAAGGGGTGATGCCGGCACCGAATATCTCTTGGGGTTGAAGGTGTTAGTGATTTTGCTTTTTTTGAAAGTTCCAGCTGTTTGAAACTAAAAATTACTTAAGTCAGTGTCCTGCCGTTTATTGGGATTACTTTCCCTCTGTCTCCACCTATTTGCCGATATATGATATTAGTGGAGATGAAAGTAAAACAAAAGTAATAGAAGGAAGACATGGTTCCCTTTTCCTTTTTTTTTTTTTTTTTTTTGATTACCCACTGTCATGTGGGACAAGTGAATTTGGCATGAAGGTTTTCCGGTTGTACGAGATTTTCGCATCCTTCATTCTTGACCCTTATCCATTGGTTTTTTGGTTGTATGTTGGTTGTGGATCAAATGATAAATGCGGATTCACTGTTATACTTGATTAACAATTTCTTGGAGCATTTTCTCAAAAATTTTTTGAAGAATTGAAGGAGGAGTGGGGAAGGGGGAGGAGGGGAGGGGGAGGGCGACGATTTGACTACCCATCGCATCCTCACCCGCACTTTTGTTATGAAGTGCCATTAAATATAGGAGATGCGTTTCAGTATAAGCGTTTAGTCGTTTCGGTCACAGATGCCAAAGCGTTGTCGTGAGATTAGACTATTGAATGTTTTTGATAAAGAGTGGTTTCTTGAGAAAAAAAATTTTTCTGGGCATGAATTTTCCAAAAAACTTTTAACTATTATACACCTGAGTCTACTTGAGTTGTTGTTTGAGTATCTGAGTAGGATGATTCAGTAGCTTGTTCTGTGCTCTAAGGAATCCCTAAATTTTATGCTGTAATCAGTCTTGTTGCTTTCAGAGCAGAGCAAGATAGCATCGAGTGGTTAGAATGCGAAAATCTCCTTAGCGAACGTCTCCGCGAGCGCTTCTATAGGCCGCGACCTCCGAAGGACGTTCTTGAGGATGTTATACAAAAAACTGCTATGAGTGGAGATAATGTTTGTTCATTCGTTGTTTATATGGAGGGGATATCAGATGCTTCCTGCAATCGGTTGTGCTGAGCCGTACGTAGATTGTTAAGTGAATTTTTTGCTGATATGAACAGTTAATCATTACTCCGATCTGAGCAGTCACTTAATTTGCACATTTCTTCAGGAAAACGTTGCTCATAACATTCGCTGAAGAGAAGGCATTTGGAGGATCAGTGATTCTGATAAAGCAGCGTTTCTTTTTTAGCGGTTTATTGTTTTTTATATCGCGATTTTATTCAATACTGGTCTTTATTGTATTCTATCGTGTGCGACGTCCCCAAAAGCACTGGAACTGTTAGCATGGTTACTTGGATCGTCAGTTATTTCTGTAAGTGCTGAACGACTGTTAGAAAGCAGATAAAGGGAAGAGGAAGTGAGCGAAGTTAAAAGAAAAAGATGTCAACTGACTGCCTAAGCTGGTTGTATCAAGACGTCCTGACAGGTGTTTATTGCTTGAGGTTTTCTTTGTGAGGAGCTTTCACGAGATAGGTATACACTATTAAGAACGCGAAGCATCCTTTCCTTCTCTAGTTCCGGCAAACATCTGACCTTTTGGTTTTTGCGGGGTGTCAAATATCTCCCACCTTATTTGTATAGTTTGCATTGCTTAATTAATTTATTGTTATTAATATTATTTTTTTGAATTTGTCTTTGTTAATTTGCGGCCGCTTTGGCAGCTCTTATTGTTTCTGCATTTCAGATAGCAGCATATCTAGAGGAGCACGAGCCATACTTCGTAAAGTCGTTGATTGATTTGCGTGCAGTTTTCGACAATATCAGTGTGATGGACTCATCGTTCGGCTCATGGGAAGTTCGTATGAATAACGCATTGAGTGAATATGAGGCCGAGGTTTGCCTTTACGATGTGTTCGCAAAGGAGACAATATTAGTTCTCCATTTAGATTATTCCAACTAATGAAGCTTGCTGTGTGTATTTCATCCTTTCTTTTTCTTGTTGAGGTAGGCTGATTTTTGTTGACACATTGTTTCATCACTATTAAATTTTCGTCCTCTATAGCACTTCCAGTGTGGTTGCATGAAACAACGCCGATTTGCAAATGCGACCTTATGTAATCTCGTTATTCACCACGACAAGTTTTAGTCTCTAGTAGCAGTTTGCTCCAGAGGTGTTTGTTTCAGTTGTACAGTTTAACGACAGAATTATATAAACGTTATGGTGTGAGTTGGTCGAGTAGAAGTGCTCTAATATTATAATACTATTGACTGTCGATTATTTAGGTTTGAGCTTTCGCATTATATTTTTAGCTGAAATTTTTCCAGTTGATTCAAATAAATACATTTTTTATAGGTTGCCGCAAGGTCGACTATTTTCTACAATTGTGGAATAAAGTATAACTCCAGTTAGTGCTCTTTATAAAGTTTTTTTTGTGACAAGTTTTTGCGACTTTCAGTTCGAATAAAATGAAAATTGCGTCAATTAATCATGAAGTGATTGTAAACTGAATTTTTGTTAAGTTTCATTGGTTGAAATTTGGTGCTTAATGGTTGCTATCGTTTTTTCGGATAATACCGAAATTAATTTGATAATGGAGAAGGCGATGAACGGAGAGAAAATGAGGTGCTTGCCGGCGATTGCCTATGCTAACGCTAATGGTATCACTGCTTGTTGCTGTGAGCGTTCACGTAAGGTCGGGCGATGTTATGAACTGTCATCACCTTAGATGACAGAGTGTCAACATCAATGCCAAAGTCTACAAAAAGGATACTTTCAAAGTCATACTGCTTTCCTAGAAGTATCATCACTTCGGTGCAGGGCTCTTGATCATTTAGCAAGACTTTGTTCCTCCTGCATTACACACGACTGCTGCACTGCAAACCATCCTACTTCTTTACCATTTCTGAATGCCTCCGTGGTTGCCAGATATTAATACAGTGGGTTTCGCCGTGTTGGCATTATGAAGGTTAAAGTAAAGTGGTCCTAAAAATCGTTCATGCTCTGAAGGCTTCAGAAGATTTGCGACGAAAGTAGCGATCCTCTGGGTATCACGTGTAAGATGGTTCTCAGTCGATTTCGAGGTTATGTTGGAACAGAAGGCAGTTCGCTTGAAGTCTGGCCGGTGTTTTATATCTTCCAAAGTTGTAATGAATTGTTGTTGAGAGCTCGTGTTGACACCTCTCCAATTGCCGTTGTGACGGCTTACCTCTTTTGGTGGAATATTTTTTGTCAACATATAGACTGCAAGTGATATGGTGCAGCGCCTTTATTCGGTTCGAGGTTATTTCGAATGAAACGGGCAAACATCACAACGATGTGCTATTGCTGACGTGCATACTACAAAAGTGATAAAATATCTAAAAATGTTTTGTGACTTCCACGTCAAACCACTCGATCTGGTAACGTTGCAAATTTCAGGTCGGGGTTTGTACAACCTTTCTAAACCCCGTTGGTGGGAGACACAAAAGCGAATAGAGATGCTAACGAAAGAAGTTCGGACAGTCTTTCCCGGATCCATGGGCAAGGATTTCTTCACATTGTAAGTTGTTGTCCTCATGTCTTGAGAGCGATCTCGGTTACAAAAGTTTTTTTTTATTGCATCGTACACGTTTTTTTGCGTTTTTTTAGAACTCGTCATCGATTGTTTAATCAGTAATCGCTGTCGATCTCTACGCATCATTCGATGATCTTATTCGTTTCGGATTTTATCTGCTAAAGAAATTATCTTCTGTTGTGACTGTCAGTGGCGGCATAGAGGGAACTGAGTGTAGATAGAAGGCAAGAGCCGACAACCATCTGTCGATGCCGATATGCAAGAGCACAAACGAGATCGTAGTTTACGATGGAGCACCACGGCCCCCAAACACGAGTCAAACCAACAAAGACCAGAGACATCCAAACGGAGCGAAGCCCGACTTACAAAGACCCCTGATGTGGCCTGGGGCGGCACAAAAGCACATAAGTCGATCAATGACATTATATGAAGAACAATAAGCGAGAATTGACTATACGACTAAATGTGATCACTGCAGTGTCGGATCACAAGTAGATATCTTGGGTTGCTCCTTCGGTGTCATAGCTTACATCTTCATCTAGGATGTGCGAATGAAAGTAGAATCAAGGGAATTAGTTTTTGTGAAGTACTAAGCAACAATAACTTTGGTCGTTCTATGGAATAATCGCAAAATTTATAAGAATCATTTGTTTATTCACGAATAGTAGTGCTGCATTACCGGTTGGTTTCATCTATTTGGTTTCTTTGGCCGTAATTCCCTTATATCATTACTCTTTTTTGTTGTCGTAGTTGGGGATGGACTTCATGATGAAAGTTTAGGGAGTCGACCGTTTGTTTCGCCGCAATAGCGGAGCAGTTCATTGCTGTGAGCTAGTATAGTTATGTTGGCATCTTGGTATTAGCTGCTCAGTGGAAGAGAGTTGCCGCTTGCAGTGATTGGCTAGTGCCATTTCTATGATTTGGGGGAAATGGAAAGGAGAAAGGGAAGAGAGGGGCATTGCAAAGTGACCGATAAAAACGTTGCTTCTGATTTCGTTGCTTTCGGGAGGTCTACCGGCTGATGATAGCATAATGCCGGCGATGTGAGTGGATGCGCAGTCCATGTATGCGCGTGGATTGATAAGAGTATGAGTTTAGAGACGGTGGTATAAGAAGTTTTAAGGATACTTCCGATGATGCCACGGATCGACACTCCGCTTGATGTTTGTCAGCGTCACTTTCTGGCGGTATTGAATTCGAGAAACGATGAATGGGCACGACCTGAATTCGGTAACGTTGCTTCAATGCAACATCAACGAACTCTGTTAAATGGCACGCGGACCGCAATGGAAGAAGATGGTTTCGACATTGAAGAAGTCGAAGGAGTTGACTGGCCGTGATTTATCCTAACTGGGGTTGATGTAGCGCTCAAGGGGGAGGGAACGAGGAAAAGAAAGTGGACAGCGGAGAGACATTCCTTCTCCCCATCGACCATTTAGTCAATACAATTGAAGAAGCGATAGGTCATTTGTCCCTTCCCCTCTCTCCAGAAGGTGAGATGCAAACGTTGGTTTTCCATGGCAGATAGCCGAATATTCTGACATTTTTTTTCGCATTTGTTAGGAATCGGGCTGCAGCTGATATGCTTTCGACCTGTGAAATAGTCAAAAGAATTTTCGGTTACATGTATTTCAGTTCCAAATTTTTGTTGTTTTCCAATAGAGATGCCGTCTGGATATACTGTATTTCTCTACGATGTTTATTACCGGTGTTGTTGTACATTATATGTTGTAGAATGTACTTTCCGTGTGAGTTGTTGCTTATGTATTATTTCGTTTTTGTCTCAAATGTACGGGTATTATGTACTTCGCTCATCTATTTTTAGCGGCAAAATTGTGGAAAGTGAAATATCCCTTGAAGTGAATGCCGTGAGCTCGAATGCATTTTCGGGTGATGTCAGTATGTTGCATTTTTTTAGCTTTCTCTGTGAATTTTTTCTTTGAATGCATGAATTTTCCTGCGAATGTGATGAATTCTTACCTTATTAGGTTTTCCTGCGTGTTAACAGTATTTATTGCTATTTTAATTTTCTCAGCTACTTACTACATGAAGAACACTAATATGTTGCGCTGATCGAGACCCCTACCTTACCCTCTTCCTCATTCCCATATTTCGGCCTCTATCGAAGTTACTGCACTTTCAGTTCGCTAGCCCTTCTCCCTCGCCGCCAAGGTTGTTGCTTCTCACAGAATCGTCCTTGAGCTTCCCCCGGAAGGTTCACATGTCATAATGTAATTGTGATCTTTCTTTGTGTTTTAGGATGGCTGTAGTTTTTACTTATGTCCGAGTTTCTATACTTTTCGTCTAAGGCGTGTTAGCAGTATCCAGTGCTGTTTTAATTGCTATCTGATCTGAAGATAACGGTACAGTTTTCTAAAAAGGTGATTTGCGCAGCTTTTTTGTAATCACAGGTGCAGATTTGGGGCAGCTGAAACAAAAGCAATAAAAAAGTAAGTTTTGCAGTTATAGGCAAGGAATGGAAAGGAAAAGCGAAGGATGGACAGTTTCCGCGGGCAGCATAGATTTCCTACTCCAAAGATCAGCATAATAGTTTTGAATATCTCTGCGCTGTATGGCCGCTCAAATTTTACCCCCAGTTGAACTTCTTGGGTCTCCGGGCAGAGAAGGGGAGAAGGGCGGAGCCCAACTAATTTTAGAAGTGCTCACTTCGCTACTGACTTTCATTGGATATGGGGGAGGGCATCAAAAATGATGTCAATGAAAGGCTCGTCCAGGAGGTGGTGAGGGAGCAGCCTTGCTTACACATTTATTTTCACTAGAACGATTGCTCACTTCCACACATGTTTAAGAGTCATACTGCGGTTAATGTTATTTCTGTGCAGACTCGGGTTCGTTTCTGTTGGTTTGTGTTGTTGTGATTTTCGTGTGTGCCTTGTGGAGATCTTATTATTGCTTATGCTGCTCGTTGTTTCGCTTCTTTAAGAGGTCGCTTTTGCTGTGAAGCATCATTCTCGCTTCTTTTTTTTGCCCGAATTATACATATCACAAGGAGGATACGCATTTACTGTGAGAAAAGGGCGCACTCGAATTCCGCTTCCTTATATATCGGAAATGCACAACGCAACCGTAAATTGCTCTCCGCGATACAGCTAATAGAGAAGACGACTATAGAGAATATTCTTAATAAATTCGCAAGTTTTGAGAGAACATGTCATAAAAACTCGAGTATCTCGGACGATTGAGACTCGAAAAGTTCAAGCAATTCTAAGCTTGCAGCTAGGGAATATGCTTAGAAGCAATTTAAGGCACCTCCGAATTGCCATCCGATGAGGGGTTCAGCAAAAAGTCGGCAAAATTTTACTTTTTTTATGAGACAACGCATCGAATCCTGATAGGTGGAAAGAGTACAATAATTTTTGAAAAGGTTCGCCAGCGAAAACGATAGTGAAGCAAGTTCAGGTCATATGTGTGGAGCGGTCCGTTTTCTCGGATTTTCGAGATCACAGAATATGATGATCTGGAGTATGTTGTCATACAGGAAATACCCTAGGAATTGTGAGCGATTAAATTGGCAAATCTAGTTGAAAATTTATTTTGAGAGGTCGCCGATATCACACAAACTTTCATCCAAGTCCTCTCCTTCGGCATCACAGCACGACTAATTCGAACCTCCACGCAATATATGTTCCGCCGATCCTTGTTTCTCTCCCTCTCATTGCCCACCTTGAGTTGGACACGAGTGACGCCTTCCTTACGCTTTTTCATTTCTACGGCCCAGAACTTCATTGCCATGAAATACGCCTTTCCGCCACAATGAAGATAATGAAACGAAATTTCACCATCAACAAGCGATTCACACTGACACTCGAAATTATTTCCGACTCATGAAGGACGATGTTGGCCGATTTCCTGATCAGCGAGTGGGCGATCAGTGATCAGCGTCTTCCTGATTGTGAAAAAAAAAAAAAACGAAACTAGCGACGTCAAGTAATGAAGCTCTTTTGTCACTCTCGAGGGCAATTTTTTGCAGCACCACCTTCATCTCAAATGTTTTATAGTGCTACGTTTATTTGACAGTGGCGCGGTTTTTGCTTATATTTTCGACGCAAATCCTGCAACCGGACTCAAATACAAGAACTACCATTATTGCGGATTCGGCCTCCTCGCTGGCACTTTGGACTGAAACTTTGATGCAATCCTAGTTTATAACGATACAGCTGTCGAAAGCTGCACCTATACCACTCATCAGCTATATCTGTCAATGAATTTCACCACAAAGCAAATGAATTGTAATGTTTATTGGAGATTTCATGATTGTATTCTTGAAGTTTTAGGCGGATTTCTACAAACTAAAATGTATTTGCTCGTAATTTTTACGTTTCCGTTATTATGAGGTAATAACTGATAAGCTTCCATTAGACATATCTCCACAGTGAAAATGTGCCTGTGATGCCTAATTTGAATCTAAATACGAGTACAACTATCGTTGAAAAGCTGGTTGCAAATGCCGCTAAATTTGGTGTTTCTTTCCCTGCTTGGCAATACTACGTGGAATTCATTCACTGGATGCTGATTGGTTTAGTATCTAGCCAGCTATCTAGGGAAACTCAAAAAGTTCATATCTTTGACGCAATAAATAAAGAGGGTAGACGCTCGAGGATGGGATTTGCTAGCCAACGAAAAGTTTAATAAGCATAGAATTCATTAGGTACATATATTCGCAAGAATATTGTGTTAGAGGGTGAGAAGGCCCAGTAATGACAACATTATTAACGACATGCCGTGTAAGCATTTTATTCATCGCTCCTGAAGACACTTTATGATGCATTACAACGTTATAACTGTGCTCATACTATGGTTCCGCAGATTCCTTTGCTTTCAGCGGCTGCAGTTCTGCCTGCTGGTTTTCACTCTCTCCTTTTTGCCTTTTTCTTTCCTCATAAGCGCTCACACTTCGAAGAGGGATGCATATAACACCACTGAGCGCCATAAGAAAGCCCATCAAGTAGAATGACAGATCGTAATTCCCCGTCAAATCTTTCAGAAACGCTGAAAAATTTCATACGTCTTGAGGATTTCTTTCTCACCACGGAAGTGGCTAAACTGCAAAATACGTCTCTAGGCCTACAATGATTTCAAACAAAACATTCCTTCTCGATTACCTCGTCTCCTACCTAGCTTATTACCAGGATGAAGTTCGTTACAAGAGATGGCAATTAATTCCACCTTTCGAATTTGAATTTGTGAACGCCTCATTTACCAAAGAAAACTTCGATGAGAAAAACGGTGCTTTTGCCGATCGTCTGTGACAAAGTTTTACTGTTTCTATAATTAATCCTTTAGCATATCGAGTTCTTCAAGTATGTGAAAACTTCAACTTCCCATAATTACAGTGAGAAAAATAGTGTCTTCCACACATTTGAACAAGCAGTCATTAACATGCAGCCTACCTGCAATAGGCGGTCCAACCAATGCAGCAATTCCCATAAAGAGAAGCAAAATGCCAAAAGCACTGGATAGCCTTTCAAGGCCGAGCAATTCCACACATATTACTGATCGCAGTGCTCCAAACGATGCTGCAGAAGAGGCTAACGATGACGTCAGAAGGTACTTACTAAAGGATATATTTCCTAATTAAATGTTATTAGAAGCGTACTTTCAACTATAGTACGCTACTTGATAGCTTTATGGGACTGTTGTTTTATTTTGACCTATTGAATGATCGATACCATTTATAAGAGTTTACAAAGTAATTCGAGTGTACAATAAGTGATTGTTCTCTGAGATGCCCTACAACTACATTCTATGTCTCATTTATGTAGTGCTAATGGTTACATTTTTTCCAGCGTTATATGAGCACAGCCTGTTGCATTCTGAGTATACTCGTATGATAAGACGTACAGATCCATTCCTAGTTTCGTTTACAATAAACGCCTTCATTCAAAGAAGGATAAGTGGTACAACTCTAGCGATTGCAATAGTATTTCTTAAGATGACGGAACGAATCCTACTTAAGATTTAAAAATAGGTGAATAGTTGAAAGAGAAAACTAAAGCAACGTTCACCTACTGCGAGCGCGAACGGTATTGTGTATATAATGTACATCCAGTATTCAGTGAGTAGTGGAACACAAAATGTTCCAACACCACCAGCAATGATCGCCACATTCGACACCATTAGCGGATCGACGCTGGGAAGATCTGATATTATTCTAAAATAAAGCAAAATATCACTTGCACTCGGAAATGTTTCACTTCGAGAGCTTGCAATTGACGCTAATTGGTGTGGAGCTTGCTGAGGGGGCACTTAGCTTGCTTTATCCTTAAAACAAAGCTACCTATATGTATTCAAGGCTACCTGTTCCATATGTATTTTGAATCTATACTAGCACATGTTCCTTATCGGAATTGAAGACTGACTGATATAGAAAGCTACATTCCATTTTATTGGCACTCTAAAATTTATTTCCTTTTGGTGTGGCGAATGAATGAAAAGTTGGCAATGTAAACTACAAATAAGTTCCTCACAAATACGCTTTTTATGTGAAAATATCACCGGTAATGTGCACCACATAAGCGTGTTGAACCTATTTATACCACATTTACTAGAAGTCAATTGCCATACTCTAAGCTTTGTTTGGATTTGGCAACGAGAATCTATAAGCATCGGGAATTTTCCAAATAAATCCTCTTCTCCGAGCACTTGATCAATGATGAGGGATCTCCACTGCACTGCGTTCTCATATGCTGTGAGAATTGTCACAAAGTTTCAGAGTGGACGACGCTTTCTGTTCTCTTCATTCACTTCATGACATTTCGCAAAACAGATCTTTAAGTCTGCGTCATTTTTTTGGATCTTTTTTAAACTCTTCAAAGACATCATTGTGCAATACATACCCACATAATATCCTTCCAACGATGTTTGTGACACCAAGCGAAGTCAGAAGAAACGCTTGTCGTTCCTTCGAAACGCCAACTTGTGAGGCCTAAAACTAACGCCACCGAGATTTTGCATGGTTAAAGTGTTTGATCTGTTGACTCTAATTTTCTTGACAAACCGAACTTTCTTGTTGCAGCACTGTCAATAAAACTTCTTTATGGCATCCCCTGCGATGCTTATTGCAACCAGATGATGTATTCCTCGCCTCCGAGGCATTGCACGCAAGTGCGCCCACTTCTCACAATATAAATCTAAGTTGCTTTCAAATAAATCACACAGCTTGTATACAGAGTTCTAGAGTTTGCTGATGATTTCGCATGATCAGGGACTTATGTTAGCGTCGATTGTGCACTTAGAAACATGGATCAACGGGTCTGCGGATTTGGCTGAGTAGATTGACTGAATGACTAAGTGAAATGTTTCTCCGAATGAAAGTAAATAAGGAGAGAAATGAGTAAATGAAATGGTTTGGCAATGAGAGGAAATGAAGGACTTACTTGCTCGCCGAGATAAATAAACGGCACAAAGAGACAACAAAGCGTCAGAAATCCACTGATTGCAAGAATGATGAAGCTAGGACTTGTGAACAACGATATGTCGAGCATCGACTGCATTGCCTATAATGTTTCGTCATCACAGAATGTGTTCGCTTACTTTGCACAGTAATAAGACGACACTATAATACTGCAAAAAATTTTACTCCTCTCATAAAGAAAACTCGTCACAGATTAAAATCATTCATCTGTTTATGAAATTCAGTTCACTGCCTCATAGTAGATTCGCAAGCTTCGTTGAAGAAATGGAAGTGAATCAAACGACTGCCACTTGCTGAAATTGATTGCTGAAAACAGTTCTTCAAAAAAAAAAAAAAAAAGAATAAAGCATACCGCTCGGACTCCTTGTCTCCAGTTACTTGCATCGGTACCTTCATCGGTCGCTTGAAGAGCAAGATTGCTCAGATAGCGAGCTGGGTGCTGCTCACCGGAAGGAATTCGATTCTTACCCATTCCTGTTCCTGAACTGCTTCATGAAGACGTCATTACTCGACAGTGCCCCGTAATATTTTGAAAATGAAAAAAAGGCACATTTTAGGCAGTTTTTAGTGTGTTTCCTCAGTTCACTGTACCAGCCGTGGCTTGGTTCAGACTCGTCTGATGAGAAATAAATTCACTTCTGACTTTCATGAAATAGACGACGTTCTACTAGTGTTTGCAGTATTGGTGAGAGGCTTCCTGAGTTTCAGATGGAAGATCATGAATAGCCTATTCTTTGGACTCCAACAACCATCTTCAATATCTCACAAAAGCTACTCACGTACTGTTTATAATGTTAGACCCTTTCTCGTTAGGATCTTTTAACTCCATTTTCAGATGACATTACCAATAACGATTTTTTCACCAAAGTCAAGCTGAGCAATGAAATCAGATGGCCCTTTATTCGAATGCGCAATCCATTTTTACGCGAAAAAGTCCATCGAATTAACTGGCAGCTTTCAACAGTTGGATACAAATCGGCTTCAGAGTTATAGATAAATACATATTAAGTTGACGTATTTGTGAGCCCTTATCAAGAAGCCAAAGGGAAAATCCCACTTGTAATGCGAAAGTAAAAATGAGATGGAAGGGAGGAGGGGAGGAGTTGGGTGAGGTGGTTAGAGAAGAGGGCTAGGAGTGACAATAAACAGACCACAGATATGGGTTTTTCATGTTAGTGCAATGATTTCTTCATTTCACGTGGGCATCACTGTTTCCTCGAATTTTCACATTTTCGTATTATCGTAAAAATTTCTTCTGGAAAATTTTTTGTGGCTTATCCTTGCAAGAAGAGTCTCTGATATTCCAAAACTTGTCACTGCATCGTCGAATAGTTTTTTCAGTGAAATCGTAGAAAGCAAAGGGAACTTACGTGCAGTTCTCCGCGAAAGGCTAACCGTTGAGCCATAATAGAATATTGCCATCTTCGATAACGGTCGATTAAGCTCGTGCATGCTTCTTTTACTGATGATCTTGGCTAAGTCGTGCTGCGACCAAACATCCTTCGCCTATCAATTGGCACATATGCCGTCACTGAGTAACAAAGGCCTATAACGACCTGATATCTGAACTACTTCTGCTTTGCCCTGCACGTCCATCCCTTCATGGCATTGTAGCCTTAGGTGTCACTCCGAATAAAGCTAGCGGAGCTATAATTTTCGCGTGGTTTCAGAGGAGGCTTTTTTCGAGGGAGGGGTGGAGGCTATTGAGGAGGATCATACCTTCCTCAAAGAAGGTTTAATATCACGCTGCAGAGGTGGGGATCCATGTAAATGAGCATTCAGACGGAAACAGCAGGGGCGAAGCTCGATGGGCAACTGTAGCTAAATGATATAACTCGGGCTCCAACTCAGGTGTTGCACAAAGTTCGGATTCAGGACTCCGACTGAGAGAAAAAAAGGCAGCCCTTTGTTCAAGTTCGACGCCCCCCGAAATAAGGAGCTGGTTGCCCGATTCCGGAATCACTTCCTTCTGGTTTTCTTCTACCGTCTTCTCCAATAGCTGCGATTAGTGTCTTTCACCATACATTGCAAAAATAAGTGTTAAACAGCATCATCAATGCTCGGAACAAATCGAATTAAACGGGATAAAACAATCCATAACGGCAGCAAGCTCATATTTGCAGCCTTTCGATATCTGGTGACAATTAGAGACTCTTTCATCCGCAGGTTCCGCAACTGTGGGGAGTTTCATTTGTTAATATGGATGAAGGTTCCTTTGTTGCTCTTCAAAACCATGAAATTACTCAAGGAGGGGAGGGAAAAACGGAAAGAAACTGGGAGCCTGGATGACACAAGACTGGCAGAAGGAGAAGCTCGATCTGACGCAGAAGAACTGGATTCATGGAATTATGTTTTGCAACTAGAAAATATCAGTGCTATAAAATTCCACCACTGCAAGTGAGGGAGGGAAATACCGTCATTCAATAATCAACCGAAGGGAGCAGCACAACAGCGAAATTCGACGAACACGTTATTGAACAAACATGGGCAAATGCGCGGCTGAAAGAAATGAACATTTTCTCCTCATATAGGATGAATACAGCACTTCTAGATTAGTTTACGATGGTGATTTCGGTAATGAGATCAGCTCTTTTTCTTTGACGATAGATTTTTTCAAGACCTTTTTGAATGTTTTAGAATACTTTCGAACCCATTCGTTAGGAAACGTCGTCATTTTTTGTACAGTGTTCAGTTTTAATGAAAATTGGGTGCATAGAGAAGGATTTCATAGAAATCTTTGTAGAATAACTGAGTATCTGAAAAATTCAATTCTGATGGAGCAGTCGAGGAGACGAAAATTTTGTTGCCGGCTCCGAAAATTTTCACCCCAATGTAAATCAATGTAAATCAATGCAAACTGCGTTTTAACCATTTCGTCAACGTTAAAGTATAATTTTTCTGCATGAACTTTGAACTTAATTGGAGAATTTTCTATAATATCTATAGATATCGCATCTCTTTTTCTATAATATCGCATCTCTTTGCTCAAGGATTTTTGTTAAGGTTTTGATTCATCGACTTTGTTGAGAATTAGGGCGATTTTCTCAATTTCATGCAATGACCACCAAAGGTTTTTCTCGAAAAGTTTTACCTCCATCTGCAGACTATACTGATAATTTTGAAAATGAGCTATTCCTGTGAACTATTCGAAATATCTGCCTTAATAACCTCGCTTTTCAAGAGTAGTCGTCTCGAGTCGTCTCTTCATTTGCTCCGCTGAATATTGCTTAGGTAGCTAATTCTCAGTCAACTATCTGAACAAAAGTTGAATTTTCCATAAATAGCGAAAAATGTAAACTTTGAGCCTTTTTAGAAAAAAAAAAATCTAAAAAGGCTGGAAGCACTATGGCGAAATGATCAGAGAACGCGTCGTCCAAGCGAAAGATTAAAAAAAAGTTTCCTTCGCGGTTTTTATTTATAACTTGTTGTGCTGTCAATTTTGCATTCGAAAAATGTTCTTCCCATTTAAAGTTGGTCGCGATGATGCAGAATTCTGTCTACAACAGAGATTATTTACCTCCCAGCAAATTGTACGATGAAAATCACATGCTGTTCAGACTTCTAGATAACGACACGCTTATACAATAAATACCAACTCACGCAAATAAATACCCTAAGTTTCCTACACAATATGTGAGTGAAATTTTACAAAACGATGTTAGCGAACTAAAATAATGGAGTGACCAATATCCATGACTATTCATCATGCCATCACCTTTACTGTTCTGGTACTCATTTAAGCACCGATGAACCGGAACTCTAGAGAGGCACTGATATCCCAGAACAGGGACCGGAACACCTGTGCAACCCTAATGAGACAAGTCAGGTGGGTTAAATCGTGCGCTGTATAGATAAGACCATGAAGGTGCCTATGAATGCTAATCCTCAGTGTTTCTGACCGACTGAGATGTAGTAGATGAGTCTGTTAAAAGCGAGACTGTTCAAAGAGTGATCATTCAAGGTGGAATTTTACTGGACACGGTTTGAAGAGTTAATTAATTGCAACATTGCATTTTTTCATTGCAAACAGTGCTACTGTTAATGTTAAATGAGTTTTACAGTACGTCTGAAGAATTAGCCACCACATTTCCTGGGCAAGAAAATTGTGACTAGAATACGCTTTACAGTAGTCTCAAACGTTTTTGTTGGCTGCAAATCTAAGGCAAGAGCGGAGCGCATGAAATACGTTATGCACTGATCAATTGCAGTTAATAATTTCAACGCATCTGAAATTAGATTCTGCCTTGCCTTTGTGTAGTGTTCTGAAGTTTTTCAATGACTATTGATTGCTTGTTACTGCAAAGTTTTTACTAGGTAATTCACAATTTTCATGGATAAATTCCTAGATCATTTTGGAGAAAACCTTTTGTTCTGTAGTGATGACCTCTTCATTGCGCAATTGTGACAAGACTGATCGGTAGTTGCTCGATCACGTTTTATTTGCTCAGTGGTATGTGTGAAGTGTAATTAGGCTTACGTTATGTTTTGCTGCGTGCAGTTCGATTGTCGAAAGGAATGGCCGATTGGCTAATCCACGGTTGGCAAGACGGTGAGAAGAAACGAATTGCTCAGTTGGAATTGTCTCTCGTGCATGTGAATTTGGCGTCATTTCAGCAGTACCATTTGTTTGTGGACTTGTGTCTACCTGAGCAACAGCCTTTATTATATCTCAGTTAGTACACCTCACTAATTGAAAAAATTATAGACGAGGTGAGCATGATAAAATGCCTTCACGGAGGTCTTAAGTCCCAGTTAGTATGTGAACTAATTGCAATCTTGTACACACAATCCCCATATTCAAATCTCTAGAATTGAAACAGGAGTAGAACTTAGGCAGTGATAGTGATTAGGCAGTAGGCTCTACTACAATCATTAATGTTTAATCAGAAATGATTAAACCTTCGTTCGAAAGGAGTCACAGTTGAATCTACTGCCTCAACGAGTGGGAGTGAAACCGGTTGACAAACCGTGTGAAACCTATAGTAGTTCAAAAGCTAGTAATTTCTCGCTCTCCACCTATGTAAAGTTCCTCTTCCGTGAGCTTTCATAATGAACCGATAAGCCGAGAAAGCGTGTAATTCGCTGTATTTATATCACTGAGCCGCAATATTAGCCATAATTTTGTTTTCTCAGCTGCCCTCAAAACTCGCCAGAACAACTAGCACAAACCTGTTTACTATCCAATATCTTTGCGGAAGGATGCGTTTCGTGATAAGCTTCTGCGATTTTGGTGACCTGGAATTTCGTTCACTTAGGAATCTGCTGATTTGAACAAGACGCACATCAATGCCACTTTGTATGAAAGCAGCTTCCAATATTCCTATGAACTGTTTTCTTAATCGCTTTTACTCCACTTTCCATTTGTTTTTATGAATTCCCGCAGCCGCTAATGAATGGACAGTGCGCAAAAAAAAAAATACTACTACCACCATAACATGTTACTGAGTCATTAATCCTACCTGCATTAATAGAGTTCGTTGTTTTCAAGCTCCAGGCAATATTTGGAGCAACTTAAGCCCCATTTAGTGGGATATATGTGTGCTTCCAAACTAAGTAGATGAAAAAAAAAACAAAACCTCGTTTGAGCATATCATTGATTCAGCCAAGCAACAATACAAAATGGCGCTCTTGTACGAATCTAACAGTTATTTCGTCTGTCACAAACATTAAATTTTTGTATACAGCCAAGATTATTTCTGCACAACAACGGATGACGACACACCTCTTCCACTTGTTTTTCGTCCGGTTGTGGGCTCTTAAAACAGAGGCCACACAATATACAAAGTAGTACAATTACCGCAACATTCATGAGGAAGGTTCGCCAATTGTTGTCGTTTAAACGCAGAAGAAGTGGGAAAATCTGAAATATAATGGGATAGTTTTAAGTGGAAAATTTTGAAAATATAACTGATTAAACTATTACGCAAGTGAAGTCGGCTTATAAATAAAAGCTACCACAAACGAAAGCTCTATGGGGCCACTGCAAACCAACAAAATGACCTGAGAGAATATTGTCGTACCAATTCCCGATCCACATACAGCAAGTCCTAGTGCGAATGCTCTTCTTTTCTCGAAGTACTGGTTAACAATAACAATAGCAGGAAGATAAATGAGTCCGAATCCAATACCTGAATAAAAATGAAGCTTCAGCGCTAAACCTAACACGTAACAATACTCAAGTTATTTATTCATCATACTTTGCCCACCTATCGAAATCCTCTCTTGCGCCTATTACAGCGTTTGCTTATCTTTGCTACTGCAAAGTTCTTACCGCTGACTCGATAAAAACCGCTAGGTGATGACGATCGGAAGAAAAGATTCTTACCGAAGGAAGCAGTGATGCCAAGTACTGGCCTAGGGTGGCGGCTAGCACAAATGTTATTCCCATCGACCACGTGTAAACTTGCCACTGCAAAGTGGCAACCAACTTCACTTGCAGTGACAGAAAGGGTGCGGTAATTGTATTCGGAAGAATTATCGTCAAGGGTTTTTCTTATATGAAAATCAAAGACCGCTGCAAAGAAGAGTTGAGGAAGCAGTCGCAAGACAGTTACTGTCAATCCGCAATTACCACGCCTGCCTATTTTTAGCGTGAATACTGGCTTTCAGCACAAACTCTCTAAATAGCAACTGCGACCATAACGATTCTTGGTGCCCACCTCCAACTTCAACCGACGAAGTTGAGTACTTACTGAAAAAAAAAAATTGCAAACCTCCAACAATGCCGAAAGTAACATAGAGGATAGGAAGTGCTGGAACAAGAACTGATAGCATAAATCCACCAAATGCCAAAAGCGAACCGGCGATTGTCACCATTCGGCATCCAAAATGATTCGCCAAAGCGCTTGCAATTGGCCATGAAATAAAGCGAAGCATAGCGTTGAAAATTATGCAACAAAAATACCGTTTAAACTTCAGATTGAATACTTTCACGTCCGGATTTCCTGATCTTCTTTTTCATCGGCTTTTCGCTACATCCATTTCCAACGCGTATTTTTAATGAGCCAGGATTGTAAGCAGTTCATTTTGGTTCAAACTTCTCGCTACTTCATGTGCAGTCAAGTTCAACTAAGCGCGTTTTTATCGCTCGCTTGAAAATAGGTTCTATCTGATCAATCTTCATGATATGGCACAAAAACATTCGTGAACTCTGCGAAAAAAAGTTGCATGAATGTATAAATTTGCTCGAGTATTTGCATTTTAATGATTATTAGTTGGAATGCTTTGTCTGTGTTGTCTGTACGCACAATTAAAGCCGAACTGAACATAAAGCACAAAGTGGTGAGCATGACTGATAAAGAACAAACCTGCGAGTAGATAACATCCACCTAATAGTGATTGTGCCCAAGAAGCTGCCATAGCAGTAGTTTTGAATTCTCGCTCCCAAATGTTGAGCAGTGATTGCCCAGCAGTGAAGATAATTCCATCGACAAGTAAATTCGCAAAAAAGGACGCTATTACAACAATCCACCCGTAGCCACCTGTAGAATGCCTATGCTTCAAACTTCCTTCTAATGAACAACTAGAGGCCACTTTTAAGATTTAGCTAATTGAATGATATCGTAAAGTTAATGCAGATGTTTTCTCTTTTAAACAGCATTATTTGCAAACTAAACTTCAAACAATAAGCATATGTCGTTTTGAAGTTTGTTTCTCAGACTTTCTTCTAAGTAAACTGACTTTTTGAGGAACCTTCGGGTCAACCGTCAAGCAAATCATTCACAATAAGCCACTGTAAGAAAAATGCAAGTCTCCATTCTCATCATTTATAGTTACGCTTTAAAACTATCACGGAAATATGCGCATCCTGTTTTACGATGGCGAGCAAGATACACTCGGTGAACACCATCAGAAGCCTTGCGGATTCGATAATGCCGAGCCATTTACATTTCGATACTGAGTTCCGAATATTCATGTACTCTTAGCGTATTCAAATATTTTCACACCGTCAAGGTACAGAAAAAGATAGAACAGCTGAACTTCCAGACGTCTCGCCTTGGCATACTAAGTTGACCGTTGAACACTACAGGATGGGAACAGGCTCAATCGGTGACCAACAATCAAATCAGAGACACCAAAACATAATATGAAAAGATTCATATTGACCTATACGCACCATAAATATGAGCAGAATTTTCATTGATGCTGCTACCAACTATTCAAATAGCAATCCGCAACAACGAAATCCCTCATTCACCAGTTACTGATTCCTCACCTCATCTACGACAACCTGTTCAGAATAAAGAAATCATAAAATTCAAAGAAAAAATTCATTTCAGTTAGCAAATTCAAAAGCGTACAAATTAACAAAGGCATTTCTTACCATCAGGAGGAGTTACAATTCCGGCGCTTTCTAGTTTCTCTTCAACATCCGCCTCATCCGTTCCTTCTAGATCCGTTTTTTCCACCTCATGCTTGCTCATTTCTCTGGTCACCTCTAAAATTGAAAAATTCTCGTTATCATCGGCGAATTTTGCATACGCCATAAAATTGTGAGCATTCGTAAAATTATACGACCGTTCACGCACATATTGAACAACTGGGCATATATCAGAAGTATTAATATTTCTACACCTCTTAAGGAAATCATCTCACTATTGTCCTCACTGCTAACAATCTTCGGAATCAGACGGCAACGAAAAAACACTTACGATTGCGTAAATAGGAATTTGAATAGGAGGAGCGATTTCTAAACAAAAATTGGCAAAATGAGATCGCATCACTGATCCGTTCAGCTAATTGGAATTTGTAGAAGATATAGAAGAAGTGCTTTGCGATGAATACATTCGAGGTGAGAAATTAATCGAATCTGATGAGCTGTTCCACTTTTTATTTCAAATTTCTATCCAAACTTCCTTCAATAGCATGACCGCACAGACTCGTAACAAAGAATGATTGGCGTGTATGTGCTAACCGTTCGCCCTTTTTCTAGATGATTCGTTTGCGCTCAATTAAGCATTTATTATAACTAGTCAACATGTCGCAAACAACCTGAAATTTTACACGTATGAATGCACTCGAAATCTTTACCATTTCCATATTTAATCGACTCTCTATTTTCTTTCAGCAGCAAAACTAGATGAAGCTTCGTTCACTTACTATGTGAAATTTGATTCAACATTCGTTTGAATAATTTCATAGCTTTGAATTTTCTTGCCTCAAAAGGGTCTAATTTTTTCATCGTTTTGTTTGTTTCGTTACAAGCGCAGCTCAGATTTATATGATTCATTTGTGTAAGTGAATAGTGGACTGGAGATGGTCAATGCGGGACCCTGCTATGTGAAAATGCAGTGCTTTCAATTCGGTATTTCGATGACTTCTTAATTCGTCTTGAACGCTTATGCATTTTCAGTGACACTCAAGCGTGAGACTTTTTTCAGGGGGTAGCAGCTCATTTGAAGGACTTCATACTTTAGGTGAAAACAGTATTTTCGGATTATATATATATATATATATATATATATATATATATATATATATATATATATATATATATATATATATATATATATATATATATATATATATAAATGCACAGGTGATTCTACCATTTACGGTATGCACTTATGTATGAATGAAATAGGTAAGAGAGTTAGTTGTTTAGAGGTTACTGAAGGGCCTTAAGTATGGTTAACGCAATAGTCACGTTCATCGCTCACTTCCTAAAGATTCCAAAAGTCGTCGACCACTTTGAAAGCTTTTCCTTCAAAAGAAGGTCTATTGTGGTAATGCGTTCACACCTGTGATGCGTTCACAGCTGCACTAAATGCTATTATTGAATATCAGTTATGAGCAAAAAACATTGCAAAAAATCATAGTTGTAACACGTGAACAATCTGCCGATAATGTTGAATGCAGACGCTGAGGAAAAAAATTTTTAAAAATGTCATTAGTGACAGTGATAATAGTGTTGAATTTGGGTGCTAATAAAATGACAAATTTGATGTCGAATAATCGATATGATGCAAAAATATTTACACTGTTGTCAATATTTGTATCTTCATTACTCGTTGTTTTTCTCCATGGTTCGGCTACGTCCAACGAAACACAAAGCGATTTTCGCAGAAAAAACATCACATGATATAAAATTTCTCAATAAGTATTTAAAATAAGAAAAAGTAATCAGGAAAATAACCGATCATGCATTTTATGAGTAGATAGACAATACTGATAACTTCACAACAAGGTACTTCTTCAGCGAGGCAGATA
Source organism: Baylisascaris procyonis (assembly GCA_037389465.1). Lineage (NCBI taxonomy): Eukaryota > Metazoa > Nematoda > Chromadorea > Rhabditida > Ascarididae > Baylisascaris > Baylisascaris procyonis. The sequence continues at coordinate 1,715,839 of JAZARR010000159.1, forward strand.
TAGGTGATATAACGACATAATTGAACTTTAAAAGGGAGAGCATTTCCGCCGATGCTCTTTGCAAATAGAAACACCGAAAATTACGACGATTAAAGGCACTGATGATCTCAACTTCATCAAGGAAAAATGCTCAATTTTCTTAAAAAAAAAACTGCTTAGCGACCATATTCTCAATCATTCGATTAACAGTCACATTGCATGGTATGACTGGACAGGCTCAACGGTTATTAAATAATGCTAAACTCATCCTTTATTCTCACGATTTCAAGTTAATATGCCTGGTTGCCGCGAATTCTTCTGTTAAAAAAAATGAAATTTCTTGAACCATATCTATGGACAGTGGTGTTTCCACTGCTGCTTAATAAAGCTGCCAAACTACCGGAACAACCGGGAATAAAGATGCATACGTAAATAATGGATATTATCATATCATATCCAAAGCAAAAGTGCTCGCGCTCATTACAGCGGATCCGTTCTAAGGGACACTATACCGAAGGCTCGATTTCTAACACCACATACCGATTAATGAACGATGAGAACGGTATACTGTGACCATTTGGCACTCAAGCCTCAATGAAACTAAGCAATAAGAGGGGATGGCAACTGCGACAATTATTGCAAGCGAATGTTGTACTGGTAACATTGCAAAGTGAAACGAAAACAAGGCTCTTTTTTCTGGTTTGTCTTATCAGTCAGCGAATACAGTCCATCATATGAACAGACTTCTAGCCCTCATCGATCATTAATGCTAAGGGAAAATTGACTGAACTGAATGAAAAATTCAATTTTGATATGCAGTAAGAGGCAAAGAAATCATCGCTGAAATAGACGATGTGTGCAAGTGACGCTATTACAGAATGGCCCAAAAGTTCTTTCACACAATTTAACACCCGTAAAACAAGATCGCTTAAATCAGCTTTTTTTAATATTTTATAACCCTTACTGGGCCGCTCAGTATTTTATTTACGATTCCACTTGTTCTCAATCTGTCATTATACATCTTTGCAGTTAAATCACGATGTTTTCCACTAGCTTTTTCAGCATTTCAACTGAAATTTGTGCAAGAACTTTTGGGTCACCTTGTAGGTAGTATTCGTAGAATACAAATGTGGTTAATATCAAAAAAGCTGGTTCCATGGCAATGAATCTATCTACACGAGTGGTGTATTTTCCATGTGAAGTTTCAGCTGCGAAGCAGAAAACAAAACGCTGTCAAAAAAAAAAAAAAAAAAACGATAAATTCACAAAGACTAGCCGCTGCATTTCCCTAAATAGTGCGATTGTTCAGTGGGAAAAAATACTGCAAGCGCTAGAGAATTCGTAAAATGAAAGCGACTTTTCAATCTTGACATGGAGCTGTGTCGGCGGCGGTTCTATGGCGTGCTCTCTGATATTCCACGGGGTGTTATTACGAAAGAAGCATCTCAAGTCATTGATAAAAACGAACATGTGCGATTATTTGATCGCACAATAAAGTACGCTCTACTACACTGTCTGTTGACTGTAGTAAACAACAATAATCTGTTGGATTATTGCATTGCAAAAATTCCACTTCATTTAGGTTTATCATAAAATAGCTTTATTGATAAGAAAGCATTTGCATTATAATAGGCCTAAAATGATGGAGAATTTATTCATTCTAATATAACGTATAAATAAAACGTTAATGATACCAAAAAGACTGTGAAATAACGGCTTTACGGTGGAAAGCATTAAATAAAGCATTGTAAATGCTGAGATTGCAATACTTTGTTGCATCAGTCGATTTTTAAATACAATTGGAAAAATCTTTTACGATGTTTTCATCTGAAACGCTGAAAAAAAAAAAAAAACAGAGAATAAGGAAGTGAGAGCTGGGAAGAAGTTCGAAAAAAGCGGGTGTGAACGAATCGCTTATTGCATACTGTCAAAGACGCATTCTTCTGCCAGAAAAAAAGGCAAAGGAAGCGTAGCAAAATAGTATTTGCATTCATTACTTTTAAACTGCAATTATTGAAGGAAATAAAACCATTAAACTCCCCACGAAAGCTCTAACGTTTTCTGAACGAAAGCTGAATAGATCTCAGAATAACCAAAAATGTGCTCGTTGGTGACTGTATTTTGGTGACTCTAAAAATTCCTCAAGCAACTTGTCCCTCAGACTAAAATATAGGTGAAAATTACTTCAGCTCAGTTTCACTTCATTTCTTTTTCTCAGATGAGAGCTGTCTAGCTCTAGCGAGGCATAATAAACTGAGCTTTGGAGGTTTGGTTGTTAACAGTCTCGTTTATGCCAAATAAGCTGGTTGTTTTTCATGATAGCATTTTCCACTGTATTTCGACACCCCACCCTCACCCTCCCTCCCTTCCCCCCCCCCTCCCCCACCAACCCACCTTTCACTGGCACCCTTAATGGACGTTGGTGTAGACAAAAGGAACTTTCAGAAAATGTATTAGAGGTAAAAAGTATACTTGTAAATGCGAAATGCATATACTGAACGTACGAATACAGCAATGAAAGCGTAGCACATTCGAATGGCTCATTCGGTCGGCAGTGTTGCCCTTTCATTGTTGTTCTCATTCCATCATTTGCGAATTGCTCAATAAAAAACTGCTTTCTCCTCGTAAATTTGCTTAATATGCTCCCTTCACATACCATCCTCAATTCCCCCTCCAACCCCTCGATCCTATCCCCTACTTGTTCGGCTTTCCGTCTGACGTCATATACACTCAGCATACGTTTTGCTTTTTACACACGTAGTGTTTTCTTACGATGCACTGATGAGGTTTTCTTTAAAAAATGAGATGAGATTACAATTTCCAATCGCTGCCACTCCGCCGTGCAATGTACCCTATGATAATGTGATGATTTTAGTTGTCTTCGAAGAACACCTTGAAAAGAATTATTCACATAATCTTTCAAAATGTGAGCGTCAGCTGTCACTAAAGTAGCCAGAAGTTGAAAAATAAATAACAAGACAGTACAAAGCTGTTAATTAAACTTCGCATAGGGTAAAAGTTTTCGCACTATGAACAAAGGCTGTCCCACAAGAAAACAATTCTATCGTCATAATCTTTTTCAATTCTTCCTGTTCGAACTCAACCATGGGAATATTCACAGGTGATGGTGCTAAAGTCTGTGCGATTCTTATGTTTTTCATTACAACAGTTTCCCAATTAAAGTGATATAAAACAACTCTGACTGTATTCACTCACGCTATCTCATCGTTTATTTTCATAAGAACTTGCTTCATTAGTTAGCGTGGCTATCGCAATCTGTTTTGGCGCAAAACATTTCAACAGAGTACTACTGACCTTTTTTATTGGATTGCTAATTTAATATATAAAAAGGAATCGACGAGAAACAAAGATGTACGAAAAAATTGTTAACACTTATTGATATATTACTTGACTAATAGGTGTAATTAATAGAAGAACAATTAACACATATTAGTCAAACGGCTAATAGGTGTGATTAATACTCGAGGATGGTAAAAAAACGCCTAAATAAATCCTTATGACAAAATCCTTCAACAATTCACAGCGCCTACACATGCGGCATATTGATAGTGGCAATATTGGTATGATATACTGGTGATATTGATAGTGATACACTGATAATATCGGCAATAAAGGTTCCGCAATGATAGACGGTTACAATGAATTCGTTTACTTTAGCAATAAAACGAAATGAAAAATTACGCATCAATCAAGGGAACGGTTTTCTACGCACGCTTTTTAACAGCTATATCAAAAACTCGTTTTCATTTGTGAACAACAAACAAGCTTGTTTCTATAATTGAGAAGTCCACAAAACTTTCACATCATAAAAATTTAACTTTCCTCTTGAGATGACTTTCCCTTAGGCCAGGATTGAAAAATGCGAATGGCAAATTCCATGGCATCTTTTTCATTAATGAAAGCGTTTGTTGCTGTCGAATGTGCACAAAAAAGAACTAAGCAGAAATAATTTCGCAGGAAGTCTAAGAACGGCTCACAATCCAATCACGCATGGTATACTATATTAGGCAATTATTCTTTCCTGAAATTTCTGCAGCTCTACTTTTAGTCACTATAGTAAAACGAAGTCGAGCGCATCTTTGACAAATTGTATAGTACGTTACACTCTTTATGTAGGAGAGTGAAAGCACCAGTGTTTTACTATGTCCAAAATGTCGATGTTTGAATGAAGAATCGCCGTACTTTAACTACTCGCCAGGAAGAGTGCATAGTCCAAACGTCCCATACAGCATCCCCCAATTAAAAATGACCAACAATATTGCGCATTTTCTTCACGCAATTATTAAATCTTTCAAGCAAAACTTTTCTTAAGAAATTATCCTATGGGGAAGAATCGAGTTCGATGGAAAATTTTTGAGTAATGAATCGGAAAACGGCATAAGCTAAAACGATAGAAAGGGAAAGATTAATTCGTGGAAGGTTAACGCTTTTTTAGAGATCAAAACTATGCTATTACGTGGTTTGGAGCCCATTGACGATGAAGACGGCAACAACATACGAAGAAAGTATAAACGTTTTAACTTTATCGAAACCTCCATAGCAAACAATTTGAACTTAGTGTTAAAAATTCGCTCACAAAGAGAAGGAGACGTAGATCCACGCCATGTGCGACTCATACAATAGGCGCCTTCTTAAAGCATCTCATACTATCTGCATGAGTCGATGGAATATCTACATTTTTGTCGATGAGGATGGTCAGCAAGGGCTATCTCTCAACACCGAGTGCAGAGAGTTCTGAAGTGGCCAACGAACAAAGGAATGGATCGGTAATCGATACTAGCTTACGGAAAAAGGCATTTTAAGGGTGAAGACGGAGAAACATCTCATCACCAGAATACGCCAAAATTCGAACACCACTTCTTCAAGCAACGTAAGGGAGTGGCTATAGGAAATAATACTGTAAGATAGTAGAGTTATAGCAATCTCTTATTCCACAATCAACCGCTCTTCATGTCCAATGAAAAAATTTCCACCAAACTGTTTTGAGGAGCATGTGTTTCACAGCATTCTAAGAGTTTCAATTGGTGAGTTCAGCGATCAGCCACATTTTTGGAATAATGTCGGCTTGCACAACACCAACGTTGCATAAACACTTTTACTCCGACTCATTAAACTGTATGAATTGTGGAAATTCTTCTTAAACGAGCAAGATATTTTGCTAGCGGGATGAGGCTACTTTTATTTCATCGTAACGTTCAGTCAAAGAACATCATTAATTGGAAAATGAACAATCAACAAATGTTACATTGACGACAGTTCAATTAGTCGAGACGGTCGTTTCTAAAGTGGAAAAAATTTTGTGCATTCATGTGCACTAAAGATATGCCATCATGCCAATATATTACAAGTGACATATTGCGACGATTACATATTCAAATAACAGCAACACCCAATCACTTTTCGAAGCCGAAAATTTTAAAGACAGGATGATGGACGATAGGGTTGCGAATTTTATGCAGAAAGGACTTTTCCTTACCAAAATTTTGGCTGTCTAATGGAGCAGTGCATGGCGTTTCAGACCTATGAAAATGAGTTGCTCTTTGAGTTTTGATATGTGATGATTGCTGCGTATATCATGTTTTATGGAAGCGGCGTGATATTTTTTATTCTATCGGAAACTTAAATAGAACGGAATAGTTCAAAAATTTAGATACCAACGGATTTGTTAAGGGAGAATTGGTTTGATGAAAGGGAGTGGCTTTTCTCCTGAAAACTAGGGAAAGAAATTCGTTAGAAGCAAATTTACTGGCAGAGAAGGGGGGGGGGGGTGGGGGAGGAGGGAGGGATTCATGGAAACAATATGGCTTTCACTTGGACCGGTTCTGGTTGAGTGGATAGACGTTGACAGAATGACGGCAAATGGCGCTGCCTACACATTACGTTTAGGCTGTTCAATTGAGAATACAGCAGAGGAGATGCTTATCAACATTGCTCTTGCAGTCACATTGGTTGATAAATGTCCTATCATTGAAGCATTAGTAATCTGTTTCGGTAGCGCTGCATTTTAAATTTGAAAAAAAAACGCTTAGTTCGTTCTGCGAAAAAACCAAACGTCAATTAAAATGATAACGACAAGCGTCACAAGTAGTATGGTTCCGTAGAAATAACTTAAATCATTTCAAAATATAAGGCTCCGAAGTACGAACAACATCTAAAAATATGCCGCTAGCATACTTTTTTTTTTTAATTTGCAACGTCCAAACGAAATTCTAAGTGATATTTTTCTGAGAATTCATAGCAAGAATGGAAGGTCGTTATTAGATGTGGTATTATTTTCGCAACGATGGTTTCTGCGAACGTTCATTATATTCAAGTGTGGTAGCAGACTGGTTTGTTTTCAAGCCCTCATGTTTGCATTCCAGTCCGACAATTTACTCTGGAAATTTCAGTGATCAGTTGAAGGGTCAAGATGATGTGAATCTAGTGAGCAAGCAAAAAATAAAAAAAGAAAACAAAAGCACGAAATAGATGCCTAATAAGGCTACTTTTTGCGCGAAGTGATCTATGAAAGTTTTATGCTGAATATATTTTGTGCTTCTCTGATGTCTTAATTAATGACATATGTGGTGTGTGTTGTTTGTATCACTGTAAATCAGTGGGTTGTTTTATTTACGTTGGTTAAACCTTTACTGATACCTGCTATATTAAACAGCGTGAGTAAATCTTAAATATGGAATACACGATTCAAAAAAAGTTATAAAATGAGTGATTGCTTCCATATGTCACGATTAAACACATAAAATCCCAACTAAATGCTGTTATTATGAAACAGAATGAGCAAAACAAAGATGGACTGCATTTGGTAATCAGAAAGAAGATCACAAGTGGTAAGAAATAGTAATAATGTATGAGTGAAAAATTCAAGTTTCTGTTCTAAACTAAATTACTGGAATCCTAAGCTGTCCAGTTTTGGCATTACTCATATTTTCTGAGCACCAATCGGTTTTTTTTCGCATTTTTTTTTTCATTTCCTTCCATACCTCACCATAGGGTATTGAGTATTCATGGAAAAAAGTAGCACAAAAGGAAGCATGGGATAGTATTAAACCTCAAGCAAGTGAACAGTGCAGTTACAGTCAGTGCGAGGATACGTACCGCCATCAATAATATTCGCTAACGCATAACTAAATGCGTGGTTTAATTTCATTTCCATGGATCTTACGTAGGTGAATAAATCGATGTCCCGGAAATACAATTTTAGGAATCCGACCATTAGATTTTAACGGATGTAGACATAACTATCGCTAAATTCTGTGATGAAATAAATTGGTAAACGTAGAAACCGAGGAAGGACAACACTAATCGGAGATCTGCATAAGCACCAATGAAAGAAAAAGAAATGAATATGCAAGATAATAGCTCATATAAAAGCACAATGCTCGGAATAATTTCTTCATACTTAAATGGTCGAATGACCGCACAAACTTTCTTTAAAAAAAGTGTTTTCGGTGAGCCGAATGATAGTGGATGAAGATACAGCCGGCGCAAAATGCATAAAAAATTTTTATGGTGTTTAAGTGTCTATTACTCCTTCTGCGAATGATACAACGATAGAATTATGAGATAAGGCGTCATTCTATGACATACATATATACCCACCAACTTTCATTTACCTAGCTTCACTGATTCCCATGCTAGAACCGCCAACGAACAGATCGACAGTTAGGCAGACAAGCAAGCATATAGACGTACACACATAGGTGCAATGTTAACGTGGTGTGCTTTTGCAAAATAAACTTGCCAAGGCGCATAATTATGTGTCATTAAAGTAGCTGCAATGCTGTCAGAAGCCAACCATTCAACTACTATTCTGCGAGATAAAATTGGAATATAACAATCGAGTTAAAATGCACCTCATATAACATGTTATTTTCTTTACTCCTATATTAATGGCGTCATAACTGACTCTCTACAGCCGACAAAATCATAACCGATAATAATAACACATAGCGCTTACCTGTACTTGAAGACACGCCAAGTTAGGCAAATCCTTGTAAAGTAGCCATCGGTGCAGATTGGTATGTGCATAGTTGTTGCTGATCTAGCTGTTCAGCTGCTGGTTCAACAAGTTATTTATTGGTCAAGCCATTGATGGAATCGTTGATCGTTAATCCATGTCTTGAGAAGGCAACTTTCATAAGAGAAATTAGCGCTTTATCCTCTAGCTCAAAAAATAAAGATAATTAACATGCTACCAAGAAAGAGCCGAATCATGCCGAAGTCATTTTAGACGACCAAATTTTAGCTATTAATGAGCTGATAATTTAAATATTTGATGCCGTGGATGATGGGCCAGTTGATGGGTACACAGATAAATCGAAGAACATATGCGTTGCCGGAGTCTTCGGCGCGTTTTTCATCACAAGGAATCTCTCCTAACTCTGCCCAAACTTAGCTTTTTGTAGCACCAGAAGTGGTCGAAGTCTTCTGTGAGGCAGATCGTATTGCTGGATCGCTTGACGGCCGAAATTTGAAGATCGGCCATTATGTAGTGATTAAATGTTTTAGTTCTCTGAACGTCAGTCACCGAACCCGACTTGCTCACACTCTATGCTAAAGTACGATTTATGGAAAGTGAACTGTGTCATGAGCAAAATTGTCTTATCTCTATGGTACAACTAGTCCCCGTGATATCTGCGCAATGCACGAGCAAGGAAATGCAATCCAAAGGTTATGTCGGATAGGTGCAGTTTAAAAGACTCAAATTCCGTGGACGAAATCTAATGGTACTTCAATAGATGATCCCTTACTAACCTTGAAAAAAGGTGAGATATATTTCCGTACTAATTTCAAACAGCGTTTTTTTCCTGATTACAGCTCCCCAATGAAACTCAATTCAAAAGGTAAACGTCACAATACGTTATCAAACGGCAGAGCCATGAGAAGCCATATTTTACCAGTCTTCATATCAAGCCCATGCTATCTGAAAAGTTGAAATTAATCTTGAAAGAATGCACTGACTTCATGAAACAGCTACGAAATCATTGCGTGCTACAAAATAATGTTCACGTAACTATACTGCGGCACGTATGTTAGGAGTAAACTAGAACGAAACAACCGGTCTGATCGGAACTTGATAGGAAATCAGAAGTCGGGGGGATACTGACAATCAAAAATTTCGGGAAAAGCACAAAATGCCTGATCCTTACTGATGAGTATCATATGGCATGCTCTAAGTAGAAGATATATTTGTGAACAGTGCAATTCTTGCAAATGTTTGTGTCTCCGAACAGTGTCAGATGCTTGAGTGCGCAAATATGACAGACTGCGGCTACGCGACGTTTGAGTGTACGAAGGAGGATAGTCAAGCACTAAGTATTGTTTTGTTGAGGTCATAGATCCGAAATGCAATAATTAGCATTATTAGTGCTCATAAAGTTGTTTTATGATAAAAAAGGATACACTATATCTCCCCACTACTCGTAAAAGTCTATTTTGTACTCTCTTACCGTCTAGGAAGGCTGCTTTGCACTGCGAGAAAGCCAACGACTAAGAAGGTTTGCTAAACGAAGGTAGAGCCAATGACGCTTACGATAATGCTATTGCTGAACTATGGAGTTGCCAAATTTCCACAAGCGAATCAACCTTGAGAAAATGGATGAGAAGAAAAATACTCGTTGATGGATGCTTAATAGCAGTTTTTCGTTGCAACGATAGAGTTAACTATAACTGTCGTTGCTTCCGTTTTCACTGTCAACATGGTTCGTAAGAAGCTAAAATGGTAAAGCAATGCAACCTAGTCATTTAAGATATTACAACCAATAACGTCGAGGAATCTATATTAAAATTTTATAGTTGTAGCACAGAGGATTATGTCGATGTCAAAGCAATGCGGTAGTCGCTCGTTCGGCACTAGTTGTCGTTGGCCGCTCTTTTCTACCTTTCTCACTAGCCCATTTTGCTAGTTCAACGCAGCTATCGCAGAATGCATAGATCGATTCACCTGAAACAGCTCTGCTTATAACCTATATTCAAAAATGCTGCACCTAATTTTCCGCGACATCGAGAAATGTAAATGAAAATTTTCTTGTTGAAATCTGTTTGAAATTTATGATTTGCGCAATTGTCTTTCGCATAATTCTTTCGGAAATCCTATTGCTATTTTTTCCCGTTTTTCTTTCTGCGTCCATTCAGGCGATATGTGACCCTCTTCCATGTCGTTGTTGAACTTCATTAACAGCCTTATTTATCTTTTTATTATTTATACGCTATCCCTATTGTATTGCTTATGAATGTTGTTGAAATTTGTGCATTTCTATTTATCTTCTTAGTTTTAACATCTCTCTTGTGCATTGCTTGTGAACTTTTTTCTCGGTTCCCTTTCAGTTTCGTATCCTTGCGTTCCCACGATACCAGATGCCTAACAGTAGATCTATTACTCTCATTGCCGAAGCATTTCTTAGTGTGTGGCGCAACTTATTTTGCGTGTTCTTTTCTTTCCACTCTTTCTTACTCATTTTTTCTTTATCCTTCTTTTTTTTTAAGACAAACATCCATTGCAAAATATGGAATAGGTGATACATGAGATAAGCATAGATGGATACTTGATAGATATATTCATAGTTGAACATGGTATGTAGTCCATGTACATGTGATGCTAGCCCTAGCAAAGAGATCCGCTAATGGAGAATGAACAATTCGTTTGTAATAAAGGAAATTCTATGGTGAAAATGGGAAAATTCGCTTATGCAAAATAATTCTATGTTTAAATTTTAGCAAATTTTCAGGAAGCATTTTAAACAAATTTTATGCGAAATTTTGCCTATGTCGTTCTTGCTTCTCTAGCACTCTTCACCATTTCTTTGTTTAAAAATATTTTTTTTTTTTGCTCAACTAATGTTGCACTCATATTTTTCTGCAAATGAGATTTTATTTATCAATACTCTTTCATGAAAACCAAATAAAGAATTCTGCTTTTCATAGAATTTCATTGCCCTTATATTTTGAAGGATGTGCGCTTTTTGATTGCCTGATTGCAAACTGATAGCGGAAAAAGAAGAAAAAGTAGAAGTGAACTGAACTCACTCTGAGGTAATAATAACATGACGCATTGTAGTTGTGTTTTAAACAATTAATGAAAAAAAAAACTTTCCAGGATGCTTATACTTCTCCAGTCATCGAATCGCAATATTTGTTGCATTTGAAAACAAAGCTAATGTGATAAATAACCCACATTGTCATATACTTTATAAGAAATAGCGTATTTGAGTGTCGCTGTTATTGAAAGCGACAATTAAAAATTGCTCACCAAATGTAATGATACCATTTGTTGAGATGAAAAATCCCCATATAATATTTGCTAGTGGTGAAGTCTGCTGTCTAACAAGGCAGTTTTATGATCTATAAATTGGCTTGGCGAATCATTTAAAGAGCTCTGCTTAATTTTTGATGTTCAGAGCCAACCGATATTCAATGTTAAATGCTCTCGTCTCCTTATAATGTTTCTCTCTCTCTCACTCGCTCGCTCGCTCACTTCCGTCGCTGAGTTGTGAAGTTCAGGAATGCAAACGCTTACAGTTCTTTCGAATATGCTAATAACTAAACTCCGAGGTCAGAATCCTGAGGTCGAGTAACTAACAAACGATTAATTCATTCAGTGCAAAATCTTGCTAGACGAATCGCTTTTTAATGTAGTATTTCAGGCTAATCGAAATTTTGGAAAGAGAGTTGTGGTGGCATCTAGCTACTGTAACGCGTAATTCTAAAAGGGTTGTGGAAAAAATGTGATAACAGCAAAGCGGCGGCATGAGCTTAGAAGCTGAAACAGTTTCAATTGCTAAAATAATCTCCACTGAGGAATGAAATCATTGAGAAATACTCGTTGATTTCCATAGTTTTGCATTTTTGGCTAACAACAAGTATAAGAGCTTGTTCTCAACAAGCTGCATTGGAATAAAATATTCAACTCCTTATTAAGAATATAAAACTCAGCTTTGAAATGAAAGAAATGAAAGTTGACGAATTATAGCATAGTTAGACGGCTGACCATCTCATATGATACGCAAGATTTTTAATGCAAATTGAAAATAGATTGCTCATTTTTTAAGTTATTAAAGCGAACAACTCTACTAAAATGGTTTTTTCCGGTGGCTACTTTCAAATTTATTTTCTCTATTATTCCTCACTATGCCTATAATATCTGATTGAGCTTTCTTGCATTGCATAAATTCACTGCGAAGTTATTATCATCAATCATGTCCTTTTAACGCAGTCACAGTCCAATGGAAACTAAAGTTCAAACTTCGAAGTATTTGGTAATGTGAAGCTATGTTTTATGGCAAGTAAGTGTGTCTGTTTGGCGTGTGTGTGTGTCTATGTGTCTATGCACTGTTGGTATCTGATGAGCCACTAGTGCATATAGCAGCAACCGACACTCGAGACCGACAACTTCCTATCTCTATTTCGAACCGCTGCGTGTTCTCAACTAGAAAAGAGCAATCCGAGAGTGAGTGTTAAAAGCGACTCGACGAATTTCGTTTAACCAAAAACATCTGGTGAACCAAGCAAAATTTTCAATTGCTGCCGCCCATGAATGGTCTCCTGCTGTTAGCAGTCTAGCACTCTATGAGCAATCTATCGTTTCTTTAAAAATATCGTAACTTAGAGTTCATGTTCGAACAATTGACCTAATGATATCTGCTCATCGGCTTATTGTATTTATGTTTATTTTTGACTCACGCTATGAGATCGGGTGAGAAAAAACAACTCTATGCCATACCGCTACTCGCAACAAACATATGCCTACTTTATCTAAATGCTGCCTGAGGAGAAAGTCCTGCTAACCGCGATTCATTATTCATGAAATTGTAATATATTTCTTGAAAATCGTATATTGCGTCGAGTTTTTAACTCAATAATTGCAATGAAAATAAATTCGTTATTTTGTCTATTCATAGCAGACTTTTGTTTCTTTTCATGAGTGGTACATTCTAAGCGCTAGAGGCAATTCACCGAACTTCACGAATGTTTATTGAGTAATAAATGAAAGGCTTTTTTTTCTGCTAGCACTAAGGAAGTTTTTCAGCGGAAATCTCTTTCAGTAGCTATGGTAACTTCATCGCACCAGGTGTTTGCATTTCGACCGGAAACTACATATTCAGTTGAATTACTCTTTGCTGCTTAAATTCTGTGGAAGATTTTGTCAATAGTTTTGCGTGGCGCACTCGTTTAATGCATTTTCTATTTGCTCATTCCATCATTTAATCACTTTCAGTTCGCTTCTTTCAGGCTAATCAACATTGTGTTGCATCACATTCTTATTGTTAGTATCGCACTGATGTCTTTTTGGCTTACAATAATATGAGACTTCAACCTCAATTACTGAGCATATGATTGGATGTTATGAGGATAGCCGGTTACATTGCATCAGCAAAACCTTTTTTAATTTAACTCTATCCCATAGCTTTTTTTAGTGGAGTCGGTTCCCAAACGAGTACATTCCCTCTTTTTGAAAATGCAATTGTTTTCTTTAAAGAGTCGCACTTCTAAGAGAAGACGAAAGAACGAAAATCCGCAACTTTTGAACTGCATTATTCACGAACTGATGTAGCTATTACCAAGTCGCACTGAAGTAATTTTCTGCTCATTTCTGGTCGTTTCTTTCTCTTCACCTCTATTTGTCGTGAATTTGGGAATCAAGCTGAACTACAGCGCTCCTTATTTGCATGCCTCAACTATTGCACTGCCTAATGATTTTGCGCACACGAGCTGCATGCGATAGGGGCGAATTCCTTCCTTCCCTACAAACCGCACCGGAAAGAAAGAAGTTTCCTTCGCTGCGGGTTCATTATGTATGATCATTCGAGACCGTCCCCGCTATATCGTACAGAAATTTGCATATGTAGTCAAGATTATTAGATCGAATTTATCCTGTAAATCACGAATTGTCTCTGATATCTCTTTATGAAACGTTATTCTTGTAGCAGGAATTGCTTGATATCTTTAGCAGTGATGGTTTCTGATTGATAATGAATAAAATTTTGTCGTAAGTGCGCAAATCTTGTGCGCATTATTCGGATATGGGCATCGATTTTTGTCAAAAGTGCGAAACGAAATTTTGAGCAAATTTTGCACGCTGATAATTTTGCATATTTCGGCAACAAAATTTTGAAAACCGGAAGCAAACGCATGCGTTTGAAGCAGAGAACAGGCAAAATAATCGTGAATGCGCCTAGAACGATATTTCTAGAATTGATTTTGTGCCACAGCCTAACTACTACTGGTTCCTGGCCGCAGCGAATAAAAAATTGCCTGCAATTAACTGCGGATTTCATCTTGAGTCAGTCAACCTTTTAAATGAAGTTGAACTAGGACTCTACGGAAGCTGCAGGTGCGTGCTAGATCTTGTTTGAGCATTGCAATTTTCGGGCGCTAATCTGAATTTCCGAAGAACTTCTGAGCAATGGAACGAACATTTTTGAGACTGAGTAACGCCAGTCAACTGAGTTACAAGCCATGAAAACCGGTTCAGAGCTAACAAACTCTTTTTTTTACATTTTTTTCAAGCCGAAAATTGACCTTCAAATGATTTCCATTCTTTTCGAGCTTAATCCAGGTCGACTTTCTCTCCCCCGTCACGTTTGCTTGCTTAAACTTATGAGGGTATGCGCTCTTGAAAATCGAATGCTAAATTGCCGCAATTCTCGATGAGTTCTGACAGCCTTTTCAAAATTCGGCACCTAGCCGATGAAGTTTTATTCAAAAATATGGCAACGTTGAGTTTTTGTTATAAATCATTTCATAGGCACTCAAATCGAGCATGCTTCTTCCTGAAAGCGCTCAGCTAGGCAACTTTTACGGACTTATACCTCATGACTGGGAAGCTGTGGAACGTGAAATTTGTATATGACTGAGCTAGGGATAGAAATTTCATGGTATTTAAGCACAGTTTGATGGTATCCGAAACAACATCATATTTTCCTTTGAAAATGACTTGCCATGGTAAGTCGATTTCGAGTAATCCACAGCTTAGTGCCGTCTGGAAATAATCGATTGATTTTGCCCATTTAAAACAACTGCGCTATCAAAAGGTAATATTAGCAAGGAAGCCCACGGAAATAAACCGAACGAACGGCGAGCAAGAATGTGGGCTTAAAATTTCACAAACATAATCCTTGAAATAACATTCTGAATTATGACGAGTCGTCCCAATTGGCAATTCTCAGTTCATTAACTTGTAAATCATAATTTGTGTCCTGAAGACGTGAAACTTGCAAGATATACTCCATGCCTTCAAAGCAGAGCTCTGCATGTATAAGTTTAATCTTGTTGCCATTACCAATTTACCACTTGATGAGTTATTATTGTAGTCTGGCTATGTGAAACTCGGTATATGCAATCTCTGACCACCATATAGCACTTCGTTTACATATTCAGCCTTATCAGCTTATCAATTGACGGGTTATATAATACGGAGGCACAAAACACGGTGTCTAAGGCTTGACTGCGAAACAACACTAGTGCCCAACTGTGCATCCTGTGAATATATTCGCTAAAGGGACGTTTTTACTTTGCCCATCATCCGCTTCATAAACGCTGTGGATAGTTTAGATTGATCACTTCCTGTATTAATTAGAGACCTCATAGCGTAGCTTCGATACTAAGTCACAGGTGCCAGATCAATAGCTGAGAAATAGTCAGTTGTTGTCTCTTGCATTTGTTGCAGGATCATAACGATGTGATACGGGTTGCTTTCCTCATTAATAAATTGCTGAAAATGGCTTCACTTGCAAAAGTAAAGCTCACTGTTTGCTGATGAGAAAATTTTCAACAATATCCTTTAAAAGTCGTACTTTATTCATCACCACTGTATTAGTGATATTCTATCGGCTGCCCTACTTTTCATCTGTTTATCGCAAACGTATTGTTCCTAATGATCTGGAGTTCAGCATTTGATTTAGCTCTTCATCTGCTATTCACACTGCAGTAAAATTTCAAAGAAATGAGAAACAAAGTTGCAGCAGCATAAAATGTTCCGAAAGCACTGACTACCAAAACTTCGAGTAGACCGCTAGCACGATTACCTAAATCATAAATCATAATCAGATATTAGTTTGCATTGAGGAAGCAAACGTGTGCCAGTGAAGTTGGCACAGCATGCGCTTTTTGCATGATACTCATCTCTTTCAATAAATTGTGCAACATGTCAGCAAGAAAAAAAAAAACGTGCAGAATAATGGCTCAGTTAAAAAATAAAATGTGCGAGATAATTGTCCCATGATCCGATCAGAAAATAAAAATCTTTTATAAACAACTAGTTTTCCTAATAATCTGACCGATGTTGCGAAATATAGTATAGCATGTTGCCCTAACGTCCACTATACCGATCAAATTTCCTATTTCTAGATTTCTTAGTTCTCAAGTTGAAACCACCTGATATGCAGAGATATAGACATATACACATACCTATTCACAAATATGACGCTGCCATAGTGAGCTTTTATCGGCAAAAGCGCATAAGAACGCAGAAGTTAATAATTGCAACGATGTCCGGTTAGATTCCGTCTGAAAAGCACATAATGACACATAGTGTAGTTAGCAATGCTCTCAAAACGATTAAGCGAATTCGTGCAGTTCTGTATGAAATCCAATGGGGTTGCCTAGTTTACGCATTTGGTCTATTCGGCTCATGATTAAATGGTTTCATGAAGACTGATTTAACGATGCGGAATTTCAGCTGCATTAATGGATTAGTACGTTTGCAGCGAATTCATTTTCCATTTGAAGCTATGGAATGGTTCAATTTACGACATGAGCCTCAGCACCATGATAACCTTTTGCGTGCAAAATTTTTCGTTGAGTAACAGTTATTGCTTCGATTTAGAGAGAGCGTATGAACGGCGCAAAATGCTGGGGGATGCCGCAATGCCTCAGTTGAGGCATCGATAGCAAATTCTCAAAATCTAGCTGTTAAGGCATGCCATGTCCTGAAATGCCTTGTGAAATTGCGTTTAAAGCAATGCCGTCTTTAGTCTTTTATCGCTGTGTTTTATCGCAAAACGCTTGCAGCAGAGAGTTTTTATTTAGCTAAAACATTCCATGGAATTGCCTGATAGTTTTGTGTATTATTGACTGTTAAGAAGCCGTTTTATCTAAAATGTTTGAGCTCACTCTGCCGGCTCCAATTTCCTAGGATATTTTTGAGTATCTTATTTCACTTCGAAGTCATCTTAACTGGAGCATTGTTCATTTATACGGTATTTCAAAAGGCCATTCAAGCTAAATTTTGCCAATACAGGCTCACTGCCATTATTAAACTTGATGGAAATACATGGTCGTTACTGCACAAACGATTTGAAACCCTCTCTAAGATCTTCATTTTCTTAAATTTTGTGTGGCCTAGTTTGCTAATGCTGGCAACTTCAAGTGTAGAGTAGATGCACTTGCAATTGTGTGTTTCTATGGGACGCGTATATCGTTGTATTTCGAAACAAGCAACGTGATACGTAGAATAGAAATTTTAAGAGCAAGTGTTATAACAGTAGAGCTGACCTTAGAAGGAGGGGGTGGGGGGGGGGGGGGCGGTTGAGGGTGGAGCAAATGGTGATGGAAGGGAATGATAAATGGAAAGAAGAACCTCCTCCTGTAAATCAAACTCTGCTAGTAGCAGAATAAGAGGTCTCCACTTCCTCACTTTTACAACTTCTCACTTGAAGGTAAGATGAAAGCTGAGACTTCGCGTGCAAGTTTTGCGTGTGTTTTTGAACATGATAAGAAGGGAAATGTGACGGGCGTGCCTCAATTCTGCGAGCGGTCAAAGTAGTGTTCAGTGAGGAGTTATTTTAAATAACAAATCTCTGATCAAATTCACCTATGTTCCCAGTTACTCATTGGAGTGCTGTGACTGAGGAGATAGCGGTAGAAAGGATCTTGGTTTTGCTGAAGTCGTTTCGCTGAAAAAAGGATAGAAGATCTGATGCGGAAGGATAATGTCGCCTCATTAAGGAATGTGAAGGGAAAAGACGGAAGGTTAATGTTAACATTCCATAAAAGGACGAGACTGATGCGACGTGCTTATATGTTTAATTTTTACCGACGTTGAAAAGTGAAGGGTACTCGCCTGTCACAGAAAGTGCTATCGAAGATGGTCGTTGGTTGACATGACAAACGACCGCAGCTTCCCTCTTGATTTTGCACTATACAATTTCTGCACTTCATGCGCATCTTATTAAGAACTGTATAAGGATTTCATGGCAGAACTAACAACATTCCGTTGGTCTGAACTTCTCAGACCACACTATTTTTTGGCTATTTTGTTTTAAACGCACCTAAACAATCTGAAGATACAAAAGATGCACACTATTTCGCCGAAAAATTGAGAATTGAAGGAAATATTGAAAAAGTACGGAAATAAATTTTAATCGTAAAATGCGACCGTTGCGTTAGTCAAGGTACAGAGTCCTTGCCTACCAGTTGGCATATAAAACTACGAATCATATTGACTTATTGTGAATTTTCGTGAGTGTAATTCTCGAAGAATCACTGAAATTCAACAGGCGTTTCAAGGCCGCTTGTAACAACCACAAATGCACAGTGTAGAAAAAAACAGTTCTATCTTAAATCAACATTTTGCAAAATATAGCAAGTAGTCGGGAAAATGCAATAATGTGCTTTGCCTGTGGAAATTCTCGATGTTTCATGCACCAATATTCACCTCAAGATGGCGCCACACTTCATTGTTGCAAGCCTAGACAAGATCGTTCGATTTTTTCGGCGTTACGTATCCAGAATCCCGGGATCACGTTCGCCAATTTTTAGATAATGGCGATAACATGTTGACAGCAATATTATCATTCTTGATGCACCTTTGCTTGGGGCATATGACGCTCGGATTTGATTGACATCATACGCAGTTCAATTGCAATGTGAAGATTTCAAATGTGTTTTCAAAAGCGCTTCCTTAAACGGCATCGATCATCGCAATGCAAAATGGCCTTCATCCAGCCCTTAGACAGATGAAAATAGATCGCAGTTCTTGGCTTCTTATCCCCGTTCAAGCCAACCAGTTTTACGATGAAAGCAGCTAGCAACTTTATCGCTGAGCTTCTCGGAAATCACGAATTTGAGGGCAACGTCCATATCGATCTCAATATGTGGCTTGGGATGAAGAAAAATTCCACGGCCTCGCTATCAGCTTACAGCATCTTTAATGCATTTTGAATGCGATACGCTTGTGTGTGTGCATATGTGTATATGCTCATATATATGTACTTTTATATAAATGTAAGCATATATATATATATATATATATATATATATATATATATATATATACGGATATCTTCGTTTCTTTGTTTTTATATTTATTTTTATACTTATTCTTTATTCATTCACGTTTGTATAATCTTCGGTTCCATCTGGATTTACGTGTAAGCGGTAAGCGCAATGCGTTCATCATCGGAAAAATTTCAGTTCGTTTTTTCAGAGTAGGGTGGTGCCGATCGTAACTCGACGAAGTGCTTTTAAGCGAGGGCCCTAACATCACTTTGAGAATGCGACTAAAGCACATTTTACGTATCGCTTTATGCCACTTTGCCTTATATTGCTTCGTCATCGTCTACATACTATGTGGAGCGTATGTGTTTCACTACTTTGAAGGAGAACACGAAAATCGAAGACACAAAGAGGATCGGAAGCAAATTGTAAAGATAAAAGCTGACTTCATAACAGCAGTTGCTGCTTCCAATTCCGTAAGTGCGTTTAGTAAATCCATTTTTTTCAATTTCTGTCAGTCTATTAACACCGAAACGAAGCAGATTGTCGCTGCATTCTTCAGTCGAGTAGAACAAAATTAAAATTCTGTGAACCTCCTTTATGAGCACATTTTATGCTAAACTGTAGAATGGAATACTATTATGATTCAGGCGTTAAAGTTTCATCAATTAATTAAGCATTCTCTCGGATAAGCTTAACGGTGGGATCTCTTGCATTTGTGCAAGATTATCCATTGGCGAATATATATTAATACTCATGCAATGAAAAGTCTCATGGTCTTAAAAAAGGAACAGACCCGTAAACTATCGTAGAGCATTAACCATAGTATGATGCTATCTGTCAATGATGACTTAATGTTGTTATTGTCACTCTTAAACGCCTTGTGGGTATTCCCATGAAACAACATGTAAGCGTCAGACAAATCAAAAAGTGAGCGTTTACATCGAGCAAAGAAGTGTACCTGTCTTCTAGTTTAGCTGCTACACATTTATAGTCTGCGATGCGTTCGATCACAATAAACGATTGTACTTTTTCAAGTATGAATACTGATTAGAGTTCGAAAAATACTCATCTTTGAATTCTTTGGTGCTCCACCCGATTTACCCAGGCATAAATCAACAGAAATAGTCTTTGGCTGAAAAAACACCTTGACTGAGGTTTGCGGAAATTACCAAAAAAAAATTAATACAAATGGTGACTTCTATGGAATTACTTTTGTTTCTCTATTTCGGCCGTCTTTATATTAAATGATTCCTCAACAAGCTGACTAAAACAATACGGATTACTTATGGCAACAGTTAAGGGGAGGAAATGGAGCATCAGCTGTCCAAGAAATATACCCTAAGATTCGTTTCTTCCAAAACCTAATATATTTTACTGCGTCTAATAAAGAATCTTCGTAAGCAAATCATCGAATTCTTTCTTTCGACACCGATGGCGATCGCCAAGATCGATGGTACAAATGACTTCTCAGACGCCAGTCGCTGTCTTTGCAATGTTTCGATCTCAGCAACTCACAGTAACATGGAATATGCCATTAAGAAGATCAGAAAACTATATTCTTAGCACCCTTCCTCCCCTTGGCCTCCTTCCCGTTCTTCTTTAGATATTTATTTTCTATCTCCGCAGGCTGCCCTCGAATCGTTTTAGGTTCAAGATGGTTTGAAACAGCGATGAACGGTGTACCAAATCTTTCCATAGGTTTTTATTTAGAAATATCGATTTCAAAATCATAATGGCCGTCGCGTATTTGATTACACATTTCTCAGGCATAAATATGTTTGGGTTTCCTCAGGGTCTGGTTTCTCTAGCTGTGACCACTGACGAATGAAGCTCGCAATTATGAGCCGCTTTCGCCCCACTGTCCATCCATTCATCTCAAGAAAGAAGTCATTATGCCTTGTGATTCTATCTAGAATGAAGACGAATTTATGGACGATGACATCTGTATTCACCAAGTTAGAATCGAAATTGAAAAATCGTTGATTCCAGCAGAAGTCGCATGCTCACTACATAATTACAGCGTCGACCCCGTCGTCTTCTATCAGCCGTTTTGAAATTCAAAAAATTGGAGTGAGAATATAGGTTGCAATTTTAAAAAATCCCAAATCATTTTCCTCCTTGATTCTGTCTAATTTCCCTACCTGTAGCCGCTTTGCCGGAATGTTCCCAAATCTTAATTTGAAAATCAGTTAACTGCAAATTTCATTGACTGTTCGGAATTTGTTTTCGAAGGAACATTTAATAGTTTGTGATATATTGGATGCGTTACCAAAAAGAATTCATCGAACATTAAGAGAATGATGGAATTTAGGAGCGTGAGATCGAACATATTCTCCGCCTGTATATGCGTAATATTACCAAGCTACGGGTCACTCTCGACAACTACCTCATTTTCGATGATCCCACATTGCATGTCCCAAAACGATGGACCTATCCGTCGAGTGTTCTCTTCTCATTCACAATCCTCACAACAATTGGTATTCTTAGTCGTTTGTTTCATTCTCATTCCAAAGTCGTCAACGATAACAAAACTGCGAACAGTACACAACATAAAACTGAATTAAACTTCTTTCTTACTGGAATCTCATATCGACAGAAACTTCAGGAAAAAATTTTTTGGCACCTCCACACGAGATTACTCGATTCATGATGGAAAAGTAGCAAACTCCATAACTTCGTTTTAGGTATGTTGACTAAGTGAGAGCTAGCAACAGTGCTTACAGTAGAGTAATGAAAGATTCCTATTTGTCTTTGCTCCGAATATATGAAGCTGAACATTCAATCTATGCGATGTGCTTTCCCCCTGAATGGCACTATTTTCCTTATAGTGCTTCGAATTTCTGAATAAAAGGTTCGTGAGCTTAGGTAGATGTTGTAAATTTTACGCTGCACTTGAGCGACATTAACTCATTTCGAAAAATCATTCTATAATGTAACTCATTTCGAAAAATCATTCTATAATGCAGAGAAATTTATTATATTTCAGAGGTAAATTTCTTGTGAATTATCGCATAAAAACCACAAATGCAAACCACTACCTGAAACTACCATTTAGAAAAGCGCACACACGCATGCACGTACGTGGAAATGCTGCAATATGTTTTGCTAAAATCTGCAGGAAGAAAATAGTGCGTAGCTTTTTCGAAACGTAAACAGTTAAGCCACAAGCGAGTTTCACGGTGAGGTCGCCGTCAAGAAACGCGGCACTCTCATTTGGAGGCAATATTTTTTCCACCGTTCGATCATGCTTGACCTCCTTATTTGAACTTAAAGTTACACTGAACGGAACAAACGGATCTTTTTTTCAGTACCTTACTGTTATTTATGAACTTCGGAAACAATCTTTGAGTTTCTTTGGATCCGATGGAAAAATTTAAAAATTTAGAACCGTTCTGTCCAGCATCTCAAACTTAAACGAGTGCAGTCGTCAAACACATTGGATCAAACGAGCAACAAAGGTCCTTCGAAGGCAGTACGGCTGAGGATGGAAGCCGCCTCCTAAAATATACATTGATGCCTTCGCTACAATTCAGTCCCAATGAGGACAGTCCCAGCATCCTCTACATTAATATCTTTCCGATAAATTTTCTGGTCATTTGATAGATAGATTGGATTCAAGAGAGAAGCTCAATTATTTTGAAGTTCAATAAATGAAGTTCGTTTCAAATAAAAATTTGAACACAGGATACGGAAATGTCGCTCCCACAACGCAATTATGTCAAATGTTTACAATGGTTTATGGAGCAATTGGAATCCCGTTATTTCTGATAACAATTGCCGATGTCGGCCGATTCTTCAAAACTGGTATCATCTACATAATTCAGCGTATTTATAAAAAAGAATTGAAGAAGCAAGGCGAACGAAAATTACTCAGAGAAATTGGAGAGGTAACGTGAAAGTTAATGACCTATTGCGTATGCATTTACTTTCATTTGATTCTAAGCAAAAAATTTGCTTCAGTTGTTTAAATGTCTCAATGGTACTTGAGATTTTGTTGATAAATTGTTGAATTTTACATGATTTGTGGGGTAAATTCTATTGTTTCCATAAGAATTCTCTCAGCACAAAATGAAAATATCTTCAATTCGCATATAGATGAAAAATAGTTCAATTAATTAATGCATATTTCAGTAATTTCAGTAATTTATCGTGAAGAAAGTTAGATTCTGGAAATTCGAAAAAAATGTTATTACTTTTATCTCTAAGAAGGCAGGATGTGGGAGTGAGTGGGATTTCAGTGGTGATAATTTCAGTCGTATCAAAAGAGTCGTATCTTTTAACGGAAACTGGCAATGATCCCCTGGGAAGCTGGTATTTCGCAAAAATAAAATATAATTCCAGATATGCTCTCCGTTAAACGGCGGAGTTCCACCAACCTTCCCTGGTAAGATTGCTCCATTGAAGAATTGGTGATTGCAGCTTGAGAATTTTAATATTATACATTCAACACAGGGATAGAAGCATTTTTAAGTTTCACACTGTTAATGCATCATCAGGTGATAAATGGCCATTCATAGTATAGAAAGCATTAAAAAGACAACAACTTTACTTCATCTTCATCTATATTTATACAGCCCCCTATTGTTCGTAATGATTCTTTTTTTTCGAATCTGCTCGCTGTGCTGTCTTATCATTTCTCGTTTATTCACTCAGTTCATGAATCTCATATGCAGCTTGCATACCTTTTTGCTTCTTAGCTCATTATTTATCAACTGATGATGCCTTATGCCTTATAGAGCTTCGCGACAGCGTTTTCATTCGTATTAGTTGTATGATATGATAAGCAAATATGCGACAAAAAACAAAAAAAGCAACTAAGCTTTACACGTTGTTTTGCAGGTTTTATTAGTGGCAGTTCTATTTACAGCTTTTATAGCGGCTGGTTCTGCTGTGCTTCCACTCTGGGAGAATGAACTCAGCTATTTCGACAGCTTATATTTCTCCTATATGTGAGTGACTTTTTATGCATGCCCTATCTTATTACTACCGATCGAGAGATGAACATTTTAAAAACGCTGCGCCGACGTTGAATCATACATCGCCACTCAAAATAGCAGAAATTTTGCCTTTCGTATACATTAATCACAGGTTTGACAACGTTTCATGGCGTATTTGTACCCTCTCTAGTGTTGACATAATACTTCCCTGCCACATCACTCTCAAGAAACCCTCAAGTTCCTACTCTCCATTTATAGGTGCTGTGACACTTCCACTCTTATCCGTATAATTTTGTTCCAGGTTTTACCATATTCCAGTAAATACATCTTGGCGATAATATAGGATATTAGATTGCTATGAGTGACTCTTCAAGGCATTAAATAGAAAGAAAGTCGAGTTTGGGAAGATGCAGAGGAGGACTTGGCTATGATTTCATCATTTTCCATCCCAATTCGATCGTTAAAAGCAACATATCGCCACGCCGTCCACTTTGGGTTTCTTTTTTTTTGGTTAAATTCATTCGCATGTCTAAAAAAGGACATGAAATCGACTTCGGACTGGATCGAGCGGGTAATTTCTCACACGACTGCAAACTTCGGATGGTCTCAGCAAATCCTTCCGCATGCTAACAAAGTTTAGATCCATCTAACAGGGAGTCATCTGAGAAGGAGCGAGAAAAGAAAATGCGATAGAAGATCGAGACGACCAGAAAAAGGTAAAAAGGAAGGAAAACGTGGAAGAACATTTTTAAAATGTTCAGAAATTCACGAAAAACGTGAGAACACTGGGGTAAGATTGAAAGTTTTGATTAAGACCGTGGAATTTCAAAATGCTCCGAAAACGTCAGAAAAAGATCACGAGGACTTTCAGGTGTTAAATAAGATTAAAAGTGACCAGTTAAAGAGCGAATTTCCTGAAAAGAGTGGAATAAAAATAAAAAGCGATGGGGAATAGTGAGTGAGGATTGAAAAGTGCAGTGAGATATGAGAACGTTAGAGAAGGGGAAGTTGGTGTATGTGCGCATGCTTTGATTGTGCGTGTTTACGAGCGCTTGTCTGCGGATGTTTGTTCGCGAGTATTTGCGTGTGTGTCTGTGGCCTGCATACAGAAGGTGTGCGTGTGGCTTTTCATGCTTGAAGTTAGTGCAAGTGCGCAGATACACATACGAGGAGATGTAACGGGAGCCTAACTTCGCAACGGACAGTTAGGGCCGAGTTGCTGTTTGAGTCAAGGAATGGAAGAGCAAAGGACCATCTCTTTTAAGAGACACCTTAAGTACATCACGAAAGAATCACAACCATAAAAGGAGACATAGAACTTTCCCGCAACTTTATGCTGATTCTTTGTTTCCTTTCACATGGAATCGCCTGCGAAATCTTCATTTTTCTTGTCATTGGAATTTCGTTTCATCCCTTTGGCGTTATCGCACTGCAGCGGGATACATTTATTGTCTTTTTTTTAATGTGCAGGTGCCATGTGATCGAATATCTGAAGGTGAAAGTGGATAATGGAAGTCAATGACGCCATTGGTGAAAGTGCTTTTTTAATATTCCCAAATTTAATATTCGCAAACTTATGTAGTTTGCTTGAGTGCTCATTTCATGTGGAAAAAAATTAAATCGTCTGCATAAATCAAAATAATCGTAACCTAATTTAGAAAAGGACTGTATCAAACTTTATTCTCCAGGCTTCAACTCCATTAAGGCAAGTCTTCTCAAGGCTCCAACCCTAAACTGTTTTTGTTTGCTCACACATTCTGAAAGTAGTTCTTGCAAATATCACAACTTTTGAACGCAATCTGTGAAGATAACCTCTGAGCCTTTTCTAATTTGGAGCAGTCACTTTTGAGACTGTGGTACAAGGCTTCAGTCACAGATTCCAGTAAAAGTTTATTGTCTCTTGCAAACGCTCCTTTATAAAAAGAGATTTGGTGGCTTCAGTGCACATAAAAGGAGACGCAATCTCCAGAAAGCATTTTAACTCTAGAAGTGATATACTTACCCAATTTCACTTCAGAACCAATTAAGGAGATTACATCTAAAATATATCCAGAATCCGGGATCGAAGTACGATTAATCTCACGCATTTGAAGGCGGGGGACGGGGCGAGGAAGATGTGAGGAGTGGCAAATAATATCTCGGTGTGGATATGGAGAGGCACCACTGTTGAAAACAAGTAAAGATTGAATTCAAGTCCTTTTGATGCATAAAACGCTGATCACCACTACTAGAATAACTAGTACAGTTTGACGCAATCAGCGCGCAGATGAGCCGTAACGCCTACATTTTTGTGCTTTTCGTAACCTTGTTCACTCGTTCTTACGGCCGTATGCCCGGTGTGTCCGAAATTTATTAACATGGGGAATGATCCGCTCATCCGATGTCGGAGAGATCAGAGTCCCGCTCGGCCCGAATTTCAATTGGTAACAAGAAACGATGTGTTCTTCGTTGCGTGTTTGCATATTACGAGGAGGGAGTAAGCTAAAGACCAAGAAACACTGAGGAAATGGATATACATGAGATCGAATTTCGTATCCTTATCCGTGGAACTATAGCGAAAAATAGCAACAGTACTATTGAAGTAGTAGGATGAATTTGCATTGCTCGTTTCTGAAGAGTGATTGTGATACATAAAGTTAGTAGAATGTAGTGTTGCAGGAGTTTGACGACAATTGGGCTGGGCGATATCGTTCCAAGGTTAGCCTTCTTTAACGTAGCGGTTTTATAATCTGTTGGAAATGCTCAAAAGCATCAACTATCAATTTTCTCGTAGCCATTTCATCACGTCTACGATGAAGATTCAACTGATATCTAATCCTATACATATTCGAAATTCGATGGTGTTTTGATGAACCCATCATGCGCTAGAACGAAAATGTTTAAAAAAAATCGTCGGAACCTGTTTTGCCTGTCGAATTTTGTGCGACATTCTATTCTAGAGCCATTACGCAGTTGCAATTAAGCGAAAAGCAAATTCCTTCGTCGTAAGCAGTGATCTTATCGTGCCAAAAAGCACCCTAGTTTCGGTATTCTGCTTGTACGTACACCGAGTACAGTACAGTTCTATGCTAAACCTGAACCCGCAAATGAAAGATAAGTATGGTACTGTGTAGGTGTAGTACAGGTGATGCGAATGCACCGATGCACCAAAATTTTCGGGAAAAGTACATGTACATCGTTTCACTTCACGATTGTACTAGCGCCCGAAATATACTGTAGTTTTCTCTTAATTCACAATCAACGACGTTATAGCATTTTTCCAATCTTAATTTTGAGCGTCTAGCTGCGAACCGTCTCCATACATTTACGTCTGAAAGACACGAAGTGTTTGCTTGAAAATGTTTGCTGATTTGTCCGTCTTAGATCATAAGTATTATCGATTGATAAGACGGATTATTTGACATTCCTCTCTTTGTTCTCGAAACTTCTTTGCTTTAAAGCATTCGTTTTCTTTTTTCTCTTATTAGTTTGTATTCCGTTCTTCCTTATGCGATTTAGCTTATTGAAAAAAAAAGCACCTCAAAAATACGAAGTGTGTGAATATTTTTGAAGTCTGAGAAAAATATACTTTTTCGGTTCAAGTCGTTAGAAATCACGCAACGATAAATTTCACATACTTCATATGTTTCATATTGATTTGCTGTTTTAGTTTTAAAAAATATATTTGGATAGTCATTACATTTTATACTTCGAATGAATCTTGCTTTGATCGACAGTTTTTGGTCATCAACTTTTGGAAGATCGGGCCTCAAACTGCAAATGACAAAAACGGAGTAGAAGTAACATCTCATCGCCTCCAATACTAAAGTTTACAGTGTCATTCAAGGCGGCTATAAATGTCTTATAAGTGATGGGTGTGAACTGGGCGTTCCGATCACGATAAATGCTGTCAAGCATCTGAAAGCTTGACAATAAGCTGAATACGCACAGGTGGCGAAAGCACTCAGCTGTCGGAAAGCAAGATGAGAAGCCTTATACAGTCGGGAATGCTTGAAGAATCTTTTGAAAGTTGACGAAGGGAGCTCAGATTGCGCAGAATAGAAACGCTGTATATAGGCTTTCCAAAAACTCTAGCGCTTCCAAATGTGCCTCTGGCTTTCTTCCTTAGCAACGAGGTTCGGAAGTGCCGAATCCTCGATTCATCTTCCCAAAATTTCGTGAAACCTCTGGTGCCTTCTGCAAGGGGCCTTTGAAAACGATCGCGGAGAAGGTTTTGACAGACGTGAAAGGGTTGTTGCCGTCAGACAGATGTGTTGCGTTCAGCGTCGATCACTGTTGACATCAGGAGCGGAATTGTAGTAAGGATCCGTTTATTGCGGAAACGAGCCATTACACATGAGATCGACCTCTCGAAAATGCATTGATGAATTTGAAGAAATTATTTGGAAATCAAGATGCACAGACAGTCGAATTTGTCTAAAAACCTTGAACACCGCAACAAATCGTCAGCACAGAGAGTGATGACTGAATTAGGCGCAGACATGGTGTGTGCTTTTGAAAAAGAAGACGAAATATTGTACCCTCCAAAAAAATGTATTGCTGCAATCAGTTCAAGAGGCGAAACGTTGGCAGTTCGACCGGCTCAGACGTAAGGGTCAACTCCCTTTAGCTCGTCTAGTCGTTCAAGTTTTCTCGGGGATCTCCACCCTCTATCCAGATGCGATCGACTAAACTGCGAGACGACACATGCAAAAGGACGAACAGTTTATTATACTTATACAATAAGGTGACAAACAAGTAGAATGGCTTCGATCGTCAGCATGATCCTGTAGTCGCACCCGGCGAACTCCACACTGCCGCCGATATCCTCGCGCACTCCAACGACTACACATAGGCCCACTCCGCCTTGCAAAATATCTAACAGCTGGAATGAATACATGAACACATCAGCTCTTTTTATGCTCTCCGGATTCTTCCTTATGCTAGCCTCACGACCTATGGTGGGTAGTCGTTTGTCTGTCTGTGTACTCTTGAACTTCTTTGACTTAGCTTGTATGGCGCACTATTCCATCTATAGCCGACTGGTCTACGTTACGCAGATGGTGGTAGGTTCAATCCCAGAGAGCACAAATATCGAAGGGACGGACAAAAAATGAGGCTTAATGCATAATCTGGACAGACTGAGCTGCATACCTCATACGCTGCAGTTGGCACCAATAAACGGTTTGACGACATTCAAATTTCACACAAAACTAGATGCACTAGTCAGGCTCGTACCGAACTTCAAGGAAGCACACCTAGCCGCGGAAGGTCTTAATGCAAAGTCTGATGTGAATTTAGTGATTGCTTGCAGTACTCGTTGGAAGTGTCCCTGGCTAGACCACGGGGGCGCTACCAGCGCGCTAAAGGCAATGTCGCTGAAGTGCTTTTCCTTGGAGGCTCGAAATGAAAGAATAAGTAGAAGTCAGCGATTTTTCTTGCATATCGAGAAACCTGAGGTACAAAAACTTGTGCATAAGTGTTTCACTTAATGAGCCAAAAAACTTTCTGTAGTATTGTACCAAATCTAGAACTGTGCGTACGACATAACTATGGTGCACTGAGCTTTTGAAAAAAGGCCGTGGATTGTGCCATTTTCACTTGTACAAAATTATACCAAAGTTTTAGTACGGTAGTATCACTGTATGTTGTGAGAAACCCGATGAAGTATCTCTTTCTCGTCTTGACAATATAAAAGGGAACTTTAAAAGCGAACAAAACGCTCTTATGTCGAGTTATCGACAATAATGATAGTGCAGTCATGAAATGTAAGCTGAGTTCAGTTCAGTCTTACTTTTTATTACAGCAGTTCGCATCTTTTCAGACGAATGGACTTCTTGCTGCCCACTTTAATATACATAACTATTGGATTGTGGTTGACGACAGCACTAGTCGAACAACTCGCTGATGTTTTCCGCTTAGTTCACTACTATGGACGACAAGTCAGTAATGTTAGAGGGGTCAGTGCGCTTCTTTGGTTGAGATCGAAATAATTCTCTTGTTGATTTTATTTTGCACTCATTCGTTTGTTCACTAATATGCTCTCTTAATACAGGCCAAGAAAGGGGATAAATCACTGGGGAATCGCAGTGGAAGCCAAGGCACAATCTGTTTTTTTGCAAGGCTCTTATAGCCTAAGTGCTGTTTTCGAGATCACATCTAGTGCAGTGTTCAAGAAATGTCATTCTGCCAAGTTCCATGACCGCTGACTGCTTAACTACAAGGAATTTTTAAAAACTTTCGAAACTTACGGCAGCATTCCAAAGATATCAATTACTGCGAGGTGGATTAATGAGAGTCGGAGCTTGTAAGAGATTATGGATGCTCATTTTTAGTGTAGTGAAGTAAATGTGCCCTGAACTAAACGTTTTTCACTGTCGGGATTCGTTCTAGGAGCTTCAGTAGTCAATCTCCTCTCACTAGTAATGGATGGTTTTGGGATCAAGTGAATCAAATGAGCATGAGTATAGCTTGCTTGAATTCCTTTCAAATCTCTGCAAGGGATCTCACGTTATTGAAATACACGGATAGAATATAATCGTTGAATAACTTCTCGCTCAATTCGATCACTTTGCTTCGTCTCGATAAATGTGTTCATTTAATGGAATATGCAAATATTTCGTCGTTATGAGAAAAGAGCGTTTCAAGTAAAATATCGTCATCTGAAATGTCACTTATTCTTTTAACATTGCTGCTTAGGGATAGAATACGACTTGCAGTTTCGTGGGAAGCGTTTTTAAAAAGACCAATGAAGAAACGGTAGCAAAACTAGCTTTGCTTGGCAGTTAAACTACTCTCTAAAAGCTTTAATTGTAGCACTGTTTTGTGTGCAAAAAAGAAGCTCTTACAGATCACAGTATGGCTTGGCGGCCGTCGCCTTTCAATGGGTTCGCTTATTCAAGCTGTCTGTCGGCGAGTCGGCATGTCCGATCATATAGTCGGGCAGATTAACTGGGATCGCACCATCGACGAGGCACTCAGTGGCATCCCACCGCCTCTTATACCAATCTTTCCTTGGCATTTCGCCGAATTTGTTGATAACGATCCACCTCTCATTGACCTGAGCATGGATTATGATCAAATGGAAGGTCAGTAAAGTTAAAAAATTTCCTTTTTTAGTGGTAGAGTACGGCAGCGATTATGGACACAGCTGAGGTCTGAAAAATGAGTGACGCCAGTGATTTGAGCGGGTTGCGGAGAGTGCTGCCCGATTACCTCAAAAGAAACCTTAAATGTCTTCAGATAAAATCGACGATTTGATTTGACGAGCAATACAAAAACTGGCAATGCCTTCGAATTTTCGTCGTTTCTTCGATTTACATAGTGATATTTGCCAAAATGCTTCTGCGATCTCAAAATTATAAGGTTGATAGCATTTCTCGCTCATTAAGATTTTAAAGTTTCTCATAGCAGTATAAACACTTTCCAAGGGAAATAACTTTGACACTCCTGATTAAATATCACTTTTGAAAAGTGATATGTTCTTTCTTTCCCAAACGGGTCAAACAAAGCTGACTATGAAATCAGCTTTCATTCACATGAATAGAAGTGCCAATGATGATATCAATACCCATTCTACAATGGATTTTTTACAGTATTTGCATGTTGTAGTTGCATGCATGGGCAATATGACATCTGCACATTACTTACGTTCATCTACTGTTTTTGCAAAAAGCTCCCATTCGAGTGGCAGTAGGAAACCTGAAAACTTAAAAACTAATTTCTCTAACTTTGGAATCACCTCCAAGGAGCTTTCGTTGAGGCAATGCTCGATAATCGTTTATTTATTTCCATTGATCTTTTTAAACTTCACACAAGTGATCTCTACATCTCTGAAAAATGCGTGGAAGAAATAACGCAGATGGAAATTAATCCCTTGATACAAATCATCCCTTGATACAGCCGACTTGAAACACGCCAACAAAACAGTTTTATGGGCGCTACCCCTGATCACCAAAAAACGTCACTCCATCGAAATCACATGCACTGAACACCTAAGACCTCAGCAGATATGCCCTTGTTGTTGTGTTGATAAAATTTTGTCTTGCGTGCGCGCATTCCGTGTGCGTTCTTCGATGCAGGGATCATAACGCATTTCTATTTAAAATTGAAGCAAACCCTATATATCATTAAATTTATGCAGCTTGACTGCAGAAACTGCAAAAATGAAAACGAAACTTATCTCTTTGAGAGGAGAGGTTGAAATTTTAGCAGCAGGCGATTTTAAAACAAATTTATAACGATCCTAGCAGTGAGCAATCCAGAATTCCCCAAAAAAGCCTAACATGTTTTAATAAAATTGAGTTCGTTGTAATTATTGGCGAAGCTGACAAATTTTTATAACTGCGAAGACTTATGGCCACTATCACCAATACTTGAGAAAATGCTTGCATTACGTTTGAGCTATTGTGTGGTTTAACACCTCTTTGACACTATAGCCCTATTGGAAGCGAAGAAACCATGTTAAGTGATAAGTTCGGATGCGGCAGATAGTTCCTAAAAAATGTGCTCTTATCAAAAAGAAACAAAACACGAGTTGCTGTTTCTTTCAGGCTCATTTTATTGTTCGGCTCGATCGCATAGCCTGCACGGGACGCCCGTACAAAGGAAGCTCAGCATGATGGACGAACCGGAAGTGAACCAAACTTAACAGGCAAGCAAACGCTTGTCAGTGTACATGTTTTGATTAGATCAGTATTACAGTGTTTAATGATGAATGACGCCGAAGTCACAGGATAATGTTTAAGGATATCGCTAACTGCCTTACTTGAGGATGGCAACTTACCAAATATAACACTGAATTCTCAGGACAGCAAAATCCACTGCAATTAACGAAACGAACTCAGTAACCACTAGGCTGATGTATTTTCATAATGGAAGTGATAAGAATGTAAAACAGATAACTCCAAATGTCATCGAAGTGTCACTATCGCCATCACAGTACTAAATATATTGAAGCTAGCTTGTAAGGCTGTTGGTACCACAATAGAAAATAGCTGTTCCACACTTTCTGAATGGTGGAAGCTAAATTCTATGAGACCGATGTGCTGAGTTGAAGGTGCATAACACACATTGCAAAAGATAGTTTGTTCTCATCTGAACCCAGAAAATCATCATTGGAGCTGATTAGCTTTAAACAGGCAAATAGTCAACAATTATATGCTGAATCAGCTAAGAAGCGGAAATGCAAAAAGAATAGTTTACTGCAAAAAAGTTCTGACATAGACCGGAGAATGAAGCATCCCAGCAGGAAAAAAGCGCTCATAAAACGATAAGAAAAATGAAATCTGGGCAGCGCCATAATGAATAAAACACTCATTGATGCAATGAAAATCTCCAACAGCAGAGAAGTACGATAGAAACAAACGATGAGGTTATCCAGTGAAACAAATCCTATAGCATATGCAACACCTACAGGCAGCGAAATTCTATCCTGTAGCATACTAGAAATCTATAAAAGCAATGCATGAAACGATGAAAATTTAGCAAAGCAAATAAGAAACGAGCAAACTAAGTTGAAGTGTGATCTCATATCTCTGTCAGAATTGAAACAATGAAGTAATATAAGAATCCTAAACAACAATAGTATTCTAAAGCAATCAGATCGTTCAAACATTGCATTTCGGCACAAACATTTAGAGACGGCCGACGATAATAGAAAACACTCAACATCTGCAACAACACTAATCGAACGTCACCAATGCGAGAGAATTTGTTTTCGCTGAAAAAGTAATTTGTATAAGATAGTAAAAGAGAATATATGATGTTGTTCGTATGCTCATCAACATCTTATCTAATCTCATTATTTCACCTAAATATAAAACGTTGCACAATAAACTTCTGATGAAACAAACAATGCATTTTGAACTGCAAATCACTAATTCTATTTTGCGAGCACATTTGAATGGGTAAAAGGCAATGAAATTTCCTTTGATCGGTGTAGTATACAAGCAATTCTATTTGAGAAATTCCTTTGGCACACTTCGTGTTTTTAATTTTCGTACTTTGGATGATTTAGTTTAATATCATGGACTATATGATTGTTTGTAGGTGACTAATTGCGATGACCGCACTATTGGGCGAAACTCGAGCAGAGGGTCTTTGTTGAAACATGTGCCATATATCTTTGACGGCTATGCAATCCTTCTATCCTATAAAACTGAAAGACTTCTCGCGCCATCCAAAATTACAGAATCTTTCACCTACTCACACTCTTTTCTATAAACTGTGGATCTCAGCTTTCTGCCTCGGAAGAAACAATATTTTCAGACGAAATGACAGCGAACTTAACGAAAAAACTTTTGGAAAAGGCGATAAGAAAGGGAACGTAGAATTTTTTTCCACGGCAAGATTCTTGCTTGATGCCTTAGTGCTAAACGGTGATAGTGACACAGACATTGACAAGACGAACGTTTGCGAACAAGTATGATCATGGGAGGACCAAGAGGCATTGGACCTTTAAGACCAGAGTTTTCATTTAACATGTACTTTTTTCTACACAAGAACTACCAGGATGAAGTTTGGTGTTCCCTTTAGAACGTTTCAATTGAAACTGTCTAGAATATGAGCGCACTCCATTCTACGACTGCAGATTATACAAGAGTTCATGAAATTTTGAAGATGTTGAGGTGATGTTGCGCCATGCAGTAAATAATTTTGTATAAATTGTAATTGTAGTGGTGTAGCAAAGTAAACCACAGTTCACTAAAACCTAACAATCGATTTGAGGAATGGCGCCACCACCATTTTGGACAAATGTTCCGCTTCGTCTGCAAGTGGGAGTGGTGATGCAAATCGGAAAGCGTCTAAAAAATATATATGCGGGGTACATTTTTCTTGATTGTAGCCAGCTGCCGCAGCGAAGGGTTCCCAATCCTAAGTTCCCAAATACAGGTCATTGAGACAAGAATTCGTGGGATCGGAACTAGCCAATCGAGTCCAAGGAAGCCACTGTCCTCTCAGATGCCATTTTCTTGCATAGCTCCAAATGCAGCTTTCCAGGAAATTCTTGAAAGCGAGCAATCTTTAGAGTTGTTTCGTGTAGACGTTCAATGCCCTTTTCTATCTGCGTGCTTCAGTTGAAATTCACTGTGGGCATAGCGAAAATGTGAGCTGTCGAAAAAATAGACGAGAAAAGTAGTAAAATGCAAACAACATTTTCAGTCGTGCCACTACCATCTACTGCAATTTTAGAAGCCCAGAATAGTACTATAATTTGTCCTAGTTCCGCAGAAGATATTCCAAAGTTGCTTTGCTGCTACGTCATCACATGGTACCTACTAAGCCCCAATCATGTTCGCCTATGTTTTATACAAAATACCAACAGATGAACGACTATTCGCATATTGCTGAAAGAGGAAGTAGAGATCTTCCTGACCACAACGTTCTTTGAATGTGAGGATATAAAATGATATTACTAACAACATAAGACGTAAGAGTGTATAAAAGGGGATCAAGAAGGAGCAGTGTGTTGTTTATAGAGGTGTAATTCTGCCAATTTTGCATCTTTCTGGAAAATTACAAGAAAGTTTATTTGAAGACAGTTGTAATAATTAAAAATTCCAATAAGCGCTAATCAACGCGTTTCTTTCTGAGCGCCATAAATCTCAATGCACAAACGGCACTTCAAATTTGGGATTTTTTGTGACTTGCTGGACTGCGGCCATCTGCTGCGAGGTGTATCCTCAACATTGCTCCATTCTTTTGAATAAGTAACAGCAATCTTGATCACTCCGGAATCCGACGGTGGCATATAGAAGTGCCGAGACCGCTGTCCGGCAACCTTGACGAAGTTCTCATATATTTGTAATAAGGTTTCACCACGAAAAGCGTTCTTGCAGTGACCGCCTGGTAAAACTCATCCCATCTTGAGAGTTGAGAATTTTTGGACCAACAAATTTAAAAAAAAAGGAGATGGGAAGCCAACAGGGCTGGAGGGATGGGGAGGATAGGGGGCACGTTGTGGGTCCCGACAGCGATGGCCTTTCCTTGAGTTAATGTGCGGCTTACATAGGTCTCCATTTTGTGCCTCATCAGATGACTTTTTAATAAATCGAAAATTTTCTCGTTTATTCGAAACGTATTTTCCATTAGCCGAAGGCCTAAAGGTGTTTTAAGCCTTATTTACCTCATGTTGAACGTTTTTCCTTCGTGAGGTTCACTCTTTCTATGATTTCGCAGAATATTTATGTTCATCTCGTCCATTACAAGCCTGTCATGTTTCCCACTGTACTTTCTGACTGTGTCCGCTATATCGCAGTATCTTTTCCAATAAACTTGTTTCCTTGATAACACTTTCCCTCCCATCTTGTTTGAACACGCTGCCTCGCGCAGTTTCCTCACGCTCCTGCGACTCTTTTTTAGCTCCCAAAAGCGAACCTGCCTTCTTAACATCCCTTAGACGAATGAGGCAAATCTTGGGGGTCCCAGTAACTCCTCTCCCTATGAGAAGGCTTTGAAAATCCCCTAGCGGAAGGAGGTGGCAACTAACTCCGAACGCCAGGTAAGAATATTTCATACACTGGGTAAATCTTTCTGAGGCACCACCCTTCATACCAAAATTTGCAGTCGTCGCAACTTCCGGTAGCATGGGGATTAGGTTTGAAAATCCGCAGCCGTGGGATCGATGGGTTCGATTCTCATTAAGAACGAAAGTTTACATATACCGATCCCAACGAATGCAGATCCTCTATGCTTCTTCCAATAGGAGTAGAATGCCCAGCAAAATGTGCGATATACGTGCGGATACGGGCATGAATTACTGGCATATCGGAATTTTTCACGTATATTCCACGGGTGTTGCAGCTCCTGTGCAGGTACCCATCAAAACACGAACAAAACAGTTTTCTTTCTAAAACAATGACATACTCCAGCTCACAACCTCCATGAAAGGCTGCAGAAAAACGGGAACCGCAACAACTGAGACAAAAAAACACTCGTATCTGAAATGAAATCACCGTACGACGTTAAAGGACCCCCATCATTGCATAAAAACAATAACGGACTAGTCACATTTGCACAATAGCGACTAGCAAATGCCACCGTATCTCAAAAAACAACAACGACATTAATCTCATACCATTACGAGATAGATTGAGGCAATAACAGAAACAATAAGGCAAAGCGCTAACATTTCTCATAAATGGTACTAGTATAGCACCTGGAATGGCAATATAATCGACCAAATCAATGGGAACTACATTAACTCAACACCTTTGTATCCTACAAACAAGTCTGATGCTAGAAAAAATTAATCACAATGACTCCACATCACCCGCAAAAAACGCACCTTCAGAAAACATAACGAAAGCAACAGTACTTTTAATAAGCACGGAAAATACTATCAACCTCGTGCAAAGAATTAAAATACTGAGGTGATTTTGCATAGCACCAATCCCCTACGATGGCCTATTAATCTGCAAACGATGTGAAAAGAATCAGGATGAACCATTCTGCTACTTTAAACTGCAAAAAATTTCACAATTTCAAAAATCGTTAAATTAAAAGTAATAATTAAAAAAAATTAAAACAGCTTAACGACCACGAATGTAAGTGTGGCACAAGCATCCCATATCATCCTTTGAAATTATCCCTTTCAAATTTGGTCAAATAGTGGCTCGCTTCCATTTACAGTGCCATAATATTGTTGGTGGCGTTGTACTCACATTCCTATTGTACACCTAAAAGATTCACTCTAACTAAAGAATCCCCGTGAAATACGACGTTATTTCATTAAATAGCGCAAGACGAGGAAACCCACCCACCCTCTCCTAACACCTCTTTCCTTTTCGACCCCTCTCCCTCCATCATGCGCTTTCGTAGTACCACAACACTAAGACTTGCATAGGTGAGACATGTAGCAAAGACGATAAACACAGCTAAAGGTTTCATAACCGGCGCAAATGCGTAATGACATCTAGGTGAGCCGTGCAGCGGACATGAAGCAAAACCCTTGAAGCAAATACATATTCCACTCAAATGCACTTCAAACGCGGAATGAAAAAACAATTGGCGAATCATCTCATGAAAGTCAACGAATCGAATCATAGCGACATCCATCATAAAAGGCACAAAACAAAAACAAAAGAGGTCATCTAAATAATCGCGGCCCTAACGATCTCCCATGTGCCTGCCTCATCAAATTTTCGACTTGAGCTTCCCACCGTCGAATGGAATGCAATATGGGCTTACAGACTGCAACAGCGATGCGAATGAGCACAGCCCTTCAATCTCGACGCGATACTGACCATCCACCTAGAAAAAAAGAAAATCACAACAAAAGTCCGTAATATTCCCGAAAAACACGATCCCTCAGCTTCTCTCCTCCAGAAAACATCGATCAGAGCCCCTCTTGATAAGAGAGATTTCAATACCGAGATTGGGAACCTCCAAAAGATGCTTTTAAGGATGTGAGATCTTACGTCAAGAAGCATTCACCTGAATATATTTCTATCAAGTAAACATCTCCGTTCACAGCTAGGATATGTTGCGCTAATTTCAGACCTCTCTGCACTCGCACCTTTCACAGGTAGCTGAACCTTTATAACTTAAATAATAAAGAAGTTACACGAAAACAACAACAAATAACGATTATTGCTCTAATTATTTGAAGTTCTTGAACAAAAAGGTGAAATACTGATTGTGAGTCCGGGAAGCAAAAAACTAGGCCTCAAATACACCGGGAACAGTTCCATTGCTCATGTACATTTCTGAGTGGAACAAATTCCTCATTCTAAACGGAAACAATTTCCTAAACGTCAAATCATCGATTACGATGTTAGTACTGTTACTCTTCTCCCTTTATTATAATATATTATAGCGTTACTGTATTATAGCGCTATTACTATATAGCATGGAAAAAAAAAATTATACTCTAGCGTATACATTACATCATGCACTATATATCCCAACATATTTGATCGTAAAATGAAATAAAGAAGTACAGCATTACTGTACCATGAAGCAATATGTTACTCGCTTTTAGCAATATCGTTGTTACCGCATTAAGTCCCCTTTTCTTACCACATTTGAACAGAACCCATTCACGTTGTATAATGAAACCGACTGCCCACTCTCAAAAACAACATCAGCTTGAATAATGAGCACAAAGTCTCTGTTAGCAAATAAGCCAGATTTTGTCTTCAACATAAACAGTGCTCCAAGTAACGCCGTCGCAGTGGCACCCAAGCTTGACTGCGACGCATACAATCATGCGGACCTGCGAATCGATAAGCAAAGACCAAGGCGAAAGTCTTAACTTCGCACCCTCTCCCACATTTTTTCAGCTCGACCAACATTACCTCTTATGACTTTCTCCAATTTTACAAAGAAATGAAACCGATAATTTACGACCATCATGCTCGATGCGAACTTGTTTTCCTTCCAGTCAAATCAGGAGGAATAAAAAACAAGAATTAAGGAATAAGACATCAAAGACCATTCGCGACCAAAAACAACGCGACATCGAGGCGAACCATCCAAACTAGTTTCTTAAACGACACTGCATTTGAAGCTTTAATTATGATTACACTTTGTTTAAAGTGATTGATCGTGGCAGTGGATTCCTCATTTCTGCAATATTTTAAGGAATTTTGTGTTAAAACTACTGGAAGGTGAGGCTAGAAAGAGGTACATCCGGAATTTGAAAATGCGATTTTTTTCTGTGCTTGCTTCAAGAATCTAAACAAAACGCTGAATCAATCATTTGGCATGATGATAGAAACAATATTTTCTTTCTTTCAATGGTCTCCCTCTTCGAAGCTAGTCTCAGTTCAAACAACCATAATGATAAGAAAATATAGAAATCGAGCATTGTTTTAATTACCCTAGCAGGCAACACCACTCATATGCGAACAACTAGTAAAAAATAGCTTCAGAAAGAAAGATATGTACTTTTTGCATTTAAGAGTACCGAAGCTATTATCGAAAGGTGGACAATTACCGAAGCATATGCAGTGATCAAATGCTGCGCTAGTTTCGAATTTATTCCAGTTTCAAACCCAGAACATCAATACGCTTATTTATGGAAGCAACACGTAAACAATCTCAAGATTAGGAAAAGCCCTTATATTTTCCTGTTATACATAACTGAGATGTATATGTATGTTCCATAATTCTGAAGTTCAAGAGGTGTATATTCTTTGTTCAAAGCGATAGGACAGAAATGAGGCTGCAAAGACAATTAGCGAAAAAAAAAAGGAACACCTTTACCTGTACTCGTTTGAAAAAGCTCCGAGCTATTAAGTCATAAAAATTGCAGACTCATAAACTTAAATGACTTAGAATTAGCCCTAGTTCAGTATACCTCAGAAAGTTGATTTAGTGAGTTGAAAAGCTGCTAAATATTGATGAACATCATCGCTTTTCCTCCCCCTTGCCCTTATGGTGCCTGCAACTTTATATATTCCTCAATGCGCCAAGTACGAGAATAAGCAACATTTTTTTCTGAACTATTCGATGTTTAGAAAGATTTTCCGTCAGAAGATTAACACTTTCAGCGACCAAGTGACGCCGGATGCAAATCTGTGTAAGGAATGTCGTAATCAATCACGAGTAAAGCAGACTATGGTCGAGAAAAGAATTTCGAGCGCCTTTTTACTTCCTTATGATCCTAGAAACTTGGGGTAACTTTTTTTATCCGAACCCACTCGAGCTCCCAACCGTTGCAGAGCAACGCTTTTAGAATGCAAGGCTTCGTCATGCAGATACTGACATTCTGGCAGTTTTTTTTCTGCAAGGCCTCTAAATAGTGAAAATTGGCCTGCATGTTTATCTCTTCCCAATGATTTCTTCAAAACCCAGTTCATGGGGCCTATTGTGATGAGCCTCACTTTATCTGAATGCTAATAAAAGGCGAGTTCTAAAACTAAAACTCGCAGACTTTGGTTTACTGTTGGTAAAGTTGGTATCTAAACTGTACGTTGGTTGGTGAAGACTTGGCATGTTGGTAAAGTTGGTGTGTAAAGGTTGGTAATATTTGGCAAAGAAAAAGTATGTGAGGATAAAACCCAAAGCATTCGCCGCTGGTGGCTAAATACTTACAACTTGAATGGAAACTCGGATAATCACTCAGTAGTTCAAACAACAAACGAAAAGTCCAAAATATCCTCAGTGAGGCTAACTACTTACTGCAAATGCGAAACAAAGTATATATCATTCGCAAACTGCCCATCTTGGGTTGATCCCTACATCATACGAAGATCAAAATTGTACCTATGAAACTTAGCGGGGACAGTGCAGCACCCTTGGGCGCCAAGGAATTCAGTCGTACGTCCTCAATCAGCTCACTGGTTCGTAACTCAGAAATTTTGGTTCAGAGAATATCAACTTTGCTTATCACTTGATAAGCTAGGCAACTTCCTAGAAGCTGTATTACTCCACCAAGATCTGTTGGAGAATCTACAGATTTGAGTTTATCAAGCCTCATGCTTCCTTGCTTCATGCTCCAATAAATTCGTGATGACTGATTACCTCACGTTAAATCTATTAAACTCCTCAACAATCCTTCACCTTTGAGACGCGCAGTGAAAAAACGAAACTAATGAGGGCATGTAGGCTCGACGACAGGAACGAACTTCACGATGAAGCAGTCATCACGAATTCATTGAAGCATTGAAGCAAAGCAGTATTGGCCTCAGAACTTCAGCTTAAATATTTCCCAATACAATTTCACGTATAGCCCCAACCATGTTGGCTGCACTAATATCCACTGCACGTGCACTATTATGTCTTAACGAGTTAAGCGCTGCCGTGAAATGCGCATGTTGTGACAGATGTTTGGTTCGAAATCAAGATGGAAAACCTATATTATTTGTAATGACTGTGCTTTTTGTGTTGTTATTTGCACCAAGCGTGTATATACAGGTTGTTTCCTTCGCACAGAGAAAATATTTTTGGTTGCATACAAAGGATCGCTTTAGAAATATTTGTCTTCCTGCAAGCAATATGCACAGTAATTTCTTTAAGCCAATGATATTCAATCCCCAGTTTAGGAATAACAACCATCACTTTCCGGAATTAATATAAACATAGTCGACATTTAATGAGGTGAAATGTTCACCTGTTTCGTTAGCGCGTTATGACTGCACAAAGAAAAGATTGCATTCTTAATTGGATCCGAGGATAAAGCACTTAAGCGAAGATAGCTGTGATTGCGACTGGCCAACATCTGTGCCACACGGCGCTGCGTCCCCACCACGAGAAGTGACTGCTCGGCAGAGGTTCCAGCGAAGCCGAACACTGTCTGCGCAACAATTTGGTAAATCGCAATAAATGGCTGCAAAAAATTCCGTTCAGTTTCATCTGAAATGCACCACTGTGAAACTAACGCGACGCTATCGACAAAATTATATTAAATTACTTATGACGCGCACTCAGTTAGTCATTCGGCTCAGAGAAGATCACAGGTAAAAAGGTGCCAACCAATTATTCCACGTAACGAATAAATCCCAAACCATCAAATTTACACAATTCTTGTCACTCAGTGTACAGAACGTGAACGCGAGAAAAGAATTTAGGTTGGAAAAGACAATTCTTGCAATGAACTACTCTTAAACGAAGACATCCACTATTACGGATCAACAAGTTTCCTTTATGCTTTATCCGAATTTCGAGTGCGAATCAGGGCTATCACCCTCCCCTCGAGCATTCTCCATTTGATGACTCCAATTAACAGAGCGGAAGCAAGTTCAGGATATCCGTTATCTCAAACGTATTCACTGGAAGTCTGAGGAAGAATATCTATATAGATTATATGTATATCGGAAGTCTGGATCCTAAACATGTGCACAACAATTTGTACGTATCAGGAAAGATAAACGAATGAAAACTCTCACATGAATAATCGATGCGATCGCTAAGACGGCACCTTTGCATTTGGTACTGATAATATCGTTGTTGATATCGATATAGGTGCTTCGCTGAAGACTTCTTAGAGCCGCAATGAAGCTCGCTTGCGCTTCCTCTTTGCCAGGCAAACAGATAAATTCATGATCGAATAGAGAGCGCAGGCGGCTAAAAGGAAGCAATTTAAGTGCGCTGTTTTAAGAATATTAAACAAATTTCAAAGCTCATTGAACGCCTAACATTTCGAGTGAAAACTCAGAAGACTGACAGTACTGAGTGCAGGAAGCTATCAGTTGTTTATGCGACTGAAAAAAATCATCCAGCAGTATGCAAGTCCAGTAGCAAACAATTCTTGAACTAATTATAGGAAACGTGATAGCGAAGAGTGGTCGCGCCACCAGCAGAGCAAGAATCCCATGAGAAGCCAGGAAGAAAATTTTAAATTTCAAACTGGAATTTTGGATTTCGATTAAAACCCAAACATCGCACTGCAAAGCATTTAATCGAATCATTATTGGTCGCAATCATCTACCTACCCATCCTTCTTCTCAACAGTCCTTTCATTTAATGCTCACCTCCGCAACTTTTCCAAGTAAACACAAACATGGCAAAGAGCGAAAATTTTCGGAGATACCTCCCTCTTTGGCTGATTTAAGCGCAGCCCCGTAGCCCTGCAACGATGTGGGCGTTTTCCAAGTGAGATCGTAGGTTTAAACTAAATCTTTCCCCAAACCGGTGAATGTTGCAACTGCCTCCAATGTAAAAAGCAATCAATCAGAAGACTGCGTCGGCCTTCCCTCTCGTCGCTCATCTCTCAACGAATTTCCGCTCACAAACAACAATGCT
This sequence comes from Baylisascaris procyonis, assembly GCA_037389465.1. Classification (NCBI taxonomy): domain Eukaryota; kingdom Metazoa; phylum Nematoda; class Chromadorea; order Rhabditida; family Ascarididae; genus Baylisascaris; species Baylisascaris procyonis. The sequence continues at coordinate 1,759,659 of JAZARR010000159.1, forward strand.
TCTAACATAAGACGACGTTCAGGTGAATTCCACATAACGACGTTCAGGTGAATTCCACATACCAGAACAAGTCCATCGCGTTGTCACGACTGATCTGTTGATTCGATACCAATATCGCGCTAATCAAACCCATGTCGGCGAAGTCGTGCACTATCTAGGACAAACGCTTCTCAATATTTAAAAAAAAAAAAAAAACAATATTTTCGTAATACAATCACTGCTTCAATATCGTACCCAATATACACTTCTATTTTGTTATCAGACGCTAAGGGGAACACTCACATATGCATGTATGACAGACACAACGGCAGCAACTGCGGCGGCTGCAGCAAGGGTTGAAATAGTACGACCAGAAGTGCTCAACGGAAGCCATTTGAGGGAATATAGTGAGTGAAGGCAAAAATTACTGAACAAATGGATTAAATTTTACATCGATTTCCTCTCAACATTTCTAAATGGAGGTGAATGACCAATTGACCGAATGACCGAATAATATAACGACTCAACAGCCGAACCCAAAGAATAAAGATCTTACGTTTTGATCAAGCATTTGAACGAATCAAGCATCTATAACAATAAATAATTCACAACAGCATATTGCCACATTCCTACATCGCATATGCCTTTTTCTATACTAGCTCCGTTTATTATATCCTATACAAAACACCATTTCGAAAAGTGGGAAGCAATTTGTGGTCACATGTTATGCTTCGCATAGAATCCAACCGTTGAATGAAAATTCACAAAGTTCAGAAAAAGGTAACCTACCTGGTTGGAATAATTCGACAATATGATCTGCGCAACTGAGCGTTCAAGGCAACGCTGATCAATAACACCCTGCTCAGCAACTGGAAATTCAGCAAGCTTAAGAATGCTGCTTGCGGAAATGAAGTCATCGCAAGGGCAAAAGAGGTCCGAGTGCAATTCAAGATAGTATCTGTAAGCATTAAAAAGTAACGCATAGATATACGAAACGACAAGCACTTGCAGAATGAGCATCGCGCTCCGATCCAACTCGTGTGAATTAACATCCGAGCGTCCAGAGTTAACCGAAATGGTGCACTTATATCTATTACCTTCTTGATTTCAAAACATACAATAATGTTCTGCTTTTGGTTCCATGTGCATGACTGCGGCTCTACGAGATGAAACGACATTGGCACTGGATGATCATGACATCACTTTAATACCCAAACAATCAGAGGTAAAACATCAATGGAAGAAAAACAAACAACTAGCCTTATTCATATAATAGAATCACTTAAGGATGTGCAAGCAGCAATCGCATCACTGCATTAATCGAACAGCATGGCTGATTGACAAAATAGATAAATTCTAGCGAGTCAACGCAGATGGTTCAAGCTTTTTCTTTATCCCTAGGAGGCGAGTTGAAGATCTTAGTTTCTCCGCACAACCAAATTATTTTTTTACGCAGTCATTGCAAATGCACCCTTGTTAGTACAAGCAGATTTGCGGTCACTTCGTTACTTCCCGCACGATTTGCGGTCACAGGAAGAACGACATTCTTCCTTACTCACCCCTCCTCCTCCCCCAGTAGCAGAGTCCTAATCTCCGGCAAACCAAAAAGCTCTCTTTTATGCAACACGAAGTACAAAGCATTCTATCCTGTACTCTTCATAGAAAAGGAACGACCCACCATAACTGCAAGAGAGCCTTGTCGCCACCTCATCCATGTAAGTACAGGAGGTCAGAGCAGACGGCGACTCTCACCACTCTACATTCCCCATATTCGCTACCTCAACATACTCCCGCTTCACGCTTCAATCTATCTTTTACCGTTTTAGCCGCTCGATATTAAATGCATCGGCATCCCAACGTACGTTTAAACAAAAAAGCTTTAATAACATTCCGAAACTGCAGAACACGAGCGCTGAAACAACATCTTTTTTCTACGACAAGTGCAACTACGCAAGACAAAAATATGGTCCCCTCAATGCCGATACGATCAGCTAGCAGAATAATCCACCATTCACAGACGAATATTAACTAGGCGAAGTTTATTACGTCGACAAGTGTAAAGTGTTACCTCAGGTCATTGACTATGTTTGTTTTAATAAATATACGCTTCCCCAGACGCTTGGCAAGTTCTACAATTTCTTCCAGATAATGAACCAATTCGCCTAATCGTACAAACTCGTCACGATTCGACATGCGTCTCTCGTCGAATAACTAAAATCGAAGTGCTTCAGACTGTAAATACAATATATTAAAATTCCATATAAAATTTCCCTTGGCATCATCTTCCCCTTTCCAAAAAAGGCTACGAGATGATTCTTCGACAGACACGATGATGAAGTGGTTCACATAAAGTGGTTGGCTAAGAAATCTTTTATTATTCCAACATCGAGTATTAGACATTTTTAAATTTGTATGCGGGATGCATTGAGATTCCCTCGCAGAAAAATCTCGATGAAAAGCATGAAGCAAAAGAATCAATGTAACTTTCAACTGTCGAAATCGCGACCACGAATTAATATCACACTCGGTATCTCTCTCAAATAATCTGACGTCATTATACATGAAAAAAGGATGCCGAAAAGATAAGACAATCACGGAGATTACCTTAAGAAGAACGGCGCATGCATATGGCCAAATACTTGTCACGTTATTCTTATTGTGAATACGAATAACGTGATGCCCAAATTTCCTTATCGCCATCTTCCCCTTTTCAGAAACTTCGAACATCATATCGGGCTAAAATTTTTAGTAATAACTAGCAGTCGTAAACAAAATGCTCGAATAGACCTGCATTTATCGTTGAACAAAACTCGATTCGGATTATTCATCACCATATTAGCAGCCAGTTGGATTTTCGTCAGATGTGTTCACGGTCCATTCATATAACCGCGACGGCAATCAGATTTGATTCTGATCTCAGTTCGCCTTCAAATTGAAACTATCGTCAATCGTGCTATACTTTTGTAAGAGCTAAAGTGTCGAATTTACATACATAGAGGGTGACCTATGCTTTCAACACCAATTAGGATCGCTTAGACAACAAGAGAAAAACAAACAGTAAGCAAAAAATTGTGCAGTTCGTAGTTTCACCTTGCAAGCAAGTTCAGAGCGTTGAAGTGACGCATTGAAATATCTGCGAATCGAAATTGGTTCACCGAACGTCATGTAGACGTGTCCAAAGCGTTTATTAAGAATATGACGCGCCTTTAGAAGCCCTGAAACCAAGAAATTTACCCTTGGGAACTGAACCTTCCAAAAACATCAAAAACCGTAGATTTTTCTCATACTGGAAAGAAAATTTATGGAATAATACTGCAAAAAATTGAAAATTAGCCACCCCTCAGACCAATCACCAGTGTAATATCCGTTCTGGGAGATAATGACGATAATGAAGCCAACCATCGGTAACTTCGAATGTAATCCCCACGGCCTCCTCCCCTTTTCAGGTTAAAGATTTATCGGAAGACCCCACTCACTCCCCTAACTCGAAGTACCTCCTCGTGTTTTCACGACGTATCAAATCACAAGCAAAAAAAATACACCGTTAAGGCAATTTCTCCTCTTCCACAGCTCTTCGTCTTTCGTACTAGGTAAATTGTACTGCTGCAACGCTCTCTGCGAAATATCACCAACCGGAAGTAGATTCCTTTGGTTTCGGAAATCCCAAAAGCTCGTAAGCGTAAAGTGACTCTTCCAGTATCTTGTCATAATTGATGGTGACCGGGACAACTATCTGAAAAGTGAATGTAATGTACTGCGAAGCAAGAATCAAAAGTATGCAACCACGACCATTTACTTTTCCTAGAAATGCTGGTTGGTAATGATACGGTGGTGGGATTGCCGGTGACGGACTGCTGAAAAAAGAACCGGCAAGATCACACCAGTGGACCTATGAAGCAGCATAAGAAATGCAAGTCCACTCTTCTCACCACTGCGGGTCGGATGCCTTCGCAATGTGACTACTGGCGACCTGTATGCTCATCATTAGAGAATACGTTTGCGAAGTTCCTATCTGACATGACGGGTCATAGAGGAACTATCGCAAACCCGCAAATTGAGGAAATCATAATCATTTTTATATTTGGGTGAATACGGGCCGGTGGATAGGGAGTTGAACACTGGACCTTGGGTCAGCTTTTATACAGGGTGCTAATCAAAATAAATCTTTCGGATTTTCAGCGAAATTTCTCGCGATTTTATTTTTACTAAGTGGAGATGAATGTTCTCATAGTTCAATAAAAAGGGGTTTAGAAAGGTGAATCATATTAACAGCACTGACCAAAACAGAGATGATCTTATCCAAAAAACACCCTTTCTGAACCCCAATGCCTAATATCAGTATTTCGCCGAATCTAACAAATTTACGAATTAGCGAAGAAAAAATGTTCGATTTTAAAAGGATAAGGATAAGCGCGATTGTAATGAAAAATCCACGAATAAGTCAAAACGGTGATGGTGTAATAACATACCACATCGTAAAGCTGGCAGCGAAGGAACGGCTCGACAAGTATCTGCAGCAAACCGTATCGTGGGTAAAGGCTTTTGCCTGAGCGACTTCTCGTTCCCTCCACAAAGAATTCCACCGGATGATCAGTGTTTATTAGATGAGTTTGCACATATTCGGTGAACAACGACCAATAGAGCCGATCCTGAAAGAATATGCGCACTACTTGATTCGACAAGTTCCTATTAGTTCAATTAACGGATAACTAATCCACTTAAACCCTATTGACGGATAATGCTCATTAGTTATACTTCATTTCGATCAGCCTCGTGGGAAGACACATAGTTACAATAAAAAGAATTGCTTAAATCAGTGCAGCAACAACATCACAACACACTGCAAAAGTTAATCAGGAGGAAGGGCCTCCTTCCCCTCCCCTTTTGCCTGCGATATACAGTTAATCTAGATCCATCATTGAATCAAGGTATCAGACGAGCAAAAGCGAAAAATTTGTCTTGATTTTAGGCTTTCACTGAAAACCTCATGAACACTCCACTCAATCTGGGAGTGGAAGTTGTTAAATTTGGAAGTTAGGGAAATTGTAAAGCAAATTTTATGGTAAACACAAGTTAAATTTCATATGGCATCTATAAAAGGCGAATTGAAAAGTTGATCACTCACATTTCCAAATTGCCGTCGAATGAAAAATGCGCCACAACGGCGTAGCGCTTCACCCATAAACTTTGAATTCATGAAATCAATGCCTGCAGCAATTGCCGGTAAAGGAATATCGTGATCGAAGCAGAGTAGTGACATTAAGAGAAAATCCATATAAGTCTGAAAAAAACAAAACAATAACAATTACAGAAGACGCCTTTCTTCCTTGAAGGATTAATAAGAGCAGCAAAAGAGAAGATATTATGATAAAAATGAGAGTAACGTCGATTGCGTTCATATTCATATTCTAATCTACTAAAGAAGCTTATAAGAGTGAATAGTCTTTAATCCAACTATCATTTTACTGCTAGACTTATACATAATTTTGGAATATATCGAATTTCCACAGCTCTACAATATTTCTCCGTTGATTAATGCTTTTTTTGTGGATATTCAGGAGATTCCACTCCCGAGAGAACAGCCTAAACGATTTTTGATTATGACACGAAAAGGATGTTTTATAGAACAAGCAGAAAACCGACTGAATAGTGGAATAATATTGTAAATATCCCACAAATTACTACAATTGTGCATGATTACGTGATTGATATCTTAGTCAGTGAAATTGTAAACGCAATGAATAAAAGCAATAATATTATTTAAGAAATTGGTAATGGCATCTTCTGTTGCAATAAAAAGTGAAGAAAATAATTTGCAACACAATCCGTTAGTGCAATTCCTTGTGCGAAGAAAATTGTATCATCCAAATGAAAGCATAATAAGCAATAATAACACATCAGATCGTGCCCAATTACTATTAAACTGAAGACAATTTAATTCCATTACTTTTATATACGAGTGCATAAAACTAATATGCAAAGCTGCATTCAATTACAGAAACGAAACATCAAAACCGTAACACGCATTCCCATTTAGATTAAAAGCAAACTTGCCAATAGAAGGGGATGCAATCGTTGAAAATGAAGGAAAGAAACTTTTATATGATTTGCGAGAAACACAGTAAACGTAGAAAAAATAATTCTGAAAATTGAAATCAATTGCAATTAATCAAAGAATAATACTTACTTTATGAGTTGGCATGAAGACAACTGCATCGCTATTGAATAACTCGCGAATACGCTGCAGCTGAGTGCTATTAACGAAGACTCCATCGAATAGTCTCTAAACGAATAGCAAAATAACAAAATAAAACTCAAAAACGGAGATATCGAGATGAAATCCTTCTTCTGAATTATTACATATTGCACCTAATTTCGAAAAAATTTGTTCAATCGAAGGAAAGATAATACATCATGCAGATATAAAGAATACACATATGCATGTATTGAGAAACAAAAAAAAAAAAAAAACAAGAGAAATTATGAATTGCTCAATTGAATGAAAAAACACTGGAATTCAATTCAACAAGCCGGCCACACAGTATAATCATAGCCCTGCAGGCAGTTAACAGCAACTTATTTCTATAAGTGTAGCTTTTGGGCATAAATCCAGCAGTCTTTCATTCAACGATGACATACTCACCTTCACAACCGAAACAATAGCATAGCCAACTAAGCGTACAGCTGGCATCTGCATTCTATGAGCCATTGTGTGAATGATCTCGTCGGCCTCTGCTTGCACTGCCTGTTGCGTCCATCCCCGTTTGATCGCCTCTGCCTTTATCGTGTCCTACATAACGATCATTTATCAATAAAAAAATTCATTGTGCGCAAAGCAATGATGTGCAAATTGCAATCATAAGAAATTTTTAGCACAAATTATATGCTGTTCATTATTAAGCGAAGAAGAGGAAAATCTTGTATAGAATGCAGAGAAAGCGCATTGTTTAAAAAGGAAGTTCAATTAGTTTTCACGCCTAGTTTACAGTCAGCCGAATCGCTGAACCCAAGAGAACACCCTCTCAACAGCGACATATTGTTATCACGCATCATTGGCCGCAGATTCTCAACATCAATTAACATGTGGAATGAATACCAAATCAGTCTAACAGCCATCAAATAACATCGACGAATCACCCTTAAAAGAAGATAAGAAAAATGAAACGAGAACGCCAAACTGATGATACAAGGATGAAAATATGCGAACAACTTTCCCAGTTAACACAAATTGGAATTTCAGATTCTCTACCATCCAATCCACATCACCGTCCTTTAATGAGCGGCAATGATATTTCATCCCTCCTCCTCAGTCGTCAAATGACAAGAGGTCATTTCGTTCTCCTCGCACAGAAGCATAGAAGCATTCCTTCCTTCACAAACTTTTCCCTTCTCCATAATCAACTCTACATGCTAAAAAAACATTGGAAGATGATAAATTTGCGATGACGCATCTTATTAATATATATGCGATAAAATTCGGATTGAATGAATGGCTCAAAGCAGAACGTCATATTCTAGGCATACGCAAAGACACCACAAAATTTCCCATAAGCGGTCGAAATATTGACTTTGCCAGGAAGAGAGGGGTGGAGGAGAGAGGTGAATTGATTACGAGTACCGTTCACCCATATCAGATATAAGGATAGGATGGATCAGTTGGTCGTCTTTGATTGCGTCGCGATCAATGTCTCCATCCTCCTCCCCTTTCTTCCTCCTCTTCCTTTCCTCAGAAAAGTGGGGAAGTGCTGCTGCGAAATGCTTGACACAGAAATGTAGGGCGGCGTTTTAGTTCAAAATAGAAAACGAGAAGCGCAAAAACATTGGAAAGCAACACTAGTATACCTGGGAATGCGAATGTGTAGGGCAGTCCCGTCGTCTATAGATTAAATGGGAATAGTTCGCCCTACAAGGTAAGTCAAAGAAGGTCAACAGCATACAGGCAGATCAAACGACTACGCAGCATAGGACGCGAGGCTAGCCTGCGGCACAATCGAGAGGGTATAAAAGGGGCCGATATGCTCATCTATCCATTACAAATGTGCAAGCACGTTATATATATATATATATATATATATATATATATATATATATATATATATATATATATATTCAACGTCTTTCAATATATGTACATATATATATATATATATATATATATATATATATATATACGTACATGTATTGAAAGACGTTGAAATAAACGAATGAAGTGAAAATGAATCCTTAAAATCGAAGAAATATGAATTCTTACTTGAACACGCTTTGACTTCAAAACAGATTGAATTATTTGGTCAGCACTGCGACGTACAGGAATGGCCCGTTGAGATGTGTTGAATGGGAAGTCCTTGTGGCGAGTGACCCATGCCAGCTCGCCCCCAACCGCATCCACTTTCGCCAACCATTCGACGTAATCGTCTGTTGCGCCAACGTCACCCATTTGTAGGCCTAAAGGAATATCACTATTTGAAATCTTATTGATTAAGGATTAAATGAACACACTCGTAGAAGTTACATAAACAATCCAACATTTTTGATTCAATATTAAATGAGTAAACAACACCTCAATTCAGGAAGGAATGAAAAGCGCTTAAAATAGATCCTTTAGAAAAACGATAAGCGAGTAAATAAGAAACAGGAGATCAAAAGCAGCAACAAAATCATAAACAGCATGAAGGTGAAAATTACTTAGCCGACAGACAAATACCACCACATCGCCAACACTAACAACATATTCGGCTAATGAGCGTCGATTAAAAAAAGGGCAATTGTTTTAGAGAGGCAGGCAATACAGCAATCGCACTTTCAAAAGTTCGAAAAACACCGAACAACAGGCAAAACAACACCCGCCCTAAATAACTACACCCCTTTACGAAGCAAACTGGCTTCACACTCAAGGAGGTCAGCGCGTAATCGGCTTCACTTATTTCTGATATGCAGCTGCGATCGTTGAAAAAGTGCGGGAATTAAAAAACTGTTTGCTCGCACAAGCCCCGGAAATGCGTAGAATGCGTCTATAATGTTACCACCGTTAACCAACAACCGTAGTAAGCGATCCTTACTTTCGTTACCGTTAAAATGCACCCCGTACTCTTGTCATCTTAACCTTAGCCACTTGTGCTCCTGTCATTTGCGCCAAGGTGATTCGTGATCAAACGGTTTTCTGTGGACGAGTCATGCTCCTGCGTACGACGCAACTGTGACGAATTGCTTTACTGCCTTTAAGAACTGACAAAAGGTGGGCAGTTTCCTTCACTGCTATTTCGAATAGAAACGCAAATGCTTGACGCATGAAATTCACAATGCCTATTGATACGTTTTTATATCCGCATTCAGACGGAAACGATTTTGGGAGGGGGAAGGAGACGTGAAATGGCTTTTAGAATTTTTAAGTGCCTTTTAGTGAAATGCATAAATGCCTTCAAGAAAAACGATTCTTTTTGGGTGTGTGGGGTGGGTAGGGGAGGGGGGGCAGGGGTCAAGACTTCCTAGAACTATAAAACCACCTTATGTGGAGTTTTTCATTATTTTTTCAATGGTTATGCAATCGATCGGTCCGGTAATTTGATTTTTGAGAGTGTCATTATAAACAAATATTTGTGGTGAGCAAAGCAACCAAAAAGGAAAGGAGCAGGGGTGGGGGAAGAGGAAGAGAGTGGGGAGGGGGGGGGGGGAAGGGAGTTGGTTTATCAAATTCCAGTTTGGCAGATTAGAACACTGAAGAGGTTCGTCTTCTCGTCATTTTGGACGCCTTATTAACGTATCACCAAGTCGACTTTTTTATCGAACACGAATTCGGTAATATGCAAGGATTTGGTATTCTTATAGAACAAGGAGAAGGATACCTAATTTCTGCATTCAAAACCATGGTTTCCCTTCGAGTTGGCTGAAACTGCACCGATTTAATGAGGCCCGTGACTTTTCCTGGACATATTTTTAATTGTCAGTGAAAGAACACTGACATCTTTATTCAGTGGAAGTTTTTGATAGCATTTCGAATAGGAATGTAGAGGAAATGGGGGAAGGAAAAACGTGGAGTTTCTACGAGGCATTATAGTTGCCCAATCCCTGAAATAGCAGCTACAGCATTATAGTCACCATCCTTTTTTACACATTTCTTGAAATTACGCGTTCTCTAACCATAATATGGCTAAGATTTTTCATTAGCTCGAATCTCTGAGACGGCCTGGGACTGTGCTGCACCTGTGCCATCCTCTCCGCTAACCGATGGAGAACGCTATCTCGCAAATGAAATACCATCCACTAAGGACAGAACGCGCACGTTGCTGAGATGGTGGGGCTGTGATAAAATCTCGAGGACCATCATATGCTGGTGCAGTAGTTCAGCGCATTTCCTGTGCCAGAAGCTTGAAAAAAAAACGATAAGGAGCTGTGACAGCATCGACACATCACCTTCAGCCGAAGCTTGAAGACGAAGATATGCGACCACAGCCGCTTTCGGATAAGACGTTGAAGGTGAAAATATGGGGTTATGAAGCATTTGAATAATCTTCACAAGAAGCGAGCACGAACATCCATGAAAATTCATGAGCACAAAAAATCCCTACGAGAATGGATAGAAATTCAGTGAAACCAGAAATCTGAAGGAATCTGGCGATAGAAAAGAGAACTGCGCACAGAACATAACATGGTTATATATGCACACATTTAACCTAAAAATGCAAATTACAACCTCGTTAATGAAGTCAGAGGTGAAAAATTCCATTTTATGACTAAAGTCGTACCCACGTTAGTCCAAATTGATTTGTTCGTAGTACGATTTGTCAGCAACTTGGTTACGGATAATATTGCTACTCGTTGATTAATTCATATGCAAAATCACTTCATTTTAGGCCATCATTTTTTAACAACTTATCGAGTTAAAAATCGGGGAAATGACGTCACCAACACTGACATTCTCAAACATCCTTCCACAACATTCACAACCTCACTGAAGCAACCACCCGTCAAGCAAACACCATAAACAATGACCATAGGAACTCACCGCAACAATCTGAAAGCAATATGCAAATCAGCAGCAATCAATAATTTGTAAAAAAGTGCTAGATGCAAAACCACGCATTTGAATGTTGAATATGGTGATCGGCGTGTTTCATGAAAAATGACACCAAACACTAACCTCGCGGTGAAATATTTCCCAAAAAGCACAAAATAACAAGTGGACAGGTCGTATGCTGCATATAAATACCAAGGAACAAAAAAAAGACCCTAATCATCAGAAAAGTTATTCGGTTCCGCAAGTGTGAGACATCGTTCACAACAGATGGGAGACAAAAGACACAAACATGCTCGCGCATGTATTCCTGCGAGACCTGAGGAAAAGTTTCAAAATTTCGGAGAAAAAATTCTTTTCAATGACGCAATACAAATTGAGACACCCCATACGGCATAACACGCTGTAGGTGGGAATAGAATGGAAAAAAAGGAAATGTGATGGTGATCTTCACGTGGTTCCGACACCACTTCCACCACGCATGAGGAAACCCGTCCAACCGGACTGGGAATAGGGGATCAAATTGCTGGACTCGTTTGTACTTATCGCCAAGTTCGGCTCGCCACGACGCCCATGGTCAGCTCGGCTTCTCAATCCCTCCCATTTTTCGAACTATCCCGATCAAATTGTGTGACTAGGCTAAGGTCACGAGCATGGCCTCATCAAAATTTGTCCCTCCTTCATCTCCCCAATGCTTGCATATTGCGGACCCATATGCTTGAATGAATCTCACAACGAATTATTTCAAACTCATTATATTTGCGCACTTCTTGTTGTTTTCCACATATCCGGGTCCCACGCATCTGGCACTTGGACGATCAAAGTACACTCCATGTCACTAGTGAATTCCAAAGATGCAACTTACTACAACCGGGAGGAGTTCACAACGATACAACTCAAGTGAGCTGCGGCTTTTGAATGTCCACTTTATTGGCGATGTAATATTTGTTTTTCAATCGAACGACTGCCTAGACGGTCGAACAATCCAGAAAGATCGAAAATTCTGAATTTATCAACGTCAGTGAGCCAATTTTGAATCATCAGAGCTATGTCGATAAAATACGATCTTTGTGAGGCAAATCGCTTCCCGATCGAAGTTAATGAATTGTGTAGTGACTGCGGAACGGAGTTTGAAACATTGATGCTGCCGATGCTTCGAAGAGTTTCTCAGAAGAAAGTATCTTTAAGGTTGGAAGCTTTGAAAGGCACCTGGCTGAAATTATTTCATACAGTCATTTCCTGATCTGAGGAACAAAGTTGTAGGTCGATTGTCTCTCGCTTCGGGGAACTCGTGAACGTTAATTTTGGGGTAAATTTTGGCGTTCCTCTTTTAACCTGTCGACTACGTCATTGTTAGGGGTTTCTAATTGTAAATCTCCCAACTTCACAACGCATCCCTTCCGCATTTCATAACCAATGCCAAGAACGGATTTCCTTTTTTTGGATTTGAACAGGTTCAAAACACCTTATTCAGATCGAAATTTTGTAGTGTTTAACAATTCCATGATGCTCAGTGACTCGTGTTTTTTGGACGCCGCAGTCTGACTTATACAGCCGGCCTTAAAATATGGAATTTGACACCTTGAGATACAGTCGAATTTAATTGGACCTTGATGTTTGCTACAAAACTGTCAAACTTTAGAGACGATTTCCTTTAGAGACGATTTCCATCCATGCTTCCACCTCGAGGAAGATGTATTCAGCCTTCAAATAATTTGCAAGAATTGTACAGTGAACGCCATTTTTCATAGATATCAGTCAGATTTTTCCCATTACGTAACTTCCTGCCGTAAAGAGTCGTCGACATCTCGTTTACTTCGATTTCCACTCCGTTTATAGCTCCCCTACTAAAGTCTTCCATTCCTTAGCAGCGTTCAAGACAATGATTTCGAAATGTTGTACGTGCTGCTTTTGTTTCATTCGTTCATGTTTTGCGGTTCCCTTTGTTCGTTTGTGAATAAAGGCTTTACTGATGAAATTGACGATCTTAGTGGAACAGTAAATGTTGTTGTTGCTAATATGCCTATTTGGAATTTCAACGTGCGATTCTTGCTGCATTGAGTAGGTAACGAATCAGAGTTCGATATGAAAGCTGCATGGTCGTCGTTCACTTGTGGTTTTTTAAAAACTATCATCTCTTTTAATGCCTTATTCAAGGATTCTTTTCGAGGAAGCATCAGGGACAGGTTAGTTATTTTTGTGATCTTTCCAAACTCAGATTTTCGAAACATTGCAATGGGGCGAATGAAACCGGAAGCACAACCCCAAGGGAAAAGAAGTGGAAGAGAAAACATTGCAACTCAATAAGCAGATTACAGTTTCATACACCCAAAATCCAACCAAACTTTCTTGGAAAATAGCATTATCGAAAGAGAGAGTTTTGCGGTTGAGGGGTTTGTATACTATGTATACTTATATAAGTACCTGCGCACCTTGCCTGTTAATTGTTTCCCTTTATCAACGTTCATTGAGTGGCAGATAAGACATTTCAGGAACCGTTTTCCTACGTTTTATTGCAACGTCAGATTGAAATAAAGCTTCCTTTCGTTTTCTCAAAATTTTATTAAATACAATAGAGTTCATGTAACAAACAAATTTTCGTAATCGCGGAAACCAATCAATGAGAAGAGCGACATCAACACTTCTCAATCAACTGCCGTCAGCTTTAGAAAAAAAACAAAATAAATAAATACAGCACAAACATTGAACTGAAAAGAAGGCACTCGTTTCACAGCTGTAAAGAGAGCGATTATCGCTTTTCAAAACGCGCTCAGAAAAACGTTTCACGAAACCCTCTAAGAATCCGTTTCGTTTTGGTTCTATCACCCAATGGAGGCATTAAATGTGATACACTGTAATATAAAACTTAATTAAGTGAGTATTCACTATAACTTTTTGTACACAGTAATGATTCATTGATTTTATCTATTTGGTGAAACATGGTAACATACAAGCATAACGACTGACAAACATAAGAAACCGAAATTCTTGTAAAGAGTGATTGATCTTCGATTTGAGTTTTCAAAGGTGTTCGCGCCTCCTCATTTATTTTGCATTTCGTAACGGCATACTGTGAATAAATTTTCCGCTCTATTTTTCCAACTTAATAAATACATCGATCAGTCAGCTTAAATGAGAATGCGAGAAAGCCTATATGGCCGTCGTCTATTTGATAAGCCTAAAAAATCTTTTTTAGCTTTTCTACTTCATTATTAAGGGGGGTTTTATTACAGTGAATCATTTGAATAAACTTTCACTGGTCGTCAAGCATGTACTATACAAAATCATTGAAAACAAAACATCTTAGCAGTTGAAAAGCAAAGCTTCTCGAGCGTTTGTGGCCGTGACTTACGAATATGTGGTGATGACTTCTTTACCTGTTCCCCTCACAAATAATACACGAGGTAAATTGTCAGTGAGCACCTCCAAGTAGTGCATGTAATCGTCAAGACCTGAACGTTTGCAAATATGATTTCGTATTACGATGATCTTTCCCAATTAACTCAACACAAACACATCTATTATTGGTCAATTAAGGTAGGTGATTTATCCTGGGTCAAAGATTTGAGTTCTGGTCGAGGTAAGAAAGAATTTTTTGCCAGGAAGCAACAGGGCATCCGGTAAGAAATCAAAAACGAAAAGAGGGAGCATGAATAAACACATGTTTTTCGCTATTTTAAGAGGTACTTATAGATCGCAGTACACAGCTGTCCCAGCGAAGCTCATCAAAACGTAGGTTTGTCTTCGTAAAAGAACATTATAGATAGTGAATACACTTTCTGAAATTTAAAGCCAGGAAGTTAGACCACAGTTGACAAAAGAAAAGGAAAGAAAATGAAGTACTAACTGACCGTCCTTGCCAACAGGTGGTTTCGGCAAGTTGAGGAGAATAAGTTGGCTTTCGGAAGAATGCTCAAGGATTAGCTCGTTAAGTCGAACTGCTGTATGCATTTTTCGAACCTGAAATTCATCTATATAACCTCTCAAATGAAGGTCAATAGCGCAGTCGGAATTTTGAAATCTGCTAGTGACTTTTGGTCATCAAAGTATGTCATGAAACGAATCGCTCAAATGTTTTCCGATAAAGATATGAGAGGATATGTGAGCTAAATTCAGGATCAGTGTGGGACACCTTTACTCTCTCGCAATCGGGTGCGTGTATGAGGACAAAAGCACCAAACGACGACAGGAGTGTTTTCTTTGGTAAACCGAAGCACACTCAGATTGAAAGAGGTCTTCAGTATCGAATAATGAATGATGTATTGTTGCCGAAATAGTGCAACTAGAAACTTGTCAAATGGTGGGGAACATCCCGGCCTGCGCTTTTTACGCGGCATGAAGTTTCAAATATCGCGTCTATATTGAAGTGTTGTACATGGTATAGTAAAAGCAACAAAACGAAGAGTAAAACCACGCTTTGAGTTCCTTCACAGTTTCGGCTGTTAGAGAGCGGTAGGCCTAACGAAGAGGTTGACTAGGGCCCAATCATTTTTATTCGTACTCTACGAAGCATTTTTATCGAAGAATTTCATTACCAGTGTTCATTTCATTTCTGATACTCATGCATATTTCTGAATGTGTCTCAAGTCAAAACGAAGAAAGTTTTGTATAAAACTGAACCTTTTTCTTATCAAGTGCGCGTAGCTTCTTATTCCGTTCTTCGTCATGCTTCTTTGTTGCTCCATTCGTTTTCCTTTGTTGCGCGTCATTTCTGAAATGTGGTCACAACAAACTAAAGGAAGTCACAACAAAAGACATAAGCCTCATACTTAAATTAAACATCTTTTTCATGACGTCATAAGATTTTGAAATGTTTCAGGAATGACGTAAGAAAAATGTCATTGTTGAACTGAGCTCACGATAAGCAATCAGCCCTCCAGGTGACGTCATACCATGAA
This sequence comes from Baylisascaris procyonis, assembly GCA_037389465.1. Taxonomy (NCBI): domain Eukaryota; kingdom Metazoa; phylum Nematoda; class Chromadorea; order Rhabditida; family Ascarididae; genus Baylisascaris; species Baylisascaris procyonis. Next base: position 1,775,547 of record JAZARR010000159.1, read on the forward strand.
AGACAAAAACAAACAGGAATTGCTCAAACTAGAACCACAGACATAAGCAACAAAGTGACGTGAAAGATCGAACGTTAATAAAAAACGGGTTCCAAAAAATGGGCTCATATGAACTTCTCGAGCAACAGTGCCGGCATTGGCATGGTCGATTTTAATCGGCCCTGAACAGTCTTTTCTGCTAACATTTTGAAATAGCAGGCTGTTATATCTAAAACTGACGCCATGTGTCGTTCAGGCCAGCTACTCTCGACCTTAAGCGGTGGAAATACTGTGCTAGGTTGAAAAGGTTAAATTTTTGAACCTCAGTCGAGGAACCCACGTTCATCCGAGCTCTTCTGTTCTGTACGATATCTGCGACATGCTTTCCAACTAATAACAACCTTTTGTTATGGTCATCAAGATTGCACGTCTGAAAGCATACAAAGAATGAACAGTTACCTGTCATTCTCGTTTATGCTGTTCGTATTTTCACCGTCATCCTCTCCATTTTTTTCTGAAAAATATTTGTTATTTTGTTGAAAGTTTCCATCCAGAAAAATTCACAGCAATCAGCGCCTGATCAAAAAAACGTACCTATTTGTACTGTTAGCTGGGAACAAATTAATAAACAGACTTTTAGGTAGCGTTCTAGCATTGCGATGGTGATTTTGGTCATTCAAAATATCTGCTAAAACTTAGACTGGAAACGTATCGTGAGCATAATAAAATTTGCTCGTTACTGCGCAATAGGATCTGAAGCATATTTTCAAGTTGGTTCTTTCCAGAGTATAAGTTACGACGAGAATCGAAAACGCAAATAGCAAAATAGCGAAATCAGTATGAATGAATAATATTTGTAGAGTGCTACCGTGTTTTTCATTATCACCGTTTTCTGAAGTAGCGGCGTCTATACTCATCTCCGATTTCGAATCGTTCGACGATGGTCGTTTCTCTTTTTCTCGCTGCTCCGCAACAACCAACGGCTGAAAAAATAAGAAACAGATTTGCAGTAAATTCACCCAAATCAAGAAAAAAAGGTTGATAGAGTTGCGCAACAATTCTAATTTATCATAGTTAAATAAGCTTCCATTCTCGAATTACGACTCAATGCATTATCAAATTGCGTCCACAAACAGGATCCAATTTTGCGTTCACTACGAGTAAGTGGAAGAGAATTAAAACCAGTGGTGCTACTAGTTGTATAGCAACATCGAAAAACAGGGTTCACCGTTTCACGCCACAAACAAAGAAATTAGAAATGAAACAAATCAATCGAATAATCCATTAAAAAACATTGAAAAAATATGAGACGATAACTTACAGATGGTCGACCAACTGCTTGTCGTGGTCTACTCCCCTGGATCTCATGAAGAAACTTTGTCCTTTCTTCCATGAGGAGAGTTCTCTCGAAAGCATTTTTCGAGATTTCTGGATCTGCGAGTTCGACCACCTAAACGCTGGTGAAAATCGTTGAAGGAGAAAAAAGACCACGACAATAACACTGTTTTTTTTTTCGCAAGAAATACTCTCAAAAACGTTTCAAAATTGCTCCTCTAAAATGTTGGTTATCTTAGTACAAGGAGTCACTTAGAGATGAATGTAGATATTGAGCTTATAGGTTGCTTTTCGATATTTTTTTCAAATTAAAAAAAATTTCGGATCAATGAGGAAAGTGTGAAGGATGAACGTGACGGTGGTGACCGTCTTTGAGGTGAACTCCGGTGAACTACTTGTTCTAGTTCATGACACTTCTAAAGAATACTGTAGATTGCTAAAATTCTGTAAACCCATGTGAAAGCTATTAAAAACATGATCACTTCACACTGCTCACAATCACAAACTCATTTTCTGAACGAATCTTTTTATTCAATGGGCATTAAAGAAAATGGAAAAAAAATTGCACTGAAATACTAACAAGGATTTTTGCATCAATGCGAAGCTGATAGACATATCGCTGCAAATCGGCTTGCATTTTTGTGTTGTTGTCCATTTCTTGGGCGATCGCAATGACACGCAACTTGCAACCACGCCAAACCTTTAATCACTAGGTAACCACTTACAACATAAGATCACTGGAAATGACTTCGACTTAAGTAAGAGTGAAAATCTCATCAGGCGCAGAATACTCCCATCGAGTGATTAACTTTACTGGTGAAGACAGAATGAGTTTTACATTCTTTCTGGTGGCGATTGGCTAATTTAAGTATAGCAGTTTGATTATACAAACGCGTGAAAATATTGTAATCAAAAAGAATTCACGAAGCTCCTTCAGCTTTCCTCAAGAATATGCACGCTTCTGAAGCAGCATGGCCTCCATCACTAGTAATGTCTAGCTGAAATCGAAAAGCTACAAAACGATATAGAGAAAAGGCCCAGCAAGATAGTAAAGAGCCTGGCATGCACAAATACGGTTCCCACCTTGCTCTGTTTTAGAAGGTAAGACACGAGAATACAAAGGCCGCCGTCTTGTACGATCCAGTAAACGTCGATTGTTCCTGTGAGACGAATAGCGCACACCGGGAATTCCGTAATGCCTTTCGCAACCAATAAGCACATATCCATCGCGACGCCCGCGTGTAGTTTATCTCAACATTGAGCACACATATAGCACACTCTCAGTCATTCATGCTTTCATCTTCATTCCATGCTTTAGGATTTAAACCCCACAAGCAGATTCTTGTTTCCAAACGTCCATTCCTAAACAATGACCCGTTCCCTGCATTATCGTACGATTGCAAAACCATAATCTTCCTTCAGACCAAAATGATGTGTGATTAGAGCAGCTGCTTAGAAGATTATCAAGTTTTCAAAGCGCACTGCAATCAGTAATTTAAAGATTGCCGTTTGCTAGAATTTGATCGCTCAATTGCCAAGCTTAACGACCCGCAAAAGCAAAAGTTGAAATACTGATTTAGATGAACCTGTGAATGTGTGATACTCCGAATCGATGGCATCACTGCCGAGATCGTGGTGAATCGGCCAACTGAGCAGCAGTGTATTTGGTCTCAATCCTCCTATACCAACGCTTTGAATGAGCGTTGACAGACTTCCTGCCATCTACAAATCTCCCTCTTGTTGGCCTTTCAAATTACGCAATAGCTTAAACCGTCACTACAACAGGATCAAACTGTAAAATGCCTCCACCAGAAGCATAAGCATAAGTAAGCATAACTGAAACACGCTATATGATATGACTTCATGTAACCTCGGTGAACAAACCAATCGATTGCACAAAAACTTAAGGAAGCTAAGAAAGTGCAACAACGAGTTATTTTAAAATTACAAATCTTCTGCTAGATCTCATTCTTTTGAAGCTAATGCAGATCGACCAACGGTTATAAAATCATTGCACGCGATATTCGAGAAGAGATATGCCACACAACTAGATAGATGTGAGAAATGAAGCCGTACAGATAGGTTGCTGTGTAGCGCATTCTTCAATTAGGCGCAATTTGGTGAACAAATCAACCACCTCACTGCCTTGTTCAAAAAATTTTTTCACTAAGAAAATGCAAAAAAAACCTCATTAAGTGTAAATATGTAAAAAAAGTTTGTTTGAAGGGAACTGACGTAGAACTCATCTCTCGTTAATTAATATGAAACAAGCGAGTTGTAATAAAGGAATTTAAAAGTTTCTATTGCTTTTCTCTAGACCACTAAGGCTAACCTGCGTCTCACCGTAAACCAACGTCTTTGCAAAGCCACGCAGTCGAGTTTGATTCATATCAAATTCCATTCGAACTTTCACCTGAAATCATTATAAGACAGGTATGTGATGAAAGAAGAAGGGAGAATAGTTAACGGAATAATATGAACACCGCGATGTTTCGCATTATTGAAATCCAAAAAGAATTCATAGAGGATTTAGACAGGGTACACTCCCTCCTTCCCTCCACCCCTATGCGATTTCAATAACAACAGAAATAAATCTTAAAAATCACGATAATAAAATAAAAATTATGCAAATTCCAGTACCTGTTCGGCTTTTTTCCGATCCTCGATGCTAAGCGGATTACCACGGATGAATGCAACCACAATACACAAGCCTCGGCCAGCTTTCAACTGCGATGCTAGATTGATAAGATTTATATACCGCACATCCACTGTTTCTTTTGACCACGGCATCGAAAGCAGCAATAGAAGTTGTGGTCTGAAAGGTCGAATCATCAGAGTTTATTGCAACCAAGTCTTGATAATTGCAAATACAGAGGTGTTGAGCAAATGGGAAACGAAGTACCGCTGCAATTAGAGATGACATGAAGAACGGAAAACGGAAAAGAGAAAGATGATAGAACTGTTGCCTAAAATTCTTTGGATGAGGGTCTTTTTCGTCGATTTTCATCAGTGAATATTGTGCTGTCGTTAGCGCCAATCCACGCATTCCATCGCCCCATTCCTTCTTTGCGCTAAAAAAGAAGAAACATCTTGCTGCAACTAACACATGCATCTTAAGAATAATCCAAAATAATGCAAAAAATCGGTGAAATTTAGTGGGGTGGAAATATTTTTCACAAAGCTGCGATGCTAAAGTTGCATGCGCATTTTGGTGACGCCACGTCTGTGCATATGTACGATTACTATGTGTCTGTCTGTCTGCTCGGTAGGTTTCAGCTGGCGGGTTAGGGAATCTAGAATTGCCAAGTTCAAGGTGGCATAATATGTATACCCCGTAGGATGACCTCATGTGTTACATTTCGTGTCAATACATCAACTCTGGAAGAATCTGCGAACATCTGGAGGAGTAAGAATCAGCGTGCATGTTACATAGCTCGGATTCGCACTTGACACATTTAGCTTCAAAAAAAAAAAAAAACTGAACCTTTCGCTCAGGATTTATATGAGCGATTGGGAGTGAGTAGAATATGAAGGTATCATTCTGCATCAATTTTTTTGTTGGTAATTTGCGAATTTGGTTAGGGTGCTCACAGTGACGCTAAATCCGCAAGTCGTGAACTCAAAGTAGGAGCTATCCCCTGGAGGATTTTCTGAAAGCCCTGAAGTTTAGTGTGCCTCGACGCCTGACGGTGGTTTCTAGCTTGCGGCCTCACGAGGAGAATCATAACGGCTCGAAATTTCGGCTCGCAGTTTTTCCGAACATCCTTGCCCCAAGTCTTGGGTCACCGTAATCGTCTGATTACTTCGAGGAGACATCCTCGCCCTCATTCAGCTCCACTGTGCACAATACCAGCGTGAAATCAAAGAATGTATCTAACGAACTCATCAAGCTGCAGCGTTGCAAACAAGATTATTGTCTCGGTGTATCTGAAATATTAAAAAGAAAAAAAAAACTTGGGAAGGGACTCACCCTTTCCATTCGACGTATTTGTAAATGATGAGACAAAGCGCAGAAGAAACAATTGCATAATCCCAGTGAGTACTGAACATAATGAAGAAGCAAAGACTTGTGCCAATCAGCGATAGCGACCTCAAAACATGAAACAATTCGCATAGGGTAGCCGAATTTCCACTATGTTTCGACACTTTTTTTGGAGCAATTTTAGCATTCAATTGATGCACCTTTCGGTCATTTTCATTTTTTTTCCTTCTTTTCTATAACAGCGTACTAACAAGAAGGTTTTGGTCCTTTCCTGCGCTCCTCCATTCCCACAGGTGGCCGAAACATCGATAAACTGAAAGAGGAGTTTTTATCATTTTTGCTAGGTCTCTGGCATCCACAATTACGACAGCATGACAACAACTTTATTACTGAGTTAATTTTGTAACGGTCAACCGTTTCAACTGCGCTCTCTAAGTGGTGATAAAAAAAGATGATAGAATGATGTGCCGGCGTGCTCGGTGTCGCTGATTTTCATGTGGGGAAAGAGGCTACCTTTACTATTCGAGAAGTCGAACGTGTATAATAACTGCTCTTGGGTTAGACCAGGTAAATAAAACAACCAAAGTTCTCTATCTTACCATCACAAGCTATAAGACATGATGTCACAGCCCGCGCTTACAAGTACGATGGCTAAAGAGGAAATTCTAGCTCGATTGTTCAGCGCGATATACCGAAACCAACAGATTAAACTGCTCGATGAAGCGAAAAATAAAGCGTTCAAGGAAACTACGCATACAAGCAGATATGAAAGAAAACTTAGTAAAAAAGTGAATCTTGTGTTGCTAAGTGCTTGAAAATGAGATCTAGAAAATCTACTTTACGCCGCAAAGCTTCGAAGGAAAAAGAGTTTAGTTTTTTTTTTTTTTTTGAAAATCTAACTCAAAATTCTTCAAAAGTGGTGTTGTATAACCAAAATTACAAAAGCATGAGAATAACATTGAGCTCCTGACAATGAAGTAGTGCTCATGAGTGCAGAAATTCTTCAGCCAAATATTGGCCACAATTTCCATCGATATAATAATAATTTTAAAAGCAGATGAACCGAATGGCCACATCTGAGCTTGTTTATTATGCACATAGAACGGCAAAAAAAACGTTTTACATATCTTCAGATTGTTATCTTAAAGAATGAAATTACTGAGTTAAAGCATTTTCTTGCGGCAAGATACCAATTTTGAGAGCTTTTGAAAGGAGTGTGAAAAAAAGCTGCCGTAAACGTTTCGTTGCACTCGTAAGAGAATAGTAGATTTAGCGCCCAGTGCTGATATAAAGAATTGAAAATTTTTCACAAATCTGTTTTGAACAAACAAACCAATGATAGTATTTGAAACGAGGACGCCAATTTGGAGCGCCCAACAATGAATGTAGACAGCAAATTAGGTTGACGAACGCGTAGCACATCAGGAAAAAGAAGTCAACGACAGCTGCGATTTGATCCATTGCTCCAAGTAAGATAGCCAACTCGGCTATTACCGTTGTAAGAATAAGCCTGCAAATATCGCAAGAAATACCTACATGAGAATAAAATCAATCGCATCTTAATGGCACAGCTTTTTGAGAGATGCTAGAACATCAATGGGAATCAAAAGAATATCCTGCTTCAAAAAAGCGTTTCCCTAAGGTGAGTTTTGTTGCATAGTTCAGGAACAGATCATAGCAGAAGAAAAATTTCAAACTATAGCACAAAAATCACTCATACCCAACGAAGGGTTCGTTGTTTTTGGTGACTTTGGCGAAGGGACGAAGTATGGGGATAACGTCATCCTTTGCGATCGACTGCAATAGACGGGGTGCACCTGAAAATAAAAAACATTCACACCTAAGCTCGATACGACAAAGTGAACTGAATGGGTCTGAAAACAAAGTAAACTCTGGTGAAGTTTCGAGAACAAGCTAGACAAGCTAGATATGCGTATGATGGAATCATTTCGAAAGCTCTAAACAGCTTATGAATTTTAAAAGAAATCAGAAAATTTCAAAGTGCACCATAAAAATGGAACCCCTACAAGTGGATCAGCATAACAGAATCGACAGTAAAACATTTACTGCTTACGTGCAGCTAGTCAGGAAAAATTAAATAAAGTTGTGCACAGAAAATATCAACTACGAGTTATATCTTTACGACTAGACGAAATACTGTTGTTACTGGAGCCCAACACAATAATGTGAAGCCTACAAGCATGTTTTTATACATCAATTGCGCGAATTCCCTTTTTTTTTCGAATTTTCGGAACCTGCAGTAAGCACTCACCACTGATGAATAATGGTCTCCAGTCAATTGAGATATTTATCGAAAAAAGTGGCAGATTATTGAAAAAGTATCCGGTGAAAAAGCAAAATTGAATACCCCGCTTCCTATTAAATTTCACCCTAGCGCTGGATTTCGGGGATTTATCTCGCCTCGAAATTTTTAGAGAGGGAAACTAAAGAAATCTTAATCGTTCAAATTCCCATAAATCGTCATAACTATTTTGTGTAGTTTGAGCAGCGAAATGCAGCAAAGAATCTACTTTCCTTTTTCTTTATTATACTTTTCACTGTGTTTGTTCAGTGTCTTGGACGAGGAACCCTTCCTTTGCTTTGAATATCAATGGATGACGGATTCTAAATATAGAGTTTTCGAATTCCCATTTATTGTTTCTATTAAAATGATTAAGTTTAAAGCAAAAATTCAGTTGAAAATGAAATCAATCTGTTGCACAATAATGCATATCGCGACAAATATGCTGTAAACGACATCGGGCTAGCTTTCGCATAATAGCATACGCGCCTACAGGGCATTAGTGTTGCAAACGCACTGGGTTAGTCAATGAAGTTCTATTTGGTATTCTATGAGTTCGATTGACGAATATCTATTTGCTTCAGGGCGATTGCTTTATGCGGAACTTTAAATTCATTAGCGAACATGCACGTTTATGGTGCTTTGCTTTCCTGTACCATACATCAACGAGGTTTAGGTCTGTTGAAGAAGTCAACGCTTAAAATGAAGCAATCACCGTCATCTTCATTAGAGCATGAGCAAAGAGCACATTTTGGGTGCTACAATTTGAATGAATAGAATATCAAGGAGCACTTAATGAACTACCACAGTGCGTCTGACACCGATATCTACGAGAAATTCAAGCACGCCTGAGCGATTGTTACTTGTAATTGACGCAATGCCTAGCGCAGAACTGTTACTTGTAACTCTATTATATGTAATTCTTGGTTGACATCCGAGAAAAAAAAGAATATTCGCGAACATTACCTTTCAAGTACTTTTCATGGATAAGCGTTTGATTGCCTCCCCTTTCCTCCCTCCCCCCCCCTCCCCGCTCTTCCTTCCTGCAAAAAGAGGACCACTGCAAATTCACACTTCCTCAAGTGGGCGAATTACACGTGTCATCTGTTTTCGCAAGCGTATGAAAAAATTACAGAAACGAAAGTGGTCCACATCTAAAATATAACAGAAGAAGACATACTGCATAAGCACTGCAATGCAGCACCAAATGTTGACGTGAACGAGCCGATAAGCAAAACCCAAGCGCTTGGCCACGCAAGATTTGCCACAATCATACCTCCTCGAAGAGACTGGCCATATCTAGAACAGTAAGCGCTTCAGTTTCGCATATCAATTGTGTTCACTAATTGATGGCTGTTGGCGGTATGAGTGCACAAACAAATCACTGCTGACAAAAGCCTGCTTAATTTTGCTAACGTTGTATAATAATGCCGCTATGAATTCGTAAATGTGTCGAAAGCTCAACTCTAGCCAATGGTAATAAAGAACTCATTTAAGAAGGCAAACAATTTAAATAATTCAAACAAAGCATTTTACATAAGACGAAATTTAAGCACGCATGCCTAAGCTAAACACTTCACATCAGTGAAAGCAACTTATCCATACGCAGCAGACATGATAAGCGTATATAAATATTGAATGGAAAAGTTTACTGAAGGAAAAAAAGGATTTTGATATTCACGGAAACGAACTGCTTACCGTTGTAGGAAAAAATTGTGAATTTTTGCGTTTGGTGAATTTTTTATCTATGTTTGTAAGAAATCCTCCGCTCTGAATGTAAGTTGTAAATTTCTACTCATTCAGCAGTGATGCATTCCATGCTCGGCGGACATTTTTTGACAAAATTTTAACATTTTCAGTTAGCTGGCCAATTCTAAACCCAGTCAGTCATTCATATCCCTTATTCAATCCTCTTCTACCACCACCGTCCCCTCTTTCCTCATCTTCTCTTATAGAAAACTTTCCGTTATATTTGTAATGCTTCACCATTCCAGACTGCACTGATTCATATCGGCTTGTAACAGTTTTTCGAAATCGATGAACAGTAAGGAAATGACAGCAACAAAGAAAGTGGTGATGAAATAATGAAAGAAGTGGGTCGAGAAATGCAAAAATGCCTACCCTCCCCTCCTCCCGTTCTTTGCTAACGAATATGTTCTTACTTGTCTCTAAGAACGGGCCCTTCAATCGCTGCACCGAAAACGAGAGCTAGAGAGAAATAGATGAATGATGTTGTCAGTTGAGCTGCTATTGTTCCGCCAGGAATCGACGATTGAGGATTCTTAAGGTCACCTGAACATTTGATGCTTTTTAATTTTGGAAAATTCATATGTTATCGAATCTCTTTTCTAAACAGAAACAGAAAGCATGGCCAAGGAATGATTTGTGGCGAAAACCATGGCCAAAAACCGGCAGGAACGATCTTTTTCATTGTTAGACACACGTAATGGCCAAGTTATGTTTTGTTTTGTCGGAAAAACCAATGGTAATTCTACTCGTTATAATACCGTTACCTGGTAGTTTCTCCGTATCAAAGTTGTAAAATTACTGCAGAAATCGATGTTGAAAAGATGCAAGAAATTATTCCACTCCTATGCGTTTTTGAATATTTAGTTGACTGTATTCTCTTAGTGTGCAAAGCTTAACTGCGCACCCGTGTTCTATGACTGACTTAGTTCATAGCATTCATGAGCTGTAAATGCTTTCAAAATTATTAGCTGCGTTATATGTACTACAATAAATCTATCTGAAACAAATACCTCCTAACCACCCGTCATTTCATTTGTTTTTTAATTTCCAGGTGAATCATTAAGAATCCCTGCGTGATGGCACTAGCATCTCCAAGTAGGAACCTGCATCAAGTTGACATTTTTTGGCCCCATTGGGATGACGTTATGACAAAACAAAACTGGTTTCCATACGCGATGACGTGAACAACCGTTCAACAACAGCAACGAAATAAGTAAAGACGTTTGATAGAGTCGAATTATTATTTAATATACGCATCACTAGCATTGCAATTCTAGGCACCTCTCCTCCGGATGTTCTGAATTTGTGGTCCTGGATTTCGAGGCGGCCTCAAGATAATGGCTTGTAAGCGATCAAATAAAGAGCAAAGCGAATCTGTTCATATAATAGATTCATCGTTATGAAAACCTTTTTATAGGCACTTCATCGCATTTTCGCAGGCGCATGATGTACCGCATGTAGATAATAACTACCTGCGCTCAACGATATTCAACGCAAGCACGGCCAATAAAAAGTCTGCCGAGAACCCTTGAGCGCATTTCTTTAAAAACAGCTTTTCAATTACACAGATACCGTGGCATAATATTTTTGCTCCCAAATTGCGTTTTAAAAAAATCAGATCTTCTTCAGCATCTTTTATTAGACTTTGGACACTTACCGCTCATATTAGTTCCTGTTAAAATGCCGGTCACTGCAGGAAAGTAAATTGCAAGCAGCACGAAGAAGGTTGTTTTCACATCCTGAAATATTTCCGTGTTTCTATCCGCCTGCTCTCCTGGTGCGTATTCTCCTTTGTTGAGATAGAATGGTCCAAGATTATCTAAAATTTATTTCTTTATCGCATCTGCTAGAATGATGGCTATTGTTGGTCGTTGATGTCAGCCTGTGAAAATATTGTCTACTTCTAAGGTGCTGATGACGAAAAACATTGTAATAAATCTTCTTCTATGTTTTCAACCATATTTTCTTCTTCACTGGAATCGCTCGTTAAAGATTTCTATTGCTTAATCGAATTTTTTTGGCCCATTAGCAAACGCCATATGGACTGCAGCATTTAATCTTTCTTATTATTAGAGATCAGTGCAAATGTCTTCTAGATCGGCCATACAGCAGATCGCACTAAAAAAACCACTGTCATTTGTCTCATCGGCTTTTAAGAGCTTTTCACCCACAACTAAGTACTGAAGAGGGTAAGATAAAAATTGTAACTAAACACGTAGCGATGAAGCCGTTTTGGTAAATAGTCCATCTGTATTTTTCTTCGTAAATAAAATCCCATTCAAGTTATAAACTGCTAAGCATCGACGCCGATTATGATAATGTACTGAAGTATTTTTGCACTAGCGTTACTGCGCTACTGCATCCAAGAGCGTAACTGTGGCCGAAATTTTCTTTATCTCTCGTTTGCAAATGTTACAAATGATGAGTGTTCAAGCAAAAACGCTGCACAGATCACTCCCCCACTAGTTTTTCACTATAATTCCCGCAAATGACTTGGTTGCAAACAAACAGCATAATTATGTGAGTAAATTCAGCCAAGCTACGCAAAAGTAAACGCTATGAGTGATAAACTGGTATGCTATATTACTGTTGCGATTGAGAAATGTGCAGCTAAGCGACAAGACCAGACAGGATACTTAAAACTGTCCCATTAATTATGATTCTACTTACGAAAAAACTTTCTATTGAAGCAGCGAGGCTTCCTTTCTTTAGGAAATGCTGCAACGATTATTACAAAGTCTTCAAGTAGGAAAAAACTAATAAAAACGTTTCGTGTGTTCCAAAGACGGAAGGCAATTCTAAAAGCTCATGAATAAAAAATTCTATCAAACAATTTATGAATCTGCTGCAGTGTTAGTGTGAGTGCTCCTAAGTCTGATCAAGGAGGTATCATCGCAGATGATTCTCTTAAAACCAAATTTCTGCACAGTTTTCTCCGAGGTTTTCAAGCCGAACGATAACGAAGTACCTCAGCTCCTCGTGAGATGCCGAACACTTATCTTCTATAAATATAATTGCTCTACCTCTGGTGCATTATAGGAGGTCATGGGGTGAAGTGGAGGTGGTTGATTATAAATCTCATTAAAAAGTGTTTGACCTTCAGTCATTAAACGGCGATGAGCGTTTTTCAACCTATTGCTGTGCTATAGAATATTAAATGCTTTCTCAGTTATCAAGCATGACCAGGTGCTTTCGTTTGCTTCGAGCCTTTCACTCAAGCCTTGCTGTTTTCATCTCTCCCTGAACAAACGCTGCTTTCATTTCATTCCACCAGAGGCTTATTTATGCCTTGAATAAATAATCGCCATTTGTTGCTGAGGCAAAATATGTTTCTATTTTATAAATCGTCTGCGCTCGATGGATTTGCATATAATCATGAACGTCCATTCCCAACAATCTCCTTCGATGTTTTCTGCATTCGCTGCTTATGCCACATATTTGTGTTTTTTCGCTGTGTGTTGCAATCATAAATTGTCACCGCGCTTTATTCGCTCATTAAATCTCCCATTTTTGATATGCTGTCTCTATTTTTAGAACAGTGAAGAACTGATAACGACAATAACAATTTACCTCTCAGAGCATTGCTTCCGAATCCTGGAAAGCCATTGACGCAACGAGGTGGTGTCACCTCCACTATATCCGAGCAAGTTCCGTTAGGGCAAAGCCAAGACGACAGTGGTCCACTAAAGTTGTCGCTATTATTCCTTTTTGAACTACTTATGCAGTTGACTTAACAAAAATATGTAACTAACAAAGTATTCGACGTGTCAGTGAACAACCGACTCATTAAGATTTTTTTCATTTATCAGCAAAGCAAAGTATAAGAGCATCTTGCGAGGTAAATAATTGGAAATAAAATATAGAGGAAATAAACATACGGCACTGAAATGTTGCAATAATAGCACATCTCTGATAGAGAGGCATCCGATGGAATGACCATTTTCGCTTTTAGTAGATGATCACCAAGCATGCAGACACTGAAATAATCATTGAAAAAATTATCGTGGATAGATAAAGGTTGATGAAATTAACTGGAATTGATTAGCAACAGTAAACTACTGTTAAAGTGGAAAAGGTATGTTCACTTAATGTGATCAAAAACTGAACATCTGTAAAATATTGACAACACTCATGAAGTGAAACATCTGGTAGCCAATAACGCCCTTGGGATAAGCGACTTACCAGGTGGCGTTGTCAACCTTTACTCGGTGAAAATGGAAACCACTGAACCAAGAAAAGTACGGCTAAATTTCAGATAAGAACAACCACTATTTTCAAAAGAATTGTTTGTGTTGCACTTAAAGCTGAAAACTTGTCACCTATATCTCTTTTTTAAAAAGTGCTTCTGGTATTCTTAGAATAGAAAAGCGGAATTTTCGCTGAAACAAGAATGTCTGAAAAAATGCAACAAACAACTTACTGTTGCCCCCCATCAGGGTTCAACGTTCTGGCGATGCCACCAGCATAGCAAGCCAAAATCGATAAAATAACGCATACCAAAGAAACCTATAAAAGCTAGCATGGACTGCTAATGACCGAAGCCGCGACCGCTAAACGCTATAACTATCCTATTCTTTCGGTGACCTTGCTAGAAGACTCGTTTTTTCATAGATAATAGCGTGATATTTAAACTGCTGCTAAGCAACTGAAGGAACAATTTTGATGAAACAATTTACGGATAGGTTAGCAGGATCTCTGCCTGTTATATTATCCTGTCCGATGCTTTTAAGCTTTGCAGGAAGGTCTTGATGCATTCGAAACTGTGCCAAAATGCGGCGAATAAATGTCTTCTATGGAAAATACAACACAGTCTATATCAAAACTTCCGGTACGCAAGTGTTCACATCCCATTTAGTTGGAATTTTTCTACGAGAGATGATCATATTCGTGATTGTGGTTGTCGCTAATCCTGATCATCATTGGAGGCTGCGGCGTTTCGGTAAAATCGCTTGCTGTATTTTATCAGCTCTGCGGCACAGCTACAGTGAACAATACCGAAAGACCTTCGGTGCTTACAGCCGATACTTTACTCTTGCACACTCGCCTTATTCAGTTTCTGACATGAGACTGTCAAAGAACGTCGTAAAACGAATCACCCGTACCAGCTTTCGCAAAGTTTTTTTTGGCGCTCCACTCCAGCAAATTTACATTACGAGATTAGTAGTTTTTAAATCTGGAAAGGCAAGAATACTTCAGACTGAAGTCTGATTTGATCCCCTGTTGCATGATTGTATGCGTCTCGCTATAAATTTTCATCAGTGAAATGTTTGAGCTCGTTACTCTGAGTAGGGCATTCACATAATTTCTTGCTCGCCGAAAAATTTTGCATCACCAACAACGTTCTACTCAGCGCCCAGTTTTCGTTAACACATTCATTGCCTCATGTTTCAAACGATGGCCGAGTTGTTTCCTCGTCCACGCTATTGCTGATATCAAGTTTTGAACCCTGCGGGGTCTGCTGTCTATTGGTGCAGAATGTCGTTTCGCGGGCGTATTGCGCTTCTCCTTCTCACTATTACATTCTTCTGCCTCCCTATTTTTACTTCCGTTCATGCTCATTTACAATCTTGTACGTTTTCGCATTTTAAGTTGAAAAAAATTAGAAGTAAAGAACTAAATCTGAATAGTGAGAAGACAAACCGGAGCGAAAAGTTGTACAAATCTGACTCCCATCGCGACAATTGCAAACTCGATCAGTAACAGAACGGTTGAGTATATTCGAAGATTGTGAGACATCATTCCCATAAGTGCTGCAACGGTCATCTAAGAGTTCATGCTGCAGAATATGACCATAAAAATCGATGATTCGTTTAAACACTTCATTAACATGAAAATCGCAGTTGCTATGCTACACAACTGCAAATACTATGAGAGGTAAATATAAGAAAGGAAGATTTATGTGAAGAGGAACAAACCTGTGTCTCCATGTACTTCCCTTCCACCGATGGTCATACCAGGAAATATGTAAAGCTGCAAATAGATCCAACTCATTCATTAGCTTGTTTATTTCATCGTGCAAATATCTGATGTGCTTGAAGCAATATGTTCTTTATAAAAATCAGCATTGAAATGAAGGATAAAACTGCATAAGACATCTTCTTCCGCCCCTTTCTTAGGTGATTCAACACGCAGCCACAAAAATCGAAAGTCGTTGATGATAATTTAGTTGCCTAGACACAATGGAAGATGCACTGCATTTAGCTTTTCTTGCTCGAAGGATCATTCTAACCTTGGCACTGTGTCAGTTTTCGCATTTATTTCTGGAGAATGGAGTTTGTCGAAAAGACCGTAACAATCAGGAACATTTAACAGTGATTTTCGAGCATCTCATTAATAACCTTTTCTGTCAAAAATCACTATGAGGGCCTATGGGCTCAGATAATAGTCATTTCGCATGAATGGTTACGAATGTTATTGATCAAACTCCTGCTGTCCAAATTCACGACTAAAATGTAAAGAAGAACGAGTGGGATCTTACCAGTATTATCTCGACTCCACCGACAAGATACATGGAAGCAGCAACTGTGTTGGCAAGGAAAAACAATATTCCGAGAGCGGAACCGAATTCAGGACCAAGGTTTCGAGATATCATAAAATACGGTCCTCCGCTTTCCACCACGCCGTTCGTTGCTACTGCCGACAAACTTATGCACGTTAAGAAAGTCTGCAATGTGATCATCCGACTTTACCATACGACAGTTTTATTTAGTTTATTTAGCTTATTTGAGCTGCAACAAAAACTTTCGTCGGTGAAAAATAAAAATTCTGACTCGTAAAAGTTAGGGCTCAAGTAAAACCCATGCATTTTCACTTCAGCTTTAGTGCGCAATTTGTGGCGAAATTATGTCGAAGCTTCGGCCCAGGAATAATGAAACCTGTCTATGCAGAAAACAGTGTCTGTATGTGAGGTGCGCTTTACTGGCCTGACGTTACTTTTGAAAATTTAAGTGAACGCTTCTAGGCCACACTTTCATGAAATAGCGTCAACTACGCAATTTGGTCATTTAAGGTGAATACCGACCAGTGATCGGTTACTGCGAATGCTGCCCAAATTTGCTTGCTGAGCAGTTCTTGCACTTATTAAGAAGTACTATCGAATGCTCATAAGGTACTTCCTCTACACCGATTTACAGTTTAATAGTGCGTTGATTTCCTTGTCCAAATGCACCTCCTAGTGTGATTCGAGAGGATAGGGAGACCTTACCAGAAGTCATGTTTACCCAGTAGAAGAATTACTCCATCTGACAAAGGAATCGTTTCATGTGGTGCATAAAATTATTGCTATTCTCAATGGGCATACAAATTCGAACTGCTTGTCACAAGAAAATCTGCTGATCCTCGGGCTCAACCAGTAAGTGCTCAAAGCAAACTGCCAACATGATTTCAGCTTCCACTCCCCCATGTGAAGCAGACTTACATCACATAAGTACAGTCCTACACAGACATTTGCGCCACGACCATTTCTAGGAACACAGCCGTCTCCACTGCAAGTATTGACGGTGCAATCGCTATGCTACAACAGCGCATGAGCCGAAACGTTTTTACCACAGCGCTAATGCAGAAATGTTACTATGAGCACGTGCATCGCCTACGAAACTGCGGTTTGAAAAGGCAATAATAAAACTTTGCCGGACGGAAACTAGATGGGAGAAAAACGAGCATAGTTAGATACAGGGAAGAATACCCATCGAAGAAAATACTTGAATAGAAAGGAAGAAATAAAATTAAATTAAAAACACCTGTCGCAAAAATTTATGGGATTTGCGAATTCCCAAGCAAGGTTGGAAATGTTAAGAATGGGTAAAATTCCTCGAATATTTCACAAGAAAATGTGTCCAAAAGAATGAGAACAAGGACAGGGAGTACACCTCGATTGGCTCCCTTATTTTCCTCTCCGTCTATTTTCGTGCTTTTTCTGTCCATTATTCCCGGGGTGTTCCCACTCTTCGCGAAGAAGAAAAATCTTTTAAGACAGCGAAACGTTTCAAGTTTCCCATTTTTTAAAATGAAAAATTGCTGTCTGCGGGATGACAACATGTTCACTTCAGATTCGAACTTTAAAGATTTCCCATGCTTCATAATAAACACCTTAGCAGTGTGATCACACTCCATAAATTTCTTGTAATTCATTCCCGTGGTGAACATGTGCGGTCTATTCCCATTTACGCAATATTTTTTGATCAGGTCCGTCCACTCCCATGCCTATTTCATTTCGGATTTACTGCATTAAACCAAATGGAATTAAATCATAAGAAATGTATCCAAACAACCAAATTAAATCATAACATTGTGGCCACACTTTTAAGAAATCAGCCATACAGCCCGCAGAACTGATTATATCACAACCAGCTATTTAGACCTTCTCTTTCTAACCGCTCAGAAGTCTTCATGTCACTGCCAAATATCATAGGGTAAGATTTCTAGCAAGTGGAGAGAATGGCGCTTTAAAAACATTTTTTGGGACTGTCACAGATGCTTTCGGCTACGGCGTTCTCTTCCACAGCCTTCAAAGACCTTATAAAAATATGCTTGTTTCATCACTTGCAGACATATATTTAATGAGTGGTAGTTACGAAGAGAATCACGAAAAGTTTCAGTGGGATCGTCCACCTTCATTAGTGCCCTCAATTATATGAGAGCCAAAAATCGTGCTGTTTCTTAAAAATTTGAATTTTTTGGTCACATTAACATTACTGATGCCTCATTCGATCAGAACTTTTTGCGCGCGTAATTTTTTCCTCTACATTTAATGCAATACGATCATTGTGGCACATACATTTTTTGCAAGCTTTTCCAAGCTAGCAAACGGAAAACGCAATTCGGCAATTTCATTTTGCGCTGTCTATCTGTATGTTCAGCTGAATTCAAACGGGGTCTAACAAAACTGTGAAATTCAGTAGATGAAATCCAAGTCAAAAGTTAATGTCTTGTGCAGTCTTTCATAGCAATTCATCAACTTCGAAGAACGATATGCACATTTAGCGGTGTTGGAAAATTTGCATGCATTGGACACCAATTGAACTTTAGTTTTACATCACTTGCGTCACACTTACTAGAATACTAATATAGGTGGTCGTATCAACTAAAACGTAAAGGTATTGTACTCTTTCATAGAAACTTTAGTAAGTTATGGAAGTGGTTGGTCAGGTGAAAAACATAAAAATGTATTTTCGTGAAAGTGCCATTAAATCGCCATCTCATTTTCTCTCTATACAGTAGCGCAGGTAATGGGGATGATTTATATGATCATATGTCGGAGTTCTTTTGGCTCCACTCCCTCATGTAGTCGACTTCATTCAGCGTCTTCTTGGCATGCAGAAATTTCACAAATTAAAAAAAAAACGCTCTTTAGAAATGTAGCATTATTACTTTTGCCATGCATATGCCTACGTCTCTGTATGTTGGGTAAATACTTTCAGATCTTATGAAGTTAGAAGCGTTTCTTTGCCTTTCTATTTGGTTTTCTTCCAAATGAAGCTGCAATAATTTCAAAACTTCCGTCCCAAACGTTATCTTACGACATGTTGAACATGAACGAAAATAAGCATTTGCACTAGCATCTGTAGAACACTACTTGTCAATCTGGGGACATGCATCACTAAGCAATATACAATGATTTTTTGGGCATTTATGTCTGGTTGATCAACTACATTCAAAGTACCAACTTTCCCGTTGTACATCTGTATTTTTATGCTCTTTTGTAAATTTGCATCTTTGAAGCGCTTGTGGCGTCAGCGCGTTCATGCGCATGAGTATGGATTACTGTCATTTTGTGTATCTCTCTTCCCAGTACTTCAATTCAGGAACCACTACGAAAACTCCCAAAATGATCGAAAGGAGTTATGGACGCTCAGAAGTATTTGAACATTTATATGCATTTACGGACCAAAAAATGAATGGAAAAGCACGCCAAAAAAAGATGGGTGATATGTGCTTGTATGATTACATCCCTCGGACCGACTTATTTTGAAAATCGACAACAAATGGCAACATATACCTTATATGCACGCATGTTCAGAGTGACTCAGCAGTCTGTACAAATTTTTATCGAGGATGTGTTTTTCTTCGCATGTAGGTTGTGAAATATGAATGTGATTAGCGTAAGATGTTGTATAATCATTTAATGCGCGCCGATTTTTAGGGGCGCTGAGGTGTGCGCACTTGCTTTATGAGGATGGACTGAATTAAGTTTTCAAAGTCAATTTATGATGCTAAGTACGTCCATCAAATTTCGAATATATCTTTTTCATTCCTCTTCATTGCTGGAGTTGGTGCTCCTTGCCTTAATGTTGCGTCTATTATCAACCGAACTTGCGAGAGGTACATAGCTGAAGCTACCGTATTGAGATATTCTTATATGACCTTATTACTTGTGGTATATAACGAGAACAACATTAACTGTAATATTTAACTCTAAAAGCGGTAGTTGAAAATGAACTGTCCAATCAGGAAATGCGTAATGCCGTGAAAAACGAAAAGGAATTCGTATTCGATTCACAATCAAATAGGTTCCACCGAACTTACACAAAAGCAACATAGGAAGAGCAGGACGAACGTCTGTCCAACGCCGGCGATACCAACAACCCAAAATAAACGAATAAACATCGTAACACCGAGAATGTGTTGAATAGTCGGCAAATAAACGCCAAGCATAACACCCAAATCTGCCTTAAATTATAGCGATTGAATTGAATATTGTTTTTTGAAAAGAAGACAAATTTAGGGCTTCAAAGTTTCACATTCTGCTTCATAGTCGATTTTCTTTTCGCCCTTAATCTCTGCGTACCTTCTTACCTTCGCTGAAGACGAAAATCATTGATTGAGATGCAATATGGATTATGAGTATTGGCGTATGAAATGAGCGCATTTAATTGATGTCCAGTAAGTCACATTTCATGCAAATGCATAAAAATCTTCTGCGACCAGTTGTATGCAGAACTGCAGTACTTAAAGGAATAGGAAGCCTAAGTGATTTGGCAGAGATCTTTTCATGTTCACCTTTGCTGAACTTTAATGAATTCTGGTAACGAAAGAGTTTGATTGAAACTAGCCTTCTTTTTTTTGCTCTCCTCTCGTTCTCGGGGTCCTGGTGTCGTGAACGCTTTCAAGTAGGAGCTGACAAAAGGTACACTGGGCTCCTCGAACAGCGCCAGATTGTTTCCGCCAATACTCTTACGCGTTTGAAAAGAGCCCCATGAGAGAAGCCCATTAGGATTATCCGCTATAAAACAATCATTCAGGAAGGACAAAAGTATATACTGTCTTTCGAATCTTGATAGAGATAATCTTTTCGCTTTTTTTGTCCTTTTTAAGGCAGCGTTTTCATGAATCTCCAATTTCGAAAAGAATGTTGCTTCCGGTCCAGAGTCAAAAGCACCAGAAGTCCATTGAGTTTGAAGCCAAAAAGTATTTGGAGCTTAGGACTTTGTTCTCCGAAGAATCAGATAAAATAATCCTACCACTTTATGGTTTCACCTTGCTCCTTTTTTTCTGTTAAAGTTCAGTGCTTTCTTTCATAAATATAAAGACCTCACCGTCAACAGCAATGGAGCTGCCTCGTCTATTGTCCGCATTCTGCGCTGTGGCGAGGCTATAAAAAGCTTTAAGTGATAAACGAAGAAAATCCTTTTCAACAATCACTCTTGTTAAATAAATGCTGGGGATTCCTGTTAGGAAGCTAGACTAGTTAGGAAGTCCTTTGCTCATTGCGGATCCGTGACACTTTGAGCAGTGGCATACGTCGTTAGGGCAATAATAAATTCCATGTATTCTGTTCTATGTAGAAACATTTTTTTCTTCCGAAAGCCACACTTTACGATTTTTATGAAAAGAATTGCTAAAATTATAGCTCCTGAAGCTTATAAAGGAAAAGATATAAACGTTTTTGACGATAATCCGTTCCTGTTTATTAGCGTTCCAGTTGCATATCAACGTTTTAAAATTTCATCCATCATTAATTTCGAAGCAGTGAAAGTCTTTGCAACTGTTGAATATTGTCGCAATTTTCAATAGAAAGCTCTTTCATGATGTTCAGTATATTGTAGTCATTTAGATTTTTTGCAGCAAAACAAATAGACTTCGGAACGCGATTTTTATCATTTTTTCAGAAAAAAAAAATGAGCCGTAGCAGAGATTTTTTCAATTTATGTGAAGCATGCCCATATGCGGTTTGGAATTTGACAAAATGCTGACAACATGGGATGCTGATTTTAAAGTTAATTTGCAAACAATTCGCTATCGTAGATGATAACCTTAATTGTCACTCAACTCGAAGAAAACTGAGGAAAACGACTTGCTTTGAATTCTCAGCAGTGAGAATAGGATTCGATGCATTCAGAGGCATTTGATTATCGGATGTTTGCTCCATAAAAACTTTGTTCCTCCACCAAGGAATTCTACTGAAACAAAAGGCATTATTCGGTTGCACGAGAATATCATTCATCGAGGAGAAAAGAGATAATTAAACGCAACGAAAAAAAACCCCAACTCGATTAATCGAAAAAAAAATTGAAAAAGAACTATTATTCCACTGTTAATGAATCAATTAACGGGGTGTTTTTACAGTATATGTGACCTGCTCAAAACTTAGAGGTATTCATGCGTCTCTTTTGGTCACCTTCCAGTGCGATTGCAGAGCTTAAAACAAATGTTTGAAAAAATTCTTGGATGTCAAACCGTTTGAGGGATTTATTTGATGTCAGCCCTTTAGATAGCACCTGTTCTACTTCAGCAGTTGGTCGTCATTCAGAAAACTACTTTTCAATGTTCACAGCTTTACGGAAGTTTTGGTACATTTTTACAAAGAGGAACACTGCTACCAGCAACACATGCAATAGACCAACGATAGCAAGACCAGCGATAACTATATGGCCATTTCCGAGTGTTCACAGGTCTCGATCCTCCTTCACGAGATAGCGGTCCCGCCCCCTCTAACCCATAAAACATTTGGTTGTATTCCAAGAAATATTTCTGCAGTATACCGAGAGATGAATATTAACACTTTGCAGGAAATTTTGCAGACTTCAGAACTATCGATTACATCACTTGAGTGCAGTCTTATCTAGGCTTTTTTTAATTTATGGCCGATAGGTGTTTGGAGGTGGTCAACTATTTCGTATCACATCTTCAGATTTAGGAGGCACCCTGCAGTCTTAAGTACTCACCGTTAGTACACACCTAGGCAATTGCGTCTAACATATTTAATCCTCTTTTTCACAGCAGCATTGAGATGATTGCAGCAAGCAAAACCAATGTGGTGTACGATAACTCAGCCAGCAAATGTTCCACGGAAGAGAAAAGATGGATTCGATCAATTTATAGCTAAGCAATTATTTTTATTATTTAAGACGAATTTGAACAATGATTATAGGAGCCGCTTGACGCCAAAAGAGATACAACTAAAGACAGCCCGAGCATCTCAATGAACTTCTCTTTAATATGGGCAAATACATTCGCAGAGGAACGAAAACTTTCGAGTGCGCACGTTTCTGACAGTCTTGACTCAGCGACTATTAGGCACACGCTGCACTGAGGTAAGACAGCCAGATAGATGCCTGAGCGTGAAGCCTCTAAATGAAAAATTTATTGCAGGATTTGTTATTCCTCAGGAATCTCGTCTATAGCAGTTTATTGTAACTATGAAATGTAAAACGTTGTGAAAGTCATTGAAAGTTTCCTACAATCTGACTGAATTCACTTCATAGAAGTTTACTGTATCAATGAACAAATCATCACACAAGAAATCTTATCAAACCGAAAGACAAAAAAGCGGCAATATTTTTGAAGAATGCACTCTATTTTAGCAGAAGCAAAAAGAATGAGTATTGGAGTAATTTTTGTAAATGCCCAGAAGAAAGTCAAACGAACCAAACATCATTTACCTAAAATAATTCTGTCCACTATTGCAAATTTTTCGAAAGAAATAATTTTCTAAAAACGGAGTCCCTTATTCACCCAGGACGCTTCTGATTATATATGCATCGCTATGAGGTTTTTAATCGAAAAGTTTCACAATCGTGATTATTTAGCGCATTTCTTCCTATTCTATTAATGTCAGACATATCACTACTACCAAAATTCGAAATGAAAATGCGCAGAATCGACAAGCATCAGTCTCTACTTCTGTATGATGCAGCGAAATTACAAAATATCTGAATGTACGTGCGATGTTCTTTTGGAAAAAAGAGCGTTCAGTCGTCTGAGATTCACAATTCTTAGCGTGCTAAGTAAGAAACAAAATTTGCAGCTTAACTCTCGCATATTATGTGCTTTTGTTGTGAAGTTGTCGATATCAGTACTGCTCTCACTTCTTCTGAGAGCCTCGTCATTGACTCATCAAATCAACGATTTAGAAAAATGTTGAAAACTATAGCGGAGTAAGCAGTTCAGTTTTCTTTGAATCCAACAAGCTGAGCTTTGAAGACATTTAGTGAAGAATTTTCATCTTTAATCGCAACTCCCCTTCTCCCTTTTATTTCCATGAACCAAAGATCGTCTTATGAAATTAACAGTAACTGACAATTCTACTTAGTATTATAACAACCAATAGTAATCACAGTGACCGTGTTTAAGATCACTGTGATTGCTATTGGTGATTGTCAGTGTCTAAGAATACTAAAAGAAAATAATCATCTCAATGTCTCACTTTTTGACAGCGATCAATTGCTGAAGTAGATGGAATGTGCGCGTGTTTACTCCGATGATTTTGATACGTCGCGCAGTGCAGCAATCAAATATTAGTTGGCTTTCTAAGAGCAATGATGCTACGATAAGAATGCTCTATATTTTAATGAAAGCTGTCTGAATAGAAACAATGAAAGTTAAAGAAGACATAGATAAAAAAAAACAAAGATTATATGAGCAAAATATATAGACGACTATGATAAAATTTTCACAAATCGAATGATTTTCATAATGGGTAGTGGTTATTTAAGAAAAGGATAATGAAAATAATTGTCAGAGTAGAGAGAAATACCAATTGAACAATTTATTAATGGCCCCGCATTCTTTATGAATACATACATGCTTATAATTGGTAACAGACGTCGACAACAAGTATCTCAAGAAATTTTGCCGAGATGGAGAAAATGATTTCATGCGCGCTAAGT